>OX637307.1:12431156-13037070 GCA_951799385.1 Hyppa rectilinea
TGTTTCACGCCTTGAATTAGCTGAGTTAACACTTAAACTTAGTAAATTTGAATCACTGTCCGTTCGGTTCGATGACTTGCAGAATCAAATTGAGATATTAAACTCAAGTAATTTATCAATCGAGATTGATGAAAGGGATAATATTGAACACTTATTCATAACAAACATTGCGAATGCTCAGAGTTTCATTCAAGATCATCAGCCTAATAACCGCCACGATGAATCTGGCACCATGCTCAATTCTAGCCATGGTTCAGCTGCTCCTTTGAATGCTGACAATCACGAAGTAGGGTTCAAACTGCCACAGATACAAATTGCTAAATTCAACGGAACATTCTTCCGTTGGCTTGAATTTCGTGACACATTTAAGTCCGTCATACATAATAATGAGCGCATTGCACCTATTAATAAATTTCATTATTTATTAACTTATTTGGAGGGAGATGCAGCTAGAATAGTGAGTAACTTAGAAGTCTCCAATTCTAATTATAGTGTTGCCTGGAAATTGCTATGCGACCGATATGATAATAAGCGACAGTTAATAAACCATCATTTGTCTTCTTTGTTAAACATAAATCCAATGTCTCGCGAGTCAGATAAATCACTTCGCTATTTAGTGGACCACGTTACCAAGAACATGAGAGCTTTGTCGGGCTTGGGACTACGTGTTGATAATTGGGATGTTTTATTAATACATATACTGTGTTCTAAGCTGGATCACCGTACTCTTACCAAGTGGGAAGAATGGCGTGGCACTTTGACCGATTTAATACCTAACTTACAACAATTTAATAAATTTTTAATTGATCGAGCAGATGTCCTTGTGTCTCTAAACCACTCTTTATCAAGCCATAATAATAATAAGGCATCGGCTTCTACGTATTCTAAAGGTACCAACAATAAAGCCGAACGTCAGAATAATAAATCTGTTACATGCCAATTAGTTTGTCAGTCTGCTTGTCAGAGTAATTCTTCTTCTTCTTCTTCAGGTTGCGTTGTTTGTCATGGTGAACATAGAATCTACGATTGTCCTATTTTTAAGGCCAAGAGTGTAGAAGATCGTATAACTGAAGTTAATAAATTAAATCTTTGTTCAAATTGCTTAAGGTCCGGGCACATTACACGAAACTGCTACCTCAGACCTTGTCGGGAGTGTAAAAAGAAGCACAACGCTCTTTTACACGTTCCGGTAGTAACTGAAACCCCTGCTGCAGGTACCACAACCTCTGCTGCAGGTACCAAAACCCCTGCTGCAGACACCACCACCCCTGCTGCAGCTACCACATCATCATGTGGAACGATAGCTAATCATACTACACAAGATTCAAAATATATTTTACTATCTACTGCCTTAGTCGAGGTGTGTAACCCTACAACAAATAAAACTGAACAAGTACGTGCCTTGTTAGATTGCGGCAGTCAATCGTCCTTTATGACGCAGTCACTTAGAGACAAATTATCTTTATCAGGTAATTCATTAATTAACAATTATATTAACATTGTTGGCATCGGCAATCATGTCAATAATAAAGTCACAGAGAGCTGTGTGGCGCAGTTAAAATCGTTAGCTAAACCGTTTCACGTCACAACAACTTTTCTAATATTACCGGAATTAACAAGTAACATTCCCAGATACACAATAAACACTCAGCAACTGCAAATACCTACAGGCGTACACCTTGCTGACCCTAGTTTTAATCAATCCTCCGCTGTTGACCTACTCATCGGAGCAGATTTGTTTTGGGATATTCTTGGCTGCGAGCAGCGTTCTCTAGGCCCTAATAATCCCACTTTAAGAAATTCCCAATTTGGTTGGCTCGTTTCAGGCCCAATCAAAATAAACGATTTAAATAGTTTATCCAATATTCAATGTCATCATTCTATGACTTCACTTAAATTGGAAAATGATTTTAATGTAGAAATATCAAAGTTTTGGGAGCTTGAGGAAGTGCCATTAAAATCACCCTTGAGTCACGATGAAAGACAATGTGAAAAACATTTTTTAACTAATGTGACACGATTAACTACCGGCAGATTTTCTGTTCGATTACCACTTAAAGATTCACCTAATTGTCTTGGAGAATCATATACACTAGCAAAAAAACGCTTTCATAGTTTAGAGAAAAGATTCCGAAGGAACCCACAACTTAAATCACAATATGTCAACTTTATAAGAGAGTATGAACAGTTAGGTCATCTCTCACAGTCTGATGTATTAAGACCCATTAAGTCATACTTCTTATGTCATCACGCCGTGTTTAAAGAAAGCAGCGAATCCACTAAACTTCGTGTTGTTTTTGATGGGTCAGCTCCCACTTCATCTGGATTGTCAATCAATGATATTCTTATGACAGGTCAAAATATGCAGGACTCTCTATTCTCCATTCTTGTACGGGCTAGACAACACAAGTACCTCCTGACTGGTGATCTAGAAAAAATGTATCGCCAGGTGCAAATTAATGAGGAAGACTGAAATCTCCAGCTCATACTGTGGAGAGAAGATGAGTCCCAACCTATCAAAACGCTAAAACTAAATACTGTAACTTACGGCATGGCAAGCTCCAGTTATTTGAGCACACGTTGTCTGTGGCAGCTTGGTGAAGAAAATCCGGATGAAACCATTAAAAATGTAATTCAGCACGACTTTTATGTGGATGACATGATAACTTCGAGTGACAGCAAACACAAACTAAAACACATTCTGCAAGGGGTTTCCGCGGCACTTAAACTAGGTTGTTTTAATCTAAGAAAACTTAAAACTAATATACCTAGCATTTTTGACTCATGTTCTTTAGATGTCAACGAACGGTTAACACTCAGTGAGTCTTCTAGCACTCTGGGTTTGGGCTGGGATCCATCGACGGATACACTGCATTTTCCAATCCAATCCCCAGGTCTGTTGGATAGCAATCGCCCAACTAAACGTTCAATATTATCTAATTTATTTAAAATTTTCGACCCCTTGGGTTTGCTCAGTCCATGTGTAATGCAAACAAAGGTTATATTGCAACAGCTTTGGCTACAGAAATTAGACTGGGATGATCCTATTCCTGAAAATATTGCTTTGACCTGGGCTAAGTTTGCTGATTCTTTATCCGCACTTGGGAACATAAAAATTCAAAGGCATGTACTCTGTGATGAGCCAAGATTTATAGAACTTCACTGCTTCTGTGACGCTTCCCAAAGTGCGTATGGAGCTTGTATTTATGCACGATCAGTAAACTCTGGTAATGAAGTCACTGTAAAATTATTGTGTGCTAAATCCAAGATTGCACCTACTAAACCTACAACAATCCCGCGCTTGGAGCTTTGTGCAGCGCTCTTGGCCGCTAGATTGTGTAAGGCGGTCAGAGATTCCTTGCGGTTTAAGGTAAATGGTGAGGTTTATTGGAGTGATTCCAGTATTGTGCTGGCATGGCTTCATTCGAGTTTTAAAAATCTTAAAACTTTTGTTGCGAATAGAGTTTCAGAAATTTGTGAGCTGACAGACGTAAACTCTTGGCGTCACGTTCCAACATCAGTTAATCCAGCTGATCTCATATCTAGGGGGGTCAGTCCTAATCATATTAAAGACTGTTTGTTGTGGTGGTCAGGTCCACAATATTTATTGCAATCGGAAGACACTTGGCCTGTTTTAAATAATAATGAAGTTAATGTGAATAATTTACCGGAAACCAAACAGAATGCTGCAATTGTTAACTTAGAAACCTCATCAGAAGACTTTATCAATTTTCAAAATTGTCAAAATTACGATCACTTGAAACGAGTATTAGCATACGCGATACGATATATTAATAATTTAAAATTAAAGTCTAATAAAAAATCTATAGTCACAGGTACTTTAAAAACAAATAATGAGCTTCATATCTCATTTATTACTTTGTGTCGTTTGGCACAGCAACAGTCATTCCCAAGCGAATACAAAACACTCGCTAACGGTCGTTCATTAAAATCTAAATCTAAACTTTTATCATTGACTCCTTTTTATTGCCCCAATGATAAATTAATTCGAGTAGGCGGTCGTATTGATGCCTCAAAATACCATCATGATAAAAAACACCCAGTGTTGCTTGATGCATCTCATCAACTCACGAAATTAATATTTCAATATGAACATATTCGTAATTTACATGCTGGCCCACAGTTGCTGCTGGGCATTATCAGAGATTACATTTGGCCTGTTAATGGCAGACGTCTCGCTAGAGAAACTCTTCGTCATTGCGTCAAGTGTCGGCGGTTTCAAGCTAAGCCGTTGGAACCTATAATGGGTAATTTACCTTCCCAAAGGGTCACGCCAAACTTCCCATTCACTACTGTAGGCATAGACTTCGCTGGGCCTTTCTTTATTCTAAATAGGAAAGGACGTGGTTCGAAATTAGTTAAAGGCTATCTTTGTCTTTTTATATGTTTAACTTATAAATGTTTACACCTTGAAGCTGTAAGTGATTTAACTAAAGACGCGTTTATTCTTACCTTTAGACGGTTTGTGTCACGACGCGGAAGGCCAATGGAGGTATTTTGTGATAATGGTCGCAATTTTGTATCTGGTGCTAAGGAGCTGAATCATTTTTTTAAGATTAACGCAGACTCTCTTTCTGATTTTGCAAGCGGGGAAGGGATCAATTTTATTTTCTCACCTTCTTACGCCCCTCATTTTGGTGGAATTTGGGAGGCCGGTGTGAAATCGGCTAAGTACCATATCAAACGTGTGATGGGCCATTCCCATTTAACTTTTGAAGAGCTGTCTACCCTTTTCGCACATGTAGAATCTATTCTGAATAGTCGTCCGCTTTGCCCGTTATCCTCCTCACCTGATGATCTTCTTTGCCTCACCCCTGGTCACTTTCTTATTGGCCGGCCCCTCACTGCTCTTCCATCACCTGTCTTAGAAGAATGCAATTCCAACAATCTACAACGCTACCAACGAATACAGCAAATTCATCAACATTTTTGGCGTCGGTGGCAGCGTGAATATATCGCTGATTTACAGCAACGTAGCAAGTGGAAGACTGATAAGTCAAGCCTGAACATCGGTGATTTAGTCCTTCTGAAGGAAGACAATACGCCGCCTCTGTGTTGGAGACTGGGACGAGTGCAGAAATTGTTTCCTGGATCAGACGGAGTTTCTCGAGTCGCTGATGTGAAGACCCAACGGGGAGTTGTACGACGTCCTTTAGTTCGACTTTGCCCTCTGCCTTCTTCAGATGAAATAAAGGGTTGAAAACTGAAGATTTCAACGGCGGGAGGATGTTGGCGCCTAGTGCTATATTCATAGCAAACAACAAGATTCGTGCGTGTGAGACGCACGAAATAATAGTCAGGAGTTTAACTTTTTTCCTTAGTTTTTTAAGTTACCCCACCTCACACTTTATTATATTAAGTTTGGCAGAACATTGATCGCTCCACTAAAAATTAATGTAAAAACCTATTTTGTGTTGAAATACAAGTATAAAACTATCCGAGGGTTTCATTTATGTCCAATACGAGACAGGCTGATTAAGCTTATGCTGAGGGGAATTCTTGAGGAATCTTATCGAAGCGATGCAAGGCGTTGGATTGGAAAAAGAAATTTCACGTGGACGAAGTCACGGGCAGAAGCTAGTCTCTGATATAGATGAGAGTATTGATGAGAATATTCCCGATTTCGTAATTGATTTTCATTAGTTACTGCGGTATTGGATGCGCGTGTGTTGGTGGTAATCTGAAAATGTGTTGCGGGTTATTTGGAGTCGGTTACAAATTGTATGAATTATGTTTTACTCTTCGTTACAAAGAATTTAGAACCAAGTAAGTTAACTTCTTTTTTTGAGTGTGGGAAAGCATCAAATGACGCCTCCCGCTCTAGGTGGAGTGGAAGGGAGTGTCTGACTCTTACTGACTAAAACCTATCCATGTTCCTTCCTTTATGTTCCAGGGCAGCGGTAACCCTTTCGGACAATCCCGCTTGAAGTAAGTTTACTTAATGTACGTGTACCTAAATCATTCTGAGATAAACGTCGATGTGCTAGCCTCTGTTGACATTTAATTTAATTTATAGGTATCTCAGTACTCAATATTTTTATTTTTTTAATGTTTCTTTTTTTACAACAATTTATCGAACTTTAAGTTTATTTTATTTTCCTATCCTACAAGGACAGTTTGCAATAAAAATAGATTCGTAAGGTTTCTCAGAAAATTCCAAGAAACGCGATGCAATTTAATGAAAGTCTAACAAGACGGTGCACTTTCAAAGAAATCTATACAGAACCACAAAAGTCAAAGATAAATATTTCCATAGCGAGCCAATTAAGGGGAAGGTTGTATTGATAAACAGATAGGGGATCGTGTTCTACCGTAATTCTATTAAACGATTAAATAATTCAGACAAGTTCAAAGGCGATGCGCTTTCAAAAGCAAAATGGAGAAAATCACATCGTAAATAGAGGGGGGTGAAAAAATGCGGACGCATCCGTTTGATGTGGTGGGGGATAGAGATCACTTGTGTCGATAAGATTTATTTATTTAAAATAAGAAATTATTTTTATTGGTCGATAATTATTTGTAATTATATTAGTCGTGCGTGTATGACCGGATGTATGAACGTATAGGTAGCAAAAGTTTCTGCTTAAACCGTGGATCTATATATTTTATATTATGTAGGCTGACATTAATTTTTATTTAATTTATTAACACGTACAGAGAAGTTGTGATTAATTTATAGGGTCGACAATTCGAAAGATGCCTACAGTACAGTTTTTTTTGTCCATCATTTATAATTGGCGTCAATTTTTACGGTTCTTTGATATCCATATCCAGTTATAGAATCATGACTACCGCAAAAAAAAATCTGGGAAAAAAAATCTGTTAATTTTCGTATTTAACCTTTAAACTGGCAACCCTGTGTTTGTTTTGTGTTTCCGACCGCCGAAACAAAAAAATTGTTCCATCTCTATTACTTATTTCATAATTACAAATAGAAAGGACTTATTAGCGTTTTAATTAATCATGACCTGACGTAGAAACAAACATCTTAATTAATTTCTGAATAAAGAAACATTAGCATAAAAAATGCTCTTTGACCTTCCATCGGCGTACAAAGGAAAGGTCAGGCGCGTTTTATCTCGAAACATTATGTAATTCCACTGGGATAGCTTCGGTTCTAAGCTGCTAGGAAATATTAAGGAGGTTCAATAATAATTTTGGACTCTCTGCGGACTTTTGTAAATAAATATTTAAATTCCGGGTAAATATCTATTAGGCAGGTAGGTATTTATTTTTTTGACGGGGTAAGAATATTACTCAAAGAACAAATATTATGTAAAAACAGTACAAAGCAATTTTGAAAACTTAAAATCGTTATTATTATCTATCGATTGACTTCTAAACAACACAAAAATATTATTTATAATTTCATACAAAACCATCGACATTTCTTCTTAATTCATCGACATTCACCGTCCAACACTAGAATAAATCCCGACGCAGTGGTTCTGAAAAGGGGCTGCAATAAGGTGCACGGCACAAATTAGAGCAATTTAACTTTAGAACGTGTCTCCCGCGTCATACATAATGGCTGCTTTGGATGATACGTTTAATTGAAATCATAGTGAGGGAAAATTTAATGGAATTATGCCAACTTTACGGGTTGTTACCCTTTAGGAATACCACTTTAGCTTTATGAGGGTTTAAAGAAAATATTTAAGGCGATAGACGTTAGTAACTGCGTGAATATTTTTATAGGCAGATTTGACGTTCAAAAGAGCCTTTGAATTAAAAGATTTGACCTTGACTCTGATTTTGACTTGATTAAACATGACACAGGTGACCTATGATATGACTTTTGGGTAATACGAACTTATAGGTAGATGTTAGCTAAGTGTCTAATCACCTCCAACATAAGAATAACTTTGTAATTTTGTTTTTTAGAGAAATACTAAACATCTATTTGTGTCGGACAAAAACAAGGCTCCAAAGATAACTCGTACGAAACAAAGTTCTTAAATAAATACAACTTGTTAGTTGCACAAACAATTTACTTTGTTCGAAAAAAATCATTTCCTGCAACACAGACATACAACCTCTATAAATCACCTCCAATCTATTAAACCTTATCAGAACGCTTAATCACCCAGGAGCCAGGGGTGCTAATTATCATTCAATCTTGGCAGCGACTGAATAGAACCCGTATCTTAGGCTGATTGTATCGAACCTAGCTTCATTGAAACCTTCGGCCCCTGTAAAGTGCGGTCTTAAGGTACGTAGTCAATTGTAGGGTAGTGAGAAGCTTATATTTTATCAAAGGGCTAATGAATTTGATAAGGAGGATCAGTCTTGCAAGTTGGGGGACCGCATCGTTATGTACCTACAATTATGTATAGGGCAGTAGTGACATCGACATCGTTACTTGCGAGCTACGCGCACAATGACGTCACGCAAAAATTCTGCATATCGCAAGCAAAATTAACCGCGTGACTAGGATAATATATATTCAACATACCGACATCAATCTCAGGGTAGTGGTCCCATGTAGTAGGGGGCGAGCTTATTGCAATCATCTGGGCACTGATCCAGGCTTCAATCTACTACTGAGAAACTCGAGGAAAACTCGTTAGCGCTACTCAGCAGTAGCGCTAACGACCACTAGACCAAAGAGGCCGCTTTAATAAAATTAATTACCTATAATACAATACAATACCATCTAATACATAATACGTACCTATTCAATTAGTCATTGTAGCTCGGCTGATTAGCATAACTCATTAACAGTCCCTATTACGAAGATTGTGTAAAATGCTTTATATTTTGTTTTTTGGATTCCAAGTACTAAAAAGCTAATTTCAAGGATATATTAAATAACAGGCATAAATTTTATTTCGTTACTTCTCATAGCCGCCGCCCGTACGTCCTCACCAAACATTAAGGCATAATTAAAAATTGTTGTTCTAAACCGCGTTTAATTTTTAAATCATCCGCAAATCTTTAATATTCTTCAGAAAATTATTTGCATCGTTCCCTTTTAGAGTCGGTTCACCGAAACGCCGGAGGCTGGATGCCGCGGTAATTAGGTGAAATTTTTCTTTGAGATTATGGCACAAACATCCCATTGAGGCCAGATAAAAGATTTTTATCTTCCGCTCTCCGATCGTTGATGTAAATAACGAACTCATTTCTCTTTGGTTTTATTAAAGAAAAAGGGAACCTTGTTATAATTTTCTTGTAATAATTTGGACAAACGACGGAATGTTGTTGTTTCGTAATACGATATTTGGGTATTCATTTGGCTCATGTCTCTTTTCTTTGTTCGCTTTCCCTTTAGTGGGGCTTTCCTTTTATTTTTTAACAATCTTTACAATATGTTCCTTTCGTTCACGATAATATTTTAGGTTGGTACCTGGTTTGCCGCTTAATTTTTAGGGTTCCGTAATTAAAAAGGAAAGAAGAATCCGCCCGAACAAACATAGATACATATATACATACATAAAAGCTTATAAAACGGGCCTTCAGGATCACTTCTTCGTCCGTCTGTCTGTGTGTCTGTCTGCCGGTCTGTCAAAACTCTTTTTCTCGGAAACGCGCGTAGGTATCAAGTTGTAATTCATATCAAATACATAGGTGTACGGCTCGGGGCTCTAAAAATCAAGCTTCTAAATTAACGTAATAGAAAAAATAAGACCATGTGTGCGACATAATATATTGACCTGCAAATAAATAAAAACCTATGGGGATATAGCCAGAACCATTCACCTAGAATTATGAAATTTGGCAAGAAGTCTCGCAGTGAGTAAAGGAAAAGAAAAAAAACAATGCAAACTTATATTTAGAGTTGTAAAATTTACTGACTGTTTTATATTAAGAAGAAGAAGAAGAAGGTGAAACACACTGATTTCCCTCTTTCAGGCGTCAGATATATGAATTTTGAAGAAGACAAAGCGTTGTGTAACTACACATACACTATACTACTTTTATCATTAAGGGTGTTATTAAATAATATGCAGTGTTTGATCGTCGTTGTGAATACTATGTCTTATTCCAAATGCACACATTAGTTTCAAATACACCTAGATCGGGCAACAACATTACCTTCAGAATTCTAATTTTTATTGTCTTACCATATCATATATTTGTCTTACAGTAGTTTTTATCCAGATTATTATCGTACAATAAGCCTAGATTAATATATACCTACTAAACCATATGTACACTTTTTGTAAACTTATTAGTGACTAAGTTTTTTTTTAAATGTGCGTTTTGATTGTGCAGAATAAACATTTTTTCTTTCTTTATTATTTCAATAAATTTAATTAAATAATTAATTTATACATACATCTCACAACTTTCTCCCTTGGGAGTAGGCAGAGAGTACAGAACGCCACCTACTAGAATCCTGTTCCCGTTTCTCTACTAACTACTAAGCTACAAATGCCCTATTTAAATCGTTTCGACTCCTACGCTCCGTGTTCAATCTCAACGGTTCAAATGTTAATGTTATCATTGGAAACTTGAACGGGATCAAGCGGGAAGTTAAATTTAGGTACACAATGGCAATTTTAAAGTTCCACGTTACGCAATTCAAATTCAAAGTGGATTTCTGAATTAATTCGATTTTTGTTCAACTTCACAGACAGCTTTGGTTTTTAAAGATTTAACTTTGAACTCCCACTTTGGTGAGTTTTATCTTTGTTGGAGAATGGTCGGTAATTAATTCGTTTTAATGTTCGTTTTTTGATTGGAAAGTGCTCATTGATACGTATCGCATTGTGAGTTCATTGGTTTGTTAAATTTTTAGGAGTAGGTAATTCAGTTATTTGTCTATTTGATTAGTACACGTACATAATATAATTATTTCATTATAATGTTCGTTTTTTGATTGGAAAGTACTTCGGACGCCCCCTGGCATAGCATAAGTGCTCTTTATTACTTTGATATATCTTTATTATTGTACCTTTTTTATTATTTTCTTGACGATGGGTAATCATCAATTAATGACCACTGCCGCTCTGGGTGGAGCGGAAGGGACTGTCAGGCTCTAACTGACTAAAACCCATCCATGGAAACATAAATGGCCATTTATGTTCCGGGGTAGCGGTAACCCTTTCGGACAATGCCGCTTAACCGGCTGGCTTCGGCCCTGACGGGCCCCTTCACACGTTGACATCTCTTTGAGGCTCCCGTGGAACACGTACTCTCCGTCCGGCACGGGCCTGGGCCTGATCGGACGGTGAGCTACCCATTACTCACCGTCCGTGGGTCCGCGCCTACGGTGGCCGTGAGTCGTCACGCGGCTCCCGACACTATTACTATTGTACCTATGTTGAGCAAATGAATACAAGACATCACTCGCATTGTGAGTATATTAATTTGTTAAATGTTTAGGAGTAGGTAACTTTACCAGTTTGATTAGTCTACACGTACCTAATATAATAAAAAAATCCTTGAAATTTGTAAAATCCTTTTAAGTCATTGTAATTTAATTTGCGTTGCTTATGCGGGTAATCGTATTCTAAGCCATTTTATCTTTTCTACCTCAGTCCAAAAAATACAAAAATCTTTCTTTTGTACGCTAATTAAGTCAGTACCGGTACCTCTTGTCTGAAGAAACCAAAAGGGTTAAGGCGAGGTAAGGGGAACGCAACAACATCAGTCCCTGGAAGGCTATAAATTGTCGCGTATTTAATGAGTTTCCTCCGTCGTTAAGCGGCGTCCCCTGGCAATAATGCAGCGCTATCATCGCTTGACATTATCTGGAGACGAAACATATGTGGGTTCAGCTGATGTATTTTTTGGGGTGACGGTAATATGAAGTGGTGGCGCGAATTTGTAATCGGTCGGGATAATGGAGTTGTAAGTGTTTATGAAGCAGTGAGGAAAAACGTGGCAGGAGTAGTATAGAACAATATATCTAAAGAAATAAAGATACGTTTTTTTTTTGTTGTTCTTTGTAAGGCGATTAACACATGGCATCGCTCGACCGCGCGGTAGGAGCAGTTTGCGGTAGAAACGATTTCTTAGAGACCAATGTGACATGAGATCCGCTTCACCGCCTACCGTGGCGGAGCGCGGTGCCGTGTGTAAATCGTCTAATCCTTGACCGTCGACTGCCTCTTATAATACAGGTATACCCTAGCTTAAGAGGTAGAGTAGTATTCTTGTAGAGACTTTACAACATAAACTTTAAATAATGATTAAACCAAATATCAAACTGTTCGTCAAAATATGTATGTTTTTGGATAAATAAAGATTTTAATTATTAGTAAGGATAAACGTGCCAGGAGTAGTACAGATTAATATATAAAGAAAGAAAGACAAAATGTTTATTCTGCACAAGCCGATCATTTTCTCAGAAATCACGCACAAAAACAATAACCGGTAGCAATCAGTCCCGCCAATCCATCACAAATATTTTAATTATTCAAGCTTATTCCAGTAGAGAAAGCACGACAAGTTGACAACTAATGACAGGTAATAATAAAGTCGTCTAGCCAACGAGGGTTATTAAATTACCCACTGAAATATTACCGCTTAAAGCATGCTTCGGTAATTTGCGTGACAGTTAGTTTGTACCTACGCGTATTATAGGGAGTTGTGGAAACAGAAAAGAAAAGGACAATTTTTACTATGGTATTGAAATAGTCGCTCGACGGCCGAATTAAAATATTTTCAGGCAAATGAAATTTTTGTACTGCACTCGGGTATGTAGGCAATCAAAATCAGCCTATCCTTTTCCCAACTATGTTGTGGTCGGCTTCCAGTCTAACCGGATGCAGCTGAATACCAGTATTTTATATGGAGCGACTGCCTATTTGACCTCCACAACCCAGTTACTGGGTACCTAATACGATACTCTTTGGTAAGATTGCCTGACAGATTTTCGGGCTTTTGACGACCCGTAACGACTGTCAAAGATGCACAAATGACAGCCGGGACCAACGGCTTAACGTGCTTTCCGAGGCACGGAGGAGTCTCGGTATGTAAAGATGGTCACCAATCCACGGACCAACACCGGCAAGCGTAGCTTAACCTGACGGATCGACCCATGCGGCTGTTATTACTTCACGTTGTTGTTGTTAACCACGAGCTCCTTCTTATGGAAGCAATCAATAAGTAAGCAATTATAAAGCTGAAAAATTATAGAATATTAACAAAAAACTGTATTAAAAATAACATGTCCCAGAACCAATAATTCGAACACATCCTATCACCCCGCACTGAGCCCGTGTGGTAGGTGTCATGTCAGATATACTGTTAGAGGGAATCATAAAAGTAATGCTAATTTGTGTATGTTTTGTCTTTTTACCTGAATTTTATAATTTCTTATTTTATTTTGTGTGCTTTTTATTATTGTAACTGGTTTGTAAACGTTTTAATTAAAGTTAAATGAATTACGGCCCACTCCTACTCAAAGAGATTAGGCCTGTGTTCCAGGTGTGGGAACATTATAGGCGGATTAAGGAGTTACTGGGTTGTGGCGGTCAGACAAGCAGTCGACCTGACCTGTGGTAAGTCGTTCTTACCATAATATGTTTGTAAGTAGTAGGGAAAAGGCTCGGTAGTAGAGTAGAACAGACTTTCAGGAGGTACACGTGCGGCTTATACAACGTGGCGCTACAATCGTGAAATTAATTTAACACACATATACATTTTCACATTTTCGTTACATGAAGATATTACATTTCCTTTAAATGTTATTATTTACGGATTAATTTAAAATGTTAGATAAAACCTGTACTTGAAGAATTGTCGCGCAGCGGTCATTTGCCGGGGTCACGGATCGTAACTTTCGCATCAATGAAATTAATACGAATTAGCAATACTAAGTATTAGGTGATATCAATATTCTAGTAACTTTTTTATGATTTAGTTCTTGAAAACATTTTTTTTTCATATTGCGATTTATTTTAACCTATCAACATTTGTATGTTTAATGGGCATTAGCCCTACCCGTGTGTTAAATTAATTCACCGCTGTGTAAAGATTACGACAAAGATTAAATTTAAATCAAATCAAAGCAGCATTGGTAATACCAATAAATAATTCTCTATATATTATTATCTCCTTATCTTCTTGGCGGAGCTATGGAGGTACAATAAGGAGTATGTCCTCTATTCAACTTATCAAGAAGACTTAAGGAGTCTGTCAGGTTGTTCAAAGGAGATGCCTCGCTTTCACAGCTCCGCGTTGATTAATTCGAGGGGCTCATAAGTCAGATTAAAAGTTTCTCTATCAAGAGAATGTATGAACTTATTACTGTTAATTATTTCGGGCTGTTTATTATGAATATTGAAGAATTTCTTGATAGCCTGATTTTGAGGATTAGTTTGATAATTGTAGGAGAGAAGTTGGTTTGATGCAGTATGTAGTTAACCTGTATGTTTTTGTTTTTCTTTAAATAAAGTTTAATTCACATTTCAACACCTACTGATATTTTTCTTTAATCTTTTGAACGCCAGAGCATACACGCACCCGCGTGCCCTCCACGCTAAGTTATCAGGAATTTCCCTTTATCCATGTTGTCTTTTAATTGGTTTAATTCCATAAAATGCGTACGAGAGCATACATTTTTAAGATATCTATATAAACACTCACAAAAGTAATGCTTTAATTGTTTGTTTCGTGTTATATAGTGTTGTTGCCATTGTCACGTATACCTATGTGACAATGGCGTTCAAAGGGTTAAAACAGTGTCGTTCTTGTCCTATGTACAGTGTCGTTATTCAAATTAGGCAGACTAAAGTAGATAATTTTGTATTGTGGAAACTATTTATATAATATTCAAGATAATAGACTTAAAATAATACTATTTATTTTAATTAATTTATGACTTATACAACATAACATTTAAATAATCAAAAGCGTTGAAGAGATTATAACAACGGTAATAAAAAATAGAACACGATAAATTGAAATTATAGAAATATTGTAAAGATAATAAAACAATATGTACATGCATATAATTAAGAATCATGGCACATCAAAAACTTCGTCTGCAGCATCGCAGTGATTGGAAAAGTGCCCAAAAGGCTGGTAGCTTTGATGTTGATTGTTTGGCCAAGCATTGTTGGTCACGAGAAGAAAGAGTTGACCAACCACTTAGCGATGATATTTCGAAAAACAAAGAAGGCACTCTGCGGGGAGGTTCGTTATTATTTCAATTCGACACCACTTCAATTTGACAGTACCTGAACGTCTGGCTGTGACATGTAAAATAGTCGAAATAAAATCTCTTTTGTGAAAAACTTTACCCATAATTCCGGAAAATATTTTCACACATTTTATTCCAAAATATTTCCAATAAGAGCGGGTATTATAAGCGCTGATTTATCTTTTTTAATAACGGTACAAAAACTTTTTAACCCATTAGCCGCTAAAGCGCTTTGTCGTAAACATACTGTTGGTGGTTGCTGAATAAAATTAAAATTGACATTTCGTGCCGCCATCGTGCATCGACCAGCGGAGTGGGGAGATATTTTTTATAACTTTATTAAAGAGCAAACAAACGAGTTTAATCTATACACGGTTAAATTTAAGTCGTTTTAATCCCCTTAAGGGGTTATTGTACTCATTATAACGAGCAACTTTTACTATGGGACCGAACCTGAAATCGCGAAAAAAAAATCAGCTGTTCAGTACATTTATGTTCGCCTAACTCGTCAAAATGTACTGAACAGCTGATTTTTTTTTCGCGATTTCAGGTTCGGTCCCATAGTAAAAGTTGCTCGTTATAATGAGTACAATAACCCCTTAAGGGGATTAAAACGACTTAAATTTAACCGTGTATACAAATAATAAAACAGTAAAAAAACTGTGTCTGTATACATTGAATATATTAAAAAAATAATAATTGAGGGGGGTTTAGAAACAGTAATAGAGCACGAATACAAAAAAAAATTTTGTCTGTTTGTCTGTATGTCTGTTTGTTTGTACACGCTAATCTTCGGAACTACTGGACGGATTGGAATGTTTTTTTTTTTGTTGTATAGGTATTAAGTCTGGTATAGGCTATAATTTATCTTGGAAACTTGAACACCTGATGCAGAACCGCAACAGACCAGCTAAACTATAAGAGATACAAAAATGATACCTTAGCAAAAATTGTTCCACGTGATTAGCATTTTCTGCTGAGAGAATAAATTTGAAGATCTGGAACACCTGATGTGGAACTCGAAGAGCCCAGCTACACTGTAACATATATAGGAATGACGTCTTAGCAAAAGTTGTTCTGTCTGATGGGCATTTCCTCTTGACTTATAAAAATCGAAGATCTGGAACACCTGTTGTGGAACTCCAAGAGCCTAGCTACACCATAACACATATAATAATGACGTCTTAGCGAAAGTTGTTCAGCCTGATGAGCACTCTCTGTTGACGTATAAAAATCGAAGATCTGGAACACCTGTTGTGGAACTCCAAGAGCCTAGCTACAACATAACACATATAGGAATGACGTCTTTGACGTCTTTGTTGTTCAATATGATGGGCATTTCCTGTTGACTTATAAAAATCGAAGATCAGAAACATCTGATGTGGAAATCAAAGCTATCACTAATTTTACTGTGTAATTATAAAATAACATAAACTGGGAGTACCTGCACGCGGTGAAGGCGGTTACAGTTTAGGACTGATTTTCGATGACGATGGTATATCATTGAAAATTTGACTCTACTGGCCAAAACTCCTATTTATTTTTTTATTTTATCGTATGAATATGCCTTCGGGCTTATGTTGTTTGAGTGTTTAATTTCCTTTTCCATTTATCTTCGTGACACGGTAGCCTACCCGGTCACGCAGGGGAGCAGTAATTTTAATTTTTATTGATCAGGATGACAAATGGACTGCATGTTTTGGCGGTGGTTGGAATGAAATAAAACTAAAGCTCAGTGTGATAAAAGATTTAAATGGGAAAAATGATAAAAAATAACATAAATGGCGACCCCGTTGTCGCTGGCATAAACAACAGGGTCCGCGTACGAAGTCGCGGGCAGAAGCTAGTTTATAAATAAAATTCATAATAGCAGACTGTGATGTGATGACTGTGAATTGGATCTGTTCTTCGTTTATTTACAGAAGAAAATTCATGTTTATTGTTTTATTTTATACAAATAGCAGTATTGGCATGTCAAATTAGTAGGCATAATAGGTTTTTTATTGTTATCTGTACAGCTTTTTTTTAGAGTGGGAAATCATCAAATGACCGCTTTAGGTGCAGCGGAAGGGAGTGCCAGATTCTTACTGACTAAATCCCATCCGGGTTCCTTCTTTAGTCCTTTATGTTCCTGGGTAGCGGTAACCCTTTCGGGCAATCCTTCTGACCCGGCAGGCTTCGGCCCTTACGGCCCTTCGCTAACGCTGACATCTCTTTGAAGCGCGCGTGGAACACGTAGGCGCCGTCTGGCAGTGGCCTGGTCCTGATCGGACGGTGAGCTACCATTACTCACCGTCCGCAGGCCTGCGCCTACGGTGGCCGGGAGTCGTCACGCGGCTCCCGACGCCGGGAGCGTCAACCACGGCGGCTGGGACGTGAGGCTCTGAACTGAATCAACGTTTGAAGAGATAAAAGTTCTCAGGTTCGCAAGGGACCTATAATAATACCAGTGGTCCAGTGGTAACAGCCGTGACTTACAAATTATAAGTCGTAGGTTCGAACCCAGAAAGGCGCTTTTAGAATGACACTTCTCATCACCTAAGTTTCGAGGTGAGATTTTTATAGAATAAACTGGCTTATTCCTAAAGGATTGCGAAGTGAATGAAGACAGTCGTAGATGCAAGCCTAACGAGTGCCTTCTGAATACCTTTAAGCAGTGGAAATTCAGTCAACTGGCCCAGGAAACACCAGCAAGCAGACAAAGGAAATTGTTATGGAACACGTCAATTCAGGGCGAATTTCACCAAAGAAACTGAACAAGATCAGCACATAAATCGTGTTTAAGGGCTGTCAATATCATTATTTTCAGTGAAATATTGACACTGACAATCTTAAACGCCGTTAAGATGTGATCACGTTCAGTTTCACTGGTGAAATTGGTTCAAAGTCAATTAACTAGTGACAATGAGTTGTTGAAGTAAACAAACTGTCAGTGAATTCCATTATTGAATATCATTATTAATGTCGATGTTTATTAACAATAATTGCGTAAATAATACCACAGTGGGACTGCATTACGCATCAATTAGCCAATTAAATAATTAATGAGCGAGAATAATAAATAACTGTGGACGTTTATTTATTACTGGCAACATAGTTTGCACAACGGTGTAGCCGTGTTCATGATGCCTGAATAAGTGATTTATTAATTTTTAAGTACGTTCATGTTTTTTATGGCCTAATTACAGTACCTACTACGTACTTGTAATAATCCTGACTATGATATTATAAATCCGAAAGTGAGTTTGTTTTTTGAAATTTTGGTTAGGACATAAGATTTTTTTGTCTCGGTTCCATGGGAAATTTCCGCGGGCAAAAGCTGGTCTAAATAAAATCCTAAAATGTATATGTCACCGTTAGATTGTAAAGATCGTTAGATTACAATCTATCTAGCGAGATTGTAAACTATCGATAGATTGTGAACCGTATCATTATGATTGCAATTTGACTCATTATTCTTCGCTATATTGTAATCTACCGAAGCGAAACCGTTAAATTACAATCTGAATATCAAAATAATCTCTTTTTTCCATATTTTTTTCTATATAATCTAGTCGTTTCTGGCACTCGCCGGCCGCTGCCGCGGCACCGCTCGCTTCGCTCCCTCGGCTCGTGCGTAGGTGGTCACAGTTTTAACCTAACCTAACCATTTTTTTAAACGTCCTACGCCGGTTCACAATCTGACGGCTTCCCATCGATAGATTACAATCAAGCGAAAAATGATGCGTTAAATTGCAATCATAATGATACGGTTCACAATCTATCGATAGTTTACAATCTTACTAGATAGATTGTAATATAACGATGTTTACAATCTTACGGTGATATATACGTACCTGGGCATAGGTTTATCTATGCGACGATATTTATTTTAAATTGTATTGTCACAAAAAACATCGCAATTATTTATTTCAAGGGACGTGGCTAAATTACTGCCCCAAGTATATCTAGGAATCTCACATTAACCAGTAAAATTTAGTTATATTCTTGACTTAACGTTTAACTGCTGTCTTAACTACTTATAAAATCACTAAGAAACAAAAGTTTTCTCTCTTAGATTATTTAAATAAACACAACTTTTGAATATTAATTCCGAACGTATTGAGACGTGATTTTTCGTGATAAAAATTTAATAACAAATTTTGGTGAATTTTCCAAACAATTAATTTTCATGAAAACATTACCTACAAGAAAAAATACCTCAGTCTATGCAAATACAAACGCTGCCATTAATTCCTACCACCATAATAATATTTTCACAGTTACGTTACTTACGTAATAAACGTTTTGCGAAACGTATAGTTAGCAAAGTGTTTATTTGAGGTAAGCTTCTGCCGCAGAGTACATTTAATTACCAGTGGTCCAACGAGCCGTATGATTGTCAAGTCAGGGCGTAGGCTGTGTCACAAGCAGAGCTCATAACCTTGGTTATACCAGCCATCTGAACGTTTAATACAATTACGTCGTAAAATCATTTTGGCATTCTATTTATGAAGAAGATTTTTGAATTTACCTAATTTACAGCTTTTTGCATGAATATATATATTTTTTAATTATATATAAATATATATTATTTAAATTTAAGAGTCTCGGTATGTAAGTATGGGTGACCATCTTTACATACCGAGACTAAACCGAGAAAGCACGTTAAGCCGTTGGTCCCGGCTGTCATTTGTGCATCTTTGACAGTCGTTACGGGTCGTCAGAAGCCCGAAAATCTGACAGCCAGTCTTACCATGGGGTATCATATTGCCCAGTTTCTGGGTTGTGGAGGTCAGATAGGCAGTTGCTCAATGTAAAATACTGGTATTCAGCTGCATCCGGTTAGACTGGAAGCCGAACCCAACATAGTTGGGAAAAGGCTAGGCAGATGATGATATTATTATTTAAAATAATTTTATAACTTACTATGAGCGGTAGCTATCAGCATACGGCATAGTACTTTATCGTTTTGGTGGTTTCATAACTTAAGCAGTATTCTCATGTTTTTGCATTAATTCGTTTTATTCGCACGCTTCCATTGTTCAACAAATAATAGACTATCCACAACACTCAACAAAAAACAAAACAAATATCGAGTTAACCGGAAATTCACGGACAAATGTAGTCATTTTTGGTAACAGTTAATTGTCCTGTCAGAGCTAGGGCTGCAGCCTGCGTAATTACAAAACAGGCTTGTTTCAGCTATGCAATAAATTGTTCAATGCAATTAAGCCTGGGATATGTGGTTTGTGAAAGATTGCCACCAACAGTACCTTTACACTACCTTTAATGTGTCATCGTATAAATTTTAGCGTAGCCAAGTGTCTCGGAACGAACATTTAATCGTTGCTTCCGGCGAAAATTACTAGACGGCGCTGGTCGTTAAGGAGCGCCGGTGGCCGGGAAGACGTAGTAGTTTCCGCAGAAATAAACGAGTTCTAGAATTGTGGAAAATCGAGAGAGAAATCTGAGATATTTTTTATTAGTTACGATCTTTCTTTTCTCGTTTGGAATTCGAGATCAATGTAATTTGTGAACATATGCTACGATACGGGAAGGAGTCCAATTTTAGGATCGCTCGTATAAAACTCATCACTTGCCAACGATAAGATTTTGCTGAGAACGTTACTGCAAGAGACGATTGGTATTCGGACAAGGTGAATTTTTCATGCTCGCATCTAAATTGCTCTGCAAAATATAATCAGGATGTAGCTTCCAATTTTCTAGAATACTTCCCCTTGCCAAAAACACCATCTATTAACACTCCAACCTCGTTCGTTTCATTACGGCGCACGCATAGATCAATGGCTAACTTTCTTAGGGTTTAATGTCGGCGAGCAACTATCAAATTAGCGAATTACACGAACAACTTGTTTCGTTCATTCGTTCACTGGTACCTTCGCAGTGACCGCGTAATGTTTGTATTCAGTCCGCACATAGTAGGTTCTGTCTCGTTCGGAAAGTTGTATGGTTAATTAAGTAGAAAAGCCCTCTAGTTTCTCACCGCGTTACGCCGCGGGCACCTTGTTACCGCCTGTTAGAGGTTTCTTGCTAAAAATACCGTGAAGTGTACTTAGAAGTCAGTATGTTTATGTTTTCTTTAAACAGGTAATACGGGAGTTATAAAACTAATGTTATTTAAAGAAAATAGGCACGCTGTTTAATTTTATTATAATAATGGTCTCGGAGGAGCTCGTGGCTAAGTTATAATAGCTGCACAGGTCGATCCATCAGGTTAAGCTACGCTTGCCGGGGTTGGCCGTGGATGGGTGACCATCTTTACATTCCGTGTCTCGGAAAGCACGTTAAGCCGTTAGTCCCTTATGAAGGGGCCCCCCAGGGCCAAGCCTGCCGGGTAAGCGGGATTGTCCGAAAGGGCTACCGCTACCCCGTAACATAAAGGGCTACGGAAGGAACATGGATGGGTTTTAGTCAGTAAGAGTCTGACACTCCCTTCCGCTCCACCCAGAGCGGGAGCAGTCATTGGATGATTTCCCAGCCTTAAAAAAAAAAAAAAAAGCCGTTAGTCCCGGCTGTCATTTGTGCATCTTTGACAGTCGTTACGGGTCGTCAGTCACCCGAAAATCTGTCAGCCACTCTACCCAAGGGATATCGTATTACCCAGTTACTAGGTTGTGGTGGTCAGATAGGCAGTCGCTCCATGAAAAGTACTCGTATTCAGCTGCATCCGGTTAGACTCGAAGCCGACCCCAACACAGTTGGGAAAAGGCTAGGCAGCTTGAGTTATCTATATAACTCTCTTGGAATTGTCCTCAAATGTCATGATTTCATGAAATAGTAATTTCTTGGGTAATACGAGAACCTATGAACGTATATTAACATTTAATTATTAAAATTCTGTAAATACATACCTAGTTGTTACGGCCGCGAATCATATTTTGATCAACACTGCTTTTTTGTATACATAATACTTACTAAGGTTTAACTTTAGAAGGAAAACAAAATGTTTTCTACTTCTGTTGGAAGAGCATGAACCATTTCAAATCCAATTTTGGTAAAAGCGTATTTAGTTAAAGGTATAGGTTTAATAGAAAATAGGATATGTAGTGTACTGTGTGTTGTGCTCATGAGAAAAAAGTTTTTGTTTTTTGGACCCTAATACTAAGACTCCGCTTTCCGTTCGTCTGTCACCATCTGTATCTCGTGTTCCGTAATAGTTAGACAGTTAACATTTTCACAGATGATGTATTTCTGTTGCCGCTATATACAAGAAGTACTAAAAATTGAATAAAATAAATATTTACGGAGGCTCCCATACACGTGATTGTTTGCCGTATTTATAGATAATGGTACAGACGCCAGCACATCAAGCTATCCCTAACTGTCAAATTTTCTCAATCAAAAATGAACCTTATGTCTTCGCAATAAAGTTGAAATACTATCAAAGAAATTTGACAGATTGTGGTAACTTGATGTGCTGGCCTTTGTACGGAATCCTTCGTGCGCGAGTCCTACTCGCACTTGGCCGGTTTTTCTAAATCTGCAGAATTGCAGCAACAGGAAAATAGACACTGAATAAACACTTACAAAGTAGCCAAAAGCCTTGAATTAAACACGTTTAGCAATATTAAGTTTAGTAATGGGTCATTTATGGAGCAACTTTATTTTCACTACGTATAACATTACATCAGACCTCTCGACTCACCAGTAATCGCCGAAGAGATAGAGGTAGCGTTTTCACAATAACGACGGCAATATAAATTTCTAATACGTAGTTTCGAGTTGAATACCATCATAATCTGCCTAGTCTTTTCCCAACTACATATTTTACATGGAGCGACTGCCTATCTGACCTCCACAACCCAGTAACTGGGCAATGGGATACCCCTGGGTAAGACTGGCTTTCAGATTTTCGGGCTTCTGACGACCCATAATGACTGTCAAAGATGCACAAATGACAGCCGGGACCAACGGCTTATCGTACTTTTTGGAACACGGAGGAGTCTTGGTATGCAAAGATGGTCACCCATCCACGGCCAACCCCGGCAAGCGTAGCTTAACCTGATGGATCGACCTGGGCGGAGTACTTAGCCACGAGGTCTCTAGTTTCTAGTTGAACACCATACACAGTATATTCGTTCAACCCTTTTTGGTCAACTATGAAGAAGAGGTGCCTAACAATAATGATAAGTTTTTTTTTAATTTATAAAACACCCCATAACGAAACATACAAAAAAAAATATCATTCGCGTATTCGATCATCCACATCACCCCTTATCCCTCTCACAACACTTTTTACAAAGTACCGTCGAAGTGACAACGCTGCAAGATAACCGTTCGGGAACACTGCAAGGTGTTACACATTTTTCAGTTACGCTTCAGTGCAGCTCGTTCCTGCTGGCTGTACTTCGATGTATGACGGCGATATTTTTTTGCTGACTGTTTCGACGGGTACGTGACCTTAATTTAAGCATGTTTTTGTGGGGAGTAAGGTTATTGCAGGTGTTACAATTTTTATGGGGTTCCATTTTGCGTAATTTAAACGTAAAAACCGCATGAATTTGTTCGTGTGTATTCAATATCTATAGACACTTACAGAAGAAGAAGAAGACTTACAGAATTAGGTTATAACATCTCTTTCAACTGTATCTGGTTCATTCTAGATATCATCCGCAAGCCCTTTGCAATCAATAAATGCCCACTGTCCTTTGTAACCTGTAAAATAAATATCTTTTTGAAAATACAAACTTCCTAACCGCACAAACCATCTTAAATTCAAAAAGATTCCAACAAAACGCCATTAAAAGAATAAAATTAAACCTCAACAAACCTGTTTTCAAATAGCAAAGAAAAAAGAAAGAAAAATAACAACGAAAGGAATCCAATTAAACAAATTGATAGATCGTTGTCCGAGCTGAGATCGGTTCCATTCTCCATGTCTTTGTGATCGCGGTATCTTCGACCATCAATCCGGAGTACAAAGGGTTTCTGCCAAGCTCCGTGATTGTATCTGCGAGTTCGATTGTGTTACGTATTTTTGCTTTTTTAAATTCTGTTCGCGTGAATCTGCGATGTTAATGAGTTTTGATCGGGTTGGGGATGTTGTGTTCCGTACATCATAAGGAAAAATTTAAAATTTATAGTATCACTTTAATATGAAACCTCGAGGGAAACACATACACACTTATTAATATGGAGTCTCGATGATTTGTCAAGTCGTATAATCATGCGAAACACGAGAGATATAATTGCTAGCTGTAAAGAAAATATTAATTAAATAGCTGCTGCCAGCGGCATCACCCGCGTGGAAGTTGGAAATTGTCCCAAGGCAAGAATACCGAGGTAAAAAGTATCCTATATATTAATCCAGGTCAAAAACTACCTCTGTGTCATATTCATTCTGATCCGTTCAGTCGATTGAGCGTGAAGGACTGACAAACATACAAACTCATACACACTCACTCACTCACAAACCTTCACTTAAGCCTTTATAATATTAGTATGATAGTGTGATTGTAGTTGTCTCCACAGGTGATTTTATGTACGTGTTATTGATGGTTAAAGAAAGCATGTATTGTATGCAGTTTGCTCCAATAAGGTAAACTCTACAAAATTGTAGAGTACGGCCGTGGCATAACAAGATAAAGCCCCCTCAGCCCCCTTTTTTCAGCCAGGAAACATTCGGTGCCAATATCGCTTCGCTATTTCTATATCTCATTTCGGCCACGCAGGTCATTTATAAGTGGCTGAGGCATAAATCGCCCGGGGCGGGGTGAGATTGAAAAATACACGCGAAAACATCTGTCGCCTAATATTATCGAATTACCCCCGCGCTGGTCTACGTGAGGTGCTGGAGATGAAACAAGTTGGTGTGTTGGTAAATTGGAACATTTTCGGTTCGTGTTTTTTTTTATTTATAGACAATTTTCTTGGTGAAAACCTCAAGTTTTTTTAGAATCTTGATGGGAATATGTGACTTGCATGTTTATAGCTTTGGTATTGTAAATAGTAACCAAAATTGCCAAGTGCGGGTTGGAATCCGGAAGTCCGACTCGCACTTGACCATTTTTGTTTGTGTGTTCCAAACAAATACGATTTTTGTTTATTTGTTGTTAAAGTAATAATATGTTATGGCTCATAAGATACAAGCCCTGTGACAGACGGACGCAGAGTAAAGCCTTATGAATAAGGCCCCGTTGTTGCCCCTTGGATACGGAACCCTAAAATAGTATTCATTTGTATTTATTTAAAAAATGTTTGAAACACCTTACATTCTCCGCCTACTTAGACGCAAAAAGTTTGGACAGCGAGAAATTCCCGACGTTGCGCTTTGTCGAAAAAAAATTCGGGAAATATTTAAAAAAGAAAGCATACCATAATATCCATTGCCGTAAAACCCGCTAAGTCCGAAGTTTCATTCGTTTTTTTTTCGCGAAAAGTAATTTTTTCTACAAACATCAATCTTAGTTGAAGGGAAAACTTTTTGAAATGAGGTCACGGTGCCCCGTGAAATGCTGATGCCGACATTTTAAGCATTCTTTCTTACAAAACGCGAGGAATTTGTGAAAAACTTCTAAAAGTAGCTAAGCTTTTAGCTGTGTTCCGACCAGCGTGACGGATGTTTTTATCTGCTGCTGCTATGCTTATTTAGCTGCTAGCAAAGAATTCTTGAAAATATAACCATAACATTTCACTTTTTGTCAACCCCCTTAGGAGTAAAATGAAATATTTTAAAACTTTACTTGATAAAAGGTATTTTTTTATATATTAGTTCTGCTATAAACGGGTAGTTACTGAGTCAGTTTTTAATTATTTTTTTTTAATAATTAAGTACATAATTATTCCATTGGTAAAAAAACCAATCATTTTAGTACAAAAATATACTAAAGATGGCATTCTAAACCGAATGGCTAAATTCATTCCATTTTGTGCATAAAAATAAGAAAGGTTTTGTTTTAATATTTCACAAGTCCCCTTTGAGAGAAACCAAACAGTAACTGTTTTATTTCACACCGATTACAATTTTATGATTTATGAATGATTCATCCATCGAAAAAACCCAGAGGTGTGATTATATTTTATTACTGCAAACGCTTTTCCTTTATCTTTATAACAATGGAAGATCAGAAAAGAAAGGAAAGGTGTGAAAAGTTATTGTTTGGCAAAATTAGCTGTCCGGACGATTGATGTATGACGCTCCTAAAGTTATATTATATGGTGAAGACTAAGTAAGCTTTAAGTGTAAGCGATTAGTTTCATTGTCATTAGCTGAGATTACAAAGGATTTATTTTTAGGCAGGTTAAGCTAAAGCTAAATAAATATATTAACACATTTCAGCCAAAATACATACACTGTCGAAGACAAGTGTCCTCCTAAGATAAATATATAATTAATTTAGGTAAGACGTTTATTTAAATTTATTTCTTGTTGTTTTTATAATTCCTAAATTAATAATATATCAAATTCACTAATCTCCAATGATATTTATAAACAGAACAAAAAAAGAACAATTCAAAAATAAAAGCAAAATTCCTGGCCATCAATAAAATCACTTCATACAGCGAAGCCGTCATAAAAGGCATCCATTAATATTTGTTACCTTAATGAAGGCCCATTAGGGTTCCCACTTTGTCATTATACTATCATAAAGCGTTCGATGACAACCCTGACAGGTAATAGACGATTGATTGATCGGGAAATGGCATAGAATTTCAATTGCGATTCCAATTTCGAATTTTGATTGAATTAAAAATATCGATTCCATTTTTCATGAGTGAATGGTTTTTGTCGCAGCTAATGTAGTGTTTGGGGATTTTATTAATTGACTAAGAATATTTTAATACTACCGTAGTTAACCTAAATAAAAATGAGTAACATTTGATATCGATTTAGGACCACTACCTCATAGAAATGTGTGGTCATACTTAAGGGACCATCAAACTGAATAAGTTTTTCCATGAGACTAACATCGTAATCACGAAAAAGTATCAACTGTCCCATACAAAACTCCAACGTACGTAGTGTTATTGAGAGCAGAGGCGGCTCAGTGGCAACGGCTGCAACATATGTACGTAGGTTCGAACCCTAACAGGCGTTTTACTTTTAGTAAATTATTTCATCACCACTACTCCCAAAACAGTAAAAGAAAAACATTATGAGGAAATCGTCATGCCCTAGAACCAAAAATTCGAAGACATGATACATCTACCAATCCGTAGGTTCTAGGGTTGTTTTTTTGAGGGTGGGTAGACGTCAAATGACTCCAAAGGGAGTGTCAGACTCTTACTGATTAAAACCCATCCATGTTCCTTCCTTAGCCCTATCTTCCGAGGTAGCGGTATATCTTTCAGGCAAAAATTTTTTTTTAATACTCGGTCTCACAGGAAAAAAATATCAGCAAAGATAACATAAGCGGTCACGTTTATTCTCGTTCACATTTCACAGAAAAATATGTTTCGTATTTTATAAACAGCGAAAAGTCTAAATTACACCCAAGAGGCTTAAAAGAACTAAACTTAAAACATTACAGTGATGAAGCAAAAAAAGTATTCAAAACTTCTTAATGTTCCTCGGAAACTCCGAGGTTTGTTTGTGTCAGCTAAAACTGTTTTTTCATTTCGACTGCTATACTAATACTTTTTGCGAGGTTTGCTTGTTCGTCATCTATTTAAAATACCTCGCTGAAAGAAACAGAAGGTATTTATTGCACACGAAATATTACAAAAAAAATACAAATTAAGTAACTATATAAAAAATTAAAAAACGTGCTGAACGATGTCAAAAGGCTCCTATCTCAGCATGGACGTCATTTTTATACAAAAAAGTTTTACACCAACTTTCATTCTCTCTTTCTTTTTATGGTTAGTGACTAACCTGGTGTCAGAGTTAACCAACTGCAATCAAGCATCTCATTGGACGTTTAGGTGAGGCTGGCCCAGGAGCGTGGGGATAGGCACAAGGAAAAAGAGACCCAGCAGTGGGTGAACAGCAGGACTCTCCGAATCAGTGGGATTGTCCGACGTGGTAACCAAAGACATAGGGCTAAGGATGGTAAATCGATGGGTTAAGCGCGTAAAAGTCCGACACTCCCTTTCGCTCCACCCACAGAGGGAGGGGTCATTTTTAATCTTAAAAAAAAATATTGGGTAAATTGGTGGAATTATTTCAATGATAATAAAAATATGTACCCAACTACCTATTATTACTATTTTTATTTGTTGCTCTCTATATTGGCGTACACTCATAAAACAACGTAGGTAATCCCCTTTATTTATAAACGCTGCATAAAGTTAGGAGTCGTTTAAACGTCAAAAATGGATGGTTCATCAGTCGCTAATCATTTGAGTAACGTTTATAAATAAACTTCAATAATTACAGACACTTTTTAGAAGAGACTTTTAAACAGAAAATAAAAGCTTAAACAAAAATATAAATGCTTGTTGTTAGTACGCGGTTCTCGCGCCAACTGCTGAAAAGTCTAATGACCGAACTTATCCGTGGCAAATGTTTCTTTAAACATTCGCTTCGGACCCATTACGAGGAGTAGGTCGATGTCACTGAAATATGGACGCCGAGTTCTTTTGGCATATCTAGTTTTAAGTCTAAATACAGTTTATAATTGCAGAGATAGCCTAGTAGTCTGACCGTCGAGCTGACATAGGTCTCGAGTTTGAAACCAAGGCTGTGATTTTACGGATGTCATGCTCAGCTTGCGACCTCCAGGCGGAGATTTTCAAGTAGTCGGGATTTATTTAAAATAGGAACACGTATAAATTCTAGCAATTTTTGTAAGATACAAATCAAACAAGAACAATAGATACACACATATACGCCGCATGTTGTTTCTCACGTTTATGAGAAAACTAAGAATGGAAATAGATTAAGAAAGTTTCAGAGACAATCGTTGGCTGTAATGAGGTTTGTCTGTTTAAATTAAACGCAGACATCGAAGTGTACGGTACGGTTCTAATGAAATGGCGGATTAGGTAAACGTACTGACAATATTGTTACGTTTTGTCTATTTAATTTTTGGTTTTTATTAAAAAGGTTTAATGTTTTTTTCTTAAATACGTCGTCTTGGTTACCAACTGACAGCAGAACATACTCAAAATAGTTTTTTTTTATTAAAGGGCATCTCGCATTTCCCCTAGGAGGTCTACTTCTTAACCGGACTTGCCTGTGGATGCCTTAATAAATTAAGGCCTCAAAACTTACAAACTAAGCGACTACACGCAAGAGCACCCCCTGTGGGGTACGGACATCGGCTTAGGGCGTCGCTGGGGAAGGACAGCAAGGGATAGGCTCGATCGTATTGATGTAAAATAAATTCTCATTACCGCTAAATGATAACTGTTGGTTACCTGGCCTATCGTAGTTGGTTGATTTACGGTCGAAGGTTAAGCTACGCTTTCCGCAGTAGGTTCGAGGAAGGGTGACTACATGCATTTTATAACGAAATCTCTACGTGCCTTGAAAAGCATGATAAGCCATTGGATGCGACTGTCATTCGTAGATTTTTGACGTGTAGTGACACATATTAAGAATCTTAGAAGTCTGACTGACAACTAGTCTTACCAAGGCGTATCGTTTTACCCAGTAACTGGGTTGTGGAGGTCAGATAAGCAGTTGCTACAAGTAAAATACTGTGTTCATCTGTATCCGGTTAGACCAACCACAACATAGTTGGGAAAAGGCTAGGCAAAGGTAAAAGATATTTTTTTTTAATAATAAGGTATACATCATAACATTCAAATTATCTTTATCTATCGATTCATTTTATTTAACATTATGTTACCAATGGTTTTTCCTAAGTTTTATTTTTGTATTCTGCCACTTTACTTTTTGAATAAATTATTATTATACACAGCAAGAGAGTTCCAGCAAACAAATAAAACGAGTTCTATGTATTTTCGTATCCGTACGAAAAAAACAGTAACAGCGCATCCCGAACTATTTGCGTTAGTTTCCACAGTAAATATTTTCGGTCGATCGTAAACTTGGCCATTCAATTACTGGCACAAAAAACAGGCCACTGTAAAATAAACCTTTTGATGTGCTCTGCCGAGTAAAATGTATTGACATGTACCACGCTTCAGGCGGATTCAAGCACGCAATAAATAAAATACAAAAGTTCAACAATTAAAAAAAGGTACAATATATTAACACATCAGGCAGATTTTTCTTTTTATTTTGAGGTTAGGGAGTTCATCAAATGACACCTTTCGATCTGGGTGGGGCGGAAGGGAGTGTCAGACTCTTACTGACTAAAACCCATCCATGTTCCTTAGCCCTGGCGGGGTAGCGGTAACCCTTTCGGACTATCCCGCTGACCCGACAGGCTTCTCTTTGAAACACGAAGGAACTTCGCGTGGAACACGAACGCGCCGTCCGGCACGGGCCTAGTCCTTATCGGACAGTGAGTTTAGATTGAACCTACAGGCTCATTTTCATCAGTCAACCTGATGAGATCTACTAGGGTCGATGCCTGTCTTGGTTGCCCGCTTCGCCCAGAGCTGGAGAAGTTACTTGATGATTAAATGACAAAATCTAATGATCCATAAAAATAAAATAAAGCAAGTTATTTTCGTCACCTAATTTTGAAAAGCATATAGCTGCAGTTAAACACTAAACTGAATGATATTATTAAAGTTATCGACGATTGAGCGACCGTCGATAGGTGGTTGTTCCCTGCATGTCATGAGTTGGTTCGTCTTGCGTCAATAACTAAACATGGATACATTAGTTGCTTATTTTGAATTTGCGTGATTGAACTTTACAAATATTTTGATGAAGATAAATGGTTCTAGATTATTTTTACATCTCTAATAATACCTATGACCCATAATTTTGCAAAATGGCTTCTCGAAATAGGTAGGTACCGGAGACTTCGTAGATGCCAGTTACTTGTTTCAGGAGTTGTTCAAAGAGGACTTTTTGCTGTCGTTGTTGTAGTGGTTTTTCTGTATACCTTTTATCGGTTTTTAACCCGTCCAATTCTCCTCTGTTAAGGTTAATTTCATCATCGAAAAAGGTTCCCGTTTTATATAAATTAAGCGTGTTTTTATTTATTTATTTCCATTGTGTTTTGAAATTATAATGTGCGATAATTTGTAATTACGTAATTTTTGTCGTTGTTAACATAATATCATGTGAACAATCCTATACTGTGTAGAAAGGCGTGTGCCTGCGCGTAAAATCAGTGGTAATACATTATTTTCAGCTTAACTGACATCAAGTTTACCTAGAAAGGAATTAATTTCGTTTACTATTAACTTTGACTCCAATATGCCATTCGTTAAATACGTTGGTAACCTGAAATAAACGGAAAATATTTAACAAAATTCTATTACTAAAGCGCTTATTACGCCAACGCTATGTAAACACACAATAAAACGAAAATACTCTATCAAGAGCTCACTCTCATTCTCGAGTAAAAGCCCATAACCCTCAAACTAAAAATAGTTTCCATTCTCCTTCTAGCAACACAAACCATTACATAGGAAATACCTCTTAAATCCTGCCACTAAAACAGCGCTCGCGTAACATTAACATTCGCTTGTTTCGTTAATTTCAGACAAAGCGGAGCATTAGAGTTCGTTTTCAACAGAATTTGGCCGCAGGCTAACGGACTCGGAGCGACCGCAACACAACGGCTTGTGTAGACCAAAACAGCTAAAACTACAAATGAATATTTTGATATAGACACACGCTTATTAGGGCATTCTAGAATTACGGAATTTAAAGGGGAACAGAATTTGAAAGAGCAATTGTTTCAATTCCTAGCACAAATTTACGTATATTCTAAAATTAATTTACGAAAGTAAAATTGTTTTACTTCATTGGTACTCAGTGCAATTTCAGAGAAGTAAATCTGAAAAATAATTTGGTCATAATTATGTATTCGCGTGATCACATCACTAGCCTAGTGGTGTGACCGTCGGACTGCCAAGTCATTGGTCTCGAGTTCGAACCCAGGGCACGGGCGGCACCTCTTATTTAATAGATTCATGAAAAAAAATTGGTGAAGGAAAACATCGTGGGGACACCAGCGTGTCTGAGAGATATTTCTCAACAGCATCTGAAGCTAAGTCAGAGGCCCATGGGCAGCAAAAAGTCTGATTAGTCACTAACCACACGAAAAGAAGAAGATTATAACACTCAAAATAAATGGACATTTTGATCAAAAGTTGATTAAAAGGAAAACATCGTGAGGAAATCGGAACATTGTAGAACTAAAAATTCAAAGGTGACATCCGCCAACCCGCAGTGCGCCCGCGTCGTAGATTACGACCCACGCTCTCTCACAGAGGAGACTTGTGCCCCAGAAGTGGGAACATTATAGGCTGATTACACTAATGGATAGGTATAGTGTATTAACAGAATTGATACACTCAATTTCGTTCGTTGCATACGGAACCATAGGCCTACCAACAATGTATTAGGATATGCCCGAAACGACACAAAGAATCATGTTAATTTTGCACCAGATGTATCTATTCTCGCTGGAAATTTTCTTGGCCCTAACGAGAGTTATGTCGTTTGGCGCAAGGTAACTCTGTTGGGATCTGACGACATACAAGTCTCAGCTGTTATAACAATAGTTTACCGAACAGTTTCAGTTCAAAATAAACTCTAAAGTTGCGGTTGAATTGTGTTCCACACTGTTTATTCTGTCTGCAGACGTCGAACTCTTTACCTTCGTTCAAAACTTTAGCACTACCTTCTCCAGACAATTTCAGTGGAATAATACCGAAAGTTAGAAATATAGAGATATAGAGATATTTTTAAAAGTGTGGTTTGATTTAAGAACTGTTGGACTGAGAACTTTGAGAGAAAATGCCGGAAATGGGTCACGGTGCAGAAATATATTTAATAGTTAAAGTAATAATTATACAGGGTGAAATTGAATTCATGGGCATTATTTGAAGGGGTCATTGTACTCATCATTATGAACCATATATCACCTTTATACAGGTATAATAGTCAAAAGAGCTGGAAAATTACAGGCACATGTTAGACTTTTTACGGTTCCGTACCCGACAGGGAGCCAAAAGGAACCCTATTAATAGCTAAGCCTCCGCCAACTACCCTGAATTTGATTGGTATTGCTGAAAACAGATAGGAGTGTGGTAGCTGTCGTAGCACAAGAAAAATCTTTTTTTCTTTCTCGATACGAATAGGGTAAAAGGAAATATATTTAACAGAGGCGCATAATATACGTGTAGGTAGCTAGAAAAGGATAATCTGGGAAGCCAACAGCTGTAAAAAGGTGCGTAGTCTCCGCATAAAATTAGAATTAATAGAAATATGAAATCTCATAAACGTTTTTCACTAAGGTGATGATTATTTATTTATTTACTACGCACTAAAACATACACAAAAAAAAATTACATACAGTTTTTGATATGCACAGCACTAGCAGAAATCTTGATTACATGACGTGGATGATTAAATTAGTTTAGTTATTAGACTAAAAAATAGAACAAAAATGCGCTATGTTTAAAAATTTGAACACACAGCATACATACATTTGAACTTCAAATATTATATTCTTTCGAATATTATAAATTCGAAAGTAGCTCTTATATCTGTCACTTTTTCACGCCGAAACCACTGAACGGAAATCGATAAAATTTGCCAGAGAGATAGATTGCATCCCGGGGAAGGACATAGGCTACTTTTTGTCTCAAAAATATCTCCTGATATTGCAATATAACCGATATCAACGCGGACGAAGTCGCGGGCAAAAGTTGGTAGAATAATAAAGAAATAATTAACAAAGGAATTAAAAATGCTGAGAAGGTAGAAAATCGAACGTATACAATTAATAAACGCCTTATATCAATTGAAATACAAAGTTTATTTAAAACCTTTAAGCGTGAGGCAGTACAAAACATTGGTAGAATGTGGCAGACATTTCAATACAAGTTTCAAAAGTAGAAGACAGTGACAGAAAGGTTACTCTTCAATTACAAAGAAACAAAGTTTCTGGATGTCGTTTATTCCTCGTGACATTTTAATCAAAAGAATTAAATGTTTTTTGGACAGAAAGTATATACGGTTTTAGAAACTATAAATAAATTAAACTCGGAATAATTTGCAAATTATGTATGTATAATATGTCCAAAATTAAAAACAAGTAAAGTTTTTTCCTAACAAACATAATTATTAAGTTGGCTTATTCTGAACATTAATCATAACATTTTTGAAGTCCATTCCAAGAGGTATATAAATTTTCAGGATTTAATGTAACATTCACGTTTGCATTCCCCAAAGGCAAAGGAATTTTTGAATTTGGTACTCGAAAAAGGTCTAGGTAGTTTTATTGAAATAGTTATACCTCAATCAATCTGCCTCGCCTTTTCCCAACTATTTATGTTGGGGTCAGCTTCCAGTCTAACCGCATGCAGCTGAATACTAGTATTTTACATGGAGCGACTGCCTTTTTTTTTTTTTTAAGGCTGGGAAATCCTCCAATGACAGGTCCCGCTCTGGGTGGAGCAGAAGGGAGTGTCAGACTCTTACTGACTAAAACCTACCCATGTTCCTTCCGTAGCCCTTTATGTTCCGGGGTAGCGGTAACCCTTTCGGACAATCCCGCTTACCCGGCAGGCTTGGCCCTGAGGGGCCCCTTCATATGCTGACATCTCTTTGAGGCGCGCGTGGAACATATACGCGCCGTCCGGCACGGGTCTGGTGCTGATCGGACGGTGAGTCACCCATTACTCACCGCCCGCAGGCCCGCGCCTACGGTGGCCGGGAGTCGTCACGTGGCTCCCGACGCCCGGGGCGTCTCCTGCGGCGGCTGGGACGGGAGGACCTTTCTCTCTCCCATCCCGCCACCTCCTTCGCGAGCATAACTTTTTCGCAGAAGGAGGTGACTGCCTCCCGCTCCCTCTCGCCCCGGACCATAGCTTGCACCAGGGCCGGGCGGGAGAGGTCGCCGCCGCCGATCGCCTCTACGAGGACACGGCGGTGCTCCGCCCAAGCAGGGCAGGTTTGCACCGTGTGCTCTACCGTGTCCTCTGGGCGATCCTCGCAGTGGATGGAGCGACTGCCTGTCTGACCAACGGTTCAATGTGCTTACCGAGCCACGCAGGAGTCTGGATATGTAAAGATGGTCACCCATCCACGGGCCAACCCCGGCAAGCGTAGCTTTACCTGATAGATCGATCCGTGCGGATGTTATTACTTAGCCACGAGCTCCTCGAAAAAGTTTTACCTATCCATAGATATTAAATAACAATTTAAACTTTCTTAAAAGCCTTGACGTTTCCAGCCGCCATATTTCTCCAATCTGCGGTGAAGGAAGGGTCAAGCCTGCGTATGATATATGAATAGATGTGCCCTTTCTTTGTTCGGGTTAGATAACCGCCGAGGATTCGTATTGTCGCTTAGCGCATTAATCATTAAAATAGCTCTGAGGTTACCCCGCAAAGTTTGGGGACGTTTCATATGGATTACCTACTTGCTAATACGGATTTGAAATCTTTCCTTCATTTTGGCGATTTATACAGACTTATTGCGTAATTTGAAATGCTTAAATTGAAGTTGAAGATTGTTCATGAAACAATATCCTACTTGTAATAGATAAAAAAAAAAATTAGCCAAAATTCCGCTAATATATTATCAATATTAAAATTTATAACCATTAACACCAATAATTCAAGTCTCTAAGTACAGCCGGTCGATTCTGTCAATCTCACCGTGAAATCTGAGGTAACGCTGTCATTCCATCTATTGCTAGTTTTTAGAATTTACACTATTGACAGCTCACCACAAACCATAGATAATACACTATAAAACCATAAACTTATTCACCTACGTCATCACGGTGATATTTTTACAGAATACCACTACTATAGATATTATTTTGTTTACAGTTTCGTAAAATCGTGACATTTGGTCAAATATTACTTAAGTTATTGACTGCCACGCAGCAGACACAATAGAAAAACGAAATTCAAATTCACCTACGTTTTTTGCTAGTCCGTTATAGTTATAAGTACAGATTTGTTAGGTCATTAATCGTATTTTGATCAACGTACCGCCTAAAACAGACTACCAAAAAAAATAGATATTGTATTCGAATTTCGCGGGCTTTCCCATCGCATCCCCCTTAATGAGAGCATATCACACGGTATCGTATGTTCCGATTGACTGAAGATTTTTCTTGAGGGGATCAGCTGTTTACGGTCCATGAGGCATTCAATTTGTTTCTTTCGAGATAAATATGGCGAGAGCGCTCATAGGACTCTTTATTGCTGTGAAATATTGTTTTAATCTTAATTGAACCTTACTTGATTACTAAAACTATTCTTTTTTTTTGCTTGATGGTGGGAAATCATTTAATGACGCCTCCCACACTGGTGGAGCGTAAGGGAGTGTCAGACTCTTACTGACTAAAACCAATCCATGTTCCTTCCTTAACCCTTTAAGGGAAAGGGTTACCGCTACCTCGGAACATAAAGGGCTAAGGAAGGAACATGGGTGAGTTATAGTCAGTAAGAGTCTGACACTCACTTCCACTCCACCCAGAGTGGGAGGAGTCATTTGATGATTTCCAACTCTCAAACAAAAAAAAAGGCTTAAATATCCTAGACTAGCTACATTGCAAGTGAGAAGTTTAATGAAAATTTAAAGCGTGAATTTTGAGAAAGGTATATTTTACCTTCGTGTTGTTTGTCTTCGGCTTTGTGACTCATCAACAGGTGAATCCGTTCTGACGCGAAGTTCGTTTAGTGCTTTTAATGAAAAGGTTTTAATACTTTTTAGGTAGGTGTGGAATGGTTTGTTTTACGATCATATAAACATAATTTCATGGAATGTAATTTTAATTTGCTGTTTTTAATTTACTTACGAATTATTTTACTTGAGCAGCACGCCCTGTCGTTTAAGCATTCCTTCTTATTTAGAATTTGTGTTGAAAATCTGTTCCTATTCCTTTAAAATTTAGTATAGGATATCAAACGTGGTCAAATTTACTTTATGTCGTAGTACACAAAAAAAAGTACTAACACAAAATTGACTTTATTATGTGCAAAAACATCGCTACATAAAGATAAAAAGTAAACAGCGAAATTGGGACATCATTCAAGAAATTACCCGTCGTCAACCTTGTGAAGAAGCCTTGCAATGATGGCAGAAGTTTTGGTACAAGTTAGGACATTATAGAGTTTATTTTTGAATGTCCTTGTTTCTCCTTTTATGCATAAATTTGTAGATGGTGGCATTGAACCCTATACCTGGACACAAGAATTAAAACCGCGCTTCGAAATTTGGCATGTCATGCTACGTCGAAGCTACGGCGTAGCGCTACGACGTAGGCCCATTCTAACTTTTCACGCGCATATATTAGCGGTCATTGTGGATTACTTTCTTCCAGCTAGTTCTTCAAGAGTGAGTTAATAGTGACTCCACTTCTCTTTTCTCGCATTACCCTTGGTTCAACTACGATTCGCTCATCCCTTGTACTCAAGCTAAAACATTTCGGGTTATCCGGTATTCGGGTCACGAGTTCCGGCTATGGGCCGTGTCCGATGGATGGCTGCTCATCCCAGATCAATCGCTGAACGGAGGTGTTCTTAATGGAGATTTTACACGTGATTTCCGGAGACGTTGGCGTTTCTGCCAATACGTCTATGGCGGCCATTAAATTGGGCTTTTTTTCGTGGTGTTAAATCGTTTTTGTTTGTGTTAAGTCATTGAGGTTTATGGGGGAGTGTGTCAGCAGGTCTGGTCTTCAAATTATTGCTGGTTGAACAAACACAACAGAATAATCACCTGTGTTTAATACGAGGCAACTACATAATTATCTATATGTATATACGTATATATATATTAAATTAAAGTCGGTTTTGCGTGTCTGTCTGCGTGACTGCGTTACTCTTCTAAACTACGCAAATTATCTGGATGCAGTTTTCAACATATTTACACTTATAATAACGAAAAGTCGATGTCTTTTTTCAATCATAAAAACCGTGCAAAACGGGAGCGGTTTGCTAATTACGTATTACGTAACCTACCCCAAGCAATAGACCTGCAAGGCAAATCGAGTTTGTTAAATCTTTGTATACACATCATGACCTTCATATTATTTATAGCAAGAAGTCACATCACTATACCAAAAAAAAAACACAATATTAAAAACCAAAAATGATAAACGAGGATCCCTAGAACAAAATACCTTCTTTCTCATAACGCAAGCGAAATACGTTGAGTCACGGTTGCTTGAATGACGTTTTGTTGAAGCTGTGTGCGGTTAACGCAGATTTCTGAGCTTTATTTTTTCAGGTGATGGATTGCCCGTGTTTTCTTGTGTAATTTCCGGGCACTAATTGCTATGGGCATCCGTCACGGTTGCGGGCAAATGAGGAAAAGCGGAAAAACGGAAAAAAAACCCGCTAATGCCAGCCACAGCTGATAATAAATAATTGTCCATGTTGCGGTACAGGTAACCGGTTGTTGGTTTGAGCTTCTGAGATAAATTAGTTCGTGGAAATAGTGAGAAAAGTAGGTAGAGCCAGCAGCAGCGAGGTGTAAATTTTTGTAAGAGAGAAGCCGAATTGATGCCAATTTTATTGTACTTATCATAAAGTAAAAAAAAAAAAGTTTATAATCTTAAAAATAAAAGTCGTTCCTTTAGTCACTTTAACACCTTAACTATATTTTTTGGCAATAGTAGGCACTATTGACTGTGCTTTTTCAATAGCGGTAGACATGATGATGTAAACTTCGAAAGGGAAGCCTATAAGCTAAGAATAGCTCTTTCACCACAGATAAGCTTTAAAAACATGTATGTATAAACCGACACTAACTCATTTAACTATCGTCATGTTCTATAAATTGTATAAGTAAGCATCCGTAAGGCGTACCAACAGATAAATGTATTACACATTGGGTACTTTATTGTAAGTACACATTATGGAACACATCGATTTATATATTTTTTTAGGTTGACTGTACCTAAGTACCTGGAACAGGCGTAATATAAGGTAATTATTAAGTAGGTTCCAATTTAAAAAAGTGCTCTGTACCTATGTTACCTACTATGATGTTGTTAGTTGAACTCTATATTGAAGCAAATTGGTATCTTTCCTAGAATACGACGCCCTAGATTTCCCTGAAGCTTTCAGCAATATATTGATGAATTATGTCAAACACAAAAATCAATTTATTATATTAATAATTTGTGTTTACATCTAATAGATTTTTTTTGTCGACGAATTATGAGCAGTAGGTTGTATGATAGTGATGTTTACAACAACACGCCTGCAATCCTTTGAGGGGTAGACAGAGTTTACTGTGACTAAGGGGATAAAAACTAGACACAAATCTAGACTCCAGGCTGCTGCTGAAAAATACCAGATAGAAATATCCAATAACAGTTTGTCCGACCCGGGAATCGAATCCAGGACATAAGCTTAGCTGTATAATAAAGCTAAGTTGGAGGCCCATGGGCAGCATAAAAACTCTGACACCAGGTTAGTCAATAACCACTCGAAAAGAAGAAGTCGCAACGAACGAAGAAAATGGTCTTTGCTTAAATTGCTCTAAGTTAACAAATCACGAGACAATCACCGACAGTACTCAGAACAAAATACAGAGACTAGCTCATTAAGCCACCCCAATTTGTCAAATTTCTTTAATAGATTTTGAACTTTATTCCAAAAGGATAAGGCTCATGCTCAATTGGCACCATTTGACAGTTTGGCATAGCTTGATGTGCTGGGCCTGTACCTATGGTCTCCAAGTAAGTACAGCAATAAAACAGCCAAGTCGTTTAAGGTCGGACCAGACGTATTATTAAAAGATAACATCTCAGCCGGTTATAAAAATATTAGATTGGGTTTACGTTGTGAGAATGACACTGTTCTTGTTTTGATTGTCGTCTGGGATTTATCTCGATGCACCTTCCCTCTTTTAGGGATAGGTGGACTGAGGGTTTTAGTATTCTCTTCATAGCATGTCGATGGAAATCTAAATGGACTGATGGCAATCGATGGATAGGTATCTTAATTTTTATACTTAGCATTCATTACTACATTACTTTGCGTGTAGTGTTTAACTTAATTTTATTATTTTAATTTAACAATGCGCGCCTTCTAGACTAGTTTTTTGAGCTACTGAATAACATTTTGAAGACCTTGTTGTATCACCAAAAATTGCATTAATAAGAACTTTGACTTTGCCTCTAAAAAAAAACAATCACAATCAAAAATATAAAACACAAAAACGTTAATAATGTTTTAATAATTTAACAGCTATGCCATTTGAACAATGTCTAATCTCCTCACGGGATAGGAAAAAGTGAGTTGTAAGCAGAAAAGAAATCTTAGAATAAGGGAAAAGTATTTTCATTTAAATTGTCAGTAAACTTTGAATTGAGTTTCGTTGAAGCAAGTAATCTTATTCTTGAATAATTATTCATGTAATAACGATTACTTTATAACTTTTGTCGTTTGAAAAATGACGTTTTAATTGGTAAATTGGAAAGATTTTAGAAATGGTCGCGTTTCTATTGCAGTTACAGCGAGTCTATTCGGTTAAAATGTAACCGAAAATAATTGTGTGAATAGTTCACTTAAAGTTACTACTACACTTAGTTCAGTTAGTTTAAAAGAGCTGTCGTTTCAACTAACTATTGAAAGCTTACTTCAAGCTAACTTTTCAAGGTGACAGAGATGGACCGTTAAGAGCCCGTTATTCAGACTTGATTGACTATTTAGACTGTAGCTCGTTTATAACGTCGTTGACTGCCACGCAGCAGACACAATACAAAAACCTTCGCCACGGTCACACGGTGACTGCGTTGGGGTCTAACGTGTTAAGGAAGTCGGAAGTCTTAACATACAGAGTTGATACGACAGAGGGGCTTTCCCTTAAACTACCTATACTAGGTACCATTTTCAAGCTCTGTACCAAAAATCAATTAAATGGGAGCAGTAGTTTAGTTGCAAATGATTTTTTAAGTTTTTGCCCCGTTTGAACACGATGTATCTTTCCTAACAGCGCTGCTGCGCTCCGGCGCGCGCGCGTCGTTGCCGCCTTGTTACAAGGTCAGTTTTTATTTACAAAGGGTGGTTGCGTTTTACTTTGATTACAAATCAGAGCTATTTAGTTTTTTGGAAAAAAAAACTAATTTTTGGTGCTTTTTATTTTTATACCGTATCGAATTAATACTAGAGACATAAAGTATACGTAGTATAATTTAATGCTCCTCCGTCATAGTAACTCTTTATAAGATGACAAGTTATTCGGCAGTTATAATAGATTGCCGTAAAAGAGAATAATAATAATTTTAAAAAAAGTACAAAGCGCTATTTAAAAAAATAACATATATAATATCTTACAATTTCGCTTGTTTAAAAATACAAATAAAAAAACCTAGTGAACAAAAATATCTCATGTATTTCCATCACAATACACAAGTTGAAATCCCGCCCTTCCTCTGTTAAATGCAAATAAAAGTGTTCTTTGAATCGATACCGCATCGTTCTGTTTGAAATTCAGCTCTCAATACCTCAAAGACATCATTACGGAAAACCATTACCATACAAATATCGCCTGGCTTTGTCCTCGCTTGAAAATGTAAAACTCTCCGTTATAATATCGAAACTGGTGGGAATTTTATCATAATTATTTTTGTAGGAATAAAATGTTTTTCAACGAATTACGATTACTTTGTTATGTAACGATACTTTAAATTTTTATGTCACACTAATCTTTTTAATTTTCATTACGGATTACTTTCATATTTATTGCACTGTTTATTTTTTGGGTAATAATGAAACGGCTCGCCATTTAAATATACAGTAGCAATCAAGATCGGTTTATTTGATCGAATTAATGCAAATTATGTTTTGGTAGGAATTAAGGAACTTTATTTCCATTTTCACAAAGAGAGAGTGTGCGTGTGAATGAGTGGGAGGGAGTGTGCATATCTGCGCGCAAGTACATACATAATTATGGGAACCTCTACAGAGTAAGCGATCCAATCACAACGTCACAGTTCCAACGAGGCCACATAAAATCCAGTATGTATCAACTCAAAGTTTCAAGCAAACAGCCCAAAGTTGGCCAGGTTTAAAATATGAATATAAATTGAGAAACTTTAGGGTTGTTCAAATCCAGTACCAACTTTAAAATTATTAACACGACGGACAACCTTACAGATTTACGTGCTATAAATCTGGTATGCTCTCCACAGAATAACGTTAGCTGAATGTAATGTGAAACACTTTATTCGAGAATATTCTGTTGTTCTAACTTTTGGGAATAGTTTTCGGGTTAGTGTGATTCTTGTGTGAGAAATTCAACAATTTCTCATGCAACAATCACATTAAGCTGGTTTTGAATGAGAATCTGTATACATAATAGCGTTACGTACGTTACGTAGTTATTCATTCAAAACCAGGCATGGGTCTGCATGCTACTAGGTACAGTGTGTATCAGAATGTGTGGTCATCATACTGATCCACTTTCTCCATGGGAACAACATCGTAAACGCAAAAATAATCAGCTGTTCCTTACATTTCGGTCTGGTAGGTAGTGATTATTTTTTTGGATAGCTGATTACGTTTTTCGCATTTCTGATAGATCCTTTATAATACCGAAAGTTTTACGTATATTAATTTATTTTTATAAAACTGAAAAATAAAAACGTTTATTTGCGACAAACATGACGCAGACAGCACACAAACAAAAGAACAATTAAAATAAAAGAAACAAACTTGTTTTTTTCCATCAATAACAAAGGGTTTTCGTGTTTTGGCTTTCGCAAAAGATAAAATCTCTTTGTTTTGTCACACGATTTCGTAACTTTCATCCCACTTCATGTTCCAAACCAAACTTCAGTCAGTCGTCAAGTTCCTAGACGCTACTAAATATTTGTCGCACATTTCAAATAAAAGTTTCCTTAAAATAGTTCATTCGTATCACGTGTTCTGTGCGCGAGTGAACGAGAGTACGGAACCCACCCACGAATCGGTGTAGGCGGGAATTTATTTGTGTCTCCAATCAGCTCCCAGACATCCGAGGACAAAGCGCTTTCTAGAATGCACGGAATTACTCAGGCGTTTTGTTTTTTTCTATAAATAAATGGTGGATTGTTTTTTTTTTTTGGACGGTAGTTTTTTTTTTTATTATAAGCAATAGACGTTGTCAAGTGAGCGACCTGACGTTCACAACCCAGTAACTGGGCAATACGATAGATACCCCTTGATAAGACTGGCTGTCAGATTTTCGGGCTTCTGACCACCTGTAACGACTGTCAAAGATGCACAAACGACAGCCAGGACCAACGGCTTAACGTGCTTTCCGAGGCACGAACAAGTCTCGGTATGTAAAGATGGTCACCCATCCACGGCCAACCCCGGCAAGCGTAACATAACCTGACGGATCGACATGTGCGGCTGTTCGTACTTAGCCACGAGCTCCTCTTGTTAGATTTGTATATAGGTAAAAATTGTTTATCAAAATTATTCACCAACAAATTTTATTTCATACAAATACCAAACTCCACAGATTGCCTTCCCAATAAGGCAATAATGTAATAGACAGGCCAGGTTATTAAAACCAAAAAAAAAAAACAATAGTCATCTATCAAAAGTATCATAACTGGGTCAAATACCGCGCAGAATATATTTTTTGCAACCGTTCATACATCATTTATCTGACGTCCAATTTTCTCTTCCTAATTTCATTTTGTGCCTTGGACTCGTAGTTTACCTTAATTTATATTGTAATACAATATATTTTATTAAGGTCAGGTATTCGATAGCAATAGATAATATTTTAATAGGATCGTTTTCTCATTTTTTCTTAATACTAGGATACCTCAGCTCTCATTCAATACGAATTAGTAAGTAATCAATATTGAACCACATTTTGTTTGCTAAGCCAAGTTCTCTAGTGCATTAAACGGGATTGTCCGAAAGAGTTACCACTACTCCGGAACATAAAGGGCTAAGAAAGGAACATGGATGGGTTTTAGTCAGTTATAGTCTGACACTCCCTTCCGCTCCACCCAGAGCGTGAGGGGTCATTTGATGATTTGCCATGGGTCGTTCATACTATGTTATATGGGCCTTCGATGCCTGAAATAAAGGATAAATAATAATAATAGAAATACGACAAATTTTTAATTTCCCTCATTTTACCCGACTGTAAGGCAGCACAAAAAGAGGATCAAAGTTTCAACCTTAATCTTACGTAATGTTACGTTAAGTCTGAATAGTAACTAGTCAACATTTCCAACGATAATAAAAAACCAGTGCATAAGTACATGATACAGCTTAAATTAAACTTGAAGTAATTTACATTTAGCAGTAAACGAGCTTAAGTTACGGGCCCCTGTTTCCGCTGTAGGCCGCGGTGCGGCGTGTATTATATGGCCAGGAACACTCCCTGTAAAACATGCTGGTTACTCCTGTATTAGACTGACTATTAATCCTGCTGCCTAGCCTAAAAACAATTTCTTGAGAACTCAGCGTAGGTTCGCTACTTTTATTTTGTGACAAAACCAGGTTCTTGCTCTTGGAACTCCTACACACCTGGTAACAAGTAATATGAAGCATTGAAAAGTACGTCACGTCACTACATAGTATAAAACAAAGTCGCTATTTTTGTCTGTTTGTCTGTATGCTTAAATCTTTAAAACTACGCAACGGATTTAGATGCGTTTTTTTTTAATAGATAGAGTGATTCAAGAGGAAGGTTTATATGTATAATTTGTCGACATATTTTGCGGGCGAAGCCGCGGGCGGAAGCTAGTAAGAATATAAACTGTGAAAGGTTGTTATCTTGCTGCAAACAGCATATGGCTTTACCTTTCTGAAAATCCGAGTTGGAACGGGGAAGATTACGTCCGGACTCCGAAAACGCTTATTGCATTGAGAGAATTACTGATAATTGTCAACAATTGGTATAATGACTAAAAATTTTAAACTCACTTGTGACGTACCCAGCCCCCACTCCCCAACTTTAACGCGTTGTATCTGTCATTCTTTAATAATATGATGAAGCAAAAAATACGTATCTGATATTTTTTTATTATCTACTTTTTTTTTTTTTTTTTAAGGCTGGGAAATCATCCAATGCCTGCTCCCGCTCTGGGTGGAGCGGAAGGGAGTGTCAGACTCTTACTGACTAAAACCCATCCATGTTCCTTCCGTAGCCCTTTATGTTCCGGGGTAGCGGTAACCCTTTCGGACAATCCCGCTTACCCGGCATTTATTATCTACTTAAAGGACGAAAGATGATTTCCGTTTTACACAGGGAACATCTCTATTCTCAGGAATTTTCTTAACAGGAATTGAAGCGGTTTTAACTTAACTTACTACAAAAAGTGTTCAAAAGTCATTTATTCAAACTAGGCTGGAAATCAGCACTTTTTTAATGGCAAAGTTACATAAGACAGTCCCCCAAAAACCCACCGCCTACCCTTCACCACTTCCTAGTGCTTTAGCTCGGAAGTAGAATTGGCGCAACAAACTCCCCAGCAGCACAGCTGTCTGCTTAATTGGAAGACTCTACACATTTATCGTATGAGAACTAATGAACATTACGAACCGCTTAGATTTCTGCTGACCTTGTTAAGACCCAAGCTAGTCGTTATTTCCCCGATTTTACTATATACAAAGCAGTTTAATCGTATATAATATTGACAATCCTTCGCGAAGCTTACGAAGCGATGTGCCATGCGGGTCATGCTAATAAAATTAAGGTTTTGTTTGAGTGGCAACATCGTTAAGGAGACAATATCGCCCGATAGCGTGCGGTTTTAATGAGTCCGCTTCGGTTGGTGATACTGACACGATGTTGTACGAACTTTGTTGATTATTATGTCTTTTAGCAAATTTCAATATGGTTTTATTATGAAATATACAAGGCAAATGTGAGTGGAAACGCCGGTAGGGTCCCTAGACGGATGGATACCTTATTGACCGTATTTATTTATTTATTTGGGACAAACAAACAGTAACACATTATATCCGTATATTTGGTTACTATGCTGGCTTACTGCACTTTGGCATAATATTGTACTTTGTCAGTTCAATGGAGTCACTGTTATTCAAGTCAAGAATACCTATCTAATCTTCTTCTTTTCGTGTGTTAGTGACTAACCTGGTGTCAGAGTTTTTATGCTGCCTATAGGCCTCTGACTTAGCTTCACATGCTGTTAAGAAATATCTCTCAGACATGCGGGTTTCCTCATGATCTTTTTGCTTCACCGATTTTTAAGCAAATGATAAATATACAATACGCATATGAATCCGTTAAATCAGATCAGGTCCAGATCAGATCCGTGGCTTTAGTTCGAACTCGAGACCAATGACTTGACATTCCGACGGTAAAAAAAAAACAGTGATAGCCTAGTGGTGTGACCGTCGAACTGCCAAGTCATAGGTCCCGAGTTCAAACCCAAGGCACGCACCTTTGATTTTTCGGATGCATATGCGTATTGTATTTATCACTTGCTTAAAATCGGTGAAGGAAAACATCGTGAGGAAACCGGCATGCCTGAGAGATATTTGTCAACAGCATGTGATGCTCAGTCAGAGACCCATGGACAGCATTAAAACTCTGACACTAGGTTAGTCACTAACCACACGAAGAAAAAGCAGAAGTCCGACCACACCACTGCTACCCATCTTAAAAACTACTTACAGAGAAATTTAAAAATCAATTTGTTGCTTGCCAGGCTCGAACTTTCACCTTTGGTGTGACTAATAGTTAGAACTTAAGGCATATTCTTTCTGATAGTGATGGGTTTCCTATCTGATTGCTTTAGTTATTATTTAGCAGCGTGTGGCCTCAGAACATTGAGAGGGTCATATTTGACCGCGAGGCAAATTTTAATTGATTTTTTTATTTATGAGGGTTGGAATTGGCAACAGCCAACCCCTGTGACAGTGCTCAATCGTTCAATTTGAAAGAAAATTAGTAGAGGTTGTACGTGTGGCGTCACTTTGTGCAGCCTTCGCTAAAAACAACTAAAACTAACCTGATTTATGAAACATCTAAGCCTTCTGGCCTAAATTACTTAAAATTAAATAATTATTAGTCTCAATGTTTTGTATGTTCCTACTCTTTAAAGCACCTACTATCTAATCTCTTCACCACCCTTGGTTGACTGGTAGAGGATACCTAAGGCATTAAATCCGCCTTTGTACCTTTATTGTGTGCGAAAATTTTAAATAAATAAATAAATTATATTTTTTACTAGATCGAATGTAACGTAACGCAATTTTAAATATTCCTTATTTTACACTTGGTCATATTTTTATACACTTGAACGTTTTACTTTAAAACAAAGTTATACGTTTCTCTACCTACTTATGCAAACTTCAATTGTTTATACTCTTGCCCCTATAGCGAATTGCGAGAATCGTATGTAGGGCATAGACTAGTGTATAATGAATGCTTTGTTTACCATTTGGCCAGTAGGCTGCCAACTTGTCATTACTTATGGTTATGACCATTACATACACGCATGCGGCTTTGAACGCTGCCAATGCAGTAGTAATTTAGATTATCCCTTAAGTAGGAGTGAGTATACATAACATAGAATCAATATTTAATAAGCCTTGTTTCGCTAATATCAAACTATAATACGCAATAATATATAACTATAACACGCACCTCTGATTTTACGGATTCAGACGCGTATTTTATAATTATCACTTGCTTAAAAATCGGTGAAGGAAAACATCGTCGTGAGGAAACCAGCATGTCTAAGAGATATATCTCAACAGCATGTGAAGCTAATTCAGAGGCCCATGGGCAGCATAAAAACTCTGACACCAGGTTAGTCACTAACCACACGAAAAGAAAAAGATAATAACCAATCTGTTTACCAAACTTGGTGAATATGATCGAACGCTGCCCTTTATTTTGTCTACACGCCTTTAATTAACTTTTACGATATCTACATGCGTTATTCGAGTACCTCGTAACAATACATTCCTATCTCACGGTAATATACATAACTACTACAACAATTTCCAAATAACAGTATATTCTCTAATCCAATTTCACAGCTATCATATTCCAGGAACTTACACCAAAATCGCATTAAATGCTCGCTTCATAAACAAAGCACAGTATGAAACTGTTATTATTTACCGCAACAAAATCAAACTTAAATGCGGATTCTGTACACGGAATCCCATTCCGGACTCCACATAATCACGTTCGAAACCGTATAGCGAACGTTTACATTGAAGTAAGCCACAAATATGCTTAAGTTTTGGTCGTTATACCTACATGAATATCGAGGACGCATTACCTCGAGCGCTAATAGGCAATATCTGCCGCCAAAATTGCCTTCCTAACGATATTTCTGCTGCATGTAATAAAATCTGTAATCCTATTACGGAGTGGAATCGTTTTTGCCCATGTGGATAAATATCGGTCATAATATGAAAAAAATATTACATTTAAACGTCGATGTGACGTTTTATGAATTATTTATTTTGAGTCCAATTTACGTTTTAACGGTTGGCCGAAGTTTAATAGTTTTTTGTTTACGTGCCAGCCGTCAATTGTTATGGTCAGCGTTTTAACTATGCAGTTAGTTTGTGCAAGCTTTTTGACTTTTTTATTGAACTACTGTCTGACGGTTATTGCAGTACGCTAAAAACAACTAATATAAATGTCGAATTTCTGCTACGCATAGTGATACTTTTTTTTTTTGTTTTTTTTTAAGGCTGGGAAATCATCCAATGACTGCTCCCGCTCTGAGTGGAGCGGGAGGGAGTGTCAGACTCTTACTGACTAAAACCCATCCATGTTCCTTCCGTAGCCCTTTATGTTCCGGGGTAGCGGTAACCCTTTCGGACAATCCCGCTTACCCGGCAGGCTTGGCCCTGAGGGGCCCCTTCATATGCTGACATCTCTTTGAGGCGCGCGTGGAACATATACGCGCCGCACGGCACGGGTCTGGTTCTGATCGGACGGTGAGTCACCCATTACTCACCGTCCGCAGGCCCGCGCCTACGGTGGCCGGGAGTCGTCACGTGGCTCCCGACGCCCGGAGCGTCTCCCGCGGCGGCTGGGACAGGAGGACCTTTCTCTCTCCCATCCCGCCACCTCCTTCGCGAGCATAACTTTTTCGCAGAAGGAGGTGACTGCCTCCCACTCCCTCTCGCCCCGGACCATGGCTTGCACCAGGGCCGGGCGCGAGAGGTCGCCGCCGCCGATCGCCTCTACGAGGACACGGCGGTGCTCCGCCCAAGCGGGGCAGGTTTGCACCGTGTGCTCTACCGTGTCCTCTGGGCGATCCTACGCATAGTGATACTACCACATAAAGAAAAAAAATATTTATTCTGTAAATAAGATATCGAAACCACTTTTACACGCCATATTCTTATTTATTGTTTTATCACATCACACTAGTATTATAAAGTCGAGTCTGTGAGTGTGTGTGTGAGTTTGTATGTTTGTCCGTCCTTCACGCTAAAACGGCCGAACGGATCTGAATGAAATTTCTCAGAGGTAGTTTATGATCTGGATTATCACATATGATAGGTACTTTTTATCCTGGTAGTACAGAGGCCAGCACATCAAGTTACCACAATCTGTCAAATTTCTTTGATAGTATTTCAACTTTATTGCAAAGACATAAGGTTCATTTTTAATTGAGAAAATTTGACAGTTAGGGATAGCTTGATGTGCTGGCGTCTGTACATTCCCTTGGTATAAGTTTCAACTGGGTGTCGCGGGCGAAACCGCTCGCAGCAGCTAGTAAGATATTTGGAATCAGCGCTTCCAATCTGACTACTCTGAAAAAAAAGACTAAAATAAACTCAAAGGTCTCTTTTGAATTCCAGACAGTGTTTGTCAGATCATAATATGAAGACCATGTAGATTTATTTATTTATTTTTAATACTTTAAGCACAGAAACGTACAGACGCCAGCACATCAAGCTATCCCTAACTGTAAATTTTTCCCAATTGAAAATGAACATTATGTCTTTGCAGTAAAGTTGAAATACTAGCAAAGAAATTTGACAGATTGTGGTAACTTGATGTGCTGGCCTCTGTACATAAGCGGACTAAACAGATAGGTAGATCAGTGTCTGAAATGGTCTTTAAATAAAAGAACCGTACACGTTTGAGCGGAATGAGGTGCCACTGCATTAAAATAGGCTAATATCGTTGTTAAAATTCAAAGTTAGTATTTTAATTATTCAACCCACAATTTCTTAAACCTCAACCTTAATTTTTTATATAAACTAGTAACCGTTATGAGATTGATGAAACTAATTCAATTTAAACCCAACTCTAACGAGGTAACCGCTTTTAAGGAAAAATAGACTAACAACTCACCTCAGTTTCGCCCGTAGGATAAAATAGTAAGAATGACATTCTATTTGTGACTTTATCTTTGTGTAAATCGTGCAATTTAAGCTGAGAAAGTTACTATGAACAGAACTGATAGTAAAAAAAAGTGCTAAGTGCTGTGGGACCATACACAGTACATAGTTTTATAGTTGACTTGAATTTATCCCAAGAATATACTTGAAGTTGAAAAAATGTTCTCCTATACATCGTCTGTCAAGTCTCAAACTGCAAGTTTAAGTTTGTAATTGCAAAAAATGTGATTAAACTACAAATTACTGAATTTCGGACATCCTTTATTTGCCTACATGACGCCTACGTTATTGCTACGCGCGGGGTTACGGCGTAGCTCGCGTAGCTCTAAGACCTCTTGTTATGAACATACTCGGAAGTTATAATATCCATAGCTTATTTTCATCTATTTAAAATATTTAACTTGACGATATAAACACAAACTAAAGTGATATGTGGAGAGATAATGGCGTGCAATTGATGAGGTTTATGTCCAGCCGTGGATTGCTAAATAGATAATGATAATACTTTTTTTTTTGACTGTATGTAGTCAGAATCCCAAAAATCTGACAGCCAGTCTTACCAAGGGGTCGTATTGCCCAGTTACTGGGATGTGGAGGTCAGATAGCCAGTCGCTCCATGTAAAATACTGGTATTCAGCTGCATCCGGTTAGACTGGAAGCCGACCCCAACATAGTTGGGAAAAGGCTAGGTAGATGATGATGATGACTCGTGACTGTATGTAGATTTATTTTGTTGTTTTATTTTTTGTTTAACTTCACAAATAATGCACGTGTTTCTATAAAAAATAAACTTAATTTTTTCTTTTGCGATGATGATCATGATAAAAACACGCATTTATACTACCTTGCTCAAGCAACATTACAAATAAGCCACGATACCTGACTACGACAACCTTAATATCACTAATTGCAATTTAATGGACAAACAAACATCCCGACCAAAGTCTCGTTAGTACCGAGTGATATAGTATATAATCGATCACAGCAAAGGTCAGGTTCTCATTAACTTCTTAATTAAGGGCCAAGAACGTGATCCGAACGGTAATTTTTAACTTTAACAACCGGGAAAGCGGCTTTGATATAATTTGGAAACTTTTATTATTTCGTGTAAGTACTTAAGATTCTATTTGAGTACAAAATAAAAAGTGTAATGAACATTTTGTTAAAGGTTTTCGGATTTGTATTCCGATTGGAAATGGGAATGAAATAATGATGTTAGTTGATTACAATACGGTATGGGTTTGTTATCCTTAGGTTATCCTTAGGGAAGTAGAATTCCGCCGCAGGATACGCCCCGGGCGTCGGGAGCCACGTGACGACTCCCGGCCACCGTAGGCGCGGGCCTGCGGACGGTGAGTAATGGGTGACTCACCGTCCGATCAGCACCAGACCCGTGTCGTACGGCGCGTATATGTTCCACGCGCGCCTCAAAGAGATGTCAGCATATGAAGGGGCCCCTCAGGGCCAAGCCTGCCGGGTAAGCGGGATTGTCCGAAAGGGTTACCGCTACCCCGGAACATAAAGGGCTACGGAAGGAACATGGATGGGTTTTAGTCAGTAAGAGTCTGACACTCCCTTCCGCTCCACCCAGAGCGGGAGCAGTCATTGGATGATTTCCCAGCCTTAAAAAAAAAAAAAAGGGATGTAGAATTAAGAAAATAAAAGAAAGGAAAATAGGTCTTAATAATCAGTTGCTTCAATTCCAAAGTAGGTATACATATGTCAGAGCTATTAGTTTAGCAGTCCACTATAAAAGCCCATGTTACATTCATTTTATATACAAATAACTCACAAAATCAATACAAATCCAAATATCCGGGTAAAAGCAATTCCAAACTGTCAATCGAGTGGTCACGACTGAGCTGGCCAAGTAGCGAGGTGTGTCGAAATCTGTTGGATACCCTGGCTATCACATAGGTATCTAAAGTACGCGCCACGAGAAGCTATAAATTATGTAAACAAACATCTTTTACTAAGTAAACATTTTATACTGCGAGATAATAATAAATTGACCATATTCAATCGACATGAAATATAGACGGGTTATATGAAAGTAAAAACCTATTTAATTTAGTCGGATCATATTTTAACGACGCAAAGCGCTATCGTTTGTGTTTCTTGGTACCGGAACGCGTCCGTCGCAGGGATTGTAAACTATCGGGACGCCATTTTGAAATAAACGCGTCATTCGAGTTTCGAATGCGTACGAGTTTGTTTCACACAGAAATGGAAACATCTGAATCTGACGAATAATTATTCTTAAATAATATAATTATGTTAATTAATATTTGTTACTCAATAATTTATTAAATCTTAAACAAATTCATTTTTTTGTTGGTCCAAATGTTGTGAACTCCTGAACACTTGTTTACAAAATTTATAGCTTCTCATGACTGTTACTATAGCTTTCTGACCAATACCAACTTTTCTCCCGGTTCCATTCGCGGGAACTTATGTTGCTGTTGGAATTAAAATGTAGTGTTTATATCGTAAGAAAAAAAAAATTAAGACAAGAAAATTGTAGTATATATGTGTGTTGTTGTTATTGTGGTATTTCAGTTCATAATTATAGTATATTCTAACTTATTACTGACTTAAAAACAATTGTTTATGACCTTAATTGCGTTGTTTATTTTTTTAAATTTTATTACGATAGTACCTACCGTTCGATGTGGCGGAGTTTGAAAGGGGCATCTAGCGTTAGACATCTTTCGGCTGGAATGATGATGAATATAATATTACTAATTGCTGCCAGTGGCGTCGCCCGCATGAATGTCAGAAATTCTCCCAAGGAAACGTACAGAGGCCAAGTTGTCAAACCACAATCTGTCAAATTTCTTTGATATTATTTCAACTTTATTGCAAAGCCTCTAATTTGACAGTTAGGGATAGCTTGATGTGCTGGCGTCTGTACTACCGGGATGAAATTTATCCTATATGTTAATCCTAGGTCCTAAACTACCTCTGTGCCAAATTTCATCCAGATCCGCTCAGCCGTTTGAGCATGAAGGATGGACAAACACAAAATCACACACACACTCAAACTTTTGCCTTTATAGTATTAGTGTGATGTTGCTATGCTAAAAAAGTTCCATATCTTTTTTTAGCTTTAAGCCATCTTTTGTACTATTGAAATACGAATATGAAAAATATTCTCTGCTTACCTCCTTTCTGTCACTTCTAAATAAAATTCAGCTTAATAGGGTCATCCTCCCTCAAGTCCATTTTTTTTATAAGCACTAGTTTCACAGATTACAAACAAACAAACTCGCATACATACTATAAGTATGCAGACATAGGTATTTTAATTTGCCCACCCGTTCGTTTTATACCAAAGTTTTGGTCCCAGAATGATAATTATACGGTGGACTACTGCGTTTTCGTAATTGCCACACGAATTTTCTGGACTGCGCTAGCCAATCAGTTATGCTAATGATGCGAACGATGCTATTGATTGGTCAATCAGTGTGTATACAGGGTGAAATTTAATTTAAAAAAAAACTGCTTTTCCCTACATTTTGACGAGTTATGCGAGCATAATGTAGTTTTTTGTCGCGATTTCAGATTTGTTCCCATAGTTTAAGTTGTTCATAATGATGAGTTCAATGACCCCTTAAAATATTACCCATTGATTCAATTTCAACCCTGATGTTATACAGGACATCAGGTTTTGGTTATGGAGAGAGAATATGTGTCTTTATAATTTCTAACGTGACGATATTATCGTGGATATGCACGGTATCATGATAACACAGTCGGCGGGATTGTCCGAAAGGGTTAACGCTACCCCGGAACAGAAAGGGCTAAGGAAGGAACATGGATGAGTTTTAGTCTTTTTTATTTGTCCTTTGATAATATTATTGCAATAGTATTGCCTTCCGGGAGATGACACTGGCTCTTGTAACACACACTAAAGTGATAAGGAATTCACACAATTTAAACCCTTTCTTATGTAATAAAGATTAAAGATTATTATTAAATGTGCACTGCAACTAGGCCCAAAAATATCAATCAACTCTATTCCCTTTTTCGTATTTCGAACCAAAAACTTGTCCCGAACATACTAAAACAACTACATTTCCCAAACATTCACAAAATTTAAACGCTATGGAACAAAACGTACGTCACATCAGGAACCAATCCCAAGGGCGCTCCCGAATAACATCACTAAAGTTATCACACGATTCGTTGCGCCCGTGCTAATGAAATTAACCCCCATTTTGGACGGAATGGAGCCGCGGGAGTAAACACGCACCAGAGAGTAAACATCATACAATCGCATTGCAAAAAGTACAATGACTTATCGAAGTAATAATAATAACTTATTGTTCCTAAAACTGTATTTCAGATTACTTAAGTATATAAGTAGTAAGTAGTGTAGTAGTAGTGTATAAGTAGTAGTTTGAGTATATAAGTAGTTTATCAGCCATCTCATTACCATAACACAAGCATTAGGGTGCTTAGCTTGGGACTGTATGGCGTTGTGTCAAATGTCCATTATTATTATTTCTCACCAGATATTGATTAGCAAAAACTATGCAAGACCAAAAAGTACTTAACTAGGGTGGAAAAGATCACAGAGATATCAATGAAGAGTGTGCTAATACGCTGTGCAGTTATTAGAATCCGCGACTTGTTCGCTAATGAGTCGAATTGTTTACCATGTACATGTCAAGGTTCTACAAGCAGTCGTGACATTTAATTAGGGGGCTGATAATCTACCCGTGGTGGAACCCCTGATTGTCGAAAGTTGATGAGTCAGCCAATAACACTGTCTCAATTATTTTCAACTCATAAAACAGTAAGGCTTTAACAGTTTAAAAATCTGTCGTGTCGGAACTGATTGCCTCAGTAAACGTCAGTGATATTTTTATTTACCAGGATCATCATCATCTGCCTAGCCTTTTCCCAACTATATTGGGGTCGGTTTCCAGTCTAACCGGCATTTATTTAGTCTTCTATATCAAACTTAAATAGCAGCCTTCCTGCCACCGCAATTCAAGTTACCCTAATCTGTCAAATTTTCTGCCTTGCCTTTTCCCAACTATATTGGGGTCGGTTTCCAGTCTAACCGGCATTTAGTCTTCTATATCAAACTTAAATAGCAGCCTTCCTGCCACCGCAATTCAAGTTACCCTAATCTGTCAAATTTTTTTGATAGATTTTCAACTTTATTAGAAAAGAATAAGGTTCATAATCAATTGAGAATATTACTTAAAAGTTTGGGATAGGTTGATGTGCTGGCTGTATAAGGGTTGGGTTCTGTTCGCTATCTACTCTTGCGACAGGACGCTGTAAGGCTGGTAATGAGTACGAAATACTGGTAATGAGATGTTCGTTACAACATACGTGTTGGACTCACTGTTGTTAGTAACGGAATGGAAGTACATAAATGTTGGCTTTGTTGCGTAGTAATGTCTTTATATGGTAGCTAGTTTTCTTTTGTTTCTTACTCAAACTATGTGTTTGGTACTATTGGAACGAATGTAATTTGTTTGTTTACGCCCTAGGGCCCTTGGATTGCCGGGATTGTCCGAAAGGGTTACTTACCGCTACCCCGGAAAATAAAGGGCTGAGGAAGGAACATGGATGTGTTTTATTCTGTAAGAGTCTGACACTCCCTTCCACTCCACCCAGAGCGAGAGGAGTCATTTGATGATTTTCCAGAATAAAAAAATGGCCCTTGGATACAACGTTTTCTTTAAAAGCAGTAGCTTTTAAAGAAAACTTTGTATCCAAGGGCCATGAAACAGTTCGACGGATGTTTAAGCGTATCATGTTAAATATTTTTCTATAAAGGATACAAGGCATTGTGAACGGAAGAACCTTTTGTATTATTTCAGTAAGGATTTTTCAGAATTTTCCAAGAATTTGGTGTAGAAATCTTATCACATAAAATTACTTCTGAAAGAACCTTAAATGTTATTTCAAACACCAAAAGGAAACATAAAAAACGTGACATAAAAACCTAAAGACGATAATAAAACTTGGAATACCTAATAACAATAACAAAGTAAAATTATACATCGTTCCTTTTTCAAAAATACTCAGCCGCCATTACTGGGTATTAACGTCGTACTTAATCGTGAGCTGTTATTTTAAATTAAGTCAAGATGTTGATGAGTAGCTTAAGTATGAATAAAAGAGAATTAATTAATAAGTTGGATGCCGTAAGTAAAACAAACATTCAGCGTTTGAATAACAGATTAGCTGGAGGCAAGAGCGTGTAGAGATAAGGCGGTACGCACACTGTTAGTAGCAATATTTGCGTTGCACCAAACATTTCTAAGGACTTGGTTGGTCTAGTAGTGGTAAGCGCTATGGCTGAACTCGAACTCGGTCTTGGGATCGATTCCCGGGTCGGGCAAAGTGTTATTGGGTTTCTCCATCTAGAATTACTTAGTAACTGCCAGTAGTGCCCGGTAGATGGCAATAGGCTCGCCCCTGGTACACGGGCTGGCGAACTTCGAACGAAACTGGCGAACCTTAATATTCATTTCTATGGAAGTCAAGCAATGCATATAGTTTAATAAATTGCCTCTGACTAAGGTGTATTTAAATGTAGGTACTTTAGAGTTTTAAAGATTTATGGATAAAGAATGTAGAATAAAGCCTCGACGTCTTTATTGTAAGTTAACGGCAGATTGGAGACGAACGAGAGCTGATATTTTTTTTTTTTTGATGATTGTGTATAAATATAATAAACAAAGTAGGTATTAAATCAAACACATGATTTAAATTCCCTGTGTCTTAATAACACTCAGTTACTATAGTATAATAACTGAGTACTTTAGAACGCGTTTGAGAGTTTAACCGCATACCAGAAATTAATTGTCTAAGTAATAAATAGCTAAAAAAAGTTGGTACATCCCACACATTATTCTTTAATACATATTATTGCACTGACCATTTCAATGCATAGCCTTTTGAAATCATTTGTAATCACTCAATAGCTCTTAATGTTCACAGCAAATGTAACAAAGCATATCAGACTAACATTGTGTTGCAAATAAACAACAATAGCGGATATAGTGTGTAATCGCCTTAAACGGATTTTTTCAGATTAATTAAGCTAAATCTTGTTTGGACGTGAACTTAATTCATGATCGTCCCAAAGGAACAACTTTGTCTTACTTTTTTTTATTATTTGTAACTTCGTTGTTATTTTCTGTAAACTGTTGTTTTGATTTGATTGCTAAATAAATATAGAAAACGGAAACTACTTATACTCGTGGAAAAAAACATAAATCTATGTTAGGTCCAACCCGATTGAACATTATGACGGCTTTGAACATGAGTCGCGTCGCTGCGCAGTAACAAATTCGTGTGACTGCGGGGGTGAGGGGTGGGGTACTGCGCAAGGAGTTGCTAACTTCAGAGCGGCCATAAAGTTTAACTCGTACTACACACGTGGCGAATATAATAATATAATATAATATCCTTGGACTTTTCACACAACGCCATGTAGTTCCAAGCTAAGCAACCTAATGCTTGTGTTATGATAACGAGATGGCTAAATATGTTTGCTGGAGCCGGAGGATGCAAAAAAAACCAATTTATTTTAAACTAATTTATTAATATAAAAATTACAATTTTTAGAATTAAAATATTAAGTAGGTGATAGTTGGTCGATGTATGTACCAAGAATGCCTGAAACGTGGAATCGTGGAAGGCATTGCCGACGTCCGGTCCCACGGTTGCGAAATGCTGCGTAGGCACCTCGTGTAAGTAAAATGGTTGCGATGCGCAATATCGGTGTCACGTTGGTCCACAGTCCGTGTATTACACCGAAATGTAATATCAGCGATCCCTATGCTACACCGTTGCGTAACATCTCCCCCCGTAGTACAGCAACTATTTGTTAGCTGCTGTTAAAAATGTTGCTGTGAGATGACTGGGGTCCATCTTGATCCCAGCTGGATGAATGTTCCTTCTTGGTTCCGCTTCAGCATAAATATCTTGATCTGCATTCATTTCTATAGCTGATGTAGGGTCGATCTTCTTGTCTTTATTTCCCATCCAATGCCGGTATGTAAGAGCAATGGCAAGTACACCTGCACTAAATAGTAATAGGTATACAGGTATGGTAGTATGGTAGAGGCTATCATCTGATATTTTGTTAAGTCTTACTGGAGGCTGTACTGAAACTTTCTTGTAACTTTCGTGGAGGTTCTCGAGGTTGATTGAATTAAGCCGTACCAATGATTCTTCAGTTCTGGATGTGGTGTTCTGTTCCCATAATGTTCGTATTCTAAGTACATGTCCTTTAATTCGGTTGTCGATGTTAGCGATGGTAAATTCGGTGGTTCTTATTAGGCAATCTTGCGGTATTGTAGCTAAGTAACTTCCTTGAAGTGTTCTGAATTGTTCCTGCCCACATGACATCTGTACTTTTGCAGGTATCGGGAAGCTTAGTGTGTAATGTTTTTCATCAAGTTGTTCCAGAGCTTGCTTGTGTAGGGTGACTGGCGTTAATGTACAGGAGTTGAGATGCTGTTGAGTGATGAGTTGCTGCACGCAGTCCGGCTTGTCTATAATCTTGAAACCAACTTTCTCTTCGCAGAGGTACCATGCGTTAAGCTTCGGACATTCTGTCTCTATGTGTACATAGAATATAATCCATGAATTGCTATAAAAGGTGAGGTAGGGATAAGGGCCATATTATTTTTGTTAGGAATTATGGATAACTTGTATAGGATATAGGTTCTTGGTAAGGCAATCGGCACCTTTATAACTATAACTATTTTCTTATCAACATAATACGATCCTAATTTTAAAATATTATAGTACTCTCTAAGATCGATATCGATGATTTCGTCTTTCGAGTATAATGACCCTAATTTGCTTATCATATTTCTAAGATTACCTAAACTAATCATAGAGTGGGTAGTGCTGGAAGCACGCATAAAAGCTATCATAAGTTCTATTTTATTTAACTCATCCGATAATGTCTCTATATTATCGTTTAAAATAAGTAAGTGCTGTGCCAAATGGGCATACGTTACTAGATCCGCCTGTTTGGATGCGTCTTGTTTTATGATTTGGTTAAGTTTATTAGCAATAATGTTCTGGTGGTCTACTATATTCTTTAATACATTAGAATGCTCTAACATCCATTCCTTAGTCAAGCTTATGTGACGGTTAAGTTCCGTTTCCAGTTTATTGTCGTTACCTTCTAAAACTTGGATGGCATTATTATATTTGACTGCATCTGTGTAGTCTAGGTTTCCCGAGATACTTTTTATAACTGATCCTAATCCGTCAATGAGTCCTCGTTTAACACGACTAGGCTTAAAGCTTTCTAATTGTATAGATATATTTTCAAGTTTGTCCTCAAGGTAACTCATATGGAGTTCAAAGAGTGACAGTGTTTTATTGTTAATTAATGGCCTAAATTTACTTAATTGCAATGTAACTGCATCAACCTTTGACTGAATATCTTCTAAATCAATGTGTAAGAGGAAGGAATGATGATGAGACACAATTTTTGTAGGTCCCAATTTGAAAGGGAGTAATCCGGGTCCATCTTCTAAGGGCTCAAGTAATATGTCCTCCGCTTGGACCAGGTGAAGCAGTATCGTCAGTGGTATTCTGCAACAATTGTTTAGTTTTAGGTGTTCGTTTAAGACGTGATTTGGCAACGGGACCACGCTTCTTTTTTGTGTAAATATGAATGGGCAGGTCAGCTAATACTGTGTCACGCGTATAACGAGGTGCGAGTTTCTGTCTGTTAGCTAGTGGATTCTTGACAAATACCTGTTGATCTGGCTCGTATTCCTTTACAGGCTCCCTATCTTTGTTCCTATTTTCGATTAGTTCTGTGCGTTTATGCAAGGACGTTTCATTAATAGCCTCGTATACTTTAGACATCTTATCTCGGTGTTCTTGCACGTATTGTTGTAGCAAGTGCACAGATAAATCTATATCTAAGGGATCTCGAGGATCCGTATGACCGGTAACTACTTCAAGTGGTCTACATTTCGTGAAACTGTGTATGCTACTGTTATATGCTAATAAGGCGTATGTCATAAGGTTAACAATCGCTTCATTACGATGTTGCAGTTTTAAAATTCTCAAATGTTCCAGTAAAGTGGAGTGTAGGCGCTCTACCATCCCATTATCGTTGGGAGTATGGGCCAAGGTTTTATGATGCTGAATTTTATGGACACGCGTAAATTCGGTAAATAGTTGATTAGTAAATTCGGGTCCCTGGTCCGTGACTATTGATACTGGAACGCCGTGATGGGAGCAAAACTTTAAAAAGGCTTGTACTACACTAACCGCTGTGCCATCTCTAAGATGGTATGCCTGAGCGTATTTAGAGAAAGCATCAATGATGGTCAGGTATTTCTCATTTTGGGCCGTGAACAAATCTAGGTGAATTACATCAAACGGTTTTGCCGGTGGTGGTACTATGCAGAATCTTTGTTTTATAGGATTTCGATCATATTTGGCTTGCCCGCATATATTGCATTCATTTATATATTTTGAGATTTGGTCTTTCATTTTTGGCCAATAGTATTTATGGGATAAGGCTAGGTAACACTCATTTATACCGCGATGATTAGTTTTGCCTTCGTGGTATTTCTGAATAATCTCTTGCTGTCTGAGATATTCTTTTACGTTTTCTACCTCGGTTTTAGTCAAAACCAGATTCATAGCGGAGCTCTTGAACTTTTCTTGTATTATTGGAACTATTTTATACATAGCTAATGGGGGATGTATTATAATGCCAGTCTTAACTTTCGGGTTTGCGAATTCTTTAATTGCGTTTATTACATCCTCCTCTAAATTTGATTCGGAGAGTTGAATGGAGGTACGGGTATGAGTCTCAAACGGCTTAGAAACTGCTGGACGTTTCTTTATATCACTTACTACTGTAAAACATATTTGTCTGTTAAATCTATTTAAGGGGTCATCAGAAATTGGTATTTCTAATATTGGATTTTCGGCACTAGTGTGAGCTGTGAGAGTGGATGAGCCCTCTAAGGAAGGTGGCCTTTCGTATACGTTAACTACGACGGAGCTCGTTTCTTCGTTATTAATTTCGATTCGCGACAAAGCATCGGCATTTGTGTTACTTTTGCCTTGCTTATAAACTACTGAATAGTTATATTCGCTGAGCTTAAGTTTCCAGCGAGTTAGTCTCGAGCTAGGTTCCTTTAGGTTCATGACCCACTGAAGTGGTTTATGATCTGTTATAATCTTAAATTTTCGTCCGAATAGATATGGCCGAAAATATTTAGTTGCCCAAACAATAGCTAAAAGCTCCTTTTCTATCGTGCTATAATTGATCTCGCTTGTGTTTAGTGTACGCGAAGCATAGGCTATTGGTTTATCTGAGCCTATGGGTCCCTGTGATAGTATGGCTCCTATGGCTAAGTTTGATGCGTCTGTCGTGAGTAAAAACTCTTTATTAAAATCAGGATATTGTAAGATCGGATCGTTAGTAAGTAATGTTTTACATTTTTCGAAGCAATTTACATAGTTGGTATCATTGCAGGCTATTTTTGAGCCTTTCTTTAAACATTGGGTCATTGGTTTCGTGATTTTGGCGAAATCGGGAATGAACTTTCTGTAGTACCCCAGTAACCCTAAAAATCTTTTAATTTCCGTGGCTGTTTTGGGAAGTGGGAATTTTTGGATAGCTGAAATTTTATCGGGATTCGGTTTAATGCCATCTTTACTGATTATATGTCCGAGATAAGCGGTTTCCAATTTTAAGAATTCCGACTTAACGAATAAGACTTAGAGATTCAAACTGTATTTTAAAGTTTGAATCTCTAAGTCTTTTAAAAACCTTTTCCAAATTTATTATATGCTCCTGTAAACTAGTGCTAAATACGATGATGTCATCCAAATATACTAGACAGATGGACTTTTGGAGGTCCCTAAGCACATTGTCCATGACCCTTTGGAAAGTTGATGGTGAATTTTTAAGTCCCATTGGCATGCGTAGGAACTCAAAATGGCCATGTTCTACGTTAAATGCGGTTTTTGGGATATCATTTGGGTTCATTTCGACTTGATAAAAGCCACTAGCAAGGTCAAGAGTTGTGAAATATTGACAATTGCCTAACTTATCTAACACATCCGTTATATTGGGAATAGGGTACTTATCATCGATAGTTTTTTCATTTACTTTCCTGAAGTCAACTACAATACGCCATTTAACTTTACCGGATGCATCAGTCTTTTTTGGGACTACCCAAATGGGTGAGCTCCAAGCCGATTCTGAAGGTTGGATGATTCCTTGTTCTAACATTTTTGAAATTTGACTGCGTACTTCTTCGCGGTGTACAAACGGGTATCTATAAGTTTTAGTATAAACTGGTACTTCATCTGAAGTACGTATGCTGTGTTTTATTCTATTGGTAAAGGTAAGTGGTTCTCCTTCTATATAAAATATATCGGCATATTGCGAAACCAAAGACTTCAGATTAGCACGCTCTTCTTCATTTAGATGGTCTGTGCGTAACCGAGATAAAACTTCCTCTACCCGGGATTGGTGCGATTGGTGAGTACATTCTAAATTATATGTTTCCGCTTTAATAGGTTGGTCCATGGAAAAAATTAAATCATTACTAGTTGGATTGAAGATTTCTAGATAACCGCGATTATTTTTGATATTCGTAATACACTCGTGTATGCAGCAATTTGAAATTATCTGATCAGGAACTAAAGCATCTCCGTCTTGTATATTAACTGGGACTCTGACTAACTTTGAGGAATTTGCTGGGATAATATCTTCGTATAGATTGCTATTGCGTGAATTGTACATAACTATTGGATTAACTGCAGCTTTTGTAACTAATTTATTATTTTTAAGATCAATATTTGACTCCCATTTATTCAACAAATCTAAACCTATAAGACCGTCAAAGTATTCGTGAAACCTGTAAATGTAGAATGTTAAATCGTTATTGTCGTTTATCTCCTGAAAACAAGGTAAGTTAATGGAGTAGTCATTACGGCTAGTTGCATGCACGTTTGTTACCTCAAAAGGGTCATAGTTCCATGGTAAATGTGGGTAAAACCTCTGAACAGCTTCAGGGCTAATAAATGATTGGTTTGCTCCTGTATCGATTAACAATTTTAATGGTGGGTCTGAAATTACTAAATATGGTAGGTAACGCTGGGTTTGTAGATTAACCTCTATTTTGATTCGTTTGTAGTCTGACTCTTCTGAAAATTTCCCTGGTTAGAAGACGCTGACTCCTCAGTAGATTTCCCATCGGATGTCGCCTGACTTACCTCTGGGGATGAGCCTAATTGCTGGGTCATATACGCATTCCAAGCGTCATAGTAAGAACAGTCGGGCTGTTCAAAGAAATTATACAGATAGCCGTCGAAGTTATTATCACAATAGGGTTCGAACATATATGGGTATTCAAAGCATTCGTTGAAATTCATCTCCCTTGTCCTAAAATAATTAGAAGGTGGTGGGTTTCCTTGCCTGAACCAATCGTTACCCCGGAATGGCATTGGTCTAGGTACGAAATGAGATACACCGCTCATTGGTTTCGGTGTATCATTTGTGCTTGGCCCTTTGGATTGATTATTACCAGATGAATTATTTTGTGGATTATTAGCAGGACGTGCCCCGAATATCTGCTGCGTGCGCGATGGACCTTGCTGCTGGAATTGCTGCGGTTGGTTAAAGCCTGGTCTCCACATTTGCGGTAGACGTTGCAATGGATGTGGCATAGCTACATTAGGTCGAGAAGGACCGGGCATATTAAAATTAAACGGTCTCTGCATGGGCATAGGAATGTGCGGCATGACAGGATTGAATGATTTGTTCTGATCAGCCGGTGCCTGAGGCTGTGGCTTTTTAGCCGGTGCATGCTCGTTTCGCTGTTGTAAGTAGAGAGTGTTCATTTCGTCATGAACAAACTCAAGTGCTTTTTCAATTGTATCCGGTCGCATGCACCTAATGCGTGAACCTAAGGGGTCACGAAGGCCCCGTAAGTATGATTGCAAAGTTAATTTTTTATAAAGGGAACGTTTCGAATCGATAGTACTTTGAACGGTTTCATGTAGTGACACATAGGTCATAATAGTGGCAAATAAAGTTTGGCACTTTTCGTAAAATTCCTGTGGTGTAGAAGAGCCCTGCGTTAATAGAGCCAAATCGTTGTAAAGCGAGGTCTCATCGCGTTGGTCAGAGAAATTGTTAACTAAAGAACTACGTATACCATCCCAAGTTTCTGGTACGCCATTGGTGTTAATTAACCGGGCCGCGGGTCCAGTGACCTTGTTAAGAATCCCGTTTAAGAGAGTTAAATTTATTAATTCGCGCCCTGGTTCAGCTGATACATATGCCTGCACTAACTGGTCACATAGTTTGATGAATCTAGTAAGGACATTGGGGTTCCCGTCAAATTCAGGGACTATGCGTAAAGCCTTGTAAATTTCGTCTATTGCTGCTGACATTTCTGTGGTTATCTCGTCTCTATTTTCTAATTGCCTAAAAGTATCTAATAAGGATGATCTGGACGATCTAACTAGCCTAGGGGTCCGCGATTGCCTGGGATGGAAAATCTTGGATTTTATAGTTAACACTTAGAAATAAGGATGAGCAACTCAAGAACTATTCTAAAGTACTCACAAGAACATAATTGGTCCCTCTGCGGTATCGATGTCTGGATACTCCTCCCGACGACAGCTTCTGAAGATCCGGATACTCGTACGGTGCTTGATAGTCACCCGGGTGACTCGCGAGTCGCGATCCTTAAGGTCGATCCCGTGAATTTACTCTCGCGAACCGGCCCGCGAGTATCCTACCGGCTGCGCCAAATATGTTTGCTGGAGCCGGAGGATGCAAAAAAAACCAATTTATTTTAAACTAATTTATTAATATAAAAATTACAATTTTTAGAATTAAAATTAAGTAGGTGATAGTTGGTCGATGTATGTACCAAGAATGCCTGAAACGTGGAATCGTGGAAGGCATTGCCGACGTCCGGTCCCACGGTTGCGAAATGCTGCGTAGGCACCTCGTGTAAGTAAAATGGTTGCGATGCGCAATATCGGTGTCACGTTGGTCCACAGTCCGTGTATTACACCGAAATGTAATATCAGCGATCCCTATGCTACACCGTTGCGTAACAGGCTGATAAACTACTTATATATATTATTTTTTTTGTAAATACGTACTTATTGTAGATAGGAAAACACCCAGACCGGCAACAAAGACTTGCAGGTAGTACTAATATTTGTTCCGTGCGGGAATCGAACCCGCGACATGCTACGCAGTAGTCAATCGCTCAACCACTGCGCCAACCGTGTCGTCAATGGTCAATAATACAATGGTGACATAAATTTAACACATATATACGTTATCACATTTTCATTTCATGAAGACATTACATTTCCATTAAACGTTATTGTTTACGGATTTATTTAAAACGTTAGAAAATAGTGTCTTAGAAAAACCTGTACTTACTTAAAGAACTTTCGCGCAGCGGTCATTTGCCAGGGCCACGGATCATAACAATCGCATCAATGAAATTAAAACGAATAAGCAATACTATCAGGATGAAACAACTGCAAAAGTAAGCGAATTGATTTTTATAAGGATTTTTTTTTTTCAATTTGTGTTGTATTTTAATCTATCAACACTTATAATGATTAATGGGCATTACCCCTTCCCGTGTGTTAAATAAATGTCAGTATTGTAGCGCCATGTTGTATATACGTACCTAATACTTTTCTAATTTATAGAAAAAAAACATTTTGAAGAGAATTCTTCAAAGCATTCTCACAAAAGATATTCGGGCTAAATAATACTGAACAATTGGCCCATTTCCTCAATTCCTGACCGTTTTCAAAACTTCACAAAATGCACTCCATTGTTATCGTCTTCATTCAAAGGTTGGGGTGCCAAATTAATTATGAATTTCCCTATTTTGGTCCCGAAAAAAGTTTTTCTAATCCTACTTTGAAAAAAAAAACTGATCCATTAGATCCCTTTCAATTTTGTTTGACGCCTTCATCGCTAAGATGCATTGTGTCCACTGGGGAGAATAATGTAATGGATTTCTACAGAAAAATCCATTATTTTATTGGTATTGTATTTCTGATGCCGTTGGATATTAAAATAAGATTTAATTTTGATCTTTGAATGAATAGATTTTCAAGTAGGTATTTGCTTCTGATTTGTCACTTTGCAAATTGGCTTGAACTGATGAAAATCTACTGTCACTAATAAAATCCAATTTAGGCATTCAATTGAACCGGATTTTTTAAGTATCACAGATTAAATAATTTACCTATGTCATAACAAAAAGTTCTTAGATCTCTCTCTGATTTCAAAACTGAAAATGAAAATAAAATAGAATACTCTTCTTTATGTACACCATAAAAATTATAGATATACCTAAACGTAGAAAATATAAGAACTAGAGTTAGATCCATGATTGAGTACTGATTGAATCCAAAACTGAACGGACACATCTCAACAATAAATTCCAAAAACAACAAGCGATCGCCTCTCTGAACGACGTTTTCCAAAGAGGTAATAGTCAGTAAGTATCTAAAGTATAGTTCTAGATAACTTCTAGACGTCGTTCTGCCTCAACAAGCGAAGACAAAGACCCCGAGAGTTCTAAGGCCCGTATTACAGAAGGATACTCAAGCACTGATCTCTGTTTAAAACTAGTTTTGAGTCAAGTTTTTATTTTAGAACGTTCCTCAAGCATAGATTCATTGATCATAGTTCAGCCGAGTTTGGCTTTATATTAGAACGTTACTCAGTTCGTGAATCGAACCCAAGCATCACCCAAGTGTGGTCGGGACCGCGCTTGAGCAGAGATTGTTACATGTCATGTCAGTCTATTTGCGTCAAATTTTTAAAGCAATTATAGTGGAATTGAAATAGGATCATTGTTAAAAGAAACATTTGGAGAAGTTGAATATTACATGTTATTACTCCGTATCGGATTTTCTAGCTGATATATTTTGGTTGTGCATCCATGATTGTGTTGGATGATGAACTGTTTCTGTGTGATCAATGGATCAATGTTTGCATGCCAAAATGGTAGCATCTCCAAGGATTATTTGATATTATGTAACAACCCTAATGTATTGAGCAAATAAATAAAGACAACAATAACACATTCTACAATATTTTTTTCAATAACAATTCAAATAGAATGTTGAACTATGGCGTTCCTCTCTCATACAATTGTGAATACTCCAAAAAGAGGTAGGTACAGGTATCAACTACACAACCGTAGGCATCCCATAGCCCCAGAATTGCAAATTATGTTTACGTTTTTATGCGATGGCCTCATCAACATCCCGGGAGTGAGACGAATGACTGGACAACCAGTTACAGCGCACTGGTCCGAACAGAAGGATGTCGTCAAGGGTTCCAATAAACGTGGACATTCTCAACCTGCAAAAAGAGTATCATCTGATGACGCCGCAACCTTTCGCTACCAGAGGAGGCAGTACGCATTTAAGGGTTTACGTGCTTATAACACATACCTACAAAAAGAACATCAATACATGGTTGTTTCGACTCCTAAATTCCTATACCTGGTTACAATATTATTCATTTTTTATAAATAAAACAAAAATATGTAAAATATTTTTTTTTTAATAACAATAATCAATCTTGAGTAATATCTATCTTCTATCTTTAAATTAAAATGTATTAGTAGTAGTAGTGAATTCATCTGCGTCTGAATAGGTATGTTGGCTGGCATCAATTATAGTTTGGATGTGGTTTAGATCGACGGTATTAAATTGTTGGGGCGCCATTATTATTTCGTGCTCTATATCATCTGGATCTGCTTTAACTGGAGTCACCATAACTGAAACTAAACATAATAACATTTGCATAACATGCTCAGAGAGGAATCCCCACTCTTGACACCCAATAGGATAACAAAATAACGTTAACTTATTAGCTCCAACTGTACTGGTAGTAGAAAGCAAATTTTGGGAAAGAAAAGTATTCTGAAAAATCTTGAACAACGACGACATCATGACGTCACGAACTTCTACAAAGAGAGCTAAACACCTGATGGTGGTGGTGGTGGTGGTGGCTGTCAAGGCAGGTTAAGGTTCCTGTCGTAATAAAATAGGATTGTATTTTATTAATAATTTCAACAGTAGGAAACTGATAAGTTAACTTATATTAAAAAATAGATTGGTACTTACTGACTCGCATCATAAGGGAACTATTACATTTCTCCGCAGAACGGACACATTCAGCCATTTTGCTCGTGTGCATGTGTGAAATCTTTCAAAATTTCTATTAGCGGTTTTTCCCAAGAACAATTTTCTTGTGTCTTGCCATTTATGAATTGGTATACATTTATATTCAGCAAAAGAAACACAAAAAACGTTGTAAACAAACAGATATTTTCTTATAGGTATTTGACAGTACTGACGTTTTAATTATCATAGATATTTATGGGCATAGATACCTACAAGTTTGCTTTTAAAATGACTATACTTTACTTCAAAAACCTTTATTTCAATAAATGCGGGATTATAGTATTCAGGACAAAGTAAAAACCCAGATTTCCTAAATAGTTGAGCTTTTTATGGTATATTTTAATATTTCTGATGCATTGAAGATCAGAATAAAATTGGTAAATAAAATAAATCGTAAATGAAAACTGACTGTTGTATAGACAATAGACATCTCTGCTTGAGGCTAGATTTGAGTGTCGATTCAACTGAGTATAGTTTGATTACCGTCCTGGAATAAGAAAGATGCTCAAGCACTGAATCTAAATTTAAACTGAGATCGACTGATTGGCGATCAAACTAGACTTGAGGAACGTTCTGTAATACGGACCTTAGTCTTCATAGAGAGTATTAAAGTCAAACCATCGAGCTGAAAGGTAAAATGCTAATATTAACTTATAATGACGGCTGTAGTTCCAGTTAATTTATTCTTTCGATTGCAGCTCTGATATTTTTATTCAATAAACTTTGTAGACATAACAATATCAATCGAGTTTGCGTTTCTCAGTATTTTAAACGTTGTTTTTGTTTTCGTCTGGGAAGTTGTGCTGTGTTTGGTTGAAAATACACAAGTTTTTTGTATTAAATTACATTTTGAGGCTCGTACCATTTCAAGAGGCCATTTCAACGTATATGCAAAAATTCAGGATGGTCAGTTCAGGGGTTAAGGCGTAAAAAGGTAACAAACAAACTGACAAACTCAGTTTCGCATTAATAATAATATTATTTTTGGGTAGTAAGGATTAGGATGAGGATTTTTATTTATTTCATGCATACACTCTTAATATTATAATACATGTTCATTTCGACTTTATACCCTTACTAGCTTCCACCCGCGGCTTCGCCTACATAATATGTCGACAAATTATACACATAAACCTTCCTCTTCAATCACTCTCACATCTATTAAAAAAAACCGCGTCAAAATCCGTTGTGTAATTTTAAAGATTTAAGCATACATAGGGATATAGGGACGGAGAAAGCGACTTTGTTTTATACTCACATTCCATAATAACACTTCGCTGACTGTGTTAACTAACTTGTGGTGGATACACTGATGCGAATAGTCGCAAACAATCAACACTCGCAGTCGCGTCCCACATCCCGCTCGCTTCAGTATGACCAAAACTTTACTTTAACTAATTTAACCCTTATTCACCTGTACATCAGTCACACGCAGTATCTACCTTCCTCAAGATTTAGCTGATCAAAGGGTGCGTAAAAAGAAACATTTGTGAAGACCAACGAGACGGAAGTGAGGCCCTTTGAGCGAAGATAATAACGTTTCAGACACAGACGTCGACGGGACCGTGGCTAGGATTTGGTTAGGGTAGTATTATGGAAGCTATGCGATAAGATGACGAGTGGTTGTGTGGTCAAGACACTATAATATCGCACGGCGCACAATTGGGTATTTGAAAGGATTATTTTATTTATTTATTTATATTTAATTTCTGTACTGTGACGGAAGTTTTTAAGACGAGCGGTCTTTTTCCGCTCGTCTTAATAATTTCATATTTTATTTTTGACCTTGTCAAATTGTAAATTTTACGGATGCAGAGAAAAGTACAAAAAAGAATAATAACATCTAAATAATAATTTTTTATTAGTAGGTAAATAGACCGTTAATTTTCTTGAAAAATTCAACCCAGTTTAGCAAAGCAACTACCAATCTTTATAAGAACTCGTGCACTAAGTATTCGGTAGAAATTACACTATGATTCGGTTTTTCGAAGTCCTTATTCTGACGGAGTAAATCCTTATATATTGCTGGATTTTTATACATAAGTAGGAATTACCCGACAGGTTCATAATTTTCATATCATAATTCTAATTATTAATATTTACCACCTGTATGTGTATTGTAGAACGTTGAAGACCTTCCACTGAGGGGGCTCAGTGGTAGAGCCTGTTGTCTGTGTGTTATGAGGGATTGCTACGCTATGAAAGCAAACACACAGGACGTGAAACACCACATATATTATAAGGAATATATCTGTCAAGCCCCGCGGCCCAAGTCTGACTGTCACTTGTACAAAAACCTATTAACTACTTTAACATAATTTAAAGATTTGAATGCCGTCAGATTATTACCAGCCATCTTCAACATAAGGTTTTACTCAGGCTCTACAGTATATTATAGATGCAATAAAGATTGATTTGATTTTTTAAACAAATAATTATCTTCTCTTAAAACTACCTCGTCCATAAGAGATTATTTTCATATACCTATTCATTATGTTTGAAGATATTCTACAGCCATAACGAAAACAAAAGAATTTTGACGTAGCAAAACAAGCAAAAAGTTCTACTTCTTTATTTTCCATTACCTGTATTCATCCTGGATCGGACTAAAACAAAACGCAACAAATATTCTCCAACACAAGCAAGTCGCGTACGCAACTCAAACTTCAAGAATAGCCACAAAGGGCTGAAATCGCGCCAGTGCCCCACGACAGACTCCTTTGTTCTTGCGGATTAACTGCGCCTTATCTACCGGGTACTTATCGCGTACCCCTGACCGTGATCGGTTTAGTTTTAACTGGAAGATATAGTTACTGTTTAGGTACTGGCTTTGAATAATAGTCTGAAACGTTTGTGATAAATGAATTGAATTTGATTAATTACAAGGATGGATCGACGTGGCACAAGAGAAAAATGTCTGGAAGGATTTGGGGAAGGCCTTTGCTCAGCAGTGGGACAGCGCAGGTTAAGTAAAAAAAAATTGAAAGAGAAAGTCTTACAATGGATAGCATTTTTGATATGATGGCATAAATATAAAGTTTATTCATGTCCGTATTGTATTATTATCACTTGTTTAAAAATCGGGGAAGGAAAACATCGTGAGGAAACCAGCATGTCTGAGAGATATTCTTAAACAGCATTTGAAACTAAGTTAGAAGCCTATGGGCAGCATAAAATCTGACACCAGGTTAGTCACTGCACGAAAGAAAGAGTTTAAGTTAAGAAAGCTTTTCGAGTCTAAGACTAGGACATGACCAAAGAAACGATGAATGGACTGTGTGATAGATGATATGGCTAGAAAGGTGGTAACTTCAACGACTAATAGTGAAGTAGGGAAGATGATACCGTCCTAGGCCGACTCCAAATAAATTAAAATAAGGACAGGAGAATGAAGAAACGGACATGGATGGACAAATTTATTTACTCATTTATATCAGGGATGATAATAAATCAGTCAATTAATAAGTTAATAAATCAGTTTCTTCTAATTGACTTCTCCTCCACTAAAACCAGTTGGTTTTAACTATGATAAAGTCATTTTTATAATTTTAAGAGAATGACCTAACCTATTGTGATTTTTCTAATTGGTCTAAGAATCAGCATTACCATTCAACGTGGCAATAATGCTGCCAACCTTTAAGAAACTTTTCTTGTTGACAGCGATGTAGATTAATTTTTGACGTCTGTTGATTATTTCCCTTCCTTTTTCGATATACTTGTACATAATTTTGAGGAGCTTGTGGCTAATTTATAATAGCAGCACGGGTCGATCAATCAAGTTAAGCTACGCTTGCCAGGGTTGGTCCGTGGACCATCTTTACATACCTAGACTCTTCCGTGCCTCGAAAAGCACGCTGTGCCGTTGGTCCTGGTTGTCATTCGTGGATCTTTGACAAAAGTCTGACAACCAGTCTTACCAAGTGGTATCGTATCGAGCTTAGACAAGTGGTACGTAAAATAATGGTATTAATCTGCATCCGGTTAGACTGGAAGCCGACCCTTACAGAGTTGGGAAAAGGCTAGGCAGATTGATTTACTTGTACATATTATTATCTATTAATATTTTAAGCCTGCAGTTAGTTTAAAATTATGAACCTAAATATTACTTTACATTGTTAACTTCAATTAAACTAGTACAACGAAGTCATGTTAAAGCACAAATTAAGCGTGTGAATTGGTTCGAATAAAAACAAACAAAGTTGGTTATTTCAAAGCTAATGACGCGGAATGTTTGTTTGACTTAGTTATTTATATTTATACAGACCATTTGGTATACAAGTATTTAGAGAGCGCTGCACTAAATTATGTGGATGGGATATTCAATATTTTCATTACCAACATTTACTTTTACCGTAAAACATTCTGACTGCTCGACTCGCTCTTCTGCCTACAAAATTATAACGAAACTACAATCAACTCTGCCTATCACAGTCCAATGCTGGACAGAGGCTTTTCTCAGGCTGCACCACAGCACCTTGTCTTCCACCTTCAACATCCAGCCACCTTCTTAAGGTCATCGGTCTATTTAGCTGGGGGGGCGTCCCACACTTCGCTTACCCCTCCACGCGGTCTCCACTCAAGGACTCATCTTCTCCACTGGCCATCGGTCCTTCGACAAACATGGCCATCCCACTGCCACTTCATTTAAAGTATTATGTCCAAATAACATAAGACAACCCCTCAAAACGCCTGCCTTTTACCACTTCCTAGTACATACTTTAACTAATGTGTGAAGAACGTAATGGGTGCATAATTGTTTTTAATATTGTATTTAAGATTTTATCACTGTGTCTTAATGTGCTACTGTTTGCTTTTCCTTAAATAAATAAATAAATTAACTAGGAAATTCAAAAATTTAAATTCATTTATTTGCGAGAGTGTAGGTTTACAAAGTATGATCTTAAAAGTATAATGGCCCCTTTTCATTCACATTTTATTTTCTTTTTGGAAGAAGAAATCGCGCAACTAAGTTCCCAGTAACCCAGCTGTATATTAAGATCCGCGAAGCTCGAAGGTTTTTGTATAGCTACAGACCTACTTTAAAGATGCCACTGCAATCAACGAAACACCTCAAACTTGATTACTTCCGAACTCAAACACATAATCTCTTACGACCAAAAGTTTCTAGGGTTTACGACCAAACATGTTGCAGTACAGTTGTAACCTCAAATCCCTTAGGTGGCACTGTATCCGCTCAATTACATCCATATGCACAGTTAGAATGTAACGTATTCACATGCGGCTAATAAATCATTTGAGCGCGGTTTGCCTACCAGTTTCAATTTAACTTTTGGCCCAACAGTTGTGCTGTAACGTGACGTCATAAAATTGGAAGTTTGATACTAAATTCGTTGTACGTCAATGTGTTAGAGGCGGTCTGGTTTTGAATATGTAAACGTTGTTTGTGTTCGGGGAAGTAACTCGCGTTGGTTTGATAGTAAACATAATATCACGCCTGTATTTCTCGAAGGGTAAGGCAGAGACGTAATCACAATATTGAGGGAGCAGGCTGTAATCAACCACGTGGGTATGGTATTATGTGGTTTGGAGTATAGATAAAACTACGCCTCTGAAAGAGTAAAAATTGTAATAGTGCAGCATTCTAGCTCGACAGTCATAAGTCCTTTAAAAGCTTCAAAATGAATACTAGTATAATACATATTCAATTTCACAATTTACTTTAAACGTACAGTCGGTTGATTCTGTAAAAATCTCACCATGAAAACTTGATTGCCACTATTTACAGCTCACTTTAAGCTCACTTACTGCACTACTGGTACCCACCTTTTCAATTAATTTCAAAATATATGTGATAAACATACGCGTAGGTCGTAGTTTTGAACACTGACAGGCGATTCACTTTGTACTTTTTTTATTACCACTGCTACATTGTAAAGAAAACCGGCATGACCAAAAATTCGAACACATGCGACATCTACCAAACCTGCACTGGGCCCGCGTGGTAGACTACGGCCCGGTCTCTCTCGCCTCACAGGCCTATGTCAAAGCACTGGGAACATTAAAGACTGATTATCTTTGTATAAAAACACACTATCATACGTAATAATAACATTGTGTCTGTGTACAGAGGCCAGCAAATCAAGTTACCAATCTATCAAAAATTCTTTGACAATTTTTAAACTTTATTCCAAAAGCATAAGGTTCATTTTCACTTGAGAAGTTTGCTGGCGTCGGTACCTAATAAAACAGCAACTCTTTTTCGGTTGCTATCACAAATATTTTTTTCCTTTTTTCGAAACATCGAACCCTAAAACAATACGGGCGTTCGTACAGTCGTTCACAAAAGGTTTGGCTATTCGACATTCACACTAATATTAGAAAGGTGAAAGTTTGTAAGTGTGTGTGTGAGTTTGTATGTTTGTCCGTTCTTGACGCTCAAACAGCTGAACGGATCAGGATAAAATTTTTATCGTGGTAGTACGTTCCCTTTTTTTTTTTTTTTTTTTTTAAGTCTGGGAAATCATCCAATGACTGCTCCCGCTCTGGGTGGAGCGGAAGGGAGTGTCAGACTCTTACTGACTAAAACCCATCCATGTTCCTTCCGTAGCCCTTTATGTTCCGGGGTAGCGGTAACCCTTTCGGACAATCCCGCTTACCCGGCAGGCTTGGCCCTGAGGGGCCCCTTCATATGCTGACATCTCTTTGAGGCGCGCGTGGAACATATACGCGCCGTACGGCACGGGTCTGGTTCTGATCGGACGGTGAGTCACCCATTACTCACCGTCCGCAGGCCCGCGCCTACGGTGGCCGGGACTCGTCACGTGGCTCCCGACGCCCGGAGCGTCTCCCGCGGCGGCTGGGACGGGAGGACCTTTCTCTCTCCCATCCCGCCACCTCCTTCGCGAGCATAACTTTTGCGCAGAAGGAGGTGACTGCCTCCCACTCCCTCTCGCCCCGGACCATGGCTTGCACCAGGGCCGGGCGCGAGAGGTCACCGCCGCCGATCGCCTCTACGAGGACACGGCGGTGCTCCGCCCAAGCGGGGCAGGTTTGCACCGTGTGCTCTACCGTGTCCTCTGGGCGATCCTCGCAGTGGTGACACCCGGGCGTTTCCTCCCGCCTGATGATGTGCAGGAACCTCCCGAAACATCCATGTCCGGTGGGGATATTTTCTGACATCCACGCCCGGCTGGATTCCATAATCCAATTGTGATCCATAATATTTTTGCTTAGAAATCATTTGAATTATAAAAATATTATTTTTCATTACCCAGAAGACTGTAGTACAATTTTCCCTTTTATGAGTACTTTACATATTACAATTATTATAATCTCAAGAATTCAAAGGTTTAAAACAAACGTTTATTCTATTCAAATCTATTCTGTAAATGAGTACCCCAAAAAAAGACCCAAAAAGATACAAATTCACTAAACTGTAGACTAACAACATTAATTTCTCTCGTAAATTATCACAAGCTTTTAGTACGCACTATACATTTTCAATATCCGTTTTCCCCTGCACCCCAAACCGAAGTACACACCAAAAAACTACCGCGTTGCGTACAACCGCGCACAAAAACGTTACCTATACAAATTCAGATTTATGTTTGCTTCGGTGTATCGTGCGCAGGTAAACAATGGCTAAAAGCCGAAAGCCGCATCAGAATTAAGCCCATTACGGCGGGACCGCAACAATCGGACAACGTTTCCGGTGTAATGCACCGGCCGGCCGCACCGACGCCGCACCGCAGCCGCACCGAACCTTTGCCGTACCGCTGCCGCTGCAACGATGCTTGGTGATTTTGCGACTTCTGCTAACCGATATTTGAATTAGATTGGTGAACAGTGCTGTGTGTAGTTATTCTGTATTAGGTTTGATAGTCTAGTTTTAGGAAGGCATCGTGTTGCAAATAAAGGACTGCAAGTCGTCTTAGCGATTCCAAAAGGGTTACCGCTACCCCGGAACATAAAGGGCTAAGGAAGGAACATGGATGGGTTTTAGTCAGTAAGAGAAGTAATTGGATAATTGCCAGCCTCAAAAAAAAATCGTCTTAGCGATCAAAACATCTTTAAAATAAATTAAAATAATAGAGATGATTTATTGCTTTCAAAAAAAAAGATAGGTAAATAGATATTTTTTATTAAGATTAGGCAATGCGTTTCCACCCCTTTCAAAACCCAGGAATACTTAATTATAGGAACAAATTGTTAAATTATAAAAACCCTTTCTATTAACTACATCTCATCAAGTTGTACAAGCGTAGCGCTACGGCGTAGCACAGCTACAACACTGCTACGGCCAGGCTGGCCATGACAAATTGGGCGCGTCTCTTGTGTGTCGCCTCGTTAATTACACGCTGTAAATAGCCAACTACAATTATTGTTAAGCTGTACCCTGGCGTGCGCTTTACCGGGCTATTTTGCTAGGCAGTGCAGTTTGTAAATTAATTTAATGTTTACAGCTTTTAGACGTTTTACGTGTATAATGCATGTTGCCTAAGTTCTACAATGAACACGGAATAAAATATTGATTATATTTCATTATTTAGCCCCGTATACGGATAAAATTATCGTTATGATGATATAGAGATGGCATTCTTCCCAAAAAAAATATAAGAGTTCATTTCAAATAACAAAACAAATAAAAAAACACGTAGTAGATAATATACGGTCACGGCATGGGACAGCCTACAAAATAAAATAAAATCTCTTGCTACCAAGCGATCCCGAAAATCGTAAAAACAATAGACATTGTTGCATCAAACTTAACGTCCATCTATTGATCCGATGGGTGTGGACTAAATATAAAGTTCAATAAAAGTCCCCCATGCCATAGCAAGTCCGGGATTTATCGGCTAACCCCATGTAAATAAATAAAGTGGAAGAGCATGCATTTCTTATGAGCACAGCGGGTTAGAAAAACTATCGATTTGTAGTTTGAAAAGTTTATTGTTATGATTGACAGCGAGTTTTATGACTTATAACTTTGAAGACATATTTTGCTGGGGAGTTTGTTGCGCCACTTTATCTTCTCAGCTAAAGCACTAGGCAGTGGTGACGGGCGGGCTTTTTGAGGAATTGGCCTTTGTAATTTTGACCTTCAAAAAGTGCTGATTTACAGCTTTAAGCCGATACATGATTTTAAGCCGATTGACATTTTTTTATTCCATTTTTCGCAGCACAATTTTTAATTAGGTTGTTAAAAAAATGATAGGGCGTTAAACTTTTGAAAGGAATTTAGCATAACATCAAACCAAACGGTTTCGATATGGGTTCGGCAAAAGTGCGTACAATTCGCACCGTCGCATGTTTTCTCGAAGTAATTGATAAAGTCTTTAGAAACTTTTTTTGTTTTTTTATTAATTTATCACAAACACTGCTATCATTATAGGAAATTCCTAATGCGGTAGCGTGGTCCTTTATTAAAACTGTAGCCCATCATAATTATGATTTCAGGGACAATAATATATTACAGGTTTTAGAATTCCGAAGATTGCTTTTAAATTTAGAATCCGAACCAAGTTGGAATTACCTTCCATTAACCTTACACACACTTTATAAATTACATTAAAAGCGCCTAAAAGTAACATTTTTCAATACCACACAGTATATCAGCACAATACCTGCTTTTTACAACTTCCGACATTTTAAAACCGATGTCGTTTACTTCAAGCGATCTATCTAAGTCGCGAGTTCAATCAGATTAAAGTACATTTAACTGTAGGTAAAAGTTCAATTTGGGGAAAACCGGAAAAAAGAAATATGGCGTCGGTAGGGGGGATTCAATTCAATCAGTTCCCTTGGTACCTACCTACCTTAGAGATGTGATTTGATGGGATTGTTGAAAACGAAACAGCGAAGTGTGGAGTATTTACGTAAGTAGGGTAGGATGGTGTATTGATGCAGGTGAGGGAATTGCATTTATTAAGGACGGTTTTTACGTCCTGCATAGTTTTCACGTGTATAATTTCAACATGAATGATGTAACCCATATTTCGTAACCTTATTTTTATTTAAAAGAATGTCCGTGGAGTTTCGTGTTCGTTCTTCTCTATGGAGGTATTTCTGACTGATCGACCCGTTGACAATTCAAAAGTGCATGTTTGGTTTATCACTAAATAGTATAAAACAAAGTCACTTTCTCTGTCCCTGTATCCCTATGTATGCTTAAATCTTTTAAACTACGCAACGGATATTGATGCAGTTTTTTTTATAGATAGACTGATTAAAGAGGAAGGTTTATGTGTAAAATTTGTCGACAATATTATGCGGGCGAAGCCGCGGGCGGAAGCTAGTTTGAAATAAATGCTTTGAGTTTGAGTTCGCCAAGTAGGGATGTGTAGTGGATTTTGTTGGGTTTTAAATTATTGAAGTTAGTTAAGGTTCTTATTGGATAATAGTGTTTATATGGTTGTTAAATGTAGGATCTTTGTATTTGCAATATTAATGGTCTAAACTCTACAAATAAAATAAGAAATATGTTTTATAATAAACATTTATGTTTAAATTACAATCAATTGTACTCGCCCCAGGTCCTTAAAACACAACGTTATTTAGACTCAAAAATATGTAATTAGTGAAATGTACATGTAGTATGGTACCTCTGCCTAACCTTTAAGGGATTACAAGCGTCATATTGTTTCATTAAGGTACAGTAGCACGTACATGAAGTTACTACTAATTATCAAATTTTCCCAATCGATTTTGAACTTTACAATAAACAAATTAAGGTTTTAAATCATTTGGAGAGATTTGACAAATTGGTATTATTTGGTGCCCTGGCGACCATACAAACGTGTAACTCAACATTATTACATTTCGTAGACAAACACTGTGTAAACTGACGACTATAAAACGTAGCTGGGACAGACAGAATGCAGAAGGTGGAGGGTGTTGTGGCGCAGCCTGGGATATCTATATCCAGCCGTGGACTGGGAGAGGCTGAGTTGATTGATTGACACACATGGTAATGACTGTAAAAAATCGTTTTTTTTACAGTTTCTTAGCATTAAACTTTCAAGTTTTCAATTATTTTTATTTTTCTCTCTTACATACACTGAATGACGTTGCAAACCGGATGACGTAGTATAACAGTGCAGTTTAAGAAAACTTACGTCCCATTGGCTAATGGAAATCCTGTGTTGGTCGGGACGGAACAGGGTACCTACAATGGTACATGCAAGTAAAGTACTTATGCAGATGCTAAGCGTGCTTGCGCTTTATGATGTAAATGCAGTGATATAAAATATACCCCTGAGATATAATAGACTTATGAGGATACTACTTAGCGTGGAAAGTATTTAATGTACCTACATCATAACATCATGCCTTGTTTCCCCAAAGCTGTAGGCAGAGACATACGTGTAGCCTAGGTACACCCATATTTTGCTAGTTATTTTTCGTAAGTCCCATCATTAGATAAGAAATGAGAGAATTGAGGCAATATAAATATTACCTCAATCGGGCACAAATCCAAAGGGCGCAAAGCGGGACGGTCCGAAAGGGTTACCACTACCCCGGAACATTTAGGGCTGAGGAAGGAACATGGAGGGGTTTTAGTCAGTAAGAGTCTGACACTCCCTTCCACTCCACCCAGAGCGGGAGGAGTCATTTGTTGATTTCCCACCCTCAAAAAAAATAAAAGAAAAAAAAATCCTATTGTATAAATGCGAACAGTGTTTAACGTTCTACTTATTGCATACAAAATTAAAAGTTCAAAGGTACTTCAAAACGCCGGTAACCACTGAATAATTAAAATTCCGAAACCCGTTTAATTCATAATTATAGCTAAGGACCTAATCTGTAATTGGCTTCATCTTAATTTACATGATGAGCCGGTAAATCAAACTTTGAGTTTACATAATTATTATGTTTACGTAAACAGAGGGTAATTATTATTAAATTTAAATTAATCATACATAATTAATTTCCAAATCGTTGACCACGGTTTGTGTATTAAATATGTTATAACGTGGTAATGTTAATATACCTAAAATTTACTTTTGTGATGCTGAAAAAGTACGCATTGTAAAAAACTATAATAGTACATTTAAATGTATCATCCAATTGGTCTCAATTTTTTTTTAAAGAGGTATTTAAACACAAAAAATGCCCCAAAAACATCGCACATCCATCAATCTTATTTCAAAATCAAACAGCAACAACAGATAACGCATGAACTTTTGTCGGATTGTTTAAAACATATCGAGTTTGAGTTTATCGAGAACTCAAATCATTCGAATTTATCGAGAACTCGCATCGTTCGATAACTGCGACTAAAAGATCGAACATCAAAAAGGCGGAACAGTGCGACTGGTCGATTTGTCAACATCATTGTGGTTATCCGGATGTCGTCCAAATAAATTGGATGGGGTTTAAAGGTGACTAGATGTACTGTATAATAAATGAGAGCTAGCTTATTTTGTGGTTTTTTATGCAGTCATTTGATTGTATTATAACATTTTAATAGGTATAATGAATATTTTTATTATTACGTTCTCAAAATTGAATATCATTTCGTTCTTTAATGTGTTAGAACCGGCTGTTACATTTAGGTGTTCTTTTTTTAAATACTTTTTTTTTTGTTTCACAGTAAAATTAATAGAGATAAGTTGAACATTCTAGTACAGAGGCCAGCACATCAAGTTAACACAATCTGTCAAATTTCTTTGATAGTATTTCAACTTTATTGCAAAGACATAAGGTTCATTTTTAATTGAGAAAATTTGACAGTTAGGGATATATCTGCTGGCGTCTGTACAAAGATACTAAAAGTATTTGTAGTAGGGTATTTGACAGAGTAGTCAATAACGTTACATTTTATACGCGGAATTTGTACGTGATTTGTATGAAATATTTAAATGTGACGTCACAGATTTTTGGAATCAAATGGAAATACTACTACTAATAATAATTTAATTTCTGTACGGTTATGGAAGTTTTTATGACGAGCGGTCTTTTTTCTATGTGATTTCATATTTTATTTTTGACCGTGTCAAATAGCCAGTTGACGGGCCCCGTCTAGTTTGGTTGCGAAGTTACTGGAATCACCGAAAAGGTTGGATAAGAATGACACTGGCTGGTGACAGCCACTCTGGCAGAGTGTTGCATCGATGGTTGCGTGCCAGCTGTCTTCTGACGACAGAAGAGGATGTAAGAGGTGCCGCTGTCGTACCACGTCCTCGGCGTAGCACTGCCATAGCAGATACAATATACAACCTTGATGATATTGATGGTTCTGAACCATAATTACTTGAACCACTACTGGTAAAGGCTATCTTGCGTCGTTATACAGGCTGAAATCGAACGAAAAAAAAAATCAGCTGTTCACGATTTTACTTTCGCGATTTCAGATTTGTTCCCGTAGTGAAAGATTTCTTCATTGATGAGTACATTATCCCCTTAAAATAATGCCCATGAATTCAATTTCACCCTGTAGACATAAGTGAGAACAAGAAGTGTGTTGTGATGTAGGTATATTAACATAGCGATTGAAAAAGCACAAATTAATGTATCCTAGGTAATCTAAATAAGGACTAAGGCTAAGTACATACTAACACTGCATGGATCTCTTGGTCTGAAATATAAATTGAGAATTTGAATACTGAATTAAATTTCACACGAATTCAAAATCAAGCTTCGCTTACAGTCCAAGATGTACCTTTCTAAAAATCGTTTGAAAATTAATTAAATACTGAAATGTAACTTATAGTTTGACAACGAATTGCAATAGTTAAGTAGCTACAATAAATGATTAATGATTTTATTTTTGTGAAGAAGTTTTCACAATCACTTTTATACGTCAATAATCTTTTTAAAACTAGATGAGCCCGAAACAAACCCTGAGATCACAGACTCTTTTAAAGTCCTGACATAATCTTGGTCAGATCATATAAAGACCATGTAGGTTGCTGTCTGAAATGGTCTTTTGATACAGATTGAGTGAATAATAGAATAACAGTATATTGTCGGTTCTTGTCTTCAAATAAACTGCCACAAGATACACCCTTCATCGAATACCAAACACATCTTCACATAAATCAACAAGAAATAAAAACAAAAGCAGTCCAATACAGTATCGCATTCCAGACGCATCGCGACCAAAGGGTTCCGTATCCCCAACCGAGGGTTACTACGTGGTCTAAATGTTTCAGGCCTGAATTTACATTGCACATAACATGATACCAGTAGCTCGGTGAATATTTATTCGTCTGCTGGCCGCTAGTTTTAGGGTTGTTTAGATAGGCAAAGGAGTTTGTGGAATAGGAAATGTAGGACGGAAGTATATTTTAGGTACTGTTACGTGTTCTACGACGAGCTATGAGCGCGACGGATTGATGCAATACTAAACAGACGCGTCATTCAAGTGAACCATTTTAATTATTCCGTAGACGAGTGATAGTGACGAAATCTGTCATCGTTGCATTGGTTCATTAATTATTCACTTTAGATTTTTTTTGTGTCCAGTCTTTACACTTCTAGAAAGATTCCGAATGAAAGGCAAAGTGAACGAAAAGTGAAGCATCTTCATATTTCAACAGGCTTCTATTTCTTCAGGCTCAACTGAAACCATATTCATATTTCCGCTACTTTTGATCATTGTGAAAAAATCTAAATTAAAATGAAAAGTCATTTATTCAAACTAGGCTGAAAATGAGCACTTTTTGAAAGTCAGTTACATAAGACAGTCCCCCCAAAACGCCCACCCTTCACCACTTCCTAGTGCTTTACCTGGCAAGAAGAAGTGGTGCAACAAACTCCCGAGCAGCAGTCTGGTCAGTTGGAAGAACTTGATTCTACAAATTTATCGTATGAGAAGTATTTAACGTCACAATAAAATCAATCGCACAAAAACAATTTAAGGTCATAGGATACAATCACTTATTAATTAAGTCGAAATGAGCCAACCCGCAAACAATATCTCATTATTTCTGTTGCATGTATCAAAATCTCAGTATTCCAAATATGTATCTATCAAAATCAGTTCAATATACTTACATACAAAACATATGCTTAGAATAGATTATACATAATATCAAAATCATAACAATTACTTCCGAAAATGAGCTAAGCTTTAAGGTGGGTAGTTTGGAGAACCATGCTTAAATATGAGAGTACAAGGACTATGAGTAGTGTATGACAAGTTTATGAAACGAGTGTAAATATAGATAAGTGATATAGGTATATAGATAGCCTAAACAAAACATTAAACAACACATTGCTATTCGGCATAAAATTGACATTAGAGATCGCACAACGTGTTCTGAATTTAAATGGACACAAAAATACCAAATCGATTATCCATCTTCAGAATACAGTAACCAACTTTTTCCTTTAGTTAAATTCGATAAATCTAGTTCCCGCTTCCATACCAGCTGCTGAAACTTACATACCACGTTTCTTTGTGCATTAAGGCCGTCGTACTTCACTTTGTTTCCTTCATTCGCTTCTAATGTTCCAAAACGAAGAACGCCCTCGTATAACTGTGGGGTCCATTTGCTTCACGTTTCGAAGTAGTCCCCGAGGCAGGGAATTGCATTCGAAGGTATCAGGTGTCATTTTGAATAGCGTTCGGATTTGTATATTGTGTGTTTGCCGTGTCTGCACGTATGTGTTGAGTATACAGATGAATATTTTGCTTATCGGTGAACTTTCTTTTAGCATAAGATTAAGCATAATCAGCCTATAATTAGGCTGAATATGTTGGCTAAGAAAGTATGCTGAAGTTGAGAAGAGGCTTAGTTCCCACTGCAAGGACAAAGGACACGAGCCTCCTCTTTCGGTGAGAGAGAGTGGGCCGTTTTCCACCACGTGGACCTAGTGTGGGATTTATTATCCTGGTTTTTTTTTTTTTTTAGCAAAACTGTCGTCGTGATTGGTCTCGTATAATCATCTTTTAAATATTTATATTTTAAAAGGATCTGGCCTTTGCTCAGCAGTGGGACACTGTAGACGAAGTAAAAAAAATAACTTATGATTTTTGGAGTCACCGACTGCACGTAATGTAGTAACGTAAAAAAATGCGGGTATTGACCCAAAAATCATTAATTTATTTATTTTCTTTTGTTGTATACCTACAGATACTTAAGAAGTACTACACTTAAAAAGTACAAAGTTGACTGAATTAAAATGGCAAATTCTTTGTAAAACAGCCCAGTATGAAGTAGATATCGCGCCAGTAGGCACCGGGGTGCAATGAAACGAATACTATTGCCCATTCGTAAAGTTCTCCGCGTAAGGTCCCGAGATATCTTGTCCATAGCGTATGAATAAGACAAGGTACAAACCACATGAGAGCCGTATTCAAATACATTTAACAAAGTCGATAGTCACTGGTCCTTCTAGTTATTATGATAATTTTCTTGCACTCGATATGTTCATAGGCAATCTTCTATTTATGGTTTTTTTCCCAACATAATTATTTTTGTACAAAATCCGTAGTTTGTGTGTAGTTTTCATGTACGGGATGCGTATACGGTCTTCTCTTCTTCTTCGTGTGATTAGTGACTAACCTGGTGTCAGAGTTTTTATGCTGCTCGTCGGCTTCTGATTTAGCTTCACATGCTATTAAAAGATATTTCTCAGGATCAAGATGTTTTCCTTCACCAATTTTTAAGCAAGTGATAATTTATACAATACGCACATGAATCCGAAAAATCAGAGGTGCCTTAGGACATGCCTTGGGTTCGAAATCGGGATCTATGACTTGGCAGCCCAACGGCCACACCAGTAGGCTAGATGACGGTATCATGGTGGTTCATTGTACACCTTATATACAGGATGTTTGGGTAGTCAACGTCAAGCTGGAATCGAGTGATAGGCCAAGTCATAATAGTTGTTATATAAATTGTACAGCCATTTCCTTCAGTAAAAGTTATACATGCCATCATTATATGTTGTGTTTGTCGTAAGGTATCGACGTTTATCAAGCCGCTCTATACCTTATTCATACTCCTGTGTAGTAGGCAGTAGACACGAGGTTACGATCCTTATGGGACCGGTGATGAAGCTCAGCTTATGGAGGGGCGTCAGTGTCAAACTGCCGCTTTGAGGACCAAAATCTGTAAGAAAAGAGTATTCTTTTGTGGGTCAAAGCTTACGAGCTTTTGTGTTTTATATATTAAAAAGCTTGAAATTGTATCTAATGTGAAATAACATAAGTAGCGAAATATGTGTGTACTATAAGTACACCTCTGCCTAACCCTTTGAGGAATAAAGTCGTGATATTATGGTATTATAAAAAAATATATAAAGTAGTTTATCAGCCATCTTGTTACCATAACACAAGCATTAGGTTGCTTAGCTTGAGACTATATGGGGTTGTGTGATGATGAATGATGTCCAAGGATATCATTATTATTATAATAAAGGTAAAAAGCGATAGAATAATAAGTAGAGCTACTACTGTTTCTGTAGTCTGTGGTTTCTGCCTATCTCTATGGGAAAGTAATTTACGTTTATTTATGGTACACCAAAAGCTCATTTACACATAACCACAATAACCTTGACCACTAGAATCTTTTCGTCATTCGAAGGTTTTAGTCCCAAAGCATTAAACAATAACGACAGTTTTTGTGTAATATTGTTACAATTGTAAGTAACATGGATATCTTAGGTTGCTTTGTTGAATTTATTACCTATATGCGTATATCGAAATAAAGAAATGGTGATATCTAATGTTATAATAAATGGAGTAGATATAGGTACTGGTTAATAGTTTATTACAGCATTTTTTTACAGCATGTGAACCTAAGTCAGACGCCCATGGGCAGCTTAGAAACTCTGACACCAGGTTAATCACTAACCACACGAAAAAGAAAGAAGATAGGTTATTAGCAAGCATTGTGTTTTAAGTCATTCCCATTTAATGATTAATTTGAAGATTTATCGAGTAAGTAAGTCATATAAAGGGTCGTATCTTTCCCGTGTCTGGGCAGAGCGTCAAGCCAATCCGATGCCTATCAGAGTCAGTCTCCCCGGCAAGTTAGCCGTTTGGGAAAACTTATATTACGTCCCCCTTTTACATCGTCAGTCACATTTATGTACTTTTTATTACTGCCTGATATGAATAAGTTATACCTCGGAGACGACATAAACCTTATATTACTTATATCTTCCGAGATCAGTGTAATTCACTTCCAAAGACTAATTCCGCAAAATGAATTATGTATTAACTGACTATTGTTACCAGTAGTTGAACAAAAACACATTTAGTGGTAGGTAGGTACATTGTTGCAGGAGTTATTGTAAAGGATTTGTGGTTTTGTTGACTTCTTGTTGAGTATACACATACAGCAAAATTATTAGCATTGTACAGACCTGCACATCAAGCTTTCCCGAACTGTTAAATATTCACAATTCTTCTTCTTCTTTTCGTGTGGTTAGTAACTAACCTGGTGTCAGAGTTTTAATGCTGCCCATGGGCCTCTGACTTAGCATCACATGCTGTTGAGAAATGTCTCTCGGGCATGCCAGTTTCCTCACGATGTTTTCCTTTACCGATTTTAAGCAAGTGATAATATAATAATATAATATAATATTGACAATTGAAAATGAACCTTATACTTTTGTAATATAGTTGAAAATCAATCAAAGATATTTGACAGATTAGGGTAGATTGGTGTGCAGGCCTCTGTACAAAAAGGGTATGGGTGTACTACAGGCACACCTCTGCCTCACCAGTTGGTGATTACAGGCGTGAATGTGTGTACAAAAAAAGAAAAAAAAATGTTTTTTTTTTCTAAATATTAACTACACACTGATTAATATTTGGATTTATTTAATTTATTGTTCGCTAATAATTTTGTCTGCCTGTAGTCTGCGTTGAGTAAATTGCTTAAGTTAATTCTATTGTAAGTTGTACAACGTTACATTAAATATTAGTCGCTTAAAAGCATGACTTCACTTACCTACCTACATGTGTTTTTGCCGAATAAAGGAAAGATTTTTCAAAATTACATAATTAAATGGAATTTATCACAAAGCCTATTTTGTCATACATACATCATCAACTGATATTGAATAGTTTGGGAGTTGAATCAAATACTTCTAATACTAAAATTACTATCAACACTACTAAATAAAACTCACCTCTTCCCAAACACGAACTTTAACCAGCCCAATGACGTATTCCTTTTAAAATCAAGGCTTATTCAATGTAACAGGGTTATCCCCCAATATTCTATCAGTGGAGTTATAATAAATGCGTCCTTCATAAGCCAGTCACATTAGTGGCTTACAAGTGAAAGCTTTCCGTTCCTAAGGCGACCTATAATCGGCTTTCTGACCCTTCACCATATATAAATAGTTCTGTGATATCTGTTGCCGTAAAAACGTGAAAGTGGTATTTTTAGGTATTTACTACTTTTAATAATTCTTTGTTTATACGGGGTGTAATCGAAAGGGTATATATACATACAAAAGCATATGCTACAGACCACCAAACTGAACAACTTTTACTATATGGGACCAACTCCGAAATCGCAAATAAAAACAGCTGTTCTATACATTTTTGGTCACGTGACTCGTCGAAATGTAAGGAACAGTTGATTATTTTTCAATATTTCGGAGTTTTGTAATTCTCTCTCTGAGAATTATTGTTCACGTAATTAATTATGTTCTCAATAATGACAGCCTCTCTATCACCAGGTTAGTCACCAACCACACGAAGACGACGAAGAATAATGACTAGGTACAGTTAGCGACAAAAGTTCGTGATTATTTCGGAATTTTCATGATTAAATACATACCACGTACGTAAGTTTGAGAAGAGCTGGATGCTACTTTTGCAAAGCTTCATGAAACATACATTTAAATAAACAATAACATAAATTCCTCGGTGGTTAAATTAAATCACCTTGTAAAGAATACACCAGTTTGCCGGCGGGAAAGGTACTTAATTGTATGACAATTATCGCGGTGAACGCTTGACGGAGTCACGCAAAATTTACGTAATTAGTGCACGTATAACGTGACTGATGTGTGTAATATTTAATTGGCCATTGTCCTTTGGCACATTATGTCACTTCAAGTGCCATTATCAAAACGTTTCGATTAAATGTATCTGGTAGAATTCAAATTTTGTAGGTAGAAGCTTGCTCTAACTCAAACTTTTCGAAAAAACCAATTACAGGCACTTTTGAATTGACAAAGGGTCGGTCAGTCAGAAAGATGAACTTAGTTGCCCATTCCAAAGCAGTAGGTACCTATGGAGAAGAACGGGCAAAAAACTCCATGGCCACTCCTTTAAATCAAAATATGTTTACAAAAACTGTGTTACATCATTCATGTTCATCATGTGTGGTTTCGTTTTAGTAAGTCAGATGTTGAAAAACCTTTTCCATTTTTGAAATTTATTTTAAAATTTTATATCTAGTAGTAACATAATTAAAACTTTTTGCTGTAATCAATTTCTTCTCACCATATACAATATGGTGTGTAAAATACACCAAGCCACCATGGTTATAATGATGAATAGAATCAATGTTACTAAGTTTATCACACATCTAGTAATTTTCCAAAAGTACAAAAGCAACTTTCTACTGCGACATTTCCCCTCAAAAGATTTCGATGCACTATGCACTTGTGAATAACGGGTTAAGTGCATGCTACGAATTTCAAAACGTTTGTATAGTGCGATGAATTTCACATGTAGATATTTTCAGCTTGGGTAAAAATTGATAGTGGTTTTACAGATTAGTTATGGGTACTAAATCGACAGTGTATTTTATGCAATGTGTTGCTAAGTAGGGATCGATTTTTTTTAACGCTTTTTGTAACTCAGCAGGGGTGAGCAGCTAGCGGTAATTGGCTGATAAAACGAGAATGCTTTGGATATTTTGTTGATTGGTGTACAGTCTAATTATGTGAATAAATTTCTGCTGAAAGATACAAAATGGAGACATGTTTTTAGGGTATCATACCCAAAGGGTAAAACGGGACCCTGTTACTAAAACTCCGCAGTCCGTCCATCTGCCTGTTCGTCTGTCACCAAGCTATATCTCATGAGCCGTGATAGTTAGACAGTAATGAAATTCCACATATATGTGAAACTTCAGGTGATGTATTTCTGTTGCATAACAAAAAATATATATATTTAAAGGTTAAGTTTTTGTTGGTTGGTGTCTTTATCTTCACACAATAAATCCATTTAAAATAAAAAAAAATAGAAAACACGCTTTTTATAGAAAACCGAACTAAAAAATAGAAAATAAATTATACTTTTTAAAAAGCATGGATCGCTTTTTAAGATAATATTCACCACCACCATGCATGCACCTTACACTTTTTAAAAAGTTTTTTTTTTTTTCTATTTTTTGTTTCGGTTTTCTATAAGAAGCGTGTTTTAAGTTTTTTTTAACTTTTTTTTTATTTCCTACTTTTTAGTTCAAATTAATGTATTGTCATCGGTCCTCGATAAATCTACAAAGTTTGAACGAAATCTGGCAGTTTAAAGTGGGTGAAAATCGCGTCTAAAGGAGTCGGTTACAAACATAATTACAAGTGAAGCTAATATAAAGCGTGTAATAATCTAGAATCTAATCACATTATTTTCTTTTGTATTTAAATACAGCTACTTTGTATCAACAATCACCCTTACTAAGGCACACACCGTTATATAAAGTTCTTAGAAAGTAACACAAAAAAGAAACAAAAAACAAAAGTTAAGCCCAACTTCCTAGCTATCACATGACCTGTTTCCACCAAGTTTCGTAACGTTCACTTTACGTTAGAATCAAAGCGATGCTCCGAGGTAGTTGCCGGAAAATTACTTGTAAATAATAAAGAGAATTCGGGCCTCACGCTGTAACCTTTTTCTCGATAATGTTATCTCTTTCAACGAGTTGCGTGCTCTGTTTTTAAAGTTTGTAATCTATTGTGTATTTGTTGGTGATGATTTTATTTAGGTTCGTTTTTTGAGAAATAAATTAGTAGGTATAGTGTTTTATAGTGTGTGTGTGTGAGTGTGGGGAGGGGTGTGTGTTGTGTAGTGTTTTTTTGTATGCGAGTGTTTTTTTTTTAAGATTTTGGAAGATTTACTGCTACATAAAATGGTGATGGTGGGTATTATCTGCCATTTGCTAGAAAAGCTTGGGATTTTTATGACTACTGATGCCTTGATTAATTCTATTCATATTGGTGCTTCCTTGACGTGGATTAGAGCTTAAAAGGTATTGTAAGTTTATAACATTATATTAGGTATTTATTTTAGCCTGACGACGACCTTACCTATTAAAGAATGTGATAATAAACAAAAGGGATTTGTGAATTTTTTATTTACATTTCCATAATTGCCGAATAAGATAAAAAACCGTGTGAAAAGTGTAACAATAGTTTGTTTAAAAGGCATTTTTGTTTTTTATTAAATACTAGCTGCAGCTCGTAATACTCGCTCGTATTACGCTACATAAGCTATCTGCCAGTGATAGTTCACTCAAAATCATTTCAACAGTTTCGGAGATAAGCCGAAACCAACAAACAGACAGATACTCTCGTAAAAAAAAAATATTCAAGTAAATACCTGACTCAAAATTCATTTAGTAAAACACTGTTATTTTGTCTGATAATTTTGTACCATTCTCATATAACATCAATCTGCCGAGCCTTTTCCCGACTGTGTTTGAGTCGGTTTCCAGTATAACTGGATACAGCTGAATACTAGTATTTTACATGGAGCGACTGCCTATCTGACCTCCACAACCCAGTAACTGGGTATTACGATACCCCTTGGTAAGACTGGTTGTCAGATTTTCAGACTTCTGAGGACCCGTAACAACTGTCCAAGATGCACAAATGACAGCCGGGACCAACAGCTTAACGTGCTTTCTGAGGCACGAGGTATGTAAACTATAGCTTTACCTGATAGATCGACCTACGCGACTGTTATTACTTAGCCTAAAAAGTCATTTAATACACCCGTGCAAAGCAGCTAAAAATCCTCGTATTGAGAAACATTAAAACCATTGACAGTTAGTATCTCGGCCATAGTATCTCGGCCAGAGACAACGGATGGACCACAGACAGAATACTGACAACCTAATCAACCTATTGCATAAGAACAATCGATATAATTTACCGTCCTACCGACAAGAAAACTATAACCGAACTTACCAACCAACATCAACTTCCCGAAATCATGTTTGCATCCTTCTCAGGTGTAATCTTGTAGTACGTGAACTTTCCAGTTTATTTTCTCTTCCAATTTCGCAAGAGTGCCTGCCAAGGTGTTGTCTGATGTCGGCTCACGGCATACAATACACGGGGTGATATTACAGCCAGCAATATGCGACGAGCTATAAACTAAAACTGTTGTGTATGTTGCCGTATTGATATTGTGATCGATGTTGGTGTCGGGTTGTTGTTTCTGTTGTGTGGATTGCTTGTCTATGGAATCTGTTATCTTCGTTATGAAAATTAGGAAACAATAGACGTCTATTTATATGAGTTGAAAGGGTAGTGTAAAAGCAAATCTATCTGTCTGCCTAGCCTTTTCTCAACTGTGTTGGGGTCAGCTTCCCGTCTAATCGGATCCAGCTGAATACCAGTATTTAACATGGAGCGACTGCACACCCAGTCTGTAACTGGGTAATACTATACCCTTTGGTAAGACTGTCTGTCAGACTTTCGTGCTTCTGACTATTCGTAACGACTGTCAAAGATCCACAAATGATGGTCGGGACCAACGGCTTAACGTGATTTCCAAGGCACGGAGGATTCTCGATATGTTAAGATGCTCATCATCCATGGACCAACCCCGGCAAGCGTAGCTTAACCTGAAGGATCGATCCGTGCGGCTGTAATTACTAAGTCACGAAGCAACCATAATATATGAGTCACCAAATTTCTGCCTTATGGTAAGGTAAGAAAGCCGGGTAAGTGGGTTTGTCCGAAAGGGTTGCCATGGAACAGAAGGGGTTCAGGAAGGAACATGGATGTGTTTTCGTCAGTAAGAGTCTGACACTCCCTTCCGCTCCACCCAAACAGGGAGGCGTCATTTGATGAGTTCCTACCCTCAAAATAAAAAAAAGTTCATAGTTCAACTAGGTACATTACAAGCCCGTACGTACACTGGCTTAACCAGCTTTTAAGTTTTCTGGCAGTTTCACGCCAGCGATCAACTTTGTTTTTAAAATCTACAAACTTCGCGGCTAGTTGTTTACCTTTATTGTAGTCTGAATAATCAAGTTAAATTGAAAAGTCGTACATTTTCTTAATTAGTTTGTACTGTGAATCTTTCTTTGAATATGAATATTCCGTGACGCATAAATAGGCACCAAATCCAGATGCCACTTTTGTATGAAAATACCTTCTCTACACTTGACTTGAGCCACCCTATATATGTTATTTTTGTATAAACATCTGTATCTTTTTGATTAATGGTAAAGCAAGGCGACTAGTGGTGGCCAAGTGGTAACAGCCGCGCCTTATACAGAGTGGATATGACAGAGGGGCATTAAATTACACTACGTATACCTACTATACGTGTATAGTATTAATTCAATACGGTATACAAATAAAAAGCACCAAAATTGAGTTTATTTTTCAAACAAACTAAATAACTAACAAATCAGATTAATACGCAACCACCTGTGTAAATAAAAACTGACCTTCTAACAAAGCGGCAACGACGCGCGCGCCGCCGTAGCGCTGTTAGGAAAGATACATCGTGTTCAAACGGGGCAAAAACTTAAAAAAATTATTTGCGACTAAACTACTGCTCCTGATTTTTGGCACAGAGCTTGAAAATGGTACTTAGTAAAGGCAGTTAAAGGTTTCCTGTCATATCAACTCTGTATGTTGTGTCGTAGTCGTGGTTTCAAATCTAGGCAGGCGCTTTACTTAGTTACAATTTCATCACTACTGCTCTAAAACGGTTAAGGAAAACAATATTGTGAGGAAACGTTCATGTCCTAGAACCAAAAATTCGATGTCATAATTGACATCTACCTACCCGCACTGGGCTTGCGTGGTAGATTACGGTCCACTCCCTCTGACCATGAGGAGACCTGCGGCTTAGTAGTAAGAACATTATAGGCTGTATGTATGGGACAACAATTACCTAATTCCAGATTTTTTAGGCAAAGCTGACTAAGGTTAAAGTATGAAATTTTATTGTATTAGGTATGCCGTTTTATTGTATTAGCTACCACCCTCAAAGGGCCTGCGTAGTTGATTACGGTCCTCCCTCTCACCGTAAAGAGGCCTATGTCCCAGCAGTGGGAACATTATAGGCTGTATACCTACATGAAAGCAAAGAGAAAAAAATAGTTTTGAAACCACTAGTCATTCACTATCATTTCCGTTAGCCATTGTTCCAAAACTGAGATTGAAATATTTGCAAATGCACTGTGGTTCAATTTAGGGAGTCTGAAAGTGTATTTAATAATAATCAACATAAGGCGTGTCGTCCTCTGATACAAGAGCATTTTTTTAAGGTTATTTTTTTAACAAATCTTTGGTATATATTCCATTTACAAGGAGCGCAGAACAAAACAAATAAGTTCTTCCCTTTATATTTCGATAAAATCAAATAACTTTGTACATTGGATTTTACCTAAACGAAACTGTTTCATATTAATGAAAGTAAGACAAATATCATATCGTTTCTCGGTCATAAATAAAGAGAACTGTATCTTAATATTATGACGATTTTTCTTCATAAATAACGTAACTTCTTCTTGGGAAAGTCGCAAGTCCATATTATTTATTAGAACCACTATCTATTACGTTCGTGGCGTGGGCGTCTATGCTTAGTTGAGTAAGAAAGTCATTTTGTCAAAAAGGTGATGGTGTGATCATTATGAGACTTAGGGCGAATTTCGCCAATGAAACTGAACGCGATCAGCACAAACTCCGTTTAAAGGCTGCCAGTGTTATTTTCTGTGGAATATTGACACTGACTTGATCGTCGTTTAGATATACATACAGAGGTCAGCACACCATGTTACCCCAATCTGTCAAATTTCTTTGATAGTTTTTAAAATTTATTACAAAAGCATAAGGATCATTTTCGATTAGGGCAATTTGCCAGTTTGGGATAGCTTTATGTGCTTTGTCTGTACTTATCGTTACAAGTTTCATTGGTGAAATTGACAGCAATGTATCCCTAAACTTTTTAAATGCGGGTCTTGTAAAGTGGTAAACATTGCGTTTAAATGGGCGTTTCAGCCTATTTTACCTATAAATGAACATTTAACAATAGTTAAACGTTTTTTCACTAAAGGTTCAGTTAAATTAGAGTAAAATAATTGCTAAGCAATTGGGTTTTTAAAAGGGTAGTCAATAACGTTACTTTTTATGAATTGTCAAAACGCGGCATTTGTACGTGATTCGTATGAACTATAACAAAGTGACGTCACAGATTTTTAGAGTCAAATGGAATACTTATTAACATTAAATGCTATTTTACAGTTATATTATCGCATTATATTTTATTTCAGTACGGTGATGGAAGATTTTAAGACGAGCGGTCTTTTTCTATATGCTTTCATATTTTATTTTGACCGTGCCAAATATTCAATTGACAGCCTTCTTCAATTGGCTGAGTTATAGCCATTTCACAACTGTCAAAAAATAACAGTTAATACCTACGGATAATTTAAGTTGTTACTCAATTGGTCAATAATGAATTGCCCTGAGTTTAATTACATATGAGAGTTTATTTTTCGTGTTAATACTCCATTTTATAAACTTGCTAGAAAATGCTCGCGTGTACGAAGGCCTATAGATGAATGCATATACTCGTAGCATCAAAGTCCTCATCTGTAATTCAGACACCCTCCTACTACAAAGCAAAGAGGCGTCCATACACAATCCTTGACACTTATCCTGCAACATTGTTCATGTTAAATAAAAGCCACAGCCTCCCAAGAGTTGGGTGCGACAGCTTCAGGTCAGTAGCCCGAGGGATGATGAAGGCGAGTAATTTACTGCGTCCCGGTTACACTGTGACAGATGGGCAGTCGTGTCGCATACGGAGGAATGGGAGCTGGGAAAGGAACTTCTGTTTGGATGCGGTAAGGGGCTGGTCAAGAATGGTATTGAGGAGTATTGAGTAGGATTTTCAAAATCCGGGGAAATTATCTACTTTTATAACCAACGAATAAGATTAAGATAAGAATTAGATTAAACCGCGTGAGTCACATTTTGTGGAATCGATTTTTAGCAACTACACCTCCAATAATGGGGTATTTGAAAGGGTAGTCTGCTGCCTTACTTTTTATGAACTGTCAAAACGCGGCATTTGTGCGTGATTTGTATGAAATATGACAATGTGACGTCACAGATTTTTAGAGTCAAATGGAATACTTATTAGCAATAAATACAATTTAAAAATTATATTTTCGCATTAAATTTAATTTCTGTACGTGATGGAAGTTTTTAAGACGAGCGGTCTTTTTTCCATGTGATTTCATATTTTATTTTTGACCGATTCAAATAGTCAATTGGAGAGGCACCAAACGAAGGAGTAACGGTGGTTCCGCACTACAACGGGTCAAAATCCGAATTCAAAATCCAAGTTCAATCCGAATTAGGAATGTTATAAATTTTGGTTCTAGTGCGTTACCTCATGCATATAATTATTAGCTACTTCGGACTGATGTTTTTCGGATTCGAATCAGATGCAGTGCAGGGGGCCTTGACAAAGTCACATTTTCATTAACGATGACGAAATAAGAGAAATCCGAAATGTATTAAGCTATAAAGCATAAGCTAAGCATAAGCATAAGCTTTCGAAATGTCACGAGATCAATCGTTTTCGATCGCTAAGTGCTAGTCAATGTCAAATTGTGTAAGAAAATTTGATTAACATTTCCATACTATTGCGTTGACAAGTAGCGTTCTTGACAATCCGAATCGCTTAGATAACGAATTGTTCAATCAATAATTTTCGAAATCGTATCGACACGGAGCGATTAACACTTTCAAACTATTTTGTTCACTTGTATAAGCCCCCAGAACCGCTCTAAGAATACACAAAGACTAAAGAGGTTACATTTGTGTGCCGATATTTCTTTACACTATTTATAGAAGTATTTTTCCTACGATACCTTGTTCAATCCAAGTAATGTCCAAACATAAGTATATTTCGCAGCTCCATCACAAACGTAGGCCTCATTTACTAAAATATTCGGGCCATCTGCGACCTCATGACTGTTTAAGGATATTTGTCATTTGTGTCGAGCCGTTTCAGGATATTATATTCTTAGATTGCAATTTGTTTGAGTGGTTTATATGAATTTAAATATTAGGTGATTTGTTCACTTCTTTTGTAGGAATGTGTTGGTATTTTGTGAGTGGAGTTTTCGTGTTTTTAGGAGACGGCTTGTGTGGTACAGCCATGCAAAGTGATCAGGATTTTACACTAATCTGTAGAATCGCCTAATCTAAGTTCACTTTTTACGCCTAAACATGTCTTAAAACGTTGATTATCCGTGTATTGTGTGTAATGCATTTCTGACTCGGCCAGAACGTTCGTGCATTACATGTAATGCATTAGGATATGCATAACATTACATGTAATGCATTACATGTAATAAGCTATGACGGCCATACATCATTTATAATACAAACTGAAATTTTATTCAAATTATATTATATTCAAATACAATTATAATTTAAATTAAAATTATATTCAAATACAATATAGAACAAAATAATCCGGACGTCTCGTGGTACGTAAATTTTGCTTCGACAGTCAACGTGAATTATAGGTAGTTATTTTTCGAGCCTTAATATAATGTAAATAAAAATAAACCTTATCGGTTATTATACTTTAGAGCCGTTCGGGCTTAAAACCTTTGAGTCGTAGGGTCCGAGTTCTTATGGTTTGTTCAACGAGATCTTCAAACAGCTTGTTGACACTTCCCGTGACCCAATGGCTGGCTTTTACATTCGCCAGAGGCTAAGCATTGCCATAAAATGTGGCAATGCCGCCAGCCTCATGCGTACATTACCAGTCGACAGCGATGCGGAGGAATTTTTCGACGCCCGCGCCATATTTTAGTTCCTTAGTAGTTTTAGTTGGGTTAGTTAGGAAATTATATTTTTGCATTTATAAATTAGCTATAAGTTGTTATTTATGTACAGTGGCCAGCACATCAAGCTACCACAAACTATCAATCAATTTTGAACTTAATAGTCAATGTCTTAAGGTTTAAAATCATTTGGAGAAATTTGACAGTTCGATATAACTTGAGGCGGACATTGACATTGCATTTTAATTATGATAAATGTCTGCCATCGTGTATTCTATAAATTCTGTATATAGGTGCAAGAATTAACTGTTTGGCGAATACCTACAGAAAAAAATCATAGTAAATACCTACCAGCCTAGATTTCTTTGTCGACGTAAAAATAATGAAAGGAAAACGGGTCACTTGCTGCTTACTGGGCTAGACCCAAATTCGTTATTAATATGTGACCCGTATTATCGGCCAGTGTCTTATGAGCTTTTAACGTACGCATTTCTGCTCTATGGTAACGATTAAGTGTCGTACCAGACACGTTCCAATGAGGTTTAATATTGACGATTATTAATTCGTTTTCAAAACGTTAATATAATACAATGGACAAGACAATAATATCCTTCCCAAATTACTGTCAAATAAATAAAATTGAAGTCTTATTTTCAGTATGAAAACCCAAAAACACTTGCTCCGATCGGGAATCGAACCAAATACCTCTTGCTCAGCAGTATTGCTTGCGACCACTAGACCAATGAGGCACTCAGTCTTACAAAAAATTAAAAGACAAAATGGCTTAGTTATTAATTTAAACAATTTAAGAATTTTATATTCTCATCTTCACATACAATAACACAAATCAATCTACTGCCTCAAAAAACAAAATTGCATAAATAAATACACGAAGTTCCAATTCTCTTATTTCCGCCATTCAATAAAGGGGATTTGGATATACAAAATGGAATAATTTCCTGTTTGCAGGGACACTGTAGCGTGAAACTGCTTGTTATTAAAATGCTACATCGGATAGCGTGACTTAATTCCTCGTTCCTCTTCAAATATTGCTTTTGTTTTTAAAATAACAATTTTATTCTTCTTTAAATAACAACTTCTTTTGTTTGAGATATAAAAGGCTGAGATTCTTGATTACAGTCTTCTTTAGTCAAAGAATATTAAGGTCATTGTTGGATAAATATGTTCTGTCGTTTCTTTACTAAGAATGCTTCAACTAATACCTTTTAGGGGTCCGTAACAAAGATCACGGATTAAATCTCATGATCGTTATTTTCAATAGTAGAATTGGCAAATTGCATTTTATGAGGAAAAACAATTGGGTAGGTAGTCTTCCAGTAAAATCAATTACTTTGGTGTAAATAGGTATGTACTGAAAATTTCTATACAGCCTCTACTGCATGGCATAGGTTCCAATAGTCTGTTCTAAACACATAATACCTTTGCATGATACAATGTATCATAGTGATAAAAATCGCAATTCTTAACCATCTTTTGACAAAAAATACTAATTTTATAACCTCGATTTTCATCGATGAATCTTCAATTATTATTTAATGTTATTCAAACTACAATTATTGGAAAAAGTGAATTAATATAAAGTAGAAACCTTCTTAATACAGATGAATGTGTTTCTAATTCAAGCTGATTTTGTAAGGATGTAACCTGGACTGACTATATCTAAAATACAAGGTTCGTAATCGAACATATACGCGCCGTCCGGCTCGGGCCTGGTGCTGATCGAACGGTGAGTTTCCACGCGCGCCTCAAAGAGATAGCCTGCCGGGTAAGCGGGATTGTCCGAAAGGGTTACCGCTACCCCGGAACATAAAGGGCTGCGGAAGGAACATGGATGGGTTTTAGTCAGTAAGAGTCTGACAGTCCCTTCCGCTCCACCCAGAGCGGGAGCAGTCATTGGATGATTTCCCAGCCTTAAAAAAAAAAAAAGGTTCGTAATCGAAGCAATCAGAAAAATGGGGAAGATGACAGGGTAAGAAAATAGATTTTTAGTCAGTTACATAATAAAAAAATATTAGACACGTATTTTTTGCTATAACATATTAATAAAAAATGACTTAGATCAAACGCCTAAAAGTTGGAAAGAGTGGGCGCTCTACGTAACAACTCAGTATAAAATCTACAAAGGAGTGGCGTCATACCACATTTTAACACAATATATCGAGGTAATCTTTTGATTAAGTACAGAGCACATCAAGTTACCACAATCTGTCAAGCTTCTTTGATAGTACTTCAACTTATAGCAAAGACATAAGGTTCATTTTGAATCGAGAAAATTTGACAGTTAGGGATAGCTTGATGTGCTGGCGTCTGTACCTACGTGAAAAAAGAAAACATACGTGTCCAATATTTTTTACTAATCTACTTGACAGACTAAAAATACATTTTAGTCATCATCCCTATTTATTAATATAAAGTATACTAATAAAACAATCACCAATCCATTTGCCAAAATGCTTAACTTGCTAGACAGATCGATAGGCCCAGCTTAAGGTTCAAGCCCCTCACGTTACCAACAAACTGCACATACTATTTATTAGTTGAGCACACTCTGCGTAATTGGCAGGTACGCAGCTAGTGGCAACCAGCCAGCCGCCGACATAAACTAGTGAAAGTTAACCAAAAACACGCAAATTTAGTCGTAGTGGAGATGTTGTTCACGTTCCCTATTGTTTGTGTAAGTAAGAATAGATTTAGAATAGAGAGAATTTATTTTTAAGTAGTTCACAAAAAAACTTTCATGTTAAGTATGTTGACAAACTTACATTGCTTTTACTGATAAAATAGTTATCAGACCTAATGTAGATCTAAGCTGCTAACTCTCGGCCTTTTGGGGGCTGTCTTATGTAATTTTGACCTTCGAAAAGTGCTGATTTTCAGCCTAGTTTACAACAACAACAACAACGCTACAACGTTACAATTTGGTACCAAGATTCAATGATCAAAAGTTTGGCAAAGTTCTTGAATGTGGAGGATTAGTATATTTTTCGGTTTTCTTTCTTACTTACCTCGGTATAAATCACCTAGATTAATTTGTTATCTGTACTATGTAGCTTTACGTACTGTCAAACTGAATGTATTTTTGATTTAATTAGTCATATTAATATTTACGAAGGTGTTTCTTCTAAAAAATCGTTTGATGAATTGAAACAATGAACTCGTACCAAGAAAACCTAACTTAATAATAAATTACACTCCACTTTATCATACATTGCTTACTTCCAACAACATACGTCCAAAGTCAGCCCTTAAAACTGACAATGGAAGCTGAAACAAAATTTCGACCGTGTACTCAACATTTTCCGGCTACCAACGTCTGATAGTGATGCGTTAAGGAATGCTCAGTGTTGCATTGACAATCCCCTCTATCTCCGTGCCTCACGCCGCTTCAGAAGCGAATTATCCAATAAACATAATGAAAATTTAAGCCTACAGTCGCTGACGATACTGTCGGGACGTCTCTTACAGATAATCCTTACACAGCTTCTGTCTGAGCGGAAATAATGCGCAAATTATACTGAAATGAAACGCAGTTTGTGATAATAATGGCATCGATTGTACGACAGCCGGCGCGATTGTCAATTGTTTTCGAGAACATTTCGAGGTAAATATTTCATTGTGTAAGTAGATGTTTTAATGTTTTGTGTTACGTCGGATATTTCATGTTTTTGGTAGCAACAAGAATATGACTACAATGTTGTATTATTTATATGTTTTTTATGTGTATGTAAATTATGGTATACGTAATATGGATATAAACAGTTTTTCAGGACAGTAAATTTGGCAGTTTCATAAAATAGATCGTTAGAGCCTAGTAGGTACTGTGAGGACCGGAGGGATGTCACTCTTGAGCACTAGGGACGTGTTCACTATATTGCCTTTTATGCGGACGTACTCACATTAAAAAATAGTATTGTAATATACAGTATGTAAACTAACTAAAGGCGTTCCCGTTTACCCGCAATAGAATAGCGTCAATAAATGCTAAAAAAATATGCCATTAAAAAAAAGGAGGAAAAAAATCTGCTGCTATGCTATCAACATTTGGACAAGTTATACGAACATAAAATGTTGCTGATATTTTTTCGTTTCTCGTTTCACATACTGTATATTTATTTTTAGAAACATGCTTACAACAACGCACCTACTATGTATAAAGGTCATTTGCTTTTCAAACCAAATTATAAACATTAATATTTAAGCTAATTCTAATTTATTTCAAAGCTCGAATGCAGCCGGAATAATTTTCTTACCAGCCTTTTACGACATAAGGTCGCATCAAACCTCTATAGTACCTTCTCCTGCCCGAGTCCGCGAGAAAATGGCCGCTCAGGACAGCTATCGACAGACAAATGAATGTATGTCACTTCTTAATCGATCGTAATCTATTCATTAAATTTAAAATAGTTGCTCTTTAAAACCTGCAATTTCCAGAAAAAAATCTTAAAACTTAATAACAGACCACGACAATAACTTAATAACTAAAACATAATTGATTGCTTCGAATTAATTGTGAGCCTGTAACACACGACGTGACATGATTTCTCTAATCCGAACTCTCGTTAACGAATAAAACATTTACCAGGGGGTTCCAGGACGCACCATGAATATTAATACTCTACTTTCTCTCGTGTACCTGAGCCCTGAAAGTTTATTTCATTAGTGAAACTCTATGGTATGGCCGGTATGCTGTTTCGTGAAGTTCTGCGTTTTATTAATATCAGTTGGTTCGAGTTTTTAGTTTTGAATGAATGGTGCTGGCTGGTTTGGTTTTATAGTATTGTTATATTCCCTTTTTGAAATTATTTGAGTTTATTTTCGATGTAGGTTCCTGTATTAGTTGACCAGTTGACCTTTTTGAACGAATCTTTTTTCGATTTGTACCAAATTGTATAAATAGTACAGAGGCCAACACGTAAAGTTACACCAATCTGTCAAGTTTCTTTGATAGTTTGTCAACTTTATAAAAAAAAGGCATAAGGTTCATTTTCAATTGGGAAAATTGGATAGTTTGTGATAGCTTGATGTGCTGGCGTCTGTACAAAGTTAAAAATGAAACATTTCGACAGTTTTTAGCTGCCAAACGTCAATATTTTTCCTCAGATTTTGATAAAATTAGCCCACCAAAGCTAAACAAATCAAAGCTTAACAGCTACCACTAAAAAGAACTTATCCATAGCCCTAGAAGCTTTTCTGTAATACTCACTTTTGTATCTACAATTAAGCGTCTTTACACTTTTGCCGCGTGAATTAAAACCGGGGTAAAGTAATAATTTGGATAACAGATCACATGATGAAATGAAATAAAATTGAATATCATTTTAAATCATTTTTTTTACTCTGTGAATATGGAAAAATTGTCTTCAGATAAAACAAGCGTGCGAGCAACATTGAATTGATAAAATATTTGTTAAGCCTAACAAAGGTTTGGACCAGGCCCGTGCCGGACGACGCTTACATGTTCCACGCGTGCCTCAAAGAGGTGTCAGCATATGAAGGGGCCCGTAAGGGCCGAACCTGCCGGTTAAGCGGGATTGTCCGAAAGGGTTACCGCTACCCCGGAACATAAAGGGCTAAGGAAGGAACATGGATGGGTTTTAGTCAGTAAGAGTCTGACACTCCCTTCCGCTCCACCCAGAGCAAGAGAAGTCATTGGATGATTTCCCACCCTCAAAAAAAAAAGCCTAACAAAGGTTTAACAAAATGTATTTTATCAATATTATGTAGGTAAGTTTACATAATCTAGTCAACAGTAACCCACCTTGTTATCACAGTATAAGCTCACAAACGAGGTGTACTTGCAAGCTCGCTATCGTGCCGTTGTTAACACCAAACACGGCTCGGCCTATTTAATTATGCCTTATTAACGTAATAGCTATAGCAGACTAACTGGATAATTTATTAACACGCCCTGGTACTAGGAGTAAAGAAACTTGGTGTAAGTAAGTGGGGATTAATAAAACGAGTGTAGGCTGGAACTAAAGAGGTGTATTGTCGAGTATTTAATTTCATTTTATCATTCTTTCCTTTTCGTTTAAATAACATAACATCATGGCTGTAAACCCGAAGGGTTAGGCAGAGGTATAGGTACCTATAGCACACCCATTTTTCGCCAGTTATGTTTTGTGGGCGAGTCTATTGCTATCAACCGGGTACAAATGCAGACTCCGGGTTGTTACAGAGAAATTTAATATAAAAAAACCAAAATAAAAACCAGCTGTACAGTTGCATGTAGCCTTAAATCTCACTCTGTTTTGAAATATTAGTCGTGAATGGTCAAAGCTTATTATAATTCAGCACAAGACATGTTATATCACAGATGATATTAAGAAAAGGAAACATTTCCTACAGTAGGGGTAACTACTCGTAAAGATAATGAAAGATATAAAATATAAACCCTTACAGTATCTCCAATGAACAGAAAAAGGTTATAAATAGCATAGAAATAAGCAGGTACACTCATAAATGTATGTAGGTGCCTGTGAATACTCTACAGGAAATTTTAACCTACCGCCTGCGCGCTACACCTGCAGATCGGGAAACTCGGGCATTATTTCACTTACTATCTACTAGATAAATCTCTTTTGATAAATACGCTTTGGCATACACTAAGCTTTGCTGGGTGAAACAGAAATGTACCTAGAGTATAAGGAAAATAGGAAATACTGAATCTTTTCCTGAATCTTTTTGTCTGGGAATTTCTCTTTGAGTATGTACTTACAATTCTAGGACCCGCTTTCCAGGGAAACTTGATCCTAAAGGTATAAAAGATCTTGGCAGGTGCTGAAATGTACTTAGAGAAATCGTATTTATAAGAAATTTAGAGCAAACTGAATTACACACTTTGAGGTGTCCAGGCTTTTCTTGTTTCAAGAATTTTTAAAATTGTATTACATAATACCAAATCAAATTTTTAAGGAAATTTCTCACCGATTGGTCGACACTTCACGTGGCTGGCTGGATTGTTATTTGGCCAAAGAATTAGCATTGCCATCGAACGTGGCAATGCTGCCAGTCTTCTGAGCACGTTTCCGGACGACAGCGATACGGATGAGTACTTCGACGCCTGTACTTTTTGTTTTTGTATTTATTTGTTTATAGTTAGTTAGATAGCCCTTTAATTTAAGTATGTATAAGTTGTTATTATATTTTGAATAATAAAATAAATAAAAAACATAGGTACTACCAAAACATTGAAAGTGACAGAGGCAAAAAATTTAATTAAATAACTCCAAATATTCAAATAAAGAACTACAAAATATTAACATAAAACATAGGTTAAATATTCTCCCACTTGTTTACCTAACTTTGTTCTTAAAAGTGTCCGCCATTTTGGAATTATGCACAGTTCCGTACTCAGCGTGACGTTATCTGAAATTAAAAACAAACTAAGCATCGTGCGAGTCCATTATTGTGCAGATAGTTCAGGAGATGGGATCTTACATTTAGCGAACATGTGAGATAATATAGCTACGTGAGTTTCAAATCGTGTTATGTTCGTGTTTATGTTAATGTAATTCTGATTGTTTTTGTTTCACGACTGAAATTGAATTTGTTCCAACTGTAACTGGGTGGCTTTTTCTAAGTTAAAACGGTAGTTATGATTTATTGAATACAAAACTGAGTTCTGTCATGGTCATTTATGAGTTAGCGAAAAGTATCCTTCTCATATTTAAATTATAGCTAACAAATCCAAACTTCAATCCTAATCACAAATCCAAACTTCAATAATAAAGTCCTAACTAAATATTATAAATGCGAAAGTAGGTTTGTAAGTTACCTTTTCACGCCTAAACAGCTGACTGATCATCCTGAAGTTTCGCATTAGGTATACGTTGTCAAGTGTTCAGAAACGGACATTTCATCTCAAAAAAAGTAGGTTTCCCGAGGAAAAAACAATGACATTCGAATAACAATAGATGGCGCCACATGTCTTTCCAATCATGATTGACTTATGTTATTATAGAAACTTTGTAAGTGTGTTAACCCGAATTAATTTTCCAATTTGGAATTAACGCGTGCAGTAAAAGACACGGGCAAAAGCTAGTTCTAAAATAAACAACTATAAATCAATTTCCGTTATATAAACACAGCTTCAAATAAAATAAGTAGCACAGGTACACGAACCGGTATCTAAAATTAAAAACAAACTCCGCACTGTTTATAGTAAGACCAACTTATTGTCTAGATACTGTAGACGGGTACATCCACAATAAGGCTATAAAAACTTGGAATTACGCCGGGCCTATTGTTGTCGACAGAAGTGCTCTTACGACTCCTCGTCCCAGACAATATGCATATTCACAGTACTCCCGTACTATGAGGTACGCCCTTGTGCGGTGCGTGCCTATATCCCGTGTTGCATCTTGGAGGAATATTTTTTTAATAAAACGTCTTTTCTTAGTTTTGATGATGTTGGTAGTTGAGATACGGTTGGTAGTTTATGTGACTTGGGCTTGTAGGTAAGTGGTTTGTTTATGTAAAGATGCGTTATATGGCTTAGTAAATTATTTTTGTTTTCTATTGTGTTACATAGAGCAGCTCGCGGCTAAGTTATAACAGCTGCGTGGATCGATCTATCAGGTTAAGCTACGCTTGCCGGGGTTGCTCCATGGATAGGTGACCATATTTAAAATACGGTATTCAGCTGCATACGGTTAGAGTGGAAGCCGACCCCAACATAGTTGGGAAAATGCTAGGTAGATCGATTTTCTATAGTGTTATTACATGAGTTTGATATACCTTAAAGGTCTATTCAAAATTCTACACATTCAAAAACAGTGCCCTATACTTCATGAAGGCGTGATTCTATTTTTTCTTTAAACATGTTAAAAGGAAATTCATTAAGTATAATCGCTAATGTAGTTACGTACCACGTTAGCACATGCGCTAGTTACTGCATAATTATTGTGGCAAAGCCCGCTGTGGCCGGCTCGGGCAATATTTTCTAATAAAAGAGCCTACGGGCTGGGCCAAACGGGGTAATTATAAATTATATATGGTCGATTTTATGGTACGTGCACAGCTATATTTTGTGAATGACTGTAAACGCGATCGTTAATATTTTGAAGGTTATGGCTGTAGATAGTGCTTAATTTAGAAAACATGTTGAATTAGAATATATTTAAGCATTTTAGCAATAAAAGTATTACTGAGGATCATTGTCCCTAAAACATGACTTCGATTTATTTAAAAAAGGAACCCTTATAAATCAATTTAAAAAAATCTTACAACACAAAACTCTCCTAATGTGTGGAGCACACATTTCCACCAACACGGTACAAAAACAGTACGAAACCCAAAAATCAACAACAAAGGAAGCAGCCAAAAGAAATCTTAATACTGGCCGTCTATATTCTAACTTAGTGCCGTTAATACCGTCCCTACACTTTTATTTGTAGCATGGCGTGCCACGCCGCACGTAGCAAGGAGCAGCAATAACCTTAGGTAACGACATAAGCCCACCACGTATGGTATCTACTTATAAGGCATTTACATTCATACAACCATATTTACATAGGATCCCCGGTGTAATGCTGGGAAGTTCCACTTCTAAGGGTTTTTGTGAAATAAACTAGGAGGGTAAACCGATGTCGATAAAGATAGAAATCAGTGAGATTTGTGTGTTTTGTTTTTTTTTTGCGTATGGAATTGTAGTTTAGATAAGAAGAATAAAGAATGTTGTAGTGTATTTGAATTTGGATTGGGAAGTAAATTGTCTGTGCTGTCCCTTGGGTGTGCGACGTTGCGATCTACGTACAATACAGTTAAACTAAGTTATAAATATTCGCATTCGGCCATTTCAATTTTGATTTTATCTAACACCAATACGTCACTACTATCTACTATCCCTTTATCCGTACCCGTATGTATTGCTAATAAATACTCACTTGCGATCGGTAATACCAAAAATCAATGTTATATTTGTTTCTTTCCACCTTTTGTGGTTTAGTATTATAATTCTGGGTGCATCGTCCTCTAATATAATTTTAATATTCATGTTTACAAAACATTAACATTACAGTTACTGGAGTTATGGAGGTCAGGTAGGCAGTCGCTTACAAACATTGTAAGAAAAATTAAAAGAGTAACTGTGGAGGTTCTTGCCCATTCTTCTCCATACAAAACTACCTTTTGGGAAGGGGCGACATAAATCCATTCTATTTTTTTTTCATTTTGTCGTTCAAAAGTGCCTCTGACAAGAACGCCAATCAACAGGGGTGAAATGGGGAAAATGTGTGTAATTCAATGTGCCTTAATGCCTTACCCCCTTTAGTGATCATAAATGAAATGATTTCTTAACAGTGATCATAATAATCTAACATTCCAATAAAACCAGGCCCAATAACATAGAAGACTCTTGAAATACCTATCATATCAATCCAGTAGCAATAAAAATCACTGTTTCCAATACGTGCGGTGGAATTATAGATACTAGAGAAATGTAGAAAATGCAATAAGAATGTAATATTGAACATAAGCACTTGAAGTATTTTACTCGAGAATTTTATAACCAAGATACTGCGACGATATGGAGACAGTATTTTTGAAGCGGTGCAACGAAATTTTTGGTTTTTGAAGTTTATCGGAGGAAAATAAAATAACCTTTTTTTTGAGGGTGTCAAATCATCAGATAACTCCTCCCGCTCTGGGTGGAGCGGAAGGGAGTGTCAGACTCTTACTGACTAAAACCCATCCATGTTCCTTTCTTAGCCCTTTATGTTCCGGGGTATCCCGCTGAGGGATAATAGCTTAACACGCTTACAGTAATAATGGGTAAATAAAATAGCTCAAAATTTAAATGATAAGTGCAGTGTAAATAATGAAAACTAAAACCCGCCTACTGAAAAATCACGCTCTGAAATGTATGAAACAAGAAAATATCCTCATCTGAAATTGCTTTGAACAAGCTATTTAATATTTATCGAATATCATCTAAACTCCCAACTCGATCTGATAAATTGAAATCCTTTTCCCAATTATGTTGAGGTTAAGCGGGATTGTCCGAAAGGGTTACAGCTACCCCGGAACATAAAGGGCTAAGGAAGGAACATGGATGGGTTTTAGTCAGTAAGAGTCTGACACTCGCTTCCGCTCCACCCAGAGCGGGAAATGTCATAGGATGATTTCCCACACTCAAAAAAAACTATGTTGAGGTGACTTCCAGTTTAACGGGATGCAGCTGAATACCAGTATTTTACATAGAGTGACTGGCTATCTGACCTCCTCAACTAACTGGGTATTATGATACCCCTTTTTTTTTTTTTTTTTTTAAGGCTGGGAAATCATCCAATGACTGCTCCCGCTCTGGGTGGAGCGGAAGGGAGTGTCAGACTCTTACTGACTAAAACCCATCCATGTTCCTTCCGTAGCCCTTTATGTTCCGGGGTAGCGGTAACCCTTTCGGACAATCCCGCTTACCCGGCAGGCTTGGCCCTGAGGGGCCCCTTCATATGCTGACATCTCTTTGAGGCGCGCGTGGAACATATACGCGCCGTACGGCACGGGTCTGGTGCTGATCGGACGGTGAGTCACCCATTACTCACCGTCCGCAGGCCCGCGCCTACGGTGGCCGGGAGTCGTCACGTGGCTCCCGACGCCCGGGGCGTCGCCTGCGGCGGCTGGGACGGGAGGACCTTTCTCTCTCCCATCCCACCACCTCCTTCGCGAGCATGACTTTTTCGCAGAAGGAGGTGACTGCCTCCCACTCCCTCCCGCCCCGGACCATGGCTTGCACCAGGGCCGGGCGCGAGAGGTCGCCGCCGCCGATCACCTCTACGAGGACACGGCGGTGCTCTGCCCATGCGGGGCAGGTTTGCACCGTGTGCTCTACCGTGTCCTCTGGGCGATCCTCGCAGTGGTGACACCCGGGCGTTTCCTCCCGCCTGATGATGTGCAGGAACCTCCCGAAACATCCATGTCCGGTGAGGACCTGCGTCAGGCGGTAGGTGAGGGCGCCGTGACCCCTCTCTAGCCACTCCTCAAAGAGGGGCCTTACCGCCACTATCGTGGCGTGCCCTGCGCTGGGTTGCGACAGTCGCTGCTTCCAGGCCGCCATGAGATCGCGCCGGAGGTCCGTCCGCTCCACCGCAATTTGCTGCGGAAACGGAGTTTCCCCCCGGCTTAGTACCTCCGCGCGCCACTCGAACAGGCGCGCGAGGACTATCGCCTCCAGATCCCACGGCGGCAGTCCAGCAAGGAGGCTTGCCGCCTCGCCCGAGATCGTGCGGTACCCCCGGATTAGCCGAATGGCTACCACCTTTTGGGGCGCGTTCAGATAGTGGGCGGCTCGCCGCCGTAATGAACGCGCCCACACCGGGGCCCAGTAAAGGGCCATGGACCGCACGACTCCCGCGTAAAGCCTCCGGCAGGAGGCGTTTGGCCCCCTCAGATTGGGCAAGAGCCGCTTGAAGGCGGCCCCAGTCCGTTCCAGCTTGGGGGCCAAACGTCGGAAATGCTCCACGAAGTTCCATCGGCTGTCGAGGACCAGACCCAGGTATTTCATCGTGGTCTCGACGCCGATGTGAACCCCTCCTACCGTAAGTTGGGATCCCGATGGTGGCCCATTCCGAGGCCCATGAAAGGACATGGCCTCGGATTTGTGCAAAGCCACCTCGAGACCCAACTGCCGGATCCTCTCAACGACTGTCGCAACCCCGCGTGTCATCGCGTCGCATCGCGTCGGCCGCCGCCTGATGCGACCTCCCCTGCGCCAGGACCAGCGTGTCGTCAGCGTAGCAAACTACGCTGACGCCGTCAGGGAGGTCGGCCCGCAGCACCCAGTCGTAACCGATGTCCCACAGGAACGGCCCCAGAACCGATCCCTGCGGGACACCGCACGACATCTCTCGCCGGTTCCATTCCCCATCGCGACCGGGGTAGATGACGGCTCTGTCCGTCAAGTACGCCCCGACTATTCGACGGAGGTAGGTCGGCACCCGGTGATACCGGAGTGCTTCCCTAATGCAACTCCAGGGCAGGGTGTTGAAGGCGTTGGCGATGTCGAGTGACACCGCCACGACGACCCTACCCTGGGACACCGCGTCCCCTGTCGTGAGGGCTCTAACGCGCATGATGGCGTCCACCGTTGAGCGCCCCTTGCGGAAGCCAAACTGGCAGTCCGCAAGGTCCGGCCCCGTCCTTCCAAGGTGCCCGACGAGGCGGCCCGCAATAATTCTCTCGAAGAGTTTGCCGACCTCGTCGAGCAGCACTATGGGCCGGAATGCGGACGGAGAGTCCGCAGGGCGCCCTGGCTTCTGTATGAGGACCAGCTTCCCCGTCTTCCAACGGAGCGGAAACTGGCCTCTCTCCATGCATGCGCTTAAAAGCGCCTCCAGTCGGGGCCCGAGAGCCCCTGAGGCCAGGTCCCAGGCTTTACCCGGCAAGCCGTCGGGTCCTGGGGCGGTATTCTTGGCCTTGAGCCTTCCAACCGCCGCTCTCAGATCTACCTCGGTCACTGCGGGGATGTCGTCGTCGTCCTCGTGGTCCGCTTCGGGCGGAGCCATAGGCGGGCGAGTATGCTCCCCCCGTGAAGGGAACAGAGCGCTCACCACCTCCTCCACCAGCTGAGGGCGGAGACTCTGCGTCAGAGGGGGGGCCCAGGTGCGGAGCTTGTTCCGTACCATTTTATATGGGTGCCCCCATGGATCTAGGTCCAGAGTCCCCACCATCTCCTCGCGGGCCACATCCTTGGCCCGCTGGACAGCCTCCTGGAGGGCGGTCTTCGCCGCTCTGTACCCCTCGTACAGCTCCGCCTCCGTGGCTGCCGCATCCGGAGGTCGGATGCGGAGCCTGCGGTGTCTGGTGTACAGGTGGCGCACCTCGACGCACGCCTTGCGAAGTGCTTCCACCTCTTGCGACCACCAGTACACCTGACGTCGGGCGCATCCTGGCCGGACTCGGGGCATTGCCACGTCACAGATCTCGGACATGGCCTCCCGGAACCACTCTGCCTCGTCGTTGATGTCGGCAAGCCTGACCGGTGATGACACCCAGGCCTGCACGATCGAGGCTTCCAGGAGGAGCTCCCGGTCCAGCTGTTTCAGCGCCCACCGCGGACCACTCGGGGCCTGTCGGACCGGCGCGCTTGAGGTCTGGGTGGAGACGTCGAACCGGATATACCGGTGATCGGAGTAGGTCTCCACCTCCTCTACTACGCGCCAGTCAAGGACGCACTGTGACAGAGCGGGGCTAGCGAACGAGATGTCCACAACGGACTCACCCCGCATCCGCACGCACGTGGGAACAGAACCCCGATTGAGGACGGCTAGGCCTGCTTCCAGAGCCCAGTCCTCCACCATCCTACCCCGCACATCCGTGTAGCGGGAACCCCAGGCCAGGCTTTTAGCGTTGAAGTCCCCGAGCACTAGCACGGGGAAGGGATGGCTTCTGGAGACGACGGCACTCAACTCTGTGAGAGAGTTGTGGAACTCGGCGAGAGTTTGGTTCGGAGAGTAGTACACTCCCACTACCACAATCTCTCCGAACCGTGCTGCGACGCACCCCTGTCCCTTCGAGACACCCTCGAGGGACGGGGTGCCGGCGGCGGCCGACGAAGTTATAGCCACTGAGCCGCTCAGGTCCTCCACCCAGTTATCCCTGGGCGGGACAAAGTACGGCTCAGCGACCACGGCGATATTGATCGACCACTGCGCCATGCTCTGGAGCAAGAGGTCCTGTGCACAGGCGCAGTGGTTGATGTTCGCCTGGAGGAAGTGGAGTGGGGCCATCACTCCTCCATGTTGACTCCCCCCTGGGTCCCCTGCGAGGGGCCCTCGGCAGTGGCATTGGCGGCGGCGGCGACGGCAACATTGGCGGCAGCGGCGGCGGCGGCGGCGACGGTGGGGGTGGCGGCGGAGGGCCTACCTCTCCTTCTGGTCCCGGCAGGCGGGGCGCAGGACTTGCTCCCCGCCCGGTGATCGGCCGGCTTGCCGGCGGCCGCACATGCGACGCAGTGCGGCGCGGATAAGTGTATTGCTTGAAATGCTAACGTTTAGGAGTTTATTTATTAACGCAAAAAGGTATGATTTCACAAAAAAACATAATTTATGTACATATTTTAAATAAAATTAATTAAACTGCTTACACAATTAAATAACCATCTAACTAACTATACAAATAAAAACAAAAGAACACTTCGGCGACGAAAAACTCTTCCACATCGCTGTCAAACAAACGTCTTGCATAAATAATATCTGAATTCCAACGACAAAGTCTGTAAAGCTGTTGAACTAGATAAAAATATAAGACGACATGTGCAGGACAAATTGATTTGTCAAAAAGCGGATCCAATTCACTGTAGTTGTACCATTAGTGAAACGAGAAGTCGTCTGGGTGCCATGGACGTGCGCTAAAAATAACTGAACGAGAAAACGTACAGTATGAAAAGTTTCAAGAATTCCGCAGGAAATCACCTTTCAGTATTAAGTAAGACTGTATTTTTTTTTCTTTGGAGACATTTGGCTGTCGTGCTCTATCAGTGAAATAAACCACTAACGCCATTAATACTTTTATTTTTGTTCTAAAACATAATTACCTTTAAAAGCAATGTCAACCCAATAAAAACCAGCAACTTATCCTTAAACGATCGTTTCATTTAAGGATAGCCTTAAAATGAAATCAATCATCAAATAAATTAAGTGTCCAGAATATATCAATTTAACTTACCACTTTATTGGCAAGCTAATCATAACTGCCTAGCCTTTTTCCAACAATGTTGAGGTCGGCTTCCAGTCTAACCAGATGCAGCTGAATACCAGTATTTTACATGGAGCGACTGCCTTTCTGACCTTCACAACCCAGTAACTGGGAAATACGATACACCTTGGGTAGACTGGATGTCCGATTTTCGAGCTGCTGACGACCGTAACGATTGTCAAAGGTGCACAAAAACAGCCGGGATCAACGGCTTAACATGCTTTTCGAAGCACGGAGGCGTCTCGTTATGTGAAGATGGTCCTCATCCACGGCCAACCCCGGCAATCGCAGCTTAACCTGATGGATCAACCTGTGCGGCTGTTATTACTAAGCTACGAGCTCCCCCTTTATTGCCAAGCTAATAACTAAACAAAAATCCACATTCAATTAAAATATTTCTATCATTAATTGCTGTTAGTTGCAAACAATGCAGATACCACTTTTAATTAAATACGGAGCAAAAGCAAACGGTATCACGTATAGGAAAACGGAAAACAAAAACCTATTAGAATCCTTAATAAAAACACGAGCAGAAGTTCTATTTAAAGAAGAAAAAGAGATAGCAACGTATGTAATAGAAGCTGAAGCTCATAATAACATTACAATGTTAGTTAGGGAAACAACGTTAGAAAGCAATTTTGGCGACGCATATTGGCTATTATCAAGTCCTGATGCTTTGTTGTTTTATTATTTTCGATGGCACCCTGAATGGATAGGGTTTTGATGGCATAGTGTGTATCAAAATATAGACAGAAATATGAAATATGAGTAGGAAAAGTGTAATTATGATGTTCTATTGATGTATCAACAGGTTTAGGTAAGGACAGTTTTACATAGATGATTTATTAGTTTAAAAAACCAGCCTAGTTTGAATTGTGTTATTACTCACACAGTTCAAAATAGGCTGAAAATCAGCAGTTATTGAACGTCAAAATTACATAAGACAGTCTCCCAAAACACCCACCTTTCACCACTTCCTAATGCTTTAGGCACAACTTTTTGTTCGCTTTTATTAAATTGTTCAAAGCAGTGTTACTGAGTCATAACAATCCATTAACATATAATTTATGGACACCAATACATTTTTCCTTCCAAAAAACAAAACGTTATGTGACACAAAGTAATATTAAGCATACGTTTAGAGTGGAGTGAGTGTTAAATTATGACGCAATAAACGTGCCACATCGTTGAATAGGCCGCGTTCACAGTAAATAATGGCCCGGAGATATAAGATTCTGAACAATAGCTTACGACGTGCTATCTGCGAAATGCTCCAACTCAATTCCCTTACAAAAATATGGCAACTTAGCAAATCGTCAGCACACCTGCGCTTGAATAACGCTTTTCCATTTTCCTGTAATATCCTTAATAAATCTGCGAAAAGTTGAGAACATATTTACTATACTTCTTTTATGGTTATCAATCGCGACAAAGTTAGAGCTTTAAAATAATATATCCTGTGTCACAGTCGGTTAGGTTCGAACCAATTTTGTGTTTCGAACATTTTGTGCCGAATAACTTTGTTGCCGGTCAAACAGGAGTTGATTCTCAGTGAATAATTAAAATAGTTGTTTTAAACGAATGCATGCATGTTGACCGCATATTTTCAACACATACCGCTTGATTAAAAACCACAGACGGAATTAATTACAAAATACGTCATCATTTTGTTTTACTTTGTACACCTTTGTGTGTTCAGGTAATTGTATAAAGACAAATTGATATGAATCGAAAATAATGAAGCATGTATTTTTTAATTTAAAATGGTTGAGTTTATTTGTGTTCCTATTGTGTCATGCAAATTAAATATTTGTATTCGCTGCCACATTTTTGTTAAATACTTACAGGAAAATTCTCTTGACAAAAAGTTAATGGATGAATGGACACTAAGACCTGTGTCTAAGTAATAACAACCACACCGGTCTATCAATCAGGTTAAGCTATTCTTGCCGAGGTTGATCCATAGATGGGTGACCATCTTTACATACCAAGACCCCTCCGTATCTCGGAAGGCACGCTAAGTCAATGGTCCCGGCTGTCATTTGTAGATCTTTGACAATTGTTACGGGTCGTCACAAGCCCAAAAGTCTAACAACCAGTCTTATCAAGTGGTATCGTGTTGCCCAGTAATTGGGTGGTGGAGATCACATAGGCAGTCACTCCATGTAAATTATCGATATTGACTGGAAGCCGACCCAAACACAGTTGAAAAAAGGCTAGGCATATGATAGATGAATGGACACTAAAACCTTCACAGTAAAAGGTTTCACGTGTTAGTTTTTTAAGTCGGCTTTACACGCAAAAGAATAAATAGGTCCACGAAATATCGACTAATCAATAACGTGTGTACGATATATTAATCAAAAGATATCACGTTTTTTGCAACCAAAGGGTGGGTTTGAATGGCACCCCTTCCAAATATTGGTTTTTGTCCGACTATACCGGCCGTCCAGTAAGAGCAAAGCCATGTTTTTCCATTTACTGCGATACGCACGTTCGCGATATCTTACGCATTGGATAAAGGCTTTCACTATGTTTTATAGTGCTACGTCATTAAGCTGTGAATATAAAGTGGGGGTATGACAAAACATGAATTAATTTGAGATATGTCGCACGGTACGATGCACACCCTAATATGTGATACACACGGGCTTACATTTCTTTACCAACAATTTAATCAAATGATTAAAGTGGGACTCTATTGTTACATAAAATTTGGGAAGAACTTTATGAAGTTGACAAAGGTACGCTGTGCCGTTATTTAAAAATATGGCACGTTAATAACTATCGCTTAACAATTTATAACGTAAATAAACGTTTTCAGGGTTTTATGAGGACTTAAAAAGGCCAAAATCAAGAGTTTCAGTGTTTTTGTATGTATGCGTAGCCGTTTATGAAAAAGTATACTTTTTTTCTTGGTTAAGATGGTAAGATTACGCTAGTGAAACTTCAAATCAGTATGTCACTATTGTTGGTATGCACGATAACACCACCCTATGAGGGAAAGTGAGGAAATTCGCTCAATTATATCACCCCGCTACTGCTTTTTAGCTTATTTATCAATCAATCTCCGATCTAGGGTTGATAAACAGCACCTCAATGTCAACAGTCAGTTCCGTCAATTCACTAAAACTAATGGATTTTCATTATATTATTGTAATGCTTAATGTATTATAAAGGTGCAGCCCTATTGAATCGGATTTTATTATTTGCATGTCAGTGTTTAAGTAGCATGTAGAGGTGATTCAGCTTTAATTAGTATTCGTATCACTAGTTTTCATGAAACAATTTATAAAAAAAGCCAAAACAGAAAAGTACCTCCTCACGTACTTAGAATTTTATAGCTTTTGTATCAAAACCCTTTACTCTCTGATCGTCAAAATAACAAATCCGCCGTGCCAATTTGCCGAGCACTCTAGGCACGCTATTACACATTAGAGGTTATGTCGGCGCGTGCAAGACACGTGTCTCGACGAGAACACGTCATTAGCTTCACGACTCGTCTCTAGAGAGGGACTACGACAGTTTTTTGTTCATAACTATTGATGGTGCAATTGAGGGACGCAAAGCGATAAGATTGTAGCGATTTTGACGCTAAAAAAGGACCACAAGGTCAAAATTGAACAACTATTAAAAAACTATTACTAATCTTTTCGGGTGAAACTGAACAGCTTTAAACAGTACTTTATTTTTTTAATTTCTAGTCATTCATATTCTTTGAATATGTCCAGTAATAGGTACATTACAGGACATATCTAAGAAGTCGAAGGCTATGATAGAAAGAATTTGGGTATGAAACTGTATTTAAAACCCGAGAACCAATAATTCAATTGACGCGAATTTTATTTGAATTAATAGCAGTTACTTTTTTGGGATTGATTTTCAAAGCCAGGTCCACTGCTGCAAGCTGTCTTGTATAGCGTGTTATTTTTATTCCCTCTTTCTCTTGTAACTTGGACCTATACAAAAGTTAGAAGTGAAAGGGACTTCCAGCTTTTTAAATTTCCACCGGAGCGATAGTTGGAGTGCTCTCATTACTTTGTAATTTAGTAATTAACACTAGCTGAAATGAGTTTCTAAGTATATTTTATTAATTTACTACTGGACCTGTTAATTGGTCTGCTTTTACTAAGTTTTTTAGGTTTCTGTTAGGGGTACTTATCACGGCGTTTCTATCAAGATTTTATTTAAATATCGTAGAATCTTGGGTTTTACTTTTTTTTTACTTTGGTGTTTAGTTTTTTCCCCAGCCAAAGAAATGCAGGCTACAATCAATGCAATGCATATTATATTCTTTATAGAAATTATAATTCTTGTAAGGCCCGGTGCACATTGGTGGCACGGCAACTTAATGGTATGGAAAAAAAGATGAAATTTCAATGGAATTTGAAGCAATTTTAACCCTTTTTTTTTAAGGTTGGGAAATCATCCAATGACTTCTCCCGCTCTGGGTGGAGCGGAAGAGAGTGTCAGACTTTTACTGATTAAAACCCATCCATGTTCCTTCCGTAGCCTTTTATGTTCCGGGGTAGCGGTAACCCTTTCGGACAATCCGGACAATCCCGCTTTCCCGGCAGGCTTGGCCCTGAGGGGCCCCTTCATATGCTGACATCTCTTTGAGGCGCGCGTGGAACATGTACGCGCCGTCTGGCACGGGCCTGGTGCTGATCGGACGGTGAGTCACCCATTACTCACCGTCCGCAGGCCCGCGCCTACGGTGGCCGGGAGTCGTCACGTGGCTCCCGACGCCCAGAGCGTCTCCCGCGGTGGCTGGGACGGGAGGACCTTTCTCTCTCCCAACCCGCCACCTCCTTCGCGAGCATGACTTTTTCGCAGAAGGAGGTGACTGCCTCCCACTCCCTCTCGCCCTGGACCATGGCTTGCACCAGGGCCGGGCGCGAGAGGTCGCCGCCGCCGATCGCGTCTATGAGGACACGGCGGTGCTCCGCCCAAGCGGGGCAGGTTTGCACCGTGTGCTCTACCGTGTCTTCTGGACGATCCTCGCAGTGGTGACACCCGGGTGTTTCCTCCCGCCTGATGATGTGAAGGAATCAATTTTAACCCTAATTTGGAGAAGGCTTGTGTTCAAAACATAATTATGAGTTAAAATATAAATATTTTGGCAATCTATTATTGAATTTATTATTATTATTAATCTCAATTTATTGATAATAGTAAAAACAGAGAAAAGTAAGGGCAGGAACCTTGCTTTGCTCAGCTTTAATGAAAAAAGAATCTCACGTGTTTTACAACAATACCCAGTCATTAACAAAGCAAGATAAATAACTCATTACAACCCACTTACGCCCTATCAATAACCTAATAATTCATTACACCTTATATCTAACTGCCGGGATATTGCCAAAAATAATAAGAACCATAGAGTGATGACGGAAGAAGTCCTTTCCTGAATAATGGGTGTCGACTTCCGGCGATATATTTCCGCTATCTCGCCACCAACATGGCGTCCGCACTTCCGGCTGACCGTTATGGAGTGTTAATCGAGCATTATGTCTGAACATATGAAAAACTATCTTTAGAAGCGCTCGGCTGGATGATTTTCGTTGATACTTGTGATGTAGGACTTTTGAGTTACAGAACCTTTATATTATTACGTGTTATTTAGTCCGAATGGCAGCGAGTGTTGGGAACACCGTGGTATACTTTGGTGATGCTGTTAAAAAAAAAACCTCAACCGGGGCAAATATAACAACCTTATTGGGAGCTATTATTGTAGGTATATTTGAGCCGTTTGGAGTTGATCATCGAGTTTTCGGAATACGGGTCAGTTTCGGTCGTCTCTACACGTGACTAGAGGTCTGACCAATTTTTAGGACAAAAGAATTAAACTTTTTTCTTTATATTTTAGTTTAATAGGTTGTATACTTTAATTAATATATTTTGTAGGTATTTCATTTGTAAAACCAGTTTTAAGTACTGAAATCAGTTTTATTTTCTATAATCCTTAACGCATACCGTTATAATGATACTCGATCGATTATTATACTTCCCCTAAAGAGATAAGACTATTCTCAAAAAGAATGTTCGAAAAAAAATGGTTCATAAACAAGAAACCCGATGTATACGAGCTCCACATCATATCCATAATTAGGCATTCTTTAAGCATTTCATATCGCCATCGATTCTCGATGACGTGAATGGGAAACACCATCGAGCTATGGTTTCATAGCAGACGGTATTGTTTGCCTCCCCTGCCAAGGCTTTTGTTACTCAGCCATCCCTTCAAACAAAAGAACTTCCTAGATGAACAAAAACGTAATTACAGGAAAGGGCTGAAAAGGAAAAAATCTTAAGATTATTATCTAATTTTTCATCGCTATCCTTAACATAAATGTTTCTTTTGTAAAAGTATTTGATAAAGGAAGGATCAAAAGGTGAATTTTTTCGCTTCAAATGTCTTTGTTTGCTTTGTTGAAGTTTCTGGTTTTGATAACTTTTTTTGTGAATACATATTGCAAGTAGCTTGTAGGGTTCAATATAAACGTTTCTAGGTGATACAAATAGTTGTGCAGTTTCATACATTTCGGGTCGAATCAGTCTGGCTCTATAAATAGCGGCCAGTTAACAAAACGAATCGTTTGTTCCATTCTATAGTAATACTTTTTGCAGCAATAAAAATCAATTCTAGTTGCGGTAGCGGAGGTGATCAACCTTTGACATCGTGGGTACGCTTTAGCCCAGCGCGGGTTGCTCAACAATTTTTCCAATTACGCCATCGTTCATACTCTATAATTTGCAATTTTTATACTTAGGACGGTTTCCTTTGAGCGATTACTTACGTCTTTAATATTACTTATGCTGCTTGTTAGCTACTTCCCGTAATTTGATGGTACGACAATGAACGGTAACAGTTCGTACTTTATTGGTGGTGAAACGTAAATTAGCATGTTGGTTACGCCATTGCCAGTCCTTTGTCGTACTCACTAATTTATTTTCTATTTAAAGTGGAACTTCTTCGATTAATAATTAGTCCCGCGCTGTTATCGTTGTTAAAATAACGCACAGTTTTTATAGATAGTTTTTGTTTAGGTATAGAACACTTGTTTATTATTATTTATTCATTGTTGAATTTATAGGTATACAGGGTGAAATTGAATTCATGAGCAATATTTTACTCATCATTATGAATAACTTTTACTATGAGAATAAATCTGAAATCGCAAAAAAAAACCAGCTGATCCGTACATCATGCTCGCATTACTCGTCAAATGTAAGGAACAGTTGATTTTTTTTTGGGTTTTTTCATTTTTTCCCACAGTAAAAGTTATTCATAGATGGCAGTCGCTCCATGTAAAATTCAGCTGCATCTGGTAAGAATGGAAACCGACTCCAATATAGTTGCGAAAAGGCAAGGCAGATTTATTTTGATTCTTAGTTGAATTTCTTAGGCAGGTCATTGAATTTATGGTGTCTGTAATGAAATGTTTTACGATGGGTCCGACGTATGTATATAAATAAACTGGTCGCACTTTGAATGCCCAGCAAAACAACCTCATTTTTTTATTTTGTTTTACGAATGATATTTAATTGATCATGAAAACCTATGAAGTGCTGTAGGCGAAGTTCGAAGGTTAGCCGGTACGAGCTGAAATGTTTTTATTTCAATTTCTATCGGCGGCCAGTCCCACCCAGCGGCGGAATCCTGTTAGATATGTTATACGGAAAATTGAATGATATAAAAATTCCATACTGTTTCCGCTTTGGACGCCGCCCATACAGGTCTAAAGTTTATTTCTAGCTTACTTTTATGATAAATATTTTATTGAAATCGAGATAAGGAATAAACATTTTATTCAGCTAGATTATAAAAAATATTGGGCTCATTTTTCTTTTTTTACGTATTCAAAAGATTTTTCTCGATACATTGAGTATGCTTACTTGGAACGTATCTAGCCCCCACTCCCCTACTTAAATGCGTTTAAACCAAGTATTTTTTTACTTAAATGATAAACCAAAAAAGACGGGTTTAATAATTACTGACTGAAGGACTTTATAATTATATATATTTTTATCGGTAGAAGCGGGATCCAATGGCTTCTTTAATGATCCGCGTTAAACTTCGAAAAAAATAAACTTAACCAACAGAACCCAGGAAATAATATTGTATTGTTGAAAACACATTTACAAAGATGGCAATGCAGCTACGTCGCAACATGAGACATAACGCTTTTAAGTGTTAACTTAACACTTAATCCGTGCGTCATGTTCATGAACGGGCGCCGTCAGTAGGGACTGGTCAACTCTCAGCTACCTCGGCACTTTTAAAATTTAACTTAATTTTGATTTTTTTTTAAATCGTGTAATTATGGACGCATTTTTAAGTTTTGCATCGTTCAACATAAATGATGTAACCCAGTTTTGATTTAAAAGAGTGTCCATGGAGTTTCTTGCCCGTTCTTCTCCATATGGACCTGCTGCTTTGGAATAGGCAACTAGCTTCATCTTTCTGACTGACCGACCCCTTGCCAATTCAAAAGTGCCTGTAATTTTTTATTTTAAATAAGTAAGTAAGTAAATCTATGCATATAATCTATACATATAATAAAACACTAAAAAACTGTGTCTGTACATTGAATTTATTAAAAAAATAATAATTGAGGGGGGTTTAGAAACAGTAATAGAGCACGAATCCAAAAAAAAAAATTTGTCTGTTTGTCTGTATGTCTGTTTGTCTGTTTGTCTGTTTGTCTGTTTGTCTGTTTGTCTGTTTGTCTGTTTGTCTGTATGTCTGTTTGTCTGTTTGTCTGTTTGTTTGTACACGCTAATCTTCGGAACTACTGGACGGATTGAAATGATTTTTTTTTGTTGTATAGGTATTAAGTCTGGGCAACATATAGGCTATAATTTATCTTGGAAACTTGAACACCTGATGCAGAACCGCAACAGAGCAGCTAAACTATAAGAGATACAAAAATGATACCATAGCAAAAATTGTTCCACGTGATGAGCATTTTTTGCTGAGAATAAATTTGTAATCTGGAACACCTGATGTGGAACTCCAAGAGCCCGGCTACACTATAACTACTCTGTCAAGAAAGTACCGGGAAAAGATCAATAATACACCAAATGTCTGTTATTCATCCAAATTTATTTTATCACCTTCAAAGTATGCTCCTTTAGAAACGATACACTTGCGCCAACGAATAATCCATTCATCAAAACATTTTTTAAACGCTGCTTCCGGAATTGAGTTCAGTTCTCACCGCGAATTCTCCTTTTTCGGTTTCGGTTCAGTTGGAAGGCGCCACTCCGAAGCTTGTTGACTAGTTTGCATGTCAAACTCGTAAACCCACGTCTCGTCACCAGTAACAATGCGTTTCATGAATGTTGGGTCCGAACTGACTCGTTCTAGCATGTCCTCAGCGACTTTCATGCGATTGAGTTTTGGAGAAAATTCAGATCTTTTGGGACTAGCCGAGCAGCAACATGTTTCATACCCAAATGATTAGTTGAAATAGTACGGATCGACTCGTGAGATACAGAAAGTTCGGCGGCTATCTCTCTCAGAGTTGAATGGGGATTTTCAGTCACTATTTTCTTCACTTTTGCGATGTTAACTTCAGTTGCAGACGTTGACGGCCTACCAGAGCGAGGCAAATCTTCCATCACATCTCGACCGCTTTTGAACGCTTTGAACCACTCATAAGCACGAGTTTTTGATAAAGTCGATTCACCGTAAGCCTTCTGTAACATTTTCAGTGACTCCGAACACGAAATTCCATTGGCGATGCAAAATTTAAGACAAACTCTTTGTTCGATATTTTTGTCCATTATGAAATTCGCAATACACACTATATATGATATTACTAAAACCAGCACTGTATTTAATATAAATAACAGATGCAACTCAAACTCCGCGCCAAAATGGAAAACAGTTGTGCCAATCTAACAACTACAAAAAAAAACAAAAATTTGAATTTGGAACCTTAAACAAATCATCCATTCCCGATACTTTTTTGACTGAATGTATAGGAATGACGTCTTAGAGAAAGTTGTGCGGTCTGATGGGTATTTCCTGTTGACTTATAAAAATCGAAGATCTGGAACACCTGTTGTGGAACTCCAAGAGCCTAGCTACACCATAACACATATACGAATGACGTCTTAGCAAAAGTTGTGCGGTTTGATGGGTATTTCCTGTTGACTTATGAAAATCGAAGATCTGGAACACCTGTTGTGGAACTCCAAGAGCCTAGCTACACCATAACACATATAGGAATGACGTCTTTGCAAAAGTTGTTCGGTCTGATGGGCATTTCCTGTTGACTTATAAAAATCGAAGATCTGGAACACCTGTTGTGGAACTCCAAGAGCCTAGCTACACCATAACATATACGAATGACGTCTTAGCAAAAGTTGTGCGGTTTGATGGGTATTTCCTGTTGACTTATGAAAATCGAAGATCTGGAACACCTGTTGTGGAACTCCAAGAGCCTAGCTACACCATAACACATATAGGAATGACGTCTTTGCAAAAGTTGTTCGGTCTGATGGGCATTTCCTGTTGACTTATAAAAATCGAAGATCTGGAACACCCGTTGTGGAACTCCAAGAGCCTAGCTACACCATAACACATATAGAAATGACGTCTTAGCAAAAGTTGTTCGGTCTGATGGGCATTTCCTGTTGACTTATAATAATCGAAGATCTGGAACACCTGTTGTGGAACTAGCTACACCATAACACATATAGGAATGACGTCTTAGCAAAAGTTGTTCGGTCTGATGGGCTTTTCCTGTTGACTTATAATAATCGAAGATCTGGAACACCTGTTGTGGAACTCCAAGAGCCTAGCTACACCATAACACATATAGGAATGATGTCTTAGCAAAAGTTGTGCGGTCTGATGGGTATTTCCTGTTGACTTATAAAAATCGAAGATCTGGAACACCTGTTGTGGAACTCCAAGAGCCTAGCTACACCATAACACATATAGAAATGACGTCTTAGCAAAAGTTGTTCGGTCTGGTAGGCTTTTCCTGTTGACTTATAATAATCGAAGATCTGGAACACCTGTTGTGGAACTCCAAGAGCCTAGCTACACCATAACACATATAGGAATGACGTCTTAGCAAAAGTTGTGCGGTCTGATGGGTATTTCCTGTTGACTTATAAAAATCGAAGATCTGGAACACCTGTTGTGGAACTCCAAGAGCCTAGCTACACCATAACACATATAGGAATGACGTCTTTGCAAAAGTTGTTCGGTCTGATGGGCATTTCCTGTTGATTTATAAAAATCGAAGATCTGGAACACCTGTTGTGGAACTCCAAGAGCCTAGCTACACCATAACACATATAGGAGTGACGTCTTAGCGAAAGTTGTTTAGTTTGATGAGCACTCTCTTTTGACGTCTCCGACTCGCGAGACAATACATAACGTTCACGATCAGCGGTCAGTCGCACATCACGTGCCCCACTTGTCTCTAGAGACCTAGAAGTCGATGCGTAGATACGCTTGAAACTCAAGCGTTATTCTCTTTCCGTGAACGTCTCTGACTCGCGAGACAATACATGACGTTCACGATCAGCGGTCAGTCGCGCATCATATTCTTCACTGGTATCTAGAGACCTAATGAATACGCTGAGAACGCAGGCGTGCTTCGCGACCCGAAGAGGTTTCCACGGAGCGAGTTGCAGCCTAATGTTCTCGAACAGCATCAAGTCTCTCCTGACACTCTTCGGTAGATTCTTGGGATCTTATGATCCTCAATCTTTTAGCTCTCTTGGAACATTGGGAAAGATTTGACCTCTTTCTAGGCATGGTCATAGTTTTATTGTGAAGATACCTGATCAATAAAAATCTAAATTAAAATGACTGCTCCCCTGCGTTACCGGATAGGCTACCGTGTCACGAAGATAAATGGAAAAGGAAAAACAACATAAGCCCGAAGGCATATTCATACGATAAAATAAAATAAAAATAGGAGTTTTGGCCAGTAGAGTCAAATTTTCAATGTTATACCATCGTCATCAAAAATCAGTCCTAAACGGTTACCGCCTTCACCGCGTGCAGGTACTCCCAGTTTATGTTATTTTATAATTACACAGTAAAATTAGTGATAGCTTTGATTTCCACATCAGATGTTTCTGATCTTCGATTTTTATAAGTCAACAGGAAATGCCCATCAGATTGAACAACTTTTGCTTAGACGTCATTCCTATATGTGTTATGTTGTAGCTAGGCTCTTGGAGTTCCACAACAGGTGTTCCAGATCTTCAATTTTTATACGTCAACAGAGAGTGCTCATCAGGCTGAACAACTTTTGCTAAGACGCCATTCCTATATATGTTACAGTGTAGCTGGGCTCTTGGAGTTCCACATCAGGTGTTCCAGATCTTCAAATTTATTCTCTCAGCAGAAAATGCTAATCACGTGGAACAATTTTTGCTAAAGTATCATTTTTGTATCTCTTATAGTTTAGCTGCTCTGTTGCGGTTCTGCATCAGGTGTTCAAGTTTCCAAGATAAATTATAGCCTATTTGTTGCCCAGACCTTATACCTATACAACAAAAAATCATTCCAATCCGTCCAGTAGTTCCGAAGATTAGCGTGTACAAACAAACAGACAAACAGACATACAGACAAACAGACAAAAATTTTTTTTGGATTCGTGCTCTATTACTGTTTCTAATTACAGAAATTACCCCCTCAATTATTTTTTTTTTAATATATTCAATGTACAGACACAGTTTTTTTACTGTTTTATTATATGTATAGATTGTCACGTCTATTACGTGGAACTACGTCAGACCGACGTTTAAAGCGACTTGGGTTTGACTTCACAAACAAAGCTATTTCCACTATGTACAGACTAGGTAGTGTCAATATTTTGTGCTGTTTAAAGTATGGCATGCAACTATCAGTGGATTTAAGCTTAAACATCGCCCGCAGACATCTTTTCTGGGCTTTAAAAACTGTCTCCCTTTCAGTTGAATTTCCCCAGAATATTATACCGTAACGTAGGTGGGATTCTACTATGCCATAGTAAGCAGTAAGTAGTGCATCCATGTATATTATTGGCGACAGTGAATGTAGGGCGTATGCTGACTTACTAATTCTCTTACACAAGGCATCAGTATGTGCTTTCCAATTTAGGTTTTTATCTATAATGAGTCCCAGAAATTTTGTATATTCTACTTCTTCTACAACTTCATTGCTATAGTGTATATTAGGACTAATTCTAGGAATCCGCTGACTAAAATGTATAACTTTGGTTTTTTCCAGGTTTATTTTTAAATTATTTGACTCTAACCAATTAACAACATTTATCAAACAATTATTAATGTCCCTTTCATATGTCTCCACACTTTTACATGGGATTGTCACAGTACTATCGTCTGCAAACAGTGTTATTGGTTGCTCAATGCATTCAGGTAAATCGTTTATATAGAGTATGAATACAAAAGGTCCTAAAACGCTTCCCTGTGGTACTCCAAACATAACTTCACGCTCTGAGGATCGATATACCTCTTCGCGCTTGCTGACTGGATTAATATGGCAAATTTCTGTAATTTGTTTTCGGTCTATAAGGTAAGACTCAATAAGACTAAGTATATTGCCTCTAATACCATAAGCTTCCAGTTTTCTCAAGAGATAAATGCTTTGAGTTTGAACATCACCGGTTATCTGACGTGACACTTAACATACAAAACTCGCCAAAATATCACTTACATATCCACCTGCCATTAACATCCAACCAGAATCGGACATCACTAAATCTGACTCCGAAAATGCGACCAAAATGTATGTAAAGCCGACCGACCTACTTTCAACTCTTAACATTACGAACCTTACATCACCGTATGCATATTATATTAAACACTCAGGAGGTCCGTTGTTGGATGATTTATAATTCTGTTTGACCCCAGGCTGCATGTCAGAGCCCAGAGATACATAGGAGATAATCCTTGTGCTGTCCGGACGGATTGCTCCGTGAAAGTACCCACGAGCAAAGTTCATGACTTATTTACAGAACGGCCGCTCGTTTAGGTTTTTGGAAGGCGGAATTAGGCTTTGTGGAATTTGCATAATTATTTACATTGTGGTCGCAGGTTGAGTAACGGCGATTTGTTGTTATTCTCTAGAGGTTAGAAAAAGTATCATGTTAAAGTCAAAGTAAAATAATTTATTACAAACAGGCACAAGTAAGGCACTTTTGAACCTCAAAATGAATAAGAAATAGAATTGATTCTAGTCTCTCCTTCTAAAAGGTAGTTTCGTGTGAAGAAGAATGGGCAAGTAACACCATCGTTACTCTTTTAAAATGTTTTACAATGTGCTGTTTATATGAATTATAATGTGAAGAGGATGCACCTAGAATAAAAACACTACACCACAAAAGGTGAAAAGAAAAACATGGCAGGTAAACTTAATTATGGCATAAGTACATGGTGCTCACATATTTACAAACTGTAAGTTAGACGGTGAATAAGCTGGAGGCAAGCTTGTTGATCACTGCGGGCCTGCGGACGGTGAGTAATGGGTAGCTCACCGCCCGATCAGGACCAGACTCGTGCGGCGCGTACATGTTCCACGCGCGCCTCAAAGAGATGATATCATATGAACGGGCCCGCTAGGGCCGAGCCTGCCGGGTAAGCGGGATTGTCCGAAAGGGTTACCGCTACCCCGGAACATAAAGGGCTACGGAAGGAACATTTATAGGTTTTAGTCAATAAGAGTCTGACACTCCCTTCCGCTCCACCCAGAGCGAATGACTCCTCATTTGATCCCACCCTCAAAAAAAAAAAGCCTGTTGATCATTGCTCCATTCCTTACTTCATTTATATGCTCATTTCCTTGGTTATGTTATTTTATTTTGTACTGGATTTTTGGACTTGACATACGTGTACACAACCAAGTATATTTTCTGCAATTCACTTTGCTCCCCGGAAACTTCAAGGAGTCAGTAAACCACAATCCACTTAAACATACGCACGACATATTGTTATAACATTGAACTAATCCATACGTGGCTTACCGTTTGCCTAACAAGCCAACTAAGATCTTAAGGCTAGACTTACCTAACCTAATCCCACATGTTAGCCTTAAGTTAGGAGCAAGGCTTAATAGTCCTCTTGCTCTCTCATTCATGATTCCAGAATCAGAAAGAAACAAAAATAGGTTTATTTGTCACAGAAATACGTGCATACAAAAAGGTAATCGTAACTAATATTATCGAAAGTAACTTTCGTCAGTTGGTTTGTTACATATTCACGCCTAAACCACTGAAAGTGAATCATTCTGAAAGGAGACGGATACGCTTTCATACAATTTTGGGCCTAGATGTAAAAAGATGAAATTGGTGTCAATTGATAGCTACTATATTAGCAAACAATCACTGAAACTTTTGCAGATTTAGGCAATCTGAGAGCCGAGATATAAGAGATTTAAGAAAAGTGAGGTTACGTAACAATCTATACGTAATAGCCAATTTTTGAAGTGCGATTGTTATTTTTTACTCGATTGCCGAAGGAGGGTAATGGTTTTATCAGTATACGTGCGTATTTTTGTGTGTATTTACGTTTGTTCCTCTATATTTTTTTGGGCAGGTGGGAAATCATCAATGACTTCTCCCGCTCTGGGTGGAGCGAGAGGGAGTATCAGACTCATAATGACTAAAACCCATCCATGTTCGTAGGTAGGTAGGCCGTTCGTAAAACCAAAATAACAAGTTCAAGTTCAACGTTTAAGCGGGGTTCTCGGTGTCCAGTATGGTAGCAAGGCAAGGGTCGTAGAAGGAGAAAGATCACAGGTCCGTAGGAAAGCCGGGTCGAGGAAAATATCAATAACAAAGTATGGGAGGAAAACAAATGACACTCAGAACGCACACGCACAGACGATGAGACGATACGAAACGAGTGCCGATCGATGTCATAATTATAGGAGCATGATTGCATGTCAAGTTAGAGTTAGCACAGATTAAAGATACAATAATCGATTAGTAAATGTGAATCGACTAATATTAATTATGTAGATAATTAATTAGTTTTAACTCTTAATACTTTAATTCTAATAGATTTTATTATTTTAATTAAATAAATCATCCGGTGAAAGCATTTTCGTAAATAGTATGAACTCTGTAACGTTAATCGATTACAATTGAATCGATATTCCAATTACTTCGTAACCCTAACTTAATTATTGGATTTTTCATTTCCCAGATTGTAAATTGAATCGATTTTTTACAGTATGAAATAGAAAAAAATAACCTTTTTTTTCAAGCCATAACTCAACTTATTACAATCAGTTACAATCAGGCCCAGAAGTACCAGTCTCCTTTTGCATATATACGTTGTCAGGTGTACAGAAGCGGATATAGACATTTCATTTAAAAAAGAAGTAGGTACTGTTGACGAAGAAAAAAACAATATCTTTAATTATGATAATAGATGGCGCCATGTGTACGGTCCGTTCTGAGTATCAGTCAAATTCTAAATTAATGCGAGTGAATCCGCCGGCAAAAGCTAGTTAGCAATGATGTTTGGGGTTGAAACACTAGAGCCATGGAGTCCGATTGCCCTCTTTGTTTTTGGGGACATCGCCAAACGGTTGGTTGCCTCTTCAGTGACCAGAGGGCTAATCTATTTTCTGGTCAAAGAATCAGCATTTCCATACATTGCAACGCTGCCAGCCTTTTGGAAAATTTTCCTGTTGACAGCAATGTGGACGAATTTTTTTATGCCCTTTGATTATTATACATATTATTTTTGTGCATATTTAGTTATTAAATGTAAATATTATGAAAAGTAGAAGATAAATAATGAATAAGATAAAGTATTTAAAAAAACTTTATTTCAGACCTTGATCTATATGATGTTAGTATACACACTACTTATATGTTAGTAACAAACGTTATAACAAGATTTAATAGATACACGTAGCCAATGCGCCATAATGTTGCAGCACGGCTTATCACTTATGACCTTCAGAATGCCATTGTCGGTCCCACGCACTCTGCGCATCATAGAAGCAGTCTTCTTACGTAGAATGGTATTGAAGCCGTCAGTACGTGCTTCCGCAAACATTCTTGACGCGCTACAGTAATGCGGTAGCTCCAACAATATCCTGAAAGTATTATTATACTGAAGTCTGAGGGCGTTGTATGCCCTCTGCGTATAACAAACCCACAGAGTGCACGTGTACAATGATTGGCAGAAAAATTAAAAAGAGTTATGTTTACTTCTGGTCTACAACGTGCGAACCTGCGAGCTAACATATTGCATCGGACAGCCAACGCCCTTCGTTCTCTTTCCATATCAGCATCATCCTTTAAGTCCTCCGTAACTAGCATTCTTTCAAGGGCCATGAAGGAACATGGATGGGTTTTAGTCAGTAAGAGTCTGACACTCCCTTCCGCTCCACCTAGAGCGGGAGCAGTCATAGGATGATTTCCCAGCCTTAAAAAAAAAAAAAAAAAGGCCATAACCTTAACAATGGCCATGCCCTTAACATAACCGGTGGCATATTATGTGCTGGTTTTTTATGCTTCGCCCTAAACACAAGCAGAACAAAAAAGAAAAACAACATGTATCTATAACTACGAGCACAGATCACAAATAGTCCGGAGCTGCAAGTCGTGACTGACAAGAAGGCTACAGGAACTCTTTGTATGGGTTCGGCTGTAAGTCGTAATTAAAGACCTCATATCTAATTAGGCTAGCGATGCCAGTACAATGCGCTCAGAAGTTGTAAGACAGTAAACGAGAAGTAATTAAAATATTACCGTACAAGGCAGATGTTTTCGTCCACTTATTACAAAGTTTCAACAAGTTGGACTTAATTTTGAAAAGGTGGCTCGTTTGGATTGAAAAAGAAAATTTTGTGTGAGAATTTTGAGTGAGGTGTGGTTGAATTGGTTATGTTGATAAGGAAATGTTGTAATACAGTGTGACTAGAAGAAGGATATGCTATGCATGCCTCACGACGGGACCATCACGGGGCAAAGCTCGCTAAATAAACACTTCCATACAATAGACAATATACACAATCCTCTGTGCAGGGCCTGAATTAGAATTCACAGGCGTTACACTGATCAGAACAGAGACCCTCGGAATACCTAGATCTTTCACTGATGTAGGCAGGCCAGAAGACGTGATCAACTTCTGGAAGGAGGTGGGCTGGTTGGAATAACCACAGAAGGCCGCCATGAACAATGGCCCGCCTGAAGGACTGAGTGCGGAAACCATAATCTCCTAAGAACAAGACATGCTATGATGTTTTTATTTGTTATTAGCTTCTGCCAGCAGGTTCGCCCGCGTGGTGTCGGAAATTATCCACCGGGACAAAAACTATCATATGTATTAATACTGGTTATAAACTATTTCTATGTGTGCCAAATTTCATCCAGTTCCGTTCAGCCGTTCTGGCGTGTTTGAGTAGCAAACATCCAAACATATCTAAACATCTTCCCTATCACACTTTTAATATTAACAGGATAGGATAGTAGGATTGAACATTTCCTGCTCAGATCACAGTATTTACCAAATTTAAATATTCGAATAATATTTCAGTTTCTCGTAACAAAAACAACTGCGAACCAAAGGTTGTTTTCATATTCCGTGTCGCGATGTTTTTTATTCATAGCTCGTTCCACAAAGCGGTAACCTATTTCGTCTGGTTAACCCACTAAGAATTTCTCTTTCATATTATCTAAAACAAAAACATGGGTAACGTCAACAAGCCTTATTTTTGCAATTCTGTATTTTTGTAACGTCACAATATTTTCCGGTGGTCGGGCCGGTACAGCCGCGCACGGTTGTCTCTGTTTGCCCACGTGTATGGTCCCACGGGCGCCAATGTTAGCATTATGCTAATTCTGTACATACACCCAGTATTATTGTTACAAACTTCTGTGCGTGACGTTACTTTTTGCGCGTTTTAATTTTGTTATTTCGAGGCCTTTATGAACATGTTGGTTAATTGTTTTAAAGGTAACGGTCATTACCTTTTACATGATCAAAAGGTTTTAATGTAGGTGTTTTTTTTGTAACTCGCAATTAAAACCCAGTGTTGAAGTACCTACCTCGTATTCTATTCAGTGTATAATGAACTCAAATTCGGTCAATTCAACCTATCACGTTATTGGAGTCATGCCCAATGGATCAAATTGCTTGAATGTGGCACACGTTAAAATGATTCCGGCATTGGTTTTACATCGATCATAATGGCTACCTACTCGGATTTTGGTCATTATAACTGTGGTCATATTAACATTAACGATTGTATCTAGTGGAGTGAATGAGAAACAAATGGGTTCAACAAAGCATGGCTAATGGCTGCTGTTCAAGCTATTTCCTCATAAGGGTTGCGTTCGGTAATTTATTACTTTGTAATCTCTCGATCAGAAGAAATATGAAAACTATAGGTAATCCATTAAATGCTCGTGTAATTAGAACCATACGTGGGACTTAAACGATGGTCTATTTTTAAGACCTACTGATGAGCAGCAATTACCTGATCCATATAAAATCTCATGGGTGACTAACCCCAATGAACACATGACATGAACACAGAACTAATATTATACAAGAAACTAAGCAGTAAAGAGAGCAACCAGTCGTTTTCCGCAACAATCACTAAACTAATTCTGCTTCTCCACATCCGAGCGCTTCTCACTGTCGAATTAAACGTGTAAAGGAACCAAGTTCCCGCATAACCGTCAAACCACAATACAACTTCCTGAACAACTTTTATGGAACGGAGTATGAACGAATAGAGTGATAACGTGTATTTGCTTCGATGATTATTTTACTGAAAGTCAAAGTCAAATCATTTATTTCAAATAGGCACAAGAAAAGCACTGTTGAACGTCAAAATGAACAAGAAATAGAATTGATTCTAGTCGCCCCTTCCAAAAGGTAGTTTTGTATGGAGAAGAATGGGCAAGAAACTCCACCGTTACTCAATGTTTAAAAATGTTTTGTATCGATGAATAATAAAATTATATGTCAAGACGATGCTCCCAGAATGAATAAAATATACCACAAAAGGTGAAAAGAAAAACACATATAATAACAGCAGGTAAAATTAAATATGTCATTTTTGTCATTATTGATGGTTATTCTGTCGACTATTTGGGAATATTTCATGCATGTATGCGATTGTATTTCAATTTGACTCGCAGCATAATCCTAGGTAATAAATAGTATCGTAGAAAAATTTATTAGCCATTGTAGAAGTTGTGTAATTGACAGCAGTATTATTATTCTTGTATTTTACTTTTAATAAACACCAATTTAATGTAAATCCTCGTATTTCTAATGAATGTAATAGAAGTTGCGTATCTAACCAGAGACTTTAACCAAAAGCATGTAATTCCGTACATTGAATTATTATAATATTTAACTAGGTAACTAACACAAAGTTAGCGCGTGGCTGACGAGTACCTACTGTACAAGTGTTCGAGACATCGCGTCTCGTGTGTGCGCTCCACGTACTGTCTACTCCATGTCACTAGACGACAAACTTCCCCGTTTATAAACAATCAATGTTTTTGTATGTGAAGGGATAAAAGTCGATCGGGAAATTGGTGTTCGTGTTCAGGTTTAAGCAGGCTTTTGATTAGTGTGTGCCTTGAACTGTAGTTGCATGCCTTTAATAGACGGTGTGGCGTCATCATTTAGTTGATTAAGTGGAGGGACACAGTATTTTTTTAAAGAATCAGATGATATTTTATGCACAAAATCAGCCACAGTCACACAAATCGAAAGAAATGCTAAAACTATTAGTATACAGTTGCATTCGGTTAGACTGTCATTTGACCCCAACATAGTTGGGAAAAGGCTAAGTAGATTGATTGATCGTGAATCTTAAAACCTACTTAATTATATGCAATACACAAAACCACATAAGTACTTATCATTCCTTATCTGACGATATAAAAAAAAATTACGGTATTGCTCGGACCGCTGGTATTATTATTATATCCAGCATCACAAAAACTGGTGACTCAAGTTTTATAACAGGACTCGAGATTTTTATAACAGGTAAACCCAGTGACTTAAGAGTCGAGATGGGGTGTATAAAATCCGCTAAAACGTGACGGGAATACGAGTGGAAGTTAGTCTTTCACGATCACGAGCATTAGCTCTTAGATCCTGGCTTATGTAGAAGTATTCAGGTGTTACTTACTCAAGAATAATATATAGGAACTTTGGGTAAAGTAAGCGAGTGTTCGCTTTGTTCTTTTAAAGTTTAGAAAAAACTACATAACCAGTGTATTTTGTGGTCAAACCCCTTTGTTTTCTTCTCTCGTGTTCCTGCTCTAACCACTTGTACGTTATTGTCTGTGGGCACTACAGTGTCACAAAATATTTTAGCAACTTACGTCAGTGGTACTACAAAAAAATTACACGCGCGGATTACGCGCGCGAAAATCGACCTTAGACCCCACATGCAACTCGGAATGCAACGCGCGGAAGTGGCTAAATTACAATACTTTTTATGTGGCTTTTAAAAAACAAATTGCCTGTCCGTAAGGTGGTAGCCTGTCTGATTACGGTGCGAAGAATATTTTAAAAACCCCTGCATTTATTTCAGTGCGCCGAGAATATTGAAAAATCAGTAGCACCAATTGGAATCTCACAGTACCTTACATTTGGGAATACAACGTATTTCCCCCAAGTGAATTGTTATGCTGACAAAGTAACTGGTGCAATATTGCGTGGCGTTGAATCTTGCAATAGGACCAACGGACTATTATTTGGATAGGTGTAAACTTACCCTCATAGAAATAATTTGGCCCAATACATAGGCGGTAAGCGATTCTAAAAGATATGGTCGTTTTGAAATATTTTTTTTTGGCTTTGGTGACTAGCGTTTTTCACTAAGCCGTAACGCCTATGACCGTTGGAATAAACGTATTCATGAGTGGAAACCACGAATCAGCAAACATAAGGTAGGACGGCCTTATGCTAGGTGGAATAACGATCTTCGCAGGGTGGAAGCAGCTGGGCGAGAATTGCCGTGAATCGAGCTGAATAGAGTGCAACTGGAGAGGCCTATGTCAAGCAGTGCTATAGGCTGATATTGATGATTAAAATGACTATTGCTACGTCGTATTTTTTTACTTTCTGCTTGAGTATATATATATATATATATATATAATATTGAAAAACATTTTATAGGAGAACCTTACTATGGAGATTCTTCTTCCTACGAAACTACCTATAGAAATTGGTATGTAGAACCAATTCTATTTACTTGTAGATATAATTTGACGTTCAGTTATGCCTTTTTGTGGGCGTACTTGTAATATATAATTCTTTGACTTAGACGGTCGCGATAGCAAATTCACACGTTTCTAAGATTGCTTCAATGCTGTATTGCGTTTAGGCGCCTCGTAGTCTTCGGTCAAAATTACGTTTATTAACTTTTACATTGAAATCATTTTACAAAACTCGCTGCATTCTTCCAACTAGACCGCTTCCAAAACTTACCGTTAGTGCTGGGGCGCATCAAGCCGTCTCATTTGCCACAGACAGCGAATAGGCGGCCCCGTCCGACAGCCGCGCACCGACTGTTCACTTATTCACGATAATTGACGACCGCGCTCATACGGTAAACTGTATCGGGAATGGCGAATAATGAACCGTTGTCAAAATTCAAATTCTTGCAATGGAAGGAACTGTGATTGTTTCTATTTTTGAATTAGGAAATATTGTTTCTTTTTGTGAATTACGTATCTGTTTGTGTACTTTTATGGTGATTTCTTTTCAACCTTAGCGGCAAGTCGTTGAGAATCATGCACATAGTACCTACATTTTCTTTGGATATTGCGTGGCTAGTTAAGTATCATCCGCTTCGTCTTTTGCCTTTCTATAGGTCCAGACGCCAGCACATCAAGCTATCCCTAACTGTAAAATTTTCTCAATTAAAAATGAACCTTATATCTTTGCAATAAAGTTGAAATACTATCAAAGAAATTTGACAGATTGTGGTAACTTGATGTGCTGGCCTCTGTACATGCAGAAGAGTCGAAAACACACTGCTGAATAAGCAATATAAATCAGTCATTTACTCATTATTATTGTAAGCTTCTCCATCCAAAATATCGTGAGGAATCCGGCATGTCCTAGAACTAAAAATTCAAAGACATGTGGCAAAAACCAAACCAAACCAAAATTGTACACTTGGTTCGCAATAAACATTTTGACTTTGACTTTGACTTTGACATCTAGCCGTACTGGGCCGCCCTTGTCCCAGCAGTGGAAACATTATAGGCTGATTATGCTGCCCATCCCATCAGCTAACAAAGGATTGATTGATACACCATACCAAACATTCAAAATTCCCTTCTCCTCGACTAAAGAAGAGCTGCCACTAAGGACTAAATTATAATAATCCATAGAAGCAGAAACTACACACATAAACTACAAAACTCACTAAATCATTACCAATTGAACTCTTCCTCAAACTAGTTCGCCTTAAAGACACGTGCCACGCAAAACGTGTCGTCCAAAGTAAAGGAGTCTGCCCACTGAACCGTACCATACTATGATCGTGCTATGAATGTATCAGGCACGGAAACAAACATGACACGTATATGCCCGCTAGAACGTAACAACAGCGTATTATTTCCGACATCAATATTCTCGCCGACAATGGTTGACGGACATAGCACGTGTCGGTGTTGGTAGGTGACGGAACAGTCTATGGACATAGTGTCATGCATTTTTTTTTGCCTGACACGTCCTCGCACACACGTTCATGGTATGATATAGTCTTCTTCTTAGCGTGTCGATTGCAATCTAAATGGACTCGGCCCAGAATTCGGCTACGTGTTTGGCGCTATCACTAGCATCCACCAGTTCCTGTAACATGCATACAGCAGGACACGATAATAAGTGTCCTGTCGTTTGTGGAACAGTACCACATTTACGCTCCAAGGCGGATGAAACACTGTAGTGAGCAGACTTCTTTACAGTCGCAGATTGCGTATATTATTTATTACTAGTACACGCGACCCCAGCAATTTCATCCTGAACTTTCCCTTCCGTCCTTTTATACCAATTTCGCGATGTTAGAAAAAAATATGACGATATTATTGGACGAGGCGAGTTATGAGGACCCGCGGTCAAGTGGAAGGGCTTTTTATTCAGATTCGTGACGAATTTTTTAGACGTCGCGTGGAATGTATGGTTATATTAATCTTATATTGGTCTGACGGGTTTGGGTTTATAGGTTTTGGTCGGCCATGATGCTGAAAAGTTGATTAGATTATGTAATTTTGATAACTTTTTGGGTTGGCACTTGATAGATATATTTATTTTGACTCTGTCCTTTCGTTCAACGCAAGGAATATCAAATGTAAGCAAGTGTGTCTAAAAAATAAACGTATTTAACCGAAAATCAAATTTTCTAAATAAAAACTAGAAATATTATAGAGACAACGTGTTTACAGAAAAAAAAATTGCAGGCTAAACTGGCACTTTCCCCTTTTCATAGCTGGCGAAAAGTGAGTGCACTAACGATACACCTGTGCCTAAGCCTTCGATGATTACATGCGTATGTATGTATGATCAGTTTTATCGGAAAATCACTAAATGTAATCAATAAATTATTACATTTCAGCGCAAATCTTCGCCAAAATTAGGTTATTGAACCCAAAACAATGAATTGTTAGAATGAAATTCACATTTAAGGGACCAAAACTCTAAGCAAAAATCTACCTTTTCCCCTTCAGTCCTTGTCGCATCTCCTCTTTTATTAAAGGCATCTTGTTAACCCCGCTCCCTTCGGCCGGTATCCAAATTATGTTTTAATATGTTTCAAAGAAGACTCGACTCTGTTATTTTAAAATTAAACTACCCACTTATTTAATACCAGTAGCGATTCTAGAGTAAATTAAATTCCAAGACGTTTCTCATACCATAAGCAATGGTATTTTTTACATAAATTATAAGAATAAAAAATCTTAGCTTCTGTTACGGGGTATGGCAAGAATTTAATAAATAAAGCCAAATCGACATTCTGCTGAGATAGATGGAATTCCTTTTTGACCTTTAAAACGTCTTTGATATTTTTAATGTGAATGAATCTTGTGCACTTACTTTGAGGGCAACCCTCAATGGCGTCTGTTTTCGAGATAAGAATCTTATCTTTTACAAACACTTCATTTTGAAATCAATTTCTTTGAGACATATTATGACATTGATGCGATCGACAAATTGATTCATCTAAGTATTATTTACACTACTCTTGCAGATTGTTTTCAATTTTGAAACTAAAATGTATCATCAAGTTTATTTGTTATCGGCCTTTAAGAACGACAATAAAAATAATAGAACCAAATCAATTGACTATTTGACACGGTCAAAAATAAAAAATAAAATCACATAGAAAAATGGCCGCTTAAAAACTTCCATCACCGTACAGAAATTAAATATTATACAAAGATATAATTGTAAAATTGCATTTAATGCTAATAAGTATTCCATTTGATTCTGAAAATCTGTGACGTCACATTGTCATATTTCATAAAAATCACGTACAAATGCCGCGTTTTGACGATGATTAAAAAGTAACGTTATTGACTAACCTTTCAAAAACTCAATTTTCAAATACGTTTCAACCAACTTACCACCAATTTCCACTTAATCAGCCACAGATATAAACCAACTCTAAATTCAGGTTGACCTGTTTACGAAAGGGAACCCGGGATACTTTGCATAGCTCGCGGAGCGCACCATTACATATTTATGAACCTTCTAACCGAGATCGCGGGGAGAAAGTCAAACATTAATGAACGCTAAAATATTCCGTGCATGTATATAAAGAAATGAATTTTTACATTATAATAGGACAACGGAAGTATTGGAATGTAAATTCAGTTCAGTTCTGGTTTTGCTTGCTTTTGTTTTTTGGGATGTGGAGCTGTTTTATCTATCCGGCGTCGCCCAGGTGAATTTTATGTTTCTACCTCCCGATTAAAATTTTCGATATATCCGGTGAATTTACCAAAAACATCTTTCTAGCTTACCTTGTGCCGACTATTACGTACACAACAAAAAAGAAACAGCCAAATCGGTTGAGTTGTACTCAAAAAATGATCTTTCATAAATGCGGTAATTTATTTTTAATTATACTGTAAAATAATAACTAACAGTTTATGGTCTGAAAAGAAAACTTAACAAAAAATAATGTTATAAACAAGTATTCAAATATTAGAAAAAAAAAGATATTTGTGTAAGGTTTAAAGTTCAATGTTTTTTCTGATTAAACACAAATCTTAAAAATAAAAAATATATATTTTATTAAAATGTACAGGGGACGAGCTCATTGGGCGTCAAAAAATTCATCCTCGTCGTTGTCAGTGGGAAATATGCCTTAAATGCTGGCAGCGTTCATCGCTAACATCTACCTAGCAATAAATAATGACACGGTTATTTCCTCAATAATCTAATGACCACAGAAGTCCATCGGAGCAATAGGTAAAACGACATTAAAGCATCAGAATCTACATTAAGGCCTCCTTCGTCCTTCCAGACATCCTTTCCTATAGCCACTTCGAACCGACTCTTGCGGTACTTACCTACTTACATCTTGCGCACTACTAAACCTAGTTATCTCCTAATGTTATCCAAATCCTCCTAATAATATTGAATTCCTTAATACCGAAACAAACTCATTAACAACCGCTGCTATCACCAAAAATATAATAAACACGGCAGTAATTTCCTACGTACTCTAACGTCCGCATCGAGCTGAAAAGCTAACAAGACATTAGACCATCACTAGCTATGATTCATTGAGCGGTCAACTGTCCGTGGCGATCGGGCACACACAACCGGAAATACATTCGCCGGATGCGGTCCGCCATAACTCAAAGAGAGAGCGTCCGGGTTGCAGCTGATAGCGCATCCTAGTTCGACCTGAGAACCTCCTTTTGTGGTTTTAAACGCTTTGAGGCTTTGATTTTGTGTTATCAATGGCTGGTTGGGTAATATATTTTACCGGAAAAGGTTGATTTAGAATTTTGTTTTTGAAGAATGTTTTGCGTTGTAAATGTCAAGTATGTGGGTAGACACTGACACTCCCTTCCGCTCCACCCAGAGCGGGAGCAGTCATTGGATGATTTCCCAGCTTAAAAAAAAAAAAGTATGTGGGTACAGTAGGAAACAGGCTGTGTGTTAATTCATCTTATTGTTTATTACTTCATCGTATTGTGAAGAATAAACAAAAGAATAAACAGTGCAAGAATAGAACAATAAACTAAAGACAAAGATAACCCATTTTAAATGTTATCTTGACGATTTATAAATAAAAAAGAAACATAAAATACTCTAAAGGTAAGAAGAAAATTGTAAAGGGCACTCCAAACATATTAACGCCGTACCTAATTTAACTTAATCTTTAAGGAAAATCGCTTATTTTCTCCACGTTTTTAGCTTACAAAAAACAAAAATGTTTTTGCAACAGGGACTTTTAAATAATTACCTACGTGCTGTTTGACCCTCGTTGTGATCTAGAGAAAAAATGGCTTGCAGGTGTTGCCAGGTTTTTATTGTCTTCCCTGTTTTATAGGACAAATAGATAGAAAAAGGGATAAAAAATCTAAAAGTAGTATTTATTCAAAATTATTTAAAAAATCCTAAAGGAAAATAAACCTTGTATCTTTCTTAAAAATATGAATAATTATTGTATATAAAAGGAAAAGGTCAGTATTATCAGTATCCCAGTTTAATTTTCAAATGTAAGCTTCCAACCTAAACATATGTAAATGATCATTAACATCTACCATGTAGGGCAATATTAAAACATGATAAATAAGTCAAACATGGCATATTCCCACTTCTGCACTGGCAGCCCCGTAAAGCACCGGTCGTGCGTAACAGCTTGCTGTAACAGTTATTTATGAACGGACCCCGAGATTTGGGCAGTTAAAAAAAGTTTTTCCATTACCAAACTTAACCGAAATACCGTGCAAGATACCGAAACATGAATAATAATTAAGTACGATTTCGTTTTAAAAGTCAAGTTACAAGTTTTTTAACGCTACTTAAAAATGTTTGTATACAAAATAAATCTTTTCGTAGTTTTTTTGGATATCTAATCTCTTAAATAAGTAGGTATCTACATACTTGTATTTAAAAAAGTCAAAGTAACACGAGAGTAAAATAACGCCTGACAGTATTTTAATAGCAAAGTTGTCAACGAGTGCTATTCTGTTGCAACATCTATAATTCTAAAGGCGTTATTATGATGAGTATCCAACCGTAACTACCTTATTTGAAGGCTTCTTCAGAATGGTAGTGCCTTGAATAAAACCAGATGTGCCCTACGATGAACAGGCCTCACCCTAGCACATAAATTATTGCATGTCGGGCCCCTTGTTCCTACTTGAAAGATGTCGACAATATTCTATGTAATAACAGCTTGCTGAATTACAGTGATGAAATAAAGATAATTACGTGAAATTAAGATAAAACTCATAAATATTATTATCTTTAGGTAAGCACATTTTTATTTAACCCTTTATTACCGGCCATGTTTTTTTAAGACCCTTTCCTTGAGTAATTGATATTTGGATAATAACATGAACTTTATTTTTGTACGGTCGGGTCATGGTTTTAGGATCTGTAATTTAAATTTAATTATTACCTCATAATAGGTAAAATCTGAATTTGAGTTCTAAACAATCTAACACATAAAATTTGTAAATTAATAAAACTATTAACTAGTGGTACTAAAAAATTAAATGACCATTATATGTCATTATTTAAATATAACATTCAAAAACAAAAGGACACTTAGGCGTGGAAGTACTGGTCCGCATCGCTGTCGTCCTGAAACCTGCCTTGAAGACTGACAGCATTGCCACGTTGAATGGCAATTCTAATTATTTAGGCAAAGAATGAGCCATTGCCACTTAAATTACTTTTATGACTACAAAAATAATACTTACGCTCTACAAACCATCTGCAAATCTACGTATTGTTTAAGGGTAGAACAATGATAGTGCACGTACCTAGTAACTAACTAGCTACAAGAGTAACCCCAAAACAGCTGTTGTCTTTCCCAATGTTCCGCGCGCGATTGCATTCACAACAACACTCTGAAAGTTAGCTTATGTTAGCACTCTAGCGTATGAAACTATACAAAAACTCTATTGCATAACATCTAACTTCTGAATCCTCATACAAAAATAGGAACCTTTTCCCAGAAAAACGGTACCTATTAGTTTGTGTGCCAAAAATCGTAACATTACCAAGTTTGTGCTTACTAAGTAGCGGGCGTGTTGTCTGGCTAATTGTGTAAAATAACATGGCGGGTTGGCTCATAGCCTCCGGTGGCGGTAGTGGAGTAGGAAGTTTCTTAGAACTTGCTCTAAGATAAGATGGAGGTGGGTAAGGCTTTTGTGTTCGTTGGTACTTGGGGTGGAAATAAATCGTTGAGCTGTGATAGATTTTATCTTGTTTTATTTTAAAGTGTTGGCAGGTTTACATACTGTCATGTCAACATATCAATGATTTAATGGTAAGTGGTAGTGTTTTCCACGACCATTCGAGTATTTCTTAAGCGCACTGGTATACAATTTACAATGGGTACCTAGACCTACTATCAACCTTACAGACTAGCATTTTTTTTCATCCCCACTTGAGACATTATTCTAATTGATCTCTTATCACGAGTAAAATAAAGTCATAATTAGTATTTTGTGACCTTTGCTGAATGACACCTTCTTCATTAACGATTTCTTCTGTGATATTTTCATTATCTATTTGGGTCAGATCTACTGTGGCCAGTTTATAAATATCCTCCAGCACCGATCAACTTGAATGTGCCCTGCTGGCTGAGAGCATGACGTCATGCTCACAGTCACATGATAGGCTGATGGTAGCGCGTGTGTTGGATCATTTAGCTCCCTTCAGAATGGTTGTGCTGAATGGTGTTAATCCACGCGTCATGTTCGTGAACGGGCGCCGTCAGTAGGGACTGGTCACCTCTTAGCTGCCTGTGCCAGTAAAATGTATTTTTTTTTTATTATGGTCCCTTTTCTACTTTCTGCTTTGTTCTCACGTGTATATTTCAACATGAATGATGAAAACCAGATTTTGTTACCATATTTTGATTTAAAAGAGTGTCCACGGAGTTTCTTGCCCGTTCTTCTCTTCATCTTTGTGACTGACCGACCCCTTGACAATTTAAAAGTGCCTGTAATTAGTTTATTTGAAATAAATGCTCTGAATTTGAGTTTCAGTTCGATCCCATTTTCTTCGAAATCTAATTTGTACCACTACTGTATTTGCCGAGAACTACAGAACACAACGTAACATAACAATAAAACATTCACACAAACTCATAACAGTTTAAAGTAGAGGCAACAACAAAACAGTAGTTTTCAATTTGTGGCTCCATTAAGCTCTTAATTCGATTGTTTATCTACACTGAGCATAACAGAAGTTGTCTAAACGACATAGAATTACCGATGCACAGTTTAATTCTCTTTGCTTACCGTTAATGGGTGTTTTGTGGGTCCAATTTAGTATCAATTTGTTGCTTCGAGGTCAGTCTTTGTTTGTGTAATGGATATTTTAAGTTGAGGCTCAATGGAACGGATTAGGTCTATTTTTATGGTCATTAGAATTTATCTTTGGAGGTTATACTTAAGAAAAAAGTATGCCGTTCTTGTTCATTAGATTTAAAAATGTAACCCGACGAAAGGCAGAAATGCTAAATATTATAAATAGAAACTCCTTAAAAGCAAAACTTTAAGCAATATACACAAGAGAACACGTTACGTAAGCTGCATATATAAACTTCTACGAAATCTTCTTCAATTACCTTTTTTCTACAAAATAAATTTTCCTTCCTAAACGTAATAGACATACATTTATGTAAACAGCTTTTGAAAATGATCTAGAAAATAATAAGACGGCAGCTTAGCTCTAAGCGAAGGCAGAACGTAGTAAGGTTACGAAGGCTTTCTATCTCTGGGGACTCGTAGCGCCAGCTACGACCCGTAGCACAGACGTAGCGCTACGAAAATAGACTGAGCGAAATAGTAGAAATGGAATAAGAAAACGCTTATTTTTCCGTTCAGTTAAAGATATCTACAATTCAATCTGGGATTTAGGTTTGGAGGAATATTTCGATAAGATGAATATTATCAATAGTAACTAAAGGTAATGTATTGTCAATATCGGCGGATGTTATTTTTATTTGAGCTTGAATGTTCATTTTACTTCTTTTGTGTGCCGGTTCTTTGAATCAGAACACAATATCATAATGAACCACAATAATATTGATTATGAATTTGTTATTCAATCTTGTGTTAAGACAATATCTGAGTCTGAAAAGAGCCTTCTAACTATGAAATAAAGAAAATACACGCTCGTTAAAAAAAATCACACAAAAAGAAACTTTTTGAAGCCAGTTCCATTTGTTTTAAAGGAACAGTCAACTCTAACCCAGTCATAAGTCTTCGCCGAGACGAACGTAATCAGTATCGTTCATCGCCCCACGCAACCGGTAGTTGGATTTCTTGAACCGTAAAATTTTATCAAGAGAATTAATCTCGGGAAACTTTCCCCTTGGACATCCAGTCCTTTTATTTTTTAATTCAAACGAAATTGATTTCTGTATTTTATAAATTGACCTTTAAATTGAGGATGCAGAGGTCAGCCTTTGAAGCTTGAAGAAGATTAAAGTATTACGACGGGTTTTCGGGATTAATTTTAGGCTTGTTTTGAGTGTCTTATAAAAAATGTTAATCACAAAATTTTCATCGATATTTTTGTTTTTTTGGCCTTTCGCTTTCAATGGACGGCTATACTTAGCTATTAATCACGGCAACCTGTGTTAAATATTGATATTTATCTAAAAATGATTGGATTAAAATATGACCCCAATTTTCTTTGAATCGAGAAACCGTCAAAGACTTTGATTTCTTATAAATCATTTCAGTTACAAATCCGTTCTGTACCGTTGTTTGATATCGTGGTAAAGTTCGTTACTACTTATACATAATGTTGTGTTTTCCTTGGTTCAGCAGGCACATGAATATACAACAAGCGTGAGACTACAGTCAGCTGACATACACTTGTTTTTCTCTTCAGTTCCTGAAGATTTCATACAATTGTAGTGCAAAAAGTAGAAAAATAGAACATTAAGGTAATACGCCTTTTTTGTTTGTATGTGTAGTTAATGAAAATGTTTTTACCCTTTCTTGCGCCGATTTCATATTTTGAAAGTTTTTTTTTAATTTCTAAAATTCGTGTACCTATTCAATCTTTATAGTATATATTTTATAAAACTTTTCTTGCGTCTTACTATTATTATTTTTTCAGTTTTTCTAACTCTACTAACGTTAAGTCCATAATATTTATTATATTTCAAACTGCCAGAATGAAGTGTTGTGTGATGTAAGTGATTACTATAAGTGTGTCTCAATTGTCTCAATAACTTAAATAAGGAATGGGTATGGATAATACAAATAAGATAGACCTCTGCCCTTTTAACTAGGAAAATCCTCTACAAAAGGACAATGTTCTTTAGCGGGATAGAGGGATAGACACGTTTATACAAAACATTTTAATTTGCTTATGACTGAGCGGTCACTACCTGCCAACGCGGTATAGAACGAAGTATGCTCAACATTAAAGGATGCTAAAAATTCGTCACACAAAAATTAGAGAAACCACCAAAGTGGCGGATGCTCTAATCTATGCTAAAAAACTAAAATGGAAGTGGGCTGGACATGTAGCGAGACTTAAGGACGAGAGATGGACCAACAGGGTAACAACGTGGAAGGGTCCAATCGGCAAACGTCCCAAGGGCAGACCTCACACGAGATGGGCAGACGAGTTGATAAAAATAGCTGGTACCTGCTTGGTCGCAAATGGCTCAAAATAGAGACACATGGAATTCTTTACAGGAGGCCTTCACCTTCACTTGAGGAGGGGTTCATGCAAACAAACATTTTACTATCAAGATTTTTTTATACTATATTATTTTTTTTTTCTTTTATATATTCTCTAAACCATGTATGCGTTCTACTTGTCTTTATGTGCATGAAATACAAAAGGCTTATTATTATTATTATGACTGAGCGGATTTAATAGTACATTGTAAAGATTTCATAAATGATATAATTTAGGATCAAATCTAACTTAGAGAGATGTATTAAACACATATTTTTTGGTTGCGAATCATATTTTGATCAAGTTACAATCTATTACTGACCTGAAATCGTAAGAAAAATTGAATTTCGCGGGCTATTCTTTCACATCCACCTTAAAGATTTCACATAGGTCTTTTCACATCCACGGAACATCAAAAAGTAAAATTAAAAAAATATCGCAAATAAAACTGCCTACTAGGCGTCTAGGAGACGTGTTCGTAATTATTATTTGCGACATGCAAAAGGCGTTGCTGTTTCCTTCCCGTAATGCAGTCGAAAGTTCCGTGCATACTGGTATAATGTTAATTTCGTTAAAATTATAATTAAATATATAACTTCACGGTAAGAAATAAATGATTATGATGGAAGTTAGCACTGCATGTTTCTTTGAAGAAATAATAATTTGAAATACGACCACAATTTTTCATGAAATCTTTGTCAATCTCCTAACATAAATCTCACAATACGTTTTTGTTGCAAGTGCTACTGCTGAGTATGAGGTCTTAGGTTCTATTCCCGGGACGGCCAAAGTGATATTGGGTTTTCCAATCTGGAATTTCTCGATAGCATCCCGGAATCTCAATTTATGTTCGGTTGATGGCTCGCCGCCTTTTACATGGGACTTTAACATAACTGGCGAAACGTGGGTGTAGTACTTAGGTACATCTAATCATAATGATTTCTGTAACAAACCTATTACATTTTGTTGAAACCCATTGATTCGGTCTATCTATTTAATAAAACATTCATAGCCCATTATATCGTAAACCTTTCCTTAGTTTTCTATAAAGAGGTTAAAAAACTAATTGTTTTTATAGAGTTTTACGCCAGTGTGACAGGTCCGTAAGTAAGGGGGCGTGAACATATCGCCCCGTGTGAATACGCATCAAACATGTAATTAACTGTCAGTCCATCGCCTCAATCATGTGTCTTTATTGTGCGTTTTAGAATTCAGTTGCTTATTACAGTGCAATGGTAGGGGTGGGATTTTTACTTGGAATTAATGTGGAGGCAATTCAAGCCATTGCGGGTGTTGGCGGTATTTTAAATTACTGCAGTGCAATGACAATACATTGTGTCTAAAAAACAAGCATTTTTCAAAAATCACGATTTTTTTTGGGAAATTTTGGTCGAAATCTTCCACAAAATGAAATGAAATGAAAGATAATTAATTAGTGGTGTGCAAAGTATCTTACCCAACTACATATTTAAATTACTTCGTAATTTTTATTTTCCTAATTGATACGTACAATCTTGTAGACATCATTACTTATTAGACCAAACAAAACGCACAGAAAGCCATCCTATATCGTTTCTTTCTCGGAATACTCAACATAAATCACAAAATGACCGACATAAAAATAACAAGCAAAGGAAAACTCGTCATCAAAACATTTATATTTACCCAACATTATTCGGTAACTTGTTTTTATTTTCACATTAACAAACCTTCGTAGACTAACATAAAGCTTTAGTTCCAGCATGAAGGGCTCATAAATAACCCTGAAGACGCTGAATATTTTATAAATTCCTGGCATTATCGGATAGGGTAAGGATATCCGGACTCGCTTCGATCCGGGAAATCTGCCGTATATACGTGTGCTTCGATTGTTTCGTGTGTTTATGTCTTATGGGAGGACTGTCACAGGAAATAATTATATCGAGTTATTTTGCTATTTATGGAACTAAATATTTGAAGGACTGTTGCAAAAACATATCATAACCAGTATTGGTTGTCATTTGTCTTTTTTTTCTTTAAGGATCGGTGATCATCAAATGACTCCGCCCGCCCTGAGTGGAACGGAAGGGAGTGTCACTCTTTCTGACTAAAACTCATCCATGTTCCTACCTAAGCCTTTTTTGTGTCATAGTCTGAGGTCCACTTTTTTCAAGGCTAAGAAAACAATGATATCTTATGTATGTCCTTTTGAATGGGTTCTTAGACCTGGGATGATATCTCCAGATGATAAAAAGATTTGATGCTACCTAAAGTAACTTAAGTAAATTGAAAGATCACTTCGGTTATCTAAAAATAGCATTAATTAAAATAGACATTAAAAGAAAAGAATCAAATCCAACTATGAAAATCCAAGCACGCGAAAAAATCAACCCTCAAACGGCACGTTAAAATAATATCTCTCACCGTATCCCATGTCCTTGGCGATAGAGGTGTGATCGACCCGGGTATCACCGAGCGACTTATAAAACATTCATGACCTCTAGCGTTACTCATTCATGATCCCCTAGCCGTCGAATCCCGATCACAAAGCGTCCGGGATAACGTGACGGTTATCCTAGCCGTATTTAAAGTTCGGGGACTTTTGTACCATTTTTTGGACGTGAGTTTTGACGGGTTAAGTTTGGATGATCGTTTGGAAGTTCTGAGAATGGATAAGTAATGAGGTTGGCTAGACTTTGATGGAACTGAGGTTATATTGCGACATGTACCTTAATTATTATAATAATTTCTCATGCCTGCGCTTCAAGACGGGGATTCCAGACGTAGGTTAAAAGGCTGCCAAGCTGACATGGGATTGGTTGGGTCATGTTAGTCATAAGCACAGTGACCACTGACCACTGATTAGTAGTAATAGTCTTCATAACGTGAGTGCTTCTGGATGGACGGCGTCGTCGTTGGCCGGCCCAGGGAGAAGTGGCAAGAGGATCTAGGTGTATACCGCAAGGGATGGATAAAAGATGCCTGGAAGGATTTTGGGGGAGGCTTTTGCGCTGAGGGGATACAGTGTAAGCTAATTTGAAAAAAAAAATATCGTGACGATTTCGGGGACGTTGATAGGTCACGTGCATGTGCTCAGGTGTGGATAAAGTACCCTATCATAGTATTGTATGTAAACTACCCAACTGCTTACATTATTTTAGTAAGAAGCATGTAGCCATCGCTTGATTAAACACACACATTATATAAAATCTGTTTACTGATAATTTCTGCATCGATTATTTAATGAAAATAAGACACTTACTAAATCTTTCTGTGTCGCGATGTACTGTCTTAGCGGTACCATTTCTTAAAGTTTTCTGTCTCCAAAGCGATTTATTGTGAGGTAACTGGAGGGTAATACTTGTCTAATTTATTGAATAAGGCGTTTCTTGCCGGAAATGCATCGTCACAATAATGGTTTGGGGGAAACATTTCACCCTCGGAATTCCCCACTTTGGCGATTAACAAATCATATCAAATAAATCGCCAAATCTGGTATGCGGGGACATTTTGTAAGGTTCAATTAGTAAGTTAAAAGTTTATTTTAAACGGGTTAGTGATTCTCAAGAAATCATTTTTCTTTAAACCCATACCTTACTGCATACATAATAGGTACGATACTAAGATGCTACTTACTAAGATGCATGGACCTTGTATTTAATCCTACTATTAATGTAATATTATAAAATAATGTAAAAGTTTGGTAAGATGTTTAGATGTTTGTTACGCAATCACGCCAGAACGGCTGATCGTATCTAAATGAAATTTGGCACACATATAGTTTATAAACTTATTATCCTGGTAGTACAGACGCCAGCACATCAAGGTATCCCTAACTGTCAAATTTTCTCAATTAAAAATGAACCTTATGTCTGCAATAAAGTTGAAATACTATCAAAGGAATTTGACAGATTGTGGTACCTTGATGTGCTGGCCTCTGTACATTCCCGTGGCATAATTTCCGGTATCCACACGGGCGAAGCCGCTGGCAGAAGTTAGTAATACATAGATATGTCTCTACCAGGCACTGTACAGGATATCAGGCAAATTATAGCAACCATAGATTAGGCCGACGTCATCACATGTGCACTAACTGTCGCTGAAAACCAGCGCTAGGACACTGACCTGCATAGAGTCGTAGCATTATGCTGAGCGATGGCCGTTTTGCATGAAAGTGATTTATTTTCTTTTTTTGCGTTCTTTCTTTTCGTCATGTTGACCGCAAATAAACACATTTTCTTTACTTATCATTTTGTTCACAACAATCTAACTATCGGTTAGTTAAGCATAATGTAAACTGGCTGCGGGAATCCGGTTACTTAACAATGCTCTTGGGTTAATACATTATTAAGTACAGCTGACGGACTAACGGACAGTTTGCTGTTAGCCAGATGTTTGGATACATGCTTTGTTATCCCTTTCTAAGTAGGTACAACCCACTCTCATTCTACCTGAGAATATAGTCAATCATGAGTATAAATAATTTTATGATAATTTTTACAATAAAAGTTCTTTTTAGAATTAAATCTTTCTCAAAGTTTTTTTTCTTTATTTAATTTATGGGCTTTTATATATTCTCAAAGTTCAACTGTTATTCCACGCACCTGCACTGGGCCCGATGGTAGATTACAGCCTACTACTTCTAGTAGAAGGGAAGCCTAAGCTGGATCCTAGTAGTGGGTATATTATAGGGAGATGATTCACAAACTGTTGATTGACAAAGGTTTTCGCATAATGTTCTACTGGATGCCTCTGCCTTAATTTTTTGAGGAAAATAATACCTCTAAAAATTAAGACAAGAGACAAACTAAAAATCTTAAAGCAACAACAAAACAAAACTTTCCAGATTAATCAGTCTCAATTTTTTCAATCCTTCCGTCATTCAAAGGAGACGGACTTCCCAAACAAGAGTAAAATCCGCGTCGCGACGTCTCGAATTTTCATTACCAATACCAAACGGATCTGAGCGGAGAGTGCGGGGGGGGGCGGGGATTATAAATGCAAGACCGGCTTTATTGCCGACTTATTACCAAACAGTATGAAATGGAGTGTCTGGCACATCTGTCTGTCTATTGTCTTTGGTTTTGCTTTCGAAGCGGATGTCGAAATTAACACTTATCTCTGGTAATGAAATGGTGAATGTATTGAGTATGGGTCTTTATGAGGGTAGAAACAATGTAAATAAGTTAAAATTAGATGTTGAAGAAGAATTTAAATGAATTCTTATTTAGGTCGTATGTGACTGCTTGTTTGGTCTAGTGGTCGAAAGCGCAACCGATGAGCACGAGGTTCGATTCCGCGACTGAGAAAAGTTTTAATGGATATTTCCATGTGGAATTACTCAGTATCCGGGCTGCCCGGAGTATGTGCCCGAACTTAAACATAACTAGCGAAATGTAAGAGTACTATACTGCCAAACTTCTCCAAATGATTTTGACCCTTAAACCGTTGATTTTTAAGTTCAAAATCGATTGGGAAAATTTACAGGCCTGATGTCATGTTATGTCGTATTCACTACCAGATAATCAGGTTGTCAATTTATTGTCAGTCATCACCTGCTCGTATCTCAATTTGATTACAGAAAATTTTTAGCATAGTGGATTATTATTCACAACTAGCTGACCCGGCGAACTTCGTTCCGCCTAACAGTTTTTTTTCTAAAATAAATTTTTTTTTCTTAAATAAACGTCAAAATCGGTCCAACCATTTCAGAGATTTGCCGGATCAAACAGATTGATAAACAGACAAAAATTATTTCATTATTACAAACTCTCCAATTTTATTTATATGTATAGATAATCTTAATCTTTTCGATCAAATATTCAGGAAACATGGTTGTGCAGAAAGCCAGGCTTGTTCGCTAGTCGCAAATATTTAAGGCACTTCAGAATGTTCAATTATATCGGCATGTAGAGCTAATAGGAGCTGTTGTGAAGAATGCTGCCTCCCAGCGAGATTGGCGTCTTCCATCCTAATAATGCATAACGGAATCTCGAATGAATAAGTAAATATTTCCTTTTGGACTCGGTATGAAGCTTTATTTGTTTTCATTGTTTTGAACTGGGGCAGCGGAATCTACATTACTTTTGCATTCCTGGAAATAGATTAAAAAACAAAAATGGTTTCGGAATGACCACCATCTTAAAGTAGATTTATTTTAATATTACTTCAGTGGAGCTCATGGCTAAGTACTATTAGCCGCACAGGTCGATCTATCAGGTTAAGCCACGCTTGCCGGGGTTGGCCGTGGATGGGTGACCATTTTTACATACCGAGACTCCTCCGTGGCTCGGAAAGCACGTTAAGTAGTTGGCATCTTTGAAAGTCATTACAGGTCGTCAGAGGCCCGAAAATCTGACAGTCAGTCTTACCAAGGGGTATCGTATTGCCCAGTTACTGGGTTGTAGAGGTCAGATAGGCAGTCGCTCCATGTAAAATACTGGCTAGCTGCATCCGATTAGACTGGAAACTGAACCCAACATATTTGGGAAAAGGCTAAGCAGATGATGATGAGACGGAGCTATACAGATCGTATAGCTCCGTCTATAGACAAGTCATATTTGTAATAGAAATATTGAAGTGGATGACCCCAATTCTGTCAAATATACACTACATGGTATAAGAATTATATCTGTATTAGTACGGAACACAAGGGGCTAAGGAAGGAACATGGATGGATCATTTGAAAAGTGCATTTGTATGAAAGCAAAACGAAGAATACAAACTAATAAAGCAAAAGCTGAATAGTTGGACGACCTTTGAGTCAAAACTCTAAGGAAGAAAGCAGGAATCCTCTCAATAAAATAAGCTACAAAATTAATAACAGACATCGCTGTCTTTTCACTAAAAATTTCATAAGAAGCTACTTACTTAAAAGCCCTCAGACACCAGCCAAAAGGAGACGAGCAAAACTAAATTAAAAACCGAAACAAAATAAGACTCAAAAGAAAAACTGAAGGAATATTTTCACCAACTACCAAAGTAGCCGAAGTGTAGGAAATTTTAATTAATTAGCCACACTTTAATGGTGAGGGGAGTCTTTGAGGCGCACTGACTATTTATTTGCACCTTAAAAAGGCAACTCCATTAGCAGAATGAACCGGGATGAATAGGTCATTCAGGAGATGTCGTCTGTCGCGTAGACAGGAGGGAGTGTGTAGGTAGGGAAGTATACTTTTCGCTGTGTACTGAATTGGTTTGATGTCTCCCTGGTTTTTGTATGGGGTCGTAGCAAATGTATTGGCAGGTGGGATACTAAGAAATAATTATGGAAGCTAATGGAATTCCCGATTTGGTGCTTTTGGTAGGACCAGGAATGAGAAAATTACTTTTAATTAAAATTAATTATATTTGTTTTAGAATAAATTGTCTCCGTCTTTTGTGTCGTCTTGTGACATTTCCCAAATAAACATTTTTTTTTTCGTTTTTTGTATTACTAGGTATAATTATCACACTGATTAATTTACTAGATTTTTTTACGTACTCTAACTACTTCACTAAAAGTTAATTTTGCATCAACATTTTTATTCCGAAACACAAACCTTGAAATTCGCCGTCCAGCCTCATTTCACGTCCATTTTTTGACCCAAAAATAATGGCACCCATCATGATGGGACATCACGGTAGATTGGAGTCGCGATCGCCAATAAATCAATTTGTGTCAGACATTTATTTACCGAGAGCGACTGACATTTGTTACTCACTGTCCATACATTGGACTGGAGGGATTGTTAGTAGTGGGACATGGACAATGTGGACATGACTGCGGTCAGCCGTTTGTGTTGGATTATTTATTTAAGTAGATTTAGAAAATCTTTTTTTTTCGTTTTTTTTAGGGTGGGAAATAATTAAATGCTTTAGATCAAAAGTAAAAATGCAAATGCATCAGAAGCTTTTTCATCAGGACCATTATCAAAACGTATAATTTGTAATGTAATTAAAAGTATAATTTGTGATTCTTAAATTATCTAAAGTCAGCATGATAGTATCATAGTCTTTCATTGTGTATTTTTGAAGTGAAACTTCTTTATCGGGGTTGGAAATAAATGTTTCGTTACGCGTCACATTTTTCCGTTACGCGCCATCTTCTTCTTATCCCTACCACGCGTGATTCGAAGTATACTTTCTCCAGCGGAGTAGGGATTGGTATTACAATAACAACAACAAACAACAACAAACAACAACAACAACAAGAACTACAACAACAACAACAACTTTATCTAATTTAACTTTATTTAACCAATTTCTGTAAAGTTGCATATAGTAAATTATTTTTTGAAAAATAACGTCATAAAGAAGTTTCACTTCTTACGAGTGTACGCTAGTACACGCACACATTTTTTTTTTATTGACTACAAGCGTTTGCTTCTTTCTTTTATAAAATCTCATGTCATACTGTATCGGGTGCTAAATACCAGTTTTTTTTAGCCCTATATTTGAAATATCATACCCTGATTTTTTAACGTGATTAGGAGCCTATTTTACCAATAAAACTGATCACATCTAAACTGCGTTCAGCAGCTGTCAATGTCATTATTCCCTAAAAAATATGATAGTGACAGCTGTCAACAGCTTGCGCGGTCAGTTTAATTGGTGAAATTGGCCCTCAAACCTGCCGACGAAATCAACGAATATTTTTTTTAGTTCATCTTCATAATACTGTACATCTCAATCAATTTACGCAACGTAAACCATTATATCTACGCTACCTCATAACAACATCTTAACATTCTCTCCCCACCTCTCCAGGCGTATCTCCCCTAAAACAATGCTAGAATGCAAGTAGGCAGTCCGGATACGGATATGCGATAACGAATGCAATTTTCCAACTCCGTGAACAGAGTTTAGGCGGGCCCGTTCTGATCCGGCCTCTTACGGGTTTGCTACCTGAATGTACGGAATGCAATGGCTGCTGTGTTGTTGTTTCAATGGGAGATTGTGTTTAAACGGATTTGATTCTGTTAGTTGTTTTGGGGCTCATAGAATACGTAAGTAAGGTAAATTGATAAAAAATAAACTATCTCTTTTCATTCTAAAGCCGGATTCTTTTATATTACTATGTGAACGGAATCTGTTTTTCCATCTTTTTTTTTGGGTTTGAGAAATCATCAAATGATCCCTCCATGTTCCTTCTTTAGCCCTTTATGTTCCGGGGTAGCGGTAACCCTTTCGGTCAATCCGACTGATATTCGACTAACTTGACGTTGAAAAAAATAATGATAGCGGATCAGAATCGATGTTGCGACATAAATATACTTAGCTAACTAAAACTATTAATAAACGAATGTATGCTAAAAAGCATTTTTGTGGCATTTTTTACAAAAGTAGGTATTTCTTATTTCAGTAATACTTTAACTAAATTAGCTATACTAAAGGTGTATATCGTCACATGTGTGTGCAACAATAACATAATATTATGTCAACATTTGAAAAGAACCTCACATTACAACTTTCCCATTCATTTAATTTTCATAATTCAATAAATCTACCGAACGTACGGGGACATACTCAGCATATTACAATACATTTAATGCCCAAGGGATCACTATTCTCTATCCATAATCCCCTTTTACAGAAAAATGAATCGCCGATACTTTCATGTAAATTAAATGAAGGGATCGCATGTGTCTAATGTACAATAGCCAGCACATCAAGCTATCCCAAACTGCAGTCAAACATTCCCAAGTGAACATAAACCTTATTCTTTTGTCATAAAGTTGAAAATCCATCAAAGAAATTTGACAGATTGGGGTAGCTTGACGTGTTGGGCTCTGTACTAGACGAGTAAGGGAGATCGATTATTTCCTATAGAATTAGTTGTAAGCTCACTAATTCCGACCAACTGGACTGGTTTTGATTGATTTAATTCTTTCGCGTTATGGCATAAGCTCTTTGAATGATTGGATTTAAGTAGTATTGGAGTATTTAATATACGGCCCAGGAAGATATAGCGAGACGACCTAGTGTACCGCGAGGGATGGATCGAGGTGGCTCTTGAAAAAGAAGTCTGCAAGGATTTGGGGGGGGGGGGGCTTCGCTCAGCAATGGGAAAATGTAGGTAAATAAAAAAAAACCATCATACCTATTTTCAAACTTGGAAGATTTTCTATGAACAATTACACAACTCCCTAATTGTATAATATTTTGCCCGAACCAACCGAAAATCGAAATCGAACCTATGACTCATGCTAAGCAGTAGCGCTTGCCACTCGGGCGGCTCACAGCGATCTTCTTCTTCTTTTCGTGTGGTTAGTGGCTAACCTGGTGTCAGAGATTTTATGCTGCCCATGGGCCTCTGACTTAGCTTCACATGCTGTTGAGAAATATCTCTCAAAAATGCTGGTTTCCTCACGATGTTTTCCTTCACCGATTTTTAAGCAAGTAATAATTTATACAATACGCACATGAATCCGTAAATTCAGAGGTGCGTGCCTTGGGTTCGAACTCGAGACCTATACTTGGCAGTCTGACGGTCACACCACTAGGCTATCACTGCTATGCTACGCGGCGATCAACGACTTCTAAACACTGCAACAATACCACAACAGCGACACTAAGTATATAACAATAACAGATACCAGTAAACCAGTCACCAGTACCATTAAATCAGTCTCTTCAGTTATAACCACCAACTTCGGTATTATTCCCACCACACGCTTACTTCCCCTTAAAATCCTGAAAATCGATGTCGACGAAGCCCGAAGAAACTTTCTAACGACATAACCACGTGCTATTGATATGCCCCTAGAGTAGGACCCATTGTAAAGAAAGGAAAATCCCGATCCGAAAATCTTTCGAGAGTTAGGTGCATCAGTATTCTGAGGTCGTACAACATCCCGGTGTCGGTTGCTCCCCCTTCTACCCTAGATGCGGTAAACTCCTTCAGTAATTTGACTTTGTTGTTATAACTCAGTTTTGGCTGTTTGTCGTCGTTGGCAGATTTATTGCCTCAGCGAAATCCGTTAAACAGTGACAAGTATTGTTTGGTTTGGATGTGTTTTGTAATTGTTTTAATGTGGGCTCTGGTTTTGAATGAAATTGTTAGCGAATTTTCGTGAGTATATTTCGCGACAATTTAATGTTATATTTTGATTTTTAGTTACTGTTTAAACTGCATACAAGACTGGCGTGAGGGGTAGAGTGCAAAAAAATGTTTTAATCGATAGTAGCACACTCCAAGGATTACTTTTCAAACGCTGCTTCAAATATAAGTTCCAGAATCAATAAACTTGTGTTTGACATCAACTATTTCGATAACCGCACCAAATTTTATCACGGAAAATAGATGCCTTTATAACCAAATTGATTATAATATGGTAACGTCGTTAGACACCTTTGTGTAAGAATGTCTATCAACCCAAATTCTGCCTTTGATCATTATCTTAAATTCCCCACAATATTAACTCAATTACAGTACGACAAATACGTCGAGAACATGGCTACGTCACGTAAACCGGTGTTTTGGTGCGGTCCTATTAAATCACAGTATTGTCGTGGCCAAACCCATTCAGTTTGAATGGCGTACACCGCGCTGGCTTCATCAAATTGCATTCAATGGACGTTAGAGTACTCATAGAGCATGCCTACCGCTCTGAGGGTAAAAATTTGAATGGAATATACGTACAGCGTGGCATGAAAGGCCCTGGTGACGCCCACCTCGGCTCATCGTGCTTACTTCCGACCACTCGGACGTATTTCACAATAGATCGGAACGGACTCGATCTGATATTGAAATTGGGACTGAACTAACGTCGATTTTCTTTTATGCGTCCCATGGTTTGGTACGGGATCCAATCAGTGGATATGTAATAGAAAAAAAAAGAATTTAACTAAAGCATTGTAAGGTTGGGTTGTATTAGGAAGAAAAAACCTCCGGTCTCTCGCAACTTTTTTTTTTGTTTAATTTAAAAGTAACTTATTTAAACCAAGTGCTACGTAGTTACATTGTTTAACCATATTTATCACCACCAAACATTAACAAACCAATTCACAAACTTTGACATTTCGTAAAATTGCCCGTCTGAAATCCTATACGCAAACCATTTTGAATGATGCTCAATGCATTCAAAGTCACGAAGGGTCCCCGATCAAGTCCCTATCATTAATGATGCCATCCCTCATGGCAAGCAGTAATGTAGGTTACTGTGTAAACAGTCTGGGGTGGTTGCCCTTTAGATAGGGTTTAAGACGCGCGGCTTGTACGGATAAAGTTTATTGTCTATTTTAATTATGGGCTTACGAAGTTTGCGTCGGGTTTTAGTTTAGTAACGAATAGTTAAATAGGAACTTCAACAGGTAGGTATGTTTTATTTTAGGTAAATATTTACTATAGTAAAGTCATTTTCGTAAGGAAGGTATATCCTATTAAGGACTGTTTTGGTCAAGCATGGAGTTATCCACTAGTTGTTGTCAATGTTGTTTGTGGCAGTATCTAAAAGTAAAATTACGAAACAAGTTGCTTTAGTGGACAAGGAAAATGATAAATCAAGTTTACGCATCAGTCAATAGGTTTCAAAGTCAAGTCAAAGTCAAATCATTTATTTCAAATAGGCACAAGAAAGGCACATTTGAACGTCAAAATGAACAAGAAATTGAATTGATTCTAGTCGCCCTTTCCAAAAAGTAGTTTCGTATGGAGAAGAATGAGCACGAAACTCCACTGTTGACTCTTTTTTATGTTGAGTCAGAAGAAATAATAGTTATGTAAATAATACTGAAAAATATTTTGTTATTTGTTAATATCTACGTTTCCGGCACTACCGAAAAAGTTGCTCAAACTGTCAGAGGGAACATGATACACAACAGTTAAACTAGGTCGAAGAGAACGCGAGAGAATCATAATATTATTAAGTATGCAAGATAAATATTTATTCAAAGTAATATATTACAGAAAACAAGGAATAGGAAGGGTTAGTTTACTCATACGATCCCCGAACGCGATATCTTGTGTTGTGGCGAAATTTATAGCTGCAGAAAATAAAAGCTTACTTAATTGAACATAAAATATTTAAGATAATGTTGACAAAGGATAATCCCACGTTCTTGTGTGGACCATAAATTAAATGCACTCGTTTTGAACTTCTGAACGAATGCAGAAACCATTAGACGCCCCACGCAATAGATGCGTGCACAAATCAGTTATCCTGTGCGCATTTTTTTTGCAATGCAGCTATCACTGAAAAATCGACCATAAACTTTGCTGTCAAAGTTGAGTTTTGATTGACATTACATTGGAATATTAGGGTAATTGGAAATAGTGTTTTAGGTGGTGCCAAATAAGGTGGTATTTCGAGTATTATCAGAAAATCATAGAAATAGCTTAGTGACCTACATCTCCGGAGAGACTATATAGCATTAGTAGTGTCTACTGGGAATAATATTTATTGGGTGCATAATGCACATGACAGTTTTATGTTTTCGGCATTGCGTTTGATACTATTGTTGCAAGTTTCCTTTTTATTTGTGCTTCGTTTGCAGATCGTATCATTAATCATTGCTTTGTATATTCTAGAGTTTATAGATTATTGATTAACGAAAATCGAATTGTTACTTTTGTAATGTTGTTGATTGAGTTTCTATTTAGTTTAATCTCTAGTATGTTTTTTCATAATAAAGAGTTACAAGTTCTGTCTTTCAATTAGATTTATTTGCGGAAGTTAATAATAGAGATCTTGAAATCAGTTCACAGCTTCATTATTCGATATTATGACCGAATTAAATATAGAAAGACCGTCTGCTTTTGTGCGTCTAAAATTTCCTCAAAATTAACTTGACTGCCGGCTTAATCTAAGACCCCTCGAGAGCATTTTCAGGAATCAGGTGCTTTAACAAGGAAACAATGAAGCCCTTGACAGTAGTTCTTGACGAAAGCAAGAAATTATTGTTTAATTCTTGTCCCCAAACTCAGAAGGGACGACGCAGCTGGTACCCAATTGTCTTCCAAATTGCTGTTTGGATTTCACTACAATGTTATTTGCACATGCAAATCAGCATTTTGTTTTCATTTTGAAGCGAGATGACGTCAGAGAGGGATGGGAGATTTACACAGGGACCATTTGACATAGATTTGCATAAACTATTAAGAATTAACAGCTGAGCTTAACTAATATATTCTCGTGTGTTTAGGAAACATACAATTTTAGTTCAATTTGATTGAACCAAGCATGTGAGGACTGAAATAGCACCCTGCTTTCCCATACGCAATATTTTACTGAATTAATTAAGAAAATCGACTTTCAAAGGAACCAGTTAATCTAAGGTGATAAACAAGCCTAATAAGGACAAAGAAAACCACGAAATGAATTAACAATTGCCAATGTAAGTGACGTATTAAAGTAACAAAGTTTTGAAGCTCATATCTGTTGGTAACGATGGTTACTTATTCAAATATCCATTAACTAAGTTGTATACATGCGTGCTCGTAATTAAGAGGAACTTTGCTATCAAACTCATTTACGGTGCGTAATCGGTAATCTAGTAACGTACTTACAGTAATACGAGATTAAACGTTCGATAGGATTATCGTATTTCGATATCATACTAATTGGGATAATACTGTGTCTATTTGACCACACGATTGTCGTTTGTGGTTAATTTAGGAGATAATGCGTTGTGTAAATAATATGGACATGTTAATTACGAAATAATCTTAACTCAATACTGTCGTTAACTCATCTTAGTTGAGGGTGCCATCAACCTCCTCTTATAGCAGTATTACTTCACATTGAAAACAGCACACTATACCTTTTGTATCATCTCTTTCTAACACAGAAGTAATACTGAAAAATGTTGAGGTAGTATTCAGTCCCCAGGACCTGAAAACATTATTCAAATTACTGGCACGTTAGATGTTGGAAAAGTGAATCATCATCATTCTCCTTCTCCATATCCCAATTCATTTAGGGTCAGAACTTTTCTTTCATACTTCTTTAATAGTCGTCATCTCGGTAGTCACTGCCTTTCTAGCCATATCTTATTTCACACCATCCATCCATCGATTGTTTCAATGTTGGTTAAGTGAATAACGTAGGCAAAGACGCAGCCAAGGTGATATGTAAATGGGTGGGTCAAGTTAGTCGCATGGACAGTGACCACTGGGTAACAGCGTCCACAAGGTGGGTGCCAGAAGATGAGAAGACGGAGCCGTTGAAGCCGACCCAGGAAGAGGCGGCAAGACGAGCTAGACGCTAGACTAGCTAGACTCTGGATGATTTTGGGGGAGGTCTTTGGTCACCGCTGAGCAAGGGCTTCTCTCAAAATCTTCTAATAATCTTCTAAGAATTAAAAACCATGCCTTGAATTAGAAAATATGCGAACTAGTCTAGCATAACTAGACAATGACTTGTACAACTGAGTTTTAATATTATTATTGTAGATAGTACGAAAGTACAATACGGTACAGTACACGATAAATAACTAACTTGTACTATATATTTGATTGTTTTACTTTGAAAGTTTATGTGCATATTTCGCTCATACGAAATGTTTGCTATTATTTTTCTCAAAACTCCACAAAGGGGAAGTTGTTGCAAAAATCGTGTAAAATCAATAGAATATTGCGTCCCCTTAATGCAGTGATGGATAGCACGCCACTTATCTATACGCGACATCACCGTCCGACGCTCTAAACCGGTGTCCCACGTGGCAAGCATTGCGATAAAGCGACGTGAAGCGATAAAATTAAAACTACCTTTCTTTTTAAGCAGCCAAAATTAAAGGTTTCTGCACAGTAATGCGATGCAGTCTTCAGTTTTTTTTTTACTGCAGACATTTATTATAATCGACTATGAATGTGTAAGACACAGTAAATTACTCAAATTATATTAAATTAGTAAGTATGTTGAATTTCAGGATTACAGGTTTCTGAAAAACCGTGTTATTTTAGCTGTGTCTTCATCACTACATAGTATAAGACAAAGTAGCTTTCTCTGACCCTATATCCCTATGTATGCATAAATCTTTAAAACTACTCAACGGATTTTGATGCGGTTTTCTTTTAATAGATAGTGATTCAAGAGGAAGGTTTATGCGTATAATTTGTCGAAATATTTTGCGGGCGAAGCAGCGGGCGGAAGCTAGTAACAATAATAAAACATTTATTTCAGAACCCGGTATGACTCCATTAATAATTTTTCATCTCTGCATGTATCGTATCGCGTCGCGTTAGTCACCCACGTAGGACGTCACGTAAAGTCGTCGTCCTTTTGTTGTGGCCAGCTCATGTTTGGGTTCTGTTAATCAATCAGGTGAAGGGGTTTTATTTAGTCGTCTATCAAAGATGATGAAATAAAACGAGTGCGCCGTATGGTGCAGTAAAGGGGTGAAAATGAGAGGGAATTTGTACAGCAGGGTTGATATAGTGACGTCAGCTGGTCAAAAAATATATCAGTCGATTATGGAGCGTCTAACTCATTTATTTTTTGTTGGAGTTTTATACTCAGTGCTGTAGGTACACCTTCATTATTCTTATTTATTTCGTGCACAAGTTGTGCATAATAATAATAATAATTTATTTCAAATAAAACGTTTACAAAAAGGGTACATGTAGCCAACAGTAATAAGTTTTCCATACAATTAAAGTGCCTAAAACTAAAACTAAGATTTTATTATAGGTGCAAGTACTGGTTGTTCGGAATTGCAATTTTATGTAGCGACCAGCCCGATCTAGGTTAATTTAAACCTGTGTTTCAGGCCATCACTTTACAATCCAACTACTTTGGTCTAGTACAATTTAAAGTTAAGCTGTATAAAAATAAAGAATATTATAAGAACTAGGAGAAAAAGCTTAATGGTACCTTAATATCTAAAACTAAGCCTATGTAATTTAAAAAAAATAAACACTTACGCGGGGATCAATATCATCATGCCAAAATTTCTAGAAGTTTTTCTGTGTCTGTGTAATTTAGTGTCTCTAAATAGGTACAACCGTGTCATAAAATCAAAGGTGCTTTTTTATGGTTCCTTACCCAAAGGGTAAAACAGGACCCTATTACTAAGACTCCGCTGTTCGTCCATCAGTCTGTCCATCTGTCACCAGCCTGTATCTCATGAACCGTGATAGTTAGACAGTTGAAATTTTCGCTGGTGATTTATTTCTGTTTCCGCTATAATAAATATTACTAAAAAGCAGAATAAAATAAATACTAAAAGGGCTCCCATACAACAAACGTGATTTTTTTGGTGTTTTTATAGATAATAATGGTACGGAACCCTTCGTGCGCGCTTCCGACTCGCACTTGGCTGATTTTTTTCTAAACTACCTTTCATTAGGCACTAATTAAAACGCAGATGTTATTGTATTTTTATTTAAAACAAAACACTTTTTACAAAAAATTAAAACAAATGAAAAACAATTGCAACCCGCTAAAATCCATCTGGCAGACACTGAGCTAAAACGAATTAAACATAACTTGTTATACGAAATGAGAAGTTCCACCGCCATTCAAAGTTCTGTACAATGAATAATTACGGTTGGATACAAATGTATGCCATACTTACGTGTCTAGACGCAGTGAAACGAACGACAAAGTTGTGTAACGGCTAAGATATTGTTCTATTTATTGGTGACGTTCACGCAATATTTTTCGTACGATGACACAATAGTTGTGCGCGGAATGTCTTTTGTGCTTTGATGGCTTCTGTTTACGCTGACTGTACTATAAAGGAAAATGGGGAAAAATGGCGTTCACTTGTGCTATATATCGTTTTGATCATATTTCGAGCCCTATTTACAAATTTCTGGATCGATCAAGAGCAATAATCGCATAGGTACTGTAAAGCGCGGTAGACTACTGCTATTAAAAAATTGCATGCATAAACGTGCGTTGTTCATAAAATGGCATTACTTGTAAGTTAGTTTTGCTTCATCTTAACACAGAGTTGCATTTTCTTGTAACATTGATTCAAGTATTGGCCGTTTTTGCGCTGCCAATATTTCATTGAATTTTATTGAAAGATTTTTTTTACTAACTCTTTCTTGCTCACCGCACACATTTTTGAAAATTTTGGTGCAAATTTTCATGACAGAATTTAACGCGATATTATATTACGTGCGATTTTATTATATGTGGCGTTTCCACCTGTGCCAGTGTTGACCGGCAACTAACTTGTTGTAGCTACGTGTTGTTTAGACGGTGCAAGTCAATTGTTGCTTCAATTTTATGGTATGAGAGGCAATAAACTTGAACCGTAAATGGGGCTTACCTGATGAAACCTGATGATAGGAACCAAGGTCTAACTGTATTATTAGAGGATTTAGAAGTAAAACAAACTGGTTGGCCATTATACAGTGAGTCCAAATTAGGTGTAGGCTAGATTTGTTGCAAATGATTTTCTTTTACTATTCATATACATATCTCAAACTTTTTATTACTTACTTAAACTATATTTCAAGACGTACTAATCAATAAAGTACCTAAGGTACACAAGAATGACCCAAAAAAACACTGTTGAAAAAAAATGATAAAACATTTTTCGTTGCCACCAAAATAACTAATGTAACAAAATCAACTTGCCACTTAAATACTTCGATCAGATACCAAGTTAAATTTCAGCGGGCCATTCCATGCTCATATTTCGGAGCCATCGTTGGAAAACTTTAATACGATCAAGTTTGGCAGTAGTAGAAGCTTGTTTTCTAACATTTTAGGTTTAATCTGTGGAGCTCGGACAAAATCTGACCATTACTGTGATGTACTTAGTTGCTAACTTGCAAATTGTGGCAATTTGTCCGTTATTTTACGGGCCATTTGATCAATGTATAGCTCAGGGGATATACGGGTGCCACTTAGTGGTTTAGACAACAAAATCTATGCAGGCAGCCTTTTCTTTTGATATGTATAGAAAATCATCAAATGATTCCCGCTATAGGTGGAGCGGAAGGGAGTGTGAGACTCTTACTGACTGAAACCCATCCCTGTGCCTTCCGTAGAATCAGAAAGAAAACGAAGTAACAGCGCGGGCAGGCGATGCGATGCAAGGGGGCAGATACTAGTACAATATAAAGACACAACGATGTTTTGATATGCCGCCATTTTTGTCGCGAGCCCCGTATGGATAAATAAAAGCGTAACTAAGGAAGTGTCTGAAAAATGACCTCACAAAGCACACGAAAATAACACAATGCAAAATTTCAAACAATAGAGTGCAGACAACAATGTAAAGGTGGAATCATTTTAGGAAACCAGATTCTCTGTGGGGAATGAAAGGGGTTTAAAAGGGAAAATTAAACACGACAATGAATGGAGTTCGTCTGACTAATGTTATTTAATAAATCATGCCGTCTTACTGTTTAGAAGAAGAAGAGAGAAGAAAACAAAATACGTTTTTTTTGTGGGAAACATTAAACATAGAAAGAACAAAACGCAAAAGAACAGGTTGGGGAAAATATGCGGGACATCCACGCAGCACGGCCATTGTTCAGTATAATGCTCTATGCAAGACAGAGAACCAGCACTGGTTTTCAGTAATAGCCAGGGTTGACGTGATGAAGTCAACCGGTGCAATGAGAAAATAAAATAAAAATAAAAACAATACTTAGTTCTAAATGTTTATATAAATATAATATTTAAAATGGCAACCTTCCGCTCCGTCGGCAATGACCCCACAGAAATTCGCTCGATATCAAGAAAGTTATTCATTCGATTTATCAAGTATAAGACATTTAAAGACTTCAGTTAACCACGGCGCGGGCGGCGTTTCAAACAACGGTCTTTTCCTTACTGAAAAAACAATTTTTTCTTATTATGATATGTCTTACTTTACACAACTTGGCAAAAGAACATCGATTATTCTTGAATTCTACAATCACCAATTTGTTACATAAAACGTAATTAATGAAGAAGCTTTCACACATCATGTATATTAGTTCCAACAACTGCACACCGTCAATACATAACCACCACACGCGATCGCCATTCAACACCACTTTTAATACCAAATAACACATAGATTTCATAGATAATCCCCAATTCAACCCTCTGATATTAACTCGTCCGAGCTAACGACTCCACTATCGCTCATGGGCACACACATGCGTTTGACAGAACCGTTATTACGTCATTAATAAAATTACAAAAGTACGGGCAAAGGGCTCATGTGCGGAGTGACTATCGCTATTAAACTTTAGAGTCAGTTGTACCCCACAGCATCGGAAGGGTTGGCATGCAGTGACGTAATTAAATTTGGACGATTGTCGCAGAGTTTGTAGGGACAGTGACACTGACTCCAAGTGAGAATTAAGTGAATTAAGTTGAGACACGTTCGTCTCGGGATTTTATTGTGTGATGCTGGCGTGACTCGCGTTTATTTAGTGCGTGTTGCCTTAATTGTGAAGTGAGTCGTCAGTTTGTTTTAATGTAATGCATATTAAATAATAAAAGCAACATGTATGTGCCGATAATATTATCATAAAAAATATTTAACTATGTATTAGGAATTGGAAAATTTATATGTAGATTTAATTTAAGCATTGGACAGATGAGCTCGTGCTAAGTAATAACAGCCGCACGCATCGATCCACCAGGTTAAGCTACGCTTGCCGGGGTTGATCCGTGGATGGGTAACCGTCTTTACATATCGAGACTTCTGCGTGCCTCGGAAACCAGGTTAAGCCGATGGTCCCGGCTGTCATTCGTGGATCTTTGACAGTCGTTACGGATAGTTAGAAGCCTGTAAGTCTGACAGCCAGTCTTACGTAGGGGTATCGTAGTCGCTCCATGTAAAATACTGGTATTCAGATGCATCCGATTAGACTGGAAGCTGACCCTAACATAGTCGGGAAAAGGCTAGGCAGATTGATTTTTGTAAAGATGCGATCATTGTTTGAAAATGTAATTTCTGTCAATCTGAAATATCTATTTAAACCATGACTAGTATTAATTTAGATCAAGCCAATCTCTAAAATGATAAGAATAAACAATCATTAAGACTAACCAAGTTTTACTCATTAACACAAAATCACAATTCAACTCGTATCTCCCCGCCTCTTCACAGTCGACATAAAGCCGCATCCACAAACAACACATTCATGCAAGTATTTACAAAAAGAACACCTGATTTAACTGCAAACGCCATTAAAAACGGCAACAGTTAAGAGATGCGATAAGCACGCGTCTAGGGGTGCGATATTAAAAGGCTTAAGAGTGTTGCCCTGAAAAGCCGCTGAACATTTTCTGAAGCTTGCCCACTTAAGCACAGTATTAAGGGCACTTTTGGCTTAAGGGCCACCGTATATTATCGCTGCTTTTCCCTATATGTGGCTCGGATTTTATATAAAATGCATATGATTTTTTTTCTTTAATGTGAAAGAGGATTTAATGGAAAATAGGCTTTATACTGATGTGATATGCAAAATGGTTTTGTGTTTTGTTTATTAGAGATCTTTGCAGAAGACTTAGTTTGATGAAGCGGGTTCTACTGCTGAAAATGCAGGTGCTGTTAATGATTGCTGACAGAGACTGTCCGTATGTAGTTCATAGCTGTTAGTTACATCTTCTTTGAGTTTAGTTGGTTAGTGACTAACCTGGTGTCAGAGTATTTATGCTGCGCTTGGGACCCTAACACTGCTGCTTTGCATGCTGTTAAGAAATATCTCTCGGGCTTGCCGGTTTCCTCACAATGCTTCCCTTCACTGCTTATTATACAATACGCACATTAAACCGAAAAGTCAGAGGCGTGTGGCTTGGGTGCGAACTCGAGACTTCGCAGTCCGACGGTCACACCACTAGGCTATCACTGTACTTGTGTGACAATGTTACTAACACTATATGAGTCTCGCTCGTCGCACTGCTCGAAGTAAAGATTTTGATTTTTTAATTTTGCTGCCAAGCAGTAAAGTTTTGTTACAGTTTGGAGGGTATGGATGACATTATACGTGACTTACGAGGTACAGATTTTATCAGTCATTCGGATTTGTTGCCGTTTTTTAATACGAGGTAGATAATGCGTGCTGTTAGAAACCTTTACAAGGCAATAAACCAGACATCTGCAGTCTATAGTCAAAGTCTCATTTTTAATTGCGACGTAAATGCTGAATCGCACATAAGTGGAATTGTAATATTAATTTAGTTAGTTAGATTCTGGACGCCGATCGCTATACCAAATTCGGTAAAATTAGCTCAAAATACAAGAGATAATAATATAGAAAGTCATATTTTTGGTTGCTGTATTATTGTTTATTATTTAGTTAAATACTAATCAAAGGTGTAAACAAAGAATTGGTTCGGTAGAAATAGTTTTTTATTTAATAAAAAAGACTAACGGGGTCGGCTTTATAACCAGTGCGTAAAAATGGTAATACTAAAAGATTTTAACCTGTTCGCAACAACTTTTTCGCAAATCATACCAACTTAGGTTCATAGAATGTTCATTGACTAATGAACACACAGCATGGTCCATAAAAACACGCTTTGCCTGCTGACAATTTGAATCTAGCTTCTAAACAAAATGGACCCTAACAATAGGCTCTAAAACGCTTGGATGAAGAATTGCATTCCATGTTCTTATTTAAATTACTTGAAAATAAAGCAACACGAAAAAGTATTAGTATATGCTATGGTCCATTGTTTCAAGAGCGACTTTGATATTAGAGTTCACTGTTTCTTAGAACAATGTTATGTTCAGTATCTGAATTGAGAATTTGAAGAACTTGTCAAACTCTATCATTAGAAACCGCCGCGTGTATACTTTATAATGTGGAAAAACTTCTTTGAGCCTCTTCACACAAAATTACGCATCAAACACGATCGTATGATCATTCATATGATTTCAGATTTGTTCCCATAGTGAAAGTTGTTCATAAATTATGAGTAGGTACAATGACCCCTTAAAATAATGCCCATGAATTCAATTTCATCCTAGTCGTATTTACAAACTAGGTAGTAGTATGTTTTTGGTAAAATGTATATAAGTAGTTTATCAGCCATCTCGTTACCATAACACAAGCATTAGGTTGCTTAGCTTGGGACGATATGGCGTTGTGTGAAATGTCCAAGATATTATTATTATTATTATTATTAATCGGTCTTTAACCATAAGTAAATTCGTTCCATGACTAATGGCGATGTGGTGGAGTAGCCAATGCTCTTTTAAAAGAATGAGGATCAAAACGAGCTCACCAAACGTATAGTATCTGCCAAAATAAAATAACGTCACAAAAATCAAGAAGTAATTTAAAATTTAAATCTGAACACTTACCGCTAATTGATTGACAACAATTCATCAGATCACTTTTACAACTGTCCACTTATTCCCAAATTGGGTGGCGAATCCTGGTGCCCAGTTTTCCATTACCTTAATTGGCGGGCAGACGCCTTTCTGACAAAATCATATATCAGGCAAAAGGACAAAGTGCGATGACACTTAATTTAGTAATTAACCCCTAATTTGATTACATACGTCATTGGTTCTGGCGTGAGTGGACGATTTGAGGTTTGCCGAAACGACGGGTGAGTGGCAGTCGATTTATTTTTCGGGACTAAGTAATTATATTTTTGGTCCCAGTTTCAAAGTTCGAATACGCTTCATGGAGCAAATTTTTTTGCACTGCACGAAAAATTTATTAGACTTAAATACGTTCCTTGTTGAAATTAGTTCAACTTTCAAATTATTTGCACAAAACTCTAGCACTACGTGTAGGTTACATAAATTTTCAGCTTCAGCATAGAAATTCCAATCACAGCATCGAGTTCAGCTTCCACCACAGAATACAGCAGCAACGATCCCACAAATCATTTCAGCTGACACAGCCTAGATTCCACAAAAATATGGAGCAGTTGCACAATAGAAAAGTGCGCGCTACTGTACTCCACAATCATATATTCTCGAGCATTCTAGAGCCCTGCCATGATCAGTTAACTTTTAAAGCTCATTAAAATAGATGGTTCATTCGTTTCGTGTAAATTTTCAGGCTGGCGGAAAATTAAAATGGCACCCGGGGCGCAGCACACACCGGCGGGATATCTTTTGTACTGTGGGTATGAAAGTAGAACGAAAGAGAAAAACTTCGCGTGTTTTCATACGTTTACTTTACTGTAAAAAGTTTATCGGTTCGAGTTGGACGGATTTCGCTCCGTTGTTTGAATGTTTGCGAACTGCACTATGTTGGGGTGTACTATGTCTTTTGGGAAATGGTGATACGTTTTGTATAGTTCTGGAGATAAACTATTCAACACTCAATGCTGTGTTTCACTCGTATTCAAAATTCGGTGATTAAAAATTAATATGCTTATAATATACACTAAATCGATCGTATTCTTGGAGGGATTCCAAATATGTATACGCAGAATTAATCTGTTCAAAATTCAAAACTTGCTTTCATATGCACTTTTTGCTACATAGCTATTTAATAATTGCAAGATATAGTACCTACTTACCATCTTACACTCACAAGACAATATGGAATCTAATCGGCATGTGAAGCTGTCTGCAGATAAGCCGGTAACCGACAAGCTACGCGAGCCGAATACCTTGAAACTCTGACGTGTAATACAGTATCAGGTACAATAGTACCTTCAGTTAAAGTTCCTACCAGCTTGGAGCATCCTATAATAGAACTTATTGAAAGGAAGAATAACACAAAAATGGAAATAATTGTTTAGATATCATTTTCGTCAACGATGAATCTTCGTCTGTCAAAGTTGCTTGATTGTACGGTCCTCAATCTCATCGCTTACCAATACCTTTTTCGTCATATTTTTGCTACTGTAAACAACTGAATGAAGACAAATACAGTGGCATAGACTTAATTAAAAATATCACAATTTCGGATACAGCCATACGAGTAAACTTTACAATGCAACCAAGCCCCACACTACAAGACAAAGCGGAATCCAATCGGCATGTGTATTAATGTATGTTAGCTATCTACCGCTTACAGTCGAGCCGGCTGCCCGCAAGCCTGCTAAATACCAATAATATACTTACGAAGAGTGTACGACGGAGATTTGCAGCCATAAATTGAATGAGCCGTCAAACAAAGCGTGTTCATGTTTGGCCCGCTTTAAATTTTCATTCATACGTAATGCTTTTGTTGGCTACCATTGAATTTAATTAATGGCAGTTAGATAAGGATGGCTGTGATGGCTTTTGACCGCGGATTTGCTGGCACAGAAGTGATATTTTTAATCGTGTTTGACTGTCATACGGACTCATGCGGAAGTTACGTGTGAGCGGTTTTGCAAAAAAAAATTAATGTGATATTAAGTTTAATTTATGAGATTTATCTGTTGTTTTGTATCAAAATAATAATGTGGTTTATTTAATGTTAATAAATTACATACGTGTTTATTTATAATAAAAAAGCTTCCATCTTTAAGCGGTTCCGCACTACACCAGATCCGAATCCGACTTCAAGATCCGAGTTCAATCCGAATTAGGAATGTTCTTAATTTGGGCGGACAGAGTTGGGATCTAGTGTGATGGTATCGGACCGTCATTTCTAGGATTTGAATCGTATGTAGTGCAGAACCGCTTTTAGAGTTAAAAGCTGGCTAACAAGAAACTATGTTAAGCTGATTCGATTAGATCACCAATGAATCAATATATAATAATGTATTGAAACACAATCACCTCGATTAAATTGTCGTTTTGTCTGTAAATGACGGTTGGGCCATTACCGCAACCGAATAATTTTGTCGAACAACTGCTTTGATGGCTAACTAACGGTCTAAAATAGCATAGAACTTCACCCCCAGGGGTCAAACTTTGGCGGTTGGAAGGCTCAAGGCCAAGAATACCGCCTCAGGACCCGACGGCTTGCCTGGTAAAGCCTGGGTCCTGGCCTCAGGGGCTCTAGGGCCCCGACTGGAGGCGCTCTGTAGCGCATGCATGGAAAGAGGCCAGTTTCCGCTCCGTTGGAAGACGGGGAAGCTGGTCCTTATACAGAAGCCAGGGCGCCCTGCGGACTCTCCGTCCGCATTCCGGCCCATAGTGCTGCTCGACGAGGTCGGCAAACTCTTCCAGAGAATTATTGCGGGCCGCCTCGTCGGGCACCTTGGAAGGACGGGGCCGGACCTTGCGGACTGCCAGTTTGGCTTCCGCAAGGGGCGCTCGACGGTGGACGCCATCATGCGCGTTAGAGCCCTCACGACGGGGGACGCGGTGTCCCAGGGTAGGGTCGTCGTGGCGGTATCACTCGACATCGCCAACGCTTTCAACACCCTGCCCTGGAGTTGCATTGGGGAAGCACTCCGGTATCACCGGGTGCCGACCTACCTCCGTCGAATAGTTGGGGCGTACCTGACGGACAGAGCCGTCATCTACCCCGGTCACGATGGGGAATGGAACCGGCGAGAGATGTCGTGCGGTGTCCCACAGGGATCGGTTCTGGGGCCGCACCTGTGGGACATCGGCTACGACTGGGTGCTGCGGGCCGACCTCCCTGACGGCGTCAGCGTAATTTGTTACGCTGACGACACGCTGGTCTTGGCGCAGGGAAGGTCGCATCAGGCGGCGGCCGACGCGATAACACGCGGGGTTGCGATAGTCGTTGAGAGGATCCGGCAGTTGGGTCTCGAGGTGGCTTTGCACAAATCCGAGGCCATGTCCTTTCATGGGCCTCGGAATAGGCCACCATCGGGATCCCAACTTACGGTAGGAGGGGTTCACATCGGCGTCGAGACCACGATGAAATACCTAGGTCTGGTCCTCGACAGCCGATGGAATTTCGTGGAGCATTTCCGACGTTTGGACCCCAAGCTGGAACGGACTGGGGCCGCCTTCAAGCGGCTCTTGCCCAATTTGAGGGGGCCAAACGCCTCCTGCCGGAGGCTTTACGCGGGAGTCGTGCGGTCCATGGCCCTTTACGGGGCCCCGGTGTGGGCGCGTTCATTGCGGCGGCGAGCCGCCCACTACCTGAACGCGCCCCAAAAGGTGGTAGCCATTGGGCTAATCCGGGGGTACCGCACGATCTCGGGCGAGGCGGCAAGCCTCCTTGCCGGACTGCCGCCGTGGGATCTGGAGGCGATAGTCCTCGCGCGCCTGTACGAGTGGCGCGCGGAGGTACTAAGCCGGGGGGAAACTCCGTTTCCGCAGCAAATTGCGGCGGAGCGGACGGACCTCCGGCGCGATCTCATGGCGGCCTGGAATCAGCAACTGTCGCAACCCAGCGCAGGGCACGCCACGATAGTGGCGGTAAGGCCCCTCTTTGAGGAGTGGCTAGAGAGGCGTCACGGCGCCCTCACCTTCTGCCTGACGCAGGTCCTCACCGGACATGGATGTTTCGGGAGGTTCCTGCACATCATCAGGCGGGAGGAAACGCCCGGGTGTCACCACTGCGAGGATCGCCCAGAGGACACGGTAGAGCACACGGTGCAAACCTGCCCCGCTTGGGCGGAGCACCGCCGTGTCCTCGTAGAGGCGATCGGCGGCAGCGACCTCTCGCGCCCGGCCCTGGTGCAAGCCATGGTCCGGGGCGAGAGGGAGTGGGAGGCAGTCACCTCCTTCTGCGAAAAAGTTATGCTCGCGAAGGAGGTGGCGGGATGGGAGAGAGAAAGGTCCTCCCGTCCCAGCCGCCACGGGAGACGCTCCGGGCGTCGGGAGCCACGTGACGACTCCCGGCCACCGTAGGCGCGGGCCTGCGGATGGTGAGTAATGGGTGACTCACCGTCCGATCAGAACCAGACCCGTGCCGTACGGCGCGTATATGTTCCACGCGCGCCTCAAAGAGATGTCAGCATATGAAGGCGCCCCTCAGGGCCAAGCCTGCCGGGTAAGCGGGATTGTCCGAAAGGGTTACCGCTACCCCGGAACATAAAGGGCTACGGAAGGAACATGGATGGGTTTTAGTCAGTAAGAGTCTGACACTCCCTTCCGCTCCACCCAGAGCGGGAGCAGTCATTGGATGATTTCCCAGCCTTAAAAAAAAAAAAGGGGTCAAACTTAATGCTGTTTTAAATGTAGAGGACCGATTCCATTCCACGGGGAATTATATTTACTATGATCATACTATAGTGTCTATGTAATATGGGTGAGCCATAATTTTACAGTCACCTTCACTCAAAGCTACCACAAACGACACCGAAGTTACTCAATCGATTTTGAACTTAAAAGTCCACGCTTTACATGCTATCCTTACGACGCCAACGATTGACGTCGATACTAATATAGCGTATCAGTACCTACCGTCGTATGATCGAGTTTTAATTCCGTCTGATAGGACATACTTAATTACCAAATGTTTTGTAAGCCAATCTTTTGTCCTACATGTGGACAAAACCTCTCCTTTTTCTTTCCAAACCGCCCGTCTTGTGCAATCATTGCCCTTGTTGCCCTAACAAACGTTGTCAGATCATCACACTACCTTCGCCGTGGTCTAGTAAGATCATATTATACAACATTAATATTAATATATGCGAAACCTGAATATAGTTTGTTCAAAATGAGGAACTGAATCGATTCCAATAATTTCACCATGTTATATTTTTTTTCCAAAAATATTTCAAAAAGGTTACAAGTTGGATACCGAACATTTTCAATGAGCGCAAGACGATGCTGGAGGCGCGGGTGGCGCGCGCACCACGTTGTCACCATGTTTATGTACGGACAACCAGGTAACATAACAAGTTTATAACTTTGTGGTTTTTCATAATACAGTTTTGAACTTTTGTACATAGATTCTTTACATAAAAATACTAGACACGTGTTTCGAGTTTCGCATATACTAAAACTAATGTTGTTGTTACTAGGTTCTGCTGGTGGCTTCACTCACGTGTCGGAAATTAACCCACAGGAACGTGCCACCGGCATGAAAAGAATCATTATGTGCTATTCCAGACTCTAAATCTATCTCTGTGCCAAATTTCATCCAGATCCGCTCATTAGTTTCTGCGTGAAAGAGTAACACATCCATGCTTAAACCCTCGCAAACTTTTGCATTTATATTATTAGTAGGATACCATGTAATTTGCTTTAGTATGAACCTCATAGATTGTTGAGTAAACAAGCTAAATTATTATAATCCGGATGGTCCTAATTATCACTGCCTCATTCCAATTTACTCAATGAAGAAACGTGGTAATTAATGTAGCCCTGCTATCTCAGTACAAAAAGAGGCCTTGCAGTTGGGATTACCTGTTTTTTAATTAAAATGTTACAATATTATGATCAGTCATGAAGTAAACTTGCACTTGCCAAATACATAGGTCTCGTTTCATATTGACCCTATTCGTATAATAATATCAAAATAATGCTGGCTTGCAAATATTCATCACAATTTGAATCAGATTGATTGCTAATCCATTACTTCATTGTTCGATAAATCTGTCTGCTCAACAACGTAAGTAACGCAATGCATGTTGTTTAACTGTCAAAATGAAAAGTATTACTAATGTTAGTGTGTTGCTTTATAAGAGGGCAGCACGCCAAAGACATTGTTAAACTTCGAAACTTTGAAAGGTGGATAATAAGTAAAGTTGGTAGGGCAATTAAAATCCAATGTTATTAGTATTTAAATTATTTTATTAAAAAATAGGTATCCAAAGACTAATACAAAACATAAAATCCATCAAGTTTATAATTATTTTGTTGTCTATTTCAATGTATGGTCGTGGCATATCGCACATAAAAATAAGCCTTTTGGCTTGTTACATATGTTTCATGTGCTTTTAAGTCCAATTTTCATAAATAGACACTTTGCTATTATATTTCAAATGTTTATGTTGGTTTGGTAAATAAATTAAGGGTCATTTTGCACATCATCGTTTGAAGAATATCAATTTCTTTTTAAATCCATAATTTTTTTTTTTTTTTTGGAAATTGTTTATACTGTTGGCAGTAGCTTAGCTAATTTTTTTTAAACATTGATGGTAATGAAGAATGAAGAAGCAATTGAGCTTATTAAACTAAACTTGAATTCAAACTTCGATGTGTAGATAGACCCTTAAAACGTAACATAATATTTTATGATTTTTTACATTCGAAATCTTTTTATCCATAAACAAAGTCGTTCAATTTCAAATGACATTTTATTTGCAATAAACTAAATAGCGTCAATAACACCTCATTATTATTTAAGTAATAATAATAAACGGCCTTTTATTTTAGTATTATTATGTGAAATGCCTATTGCCTTTATTATTTTTGGACAAAGTGCGAAAATAGAAACTACGAAGAGTTCTGTTTAAGAACCTGCAGTCTAAAGTCTACTAAATGTGAATTTTCTGTGTATGCACAGTAAATTCGCAATTCACCATTACTATGGAAAAGCAGGTTATCTAAATGAGGGAAGGGATACAAGAACACGAGTGGTGACTTAAGACCAGGGGCCAACGACCACCTCAAAGAGTTTAATCAGTCTATTATGTCCTCAGTGCTGGGACACAGGTCTCCTCTCTGAGAAAGCCTGTGGGCCATAATTCACCACGTGGGCCCAGTGTGGGTTATTAGATGTCAGATGTTTTCGAATTTTTGGTTCTAGGACATGTCGGTTTCCACACGATGTTTTCCTTCACCGTTTTGAAAACGATGGTAATGAAATTCAATAAACAAAATAAAGTAGTTTCAAACTCTCGACCTACTCCTCGTACGTCGGGGCCGATACCTCTGCACTGCTCAAAGATCAGTATTATTTAAATATTACTTCAGTGTGAAAAAGAGATGCAGCTATACAGGGGGTATAACTCAATCTCTTTCCCAATGTGAAGCAATATTAAAATAATACTACTAATGAGGTGGTAGTTGGTCAGTAATAACATCAATTTAAATGACAACGTGAACTTTCTTGACAGACGTACTTTGAAGAATTCTGTGAGCGTTCTTCATTTAGATTAATGTCTCAACCGTTTGGTCCTGTCACCACAACTCGCAATCTTGTGATCTCGGCCTAAAATAGTTTATTCAACAGTCAACGGAATAAAAATAACAGTTGATACATTCAATTTGAAGGATTAAAGGCGAGTCAACTCCATTTTTTATTATTTACAAAATGAAGGACAAAATAAGTACACATTATAATTTTTTTTTTCTCAGATATGGAAGCATCCTAATTAACAACATTTTCTTTTAACTATTACATGACTAATACATTTGATATGCAATACAAGTCGTGCTATTTAATATTATAACAAGTGGCTATATAAACTCATATCACATGATCTTACGTAGATTATAATATTAGTTTGTAAAAGCTTCATTTGAATTTAATCTCACAACTCCAATGTTACTTTATTATTATTTAGCTATGATTCCTACTTATGGCACGTGAAATAAACTAAATAATAATACTAATTAAATACAGTTAATAAAACTAATAATATATTTTTTATTTGAATAAATTATTGTTTTCTAAATGCAGTACCAAACAAAACACTAATATTCAAGTTTCAAGTCTATTATTATTATTATTATTTACAATGTTATGAATCATTTTAATAAGGTAATGTTATTTCAAATTATTGCCAAGCGTTAATTTGTCCTTTCTATTTTTATTTGTTACACTTAATCTAATGATATAGGATTACAAATTCGTTTATTGATATTCAGACGGACATATCAATTGAATTTCCAATTCCAATAATAACATTGTAAACATTTATCAGAATTGATATTAACTTCACCAATTTAGTTAGTTCAAGAACATTATTCGAATTCGTTAAATTAAAAATAGTTATTTACATAATTTACAATATATAGTATCTATAATTACAAAGACTAGGAATACTTCAAAATATATTATAAGAAATTTCTGATAAATCACTGTCAGTTATTGTGCGCCGTAACATTATAGGCCAGTCACTTTTTAATCACAATTTTAGGCCTTTGCAGTCCGCAGGAACAAGAACTAAAATCACTCACTGTCACTTTTATCTTTAAACATAAACCAATCACGATCCTTTACACGAGTATACTGCAACCGTACAACGTGAGGAAGAACTGCGATCTCAATGACGTCACTACACTATTAGGAAAGATTATCGGTCTATACGTCCGTTTGGCACAGGTCGCCGAAAACCGGCAAGGCGTGATACTACCGAGTCACAGAGTCGACGCGGGGATGGGGCGCGGGGGGTGGGTGCGAGGGGGCGAGGGAAGGTTTGGCAACACCAGTCAGTCCCTGCCCTTGCCTGAATGACGTCAGCCTGGCCAGCGTCCTCGTCGCATCGTTGTCAAAATTAGGCCTTTCGTACTGATGCTGTGGCCTCTGCCGCTGCGGCTGCATCGCTTGCAGCTCGTCGTAACCACCATCCTCTGGATAATTCTCCTCATCTGTCTCCTCTTCGCCGAACGCTCTGTACGTCGATTCCGTTTCAGAATTCTTCCTAGAACTAATCCCATAAGTGCGACCTATAAGCGATTGTGTTGCATCAGTCTTTGAGTTTTTATCGCCTTTTCTGTCGTCTAAACTTTGATTGTATCGTATTTGAGCCTTCTGGGTTTTATCTAAAGAAGGTAAGTCGTAAAACTTCAAGACGTTTTGATGACCTTGGAAGTATTTTTCACTGTACACATTCCTGTTATAATATCCTCCGTTGCTGGCCGGGTACATTTCCTCTTCAGGCGCATATCGATTGTCGAAGGATTCAACGTTCTTACCGGTTGGAGGAAACCAGCCCTGTAGAAAACACAAATGGTTATAAATACTTCAAATTAAAGCAATAACTACTCCTATCCTGTCACTTATGGCTAAAATCACACAGCTAAAGTGATCTCTGCGATGCCTCCAACGAAGTATTGTGCCTATAAGATGTCATGTGTAATAATGCCAGGGACGAGAACAAGAATGTAATGGCTTGCTATTAAGATAAGTTCAGCAATCTACAGACATTAATTACATTTCCAACAACTGATACTTAAACTTGAGGCTGCGGCAGTTGAGTGAATAAATTAAGTGGAACAAACTTCAACTTGGCAGAGCTTCAAATATTCGAAATCGAGAACATTACATAATTGGACACTTACCAATGAACTCACACATTGCCTGGTATTGGCAACTAAAGTAACCGACGCGTACGCCGCCGGTGAAGTGGCAGTTTTACTTGTGTTCCATTCATTTGCATTCGCTCTTGAAGACGTCACTTCAGCATATTCAGGTAATTGGTGAGCAACTTTGTCGTACTCAGAGTTAGTCTTCTCTTTGCTCTGATTAGTTTGAGTACCGGACATACACAATCCCGGCTGATTCTCCATCCACAACAATGACTCAGTTTTCGTCACAGTGTTCTTATTGTAACAACTGCTGAGAGGATGTGACAAAGACACTGCTGCTTTTATGTTCATTTGAGTCACTAAGCTCGTTCCGTTGGAATCTAAAACAACGTAACCAATTAGGCATACCAGGGATTCCCTTCATTATAATACCGTTTGACAACCATTTCATAAGCCGAATGCAAATGATCTCGTTTACTGAATACTTAAAAGATGTAAAATGCAATATAAAACAAACAAAGCGAGCGAAATTGGCTTAAAGGTAACTGGGTGAGTCAACAAATGAATCGCCCGGAGAAAACAAAATAGAAAACATTTACATTTACTGGGTCTTTATTTCTCGGATCTGTATCATTCCTTTGTGCCACGAACGTGAATGCAAAGTGAAAGAGATCCACTGCGCTCACGAGAGGGCTCGCGCTACCTTTCAACTCGAAAGTAATCTAGCTCCCCTCCCTTACCGTCGCATGGCAAAGCCTCCATCAAACAAACGCTCGGCGCCCTGCACCACCCCACGACACCCGAGGAATGTTTTTAATTTTGAAATTCTGATGCTGATTCCTCGGAAAAAATAGCGTTTCGAGATAAGCTGAATAACTGTTTATTTTCGAGTTAGCGTCGCTGGGTTGCTTTATGTGAACGCGATCCGCCCCGAACAATCAAAGATATACGCGGGACATTTAGTATTATGTTTGTTGTGCAGGGTGGCGCGCTCGACAATATAAATATATTAACACTTACCATAAATGTTAGGGAGCGCAGACTTTTTGGCGAAAATGTTGTGCTTCCGCACATAAATAATGCCGCCAATCACAATTATTTTGAACAGAACAATCGCTCCAATCAAAAAGTAAAACCATGTTTCCATAACAAAGTCCCCAGCCACTATAGACACCTCCCCGTTTATCGGGTATCTGAAATAAAATAAATATGTCAGAACGTCCGTCCGGTGTTACATGTAATGACATTTCATTTGCGATTATATTCTGTGGATTTATTTGGGAAATGAAATTACCTGGATAAAGGGTCGAGTCCAACGGAGCGAGAGTCGATATTTAAATACACTTTTTGGCTGAATGGACCGAGCCCGACGATAGTTTCGGCAGCAATTTGGACCGAATAGCTGACACCAGACGTCAAATTAGTCATAATTAGACTGGTAGCTTGATGGACGGTCGTGTTGATAGCCACCATGGATTTGTTCGCAGGTATATCCAACCAATTAACCAGCACGTTGTACCCAGTAATAATTCCATTTTGTAAATGGGCCTCTGGAGGAGACCATTTCAAATGAACTGTCGTGGTGTTTAAAATGAACATTTCTATGTTAATTGGAGGACCGTCAGGAACTGTAAAAAATAATAAAATGTAAGCAAAAATGTGAAAGGTACAGTAAAGATATAAAATGAGAATATAATCTAGGTATTTACCATCATCCAAAGTTTGAGCCACTCTGGAATTTGACGGCTTCCCCTCGAATTTCTTATAGAACGGTATGAGGAAAAACTCGTATTTTGTGTATTTTCGCAAAGACGTTATTTCATATCCGGAGACATCGTTGGAATGTAAAATAGTTTTCATTTCATACTCGGTCGTTATATTGTCAAGGGGTCTGAAATATATGAATAAGCCCTCCAGGTAGTAAAAGTTCAGTATTTCCCACATGAGCTTTATAGTTTTGGAGTCTATCGGTGTTGCTTCAATCAGTTCTACAATATTGTCGGTTAGGATGTTGTTTCTGAATTCCGTGTTATTGGAGAATACACCGGTTTCCCATAGCGAGTTTGCATCGTCACCAATAGTAACCGCATCCGAGACCGGGCTTGGTCCAGACAGCCCATGGGAATTTTCCGTTCGAACTATAAACATATAAGTGACCCCAGGTACTAAAGATTTTGCTACGAATTGTGTATGATGGACCCGCCTCGCCAATACTACCCAACCTCTTGAATTGCGTGGAGTGCTATTCCCAGATAAAGTTTCTCTAGAAAATACTTCCACTTGATATCCGAGTATAGACGAGGATCCTATTTTATTATTCTGGTTCCATGTTATTGTAACGCTTGTTTCTGTTATGTTGTATAACAAAGGTTTCGTTGGCGGTCCGGGCAATGAAGATACATCGGCAGCTCGAAAAAAATGGATATTCGGATTTATTGGACTATCTACAAGCAACACGCCGCTCCACACATATTTCCCATGATGTGAGGACGCGACACACGTATAAGTGCCGCTGTCTATTTTGTCCAAATCCTTCAATATGAGAGTACCGTCATTAGTAACATTCCGTCTATGATTTTGTATTAATGCTTCCCCTTCGAAATACCAAGCGATGATTGGTTCAGGTGCGCCGACGGCTGTACAAGGGAAAACTGCCATCGATTTTATAGGTAACGTTTGGTTAGAGGGCCCGTTTGTTATGATTGGCGGTGGGCGGTCATCGTCTGACGTCACGGTTAGTTTCCCTCTGACAAACGAACTGCCAGCAAAATTTACCGCCGAACAAACTATCGTGTTTCCGCTATCGTTTTTATTTGTGTCGTTGATTGTTAGTACAGTCACCCCATCCAGTACTGTCGTTGCGTGATATTTGCCTCTGGATGTACCAGGGAATATGATCGTTCTATTGCCTTCTATACTCCAAAACATAGTTGGTTCTGGTCTACCAGTGGCAGAACATGTAAACGTAGCCATTGTTCCTGTTTCAACGTTCACGGAATTTGGTCTTAGAGTAATTGAAGGCGGGTCTGTGAATGAACAAAAAAATGAATGCAATGCAAAACGTAGTTCATACTCGAAATACGAATTAAAAAAAAATTGTATTATTGAATTTAAAAAAAACGTATCGAACTTAAAACTTACCATATACAGTCAAGTATCCACTAGCGCTCACAGCGCCAACAGAATTGTCAGCTTCACAAGCGTACTCTCCCTCGTCCCCTAGAATAACGTTGTCGAGTCGCAAGCTCCTGTCGTCAAGAACTTTGACGCGGCCGAGTGGCATGTTTCCACCTCCAGCGCTCCTTCGCCACAGCACGTCCGGGAGGGGATCCCCACCCACCCGGCATTGGAATGTGACACTGCCTCCAGTCTGCGCCACAACGTCCTCCGGGCCCGTGATTAAGTACGGCTTAACTGTGCAGTGAGAAATGTCTCTCTGAATTACACGACAAAAGAGGTGTTCGCGAGAAACGGCTCACAAACGTCGAGTCGCAAACAGAAATTACGGAGTTATGAATTTAATTCAACAAATCTTTGCTAGTTGCAAATTCGAGGTAGGAAATGAATTGTTACTCACTGTGTATTCTGAGCATCGCAACGGCCGATTCCCTCGTTCCCGCCGCATTCCTTGCGATACATTGATATCTTCCGGCGTCGGTTTGCCTGGCGTCTTGTATTACGAGATTGCCACCGTCGACTAAATGCATCCTGGGGTAATAAAGTATCACAGTTTAGAATTGAAAGTAAACAATTGTTCCAATATTAATAATGAAGCATTTTTATTCCTGCGAACAAAATGCATAGTAACAAAGTCATTCAAATGTGGGGCGGAATATTTCAATGGGAAATTAACATTTAATAAAGGGTCCGGTGCGTCAGAACTATTGAGATTTTTACTTGATTGCTTGTCGAGCTCTTCAAATATCCCCTTCTTTTATAACTTTGATGTACCTCCCTCTCTGCGTACGGCTGTTAATTATTTTTATGCTTCACCATACGTAACTGCGCGCCCTCAAGATGTGAAGCTCATAAAAATTCATAGAGAGCAAAGTGAAAATTGGCAATATAACTTTTGAGCGAGATTCAATTCACCGCGTTAAGATTTATCTCGTTTTTGAATGTTGAGCTTGTTAGTTTTACTTTGTAATGGTAAAAGAGTTTTGTTTAAGTGAAAACGTCGATATAATTTATTTGGAAAAGTTTTCGAAGCTTAGAACTGAATAAAACGTTAATGATAGTTTCAACCCTATAAACAAAATTAAAGCAGAATCATTGTCTTAAGATCTTTATCAGGTCTCCAAAGGCTCTATAAATATTCTCAGACACTTAATTGCGACCATTACAAAGTCGCGCTCGTAAAAGAATGTTCGCTCCCGCAGCTAAGAACCGCATAAATTAGAACGTAGTTTGATTGCCCGTAAACACGGAGTCATGAGAATGGAGTGCTAATGATACTGACAGTCTTTTGCCAAAAATCAAATCGAGTGATGTGAAGGGGATACATTTCTTAATTAAAATAAAACTTGTTGGTTACTTTATTGAAACTTATCAGAGGACATTTCATTTCTTAATATTTCCACACCAAATTATCGTGTTTTGGTGAGAAGTTAGAACTCATACACGTAGAAGCGAGAATTGAATACGAGACGGCGCGCTGAGGAGAGTTTTGCTTTAGATATTCATCACAAAGACTTCAGCATTAGCACTCCATGCCAGCATTGCCAGCATTGTTTCTGCTCCATGCCTTAGCTTTGCAGTAGAATGTATGGAGATATCCGATATCAAACGACTGTTCGAGTAGCTATTCAAGACTATCATATTTCCACCATCCCACTTTGCTACTATGAGCTGAGCACTTACTACCCTCGAATTTGCCTCAAACTATCCCTTATCACTGAAGCCGTAACTTTGAACAACTTCATGTTCTTTTAAGTTGCAAGTTTAGGATTTGCATGTAATGTTAGAATTGTTGGAATTAAACGTTTTGAGGTTTGTTTAACATTACATTTGATTGTAGATTCAATAGTTTTAGTTTTAAAGAAATCCTGTAATAAAATAATCAAAAGTAAGGTTTCTGGCACATATCTCGATCAATAAAGATCATGCGAAGCTCGCGAACTTTTCTTCGTCTTTGCCAACTTTTAGCTTTGTTGTGTGTCCCCAAGTTTCCGATAAAATATAGACCCATTTTCATTGAATTGTAATGCACGAAACTTTTAAACACTGACCTGGAATCACCATCAAAATGCAGCATCTGTCCGTTTTTCTTCCAGTAGACTGTAGGTTCTGGTGACCCTCGCGGAGGAGAGCATTCCAGTATCACAGTCTCGCCTTGTGCAGACTGCGTCGACACCGGTTCCAGCCTGAACTCTTCACGGAGTACTGTTGAAAAAAGTTGATGTTTTAATTAAAGTACTGAACAGAAAGACTACCTTACAGCGTAAATAGGTATCTTTGTATTTGATTCTGACTGACTGGCTCTCAAGAACATGCCTGAATTGAATGACGAACATAAAGATGACCCTACATCTCCATCCTGAGGTGGGAGGGTATTCTTGACGGGTTATACCGCGATAAAAAAGGGCTATTTAATAGGCATGTAATGCCTCCACTGCTGCAGGTCTTCTCTTCGAGAGTAAGTGGGCTGTAATCAACCACGCGAGCTCAGTGTAGGTTAGTCAATGTCACATCTCTTTGAATTTTAGGTTGTCAGACATGTCGATCTCCTCTCCTCACAATGTTCACCGTCTCCGTTTTGAAAGCAGTGGTGATGATATTACTTACACAAAGTAAAGCACCTGGCTGGGTTCAAATCTAGGATCTTCTCGTAAGTCGGGACCGTTACTAGGCCACCACTGCTCATGGTCTGCACTGAACATGGCTTGGTAACTATGCAATCATGTGAACGGGTACGCTAATCTCACGAACAACTGACCATCCACGCCGAGGTGAAAAGTGCACACAGCCTATATTTTTAAACTGTTTGCCCCACTTACAAATCAAGATATTAACTGTGGTCCGTGCAATAAACAAGTACCCGTACAATTACAAAATTGCTAAATAATTAAAACTGACCTGCAACATGCAACGTTGCGTTTCGACTCCGAGCTGTTCCATATGGGTTGGTAGCTTCACACCAGTAGACGCCAGCGTCTGAATGCGCCCTTCCATGAGTAGTTCTTAGGAAGATCAGTCCTCCAGCTGGGAGGAGGCTTCGGTGTGTGTCTGAGACGACGAGTACCCCTCCCTTGTACCATCGGATGGTGGGGGGAGGGGATCCTCCGGCTCGGCAGTTGAGGGTCGCAGGCTGGTGGCGAGCTACCGTGACGTCTATTGGTTGCTCTATGATGTAGGGCGCTTCTCCGGTGCTGACGTAGTCATCGCTCATGCCACCATTTACTGGACCTATTGAAAAACAAGATAATATGTAAGTGGAACCATAAATTATATTCCATTCATTATAGCATTACACAAATTACGCCTTAATCAAAACAGTTATTATGTAATATTTTCTAAAGGACTGCGCTTTAGAGATTTTTTCTTAAATCTAAATGATAAATAAATTACATTGCTTAGTTATTTATCATGAAATAACTAAATTTATTATACGTTTAAATATCTAAATAATGATAGGGTTATTTGTCTTACGTATAATAAATGGAGTTAAAAGTTCTCATAGCAGCGACATTACAGTTGAAATTAGTCAGGCGATTTTTTTTTCGCAAAATATACACCGCTATGTCTGGTGATATTGCAAAAAAATACCAGATTCTTTGTCTTGATGTCGAACATTAGCACGGCTACTTCTCGACACGTCGACCCTAACAATATAAATTACTGTGTAAACACTTATATCCAAGTGTTTATGCAGTGGCGTGTTGGGCAAGCCTCGTGAAAGGCGACGTTCGATCCCACCCACTGCAATTTCTCACAAACACACAAGCTTTATTTTAAAATTTTCCCTAACAAAAGCCCTTTCTAACCTACGGTTTATTTTAATAATAGGTGGAGTATGTCATTTGCAGTTACTCTAAAGCGACGCACAACAATAATGAGCTATAAACACAGGCTTGCCCAGAGCCTGAGGGTCCCCTTCGGATGCTGGGGTACCCCAAGACCCCACTATTTTATTCTGTTTACAACGAACTTGCAGATGTTAGTTTTTGACACTCGAATTGATGTATGTGTATTGTTACAGCGCGCCATTGTAGCGCAGAAAAAATCGACGAAAAAAAATATTCGATTCGGTGTCCGATTTTAGCAAAATGAACCTTCATAATCGATGCGAGTCGATTTTATAGGCGAACTTGTATGTTACGAACGAAATCAATAGGGATTACTCTTTTGTGTGTTGTAATTGTGTTTATTTATTCACGTGTCCCAGAGTTGTGAATGTGGTACGTTACAAGGGCTAATCTATAATTGAATCTCCATTCGATTTGCTATCTTTCGATTATTGTGTTCGCAGGCCTATTTTATAACGTATTTTTGGAAAGTATTAGGTGACCTAATTGCGTAAAAATAATACGTTTGGGCAAAGAATACAATGAAAATGAAAGAGGATAATTAACTAAGAGTCCATTGAATTTTTTTTTTTAACGTTGATACAATGATAAAGTACGTACATAAATACATATATTACCTATGTATATAATAAGTGTATGTTGTATAACCTCATACTTTATTATATGCTTGACGTGTTTAGTTATCTTAAGCATGTATAAATAATACTATTTCCAAAAAAAACATGACACTTCAAAACTCCTAAAAAGTTGAAAAAAACTGTCGTCGGGAACGACAATGTTGACAAAAATAATGGCTGTGTCGCGTGTTTGCATTCTTATAAAAGTTTCTTTTGTTTTCCATGGTTACAACAGACGATTTTCTGTAGCTCAAAAATAAATATTACTCATGTTTTAGAAGCATAATCTAATTAATTAGTTGCCTAGAGTAATTTAGCAAACACATTGCCAGACCAAAAAAAAAGTACTCAAACCTCAAGTTGCAAACTTATGGGGCAGCATAAGAGATAATGAATATTATTTATCATCGTTATAATTTTAAATTATTGTAACATGACTCTTAAAATTCATTTGTTTTAAAATGTCTCTTTAAAAATCTTATTCATTGATTTTTTTTTCAACAATACAGAGACAAAAAAATATATGTACATACATCCTTTTAAAAAAATAAAATCCTTGTTCAATGAGTTTTTTGCTCCTCCAATCGCACAGAGTAGAAACACTCAACTTTAGTGCCTACTGCACTACAGAAGCAGGCAAATGGAGCACTTTATTTCTTTCCTCCAAATCAGCAAACAAAAAAGTCTTTCATAACACTCCTTATAATAAAAAAATATAACCCATGATAGCACCAAGTCGCCATATGAATGGATATAGAGCAAAAAATATTGACCATAGACCAGCAGTGTGACAGCTATAAATTAAGTGTCGCCATCGTAAAGAACACACAGATATGATACGGTTCACTACATAGATACTAGAATGAGGCCTTGGAATCAGCGGATTTATGTGAGCGAGTTTAAGTAAAATAATTTATTACCTATAGATTTAGGGCAAGATTTCGACGGGACAGTGTTGGCTAAATAAAAAAAAGAGACATTTAGATTTCACCAATGAAACTGAAAGCGATCAGCGCATAAACCACGTTTAAGAACTGTCGGTGTAATTATTTACTACCTACCTACCCTACCTACCTACCTACCTACCCTATAGGAGGAAAATCAGCAGCTGATCGAGAAAAAAAAATGTATTTTGCTATTCAGGGCGGAGACAAATCCAACGAAACAAAAACCATGAAAATTGGTCCAGCAGATCTCGAGTTATTACGAAAGGAACAAACCCGTCTTTCTTTTATATATATAGATTAGAATTTAATTAAGTAACCACGTTTCCGAACAAATGATGCTCGAATTTAATTAGGTAACCACGTTTCCGAACAAACAATGCTCTTTCAATATAGTCTATGGCTGTGAATGACATTGACATTCGTTACGCGCGTTTTTTTAAATATGCAAAATTAAATGTATATTTTTCAATATTTCTGAGAGATTTTCTTAATATTTTTTTCCGTAAGAACCTTCTCCTAATAATAACAAATACAACAAAAAAAGAATTAGTGAAATCGGTCCAGCCATTCACGCGTGATGCCGTGACCAAGGAAAACGGGTTTCATTTTTATATATTATACAGGGTTTTGGGTTTTTTTTTTTTTTTTTTATTTGTATAGATATTGATTCTGACAGCTCTTGAACGCGTTTTAGATGTTCTGATCATGTTTTGTTTCATTGGTGGAATTAGCATTTAGGCCTAATTTCATCTGAAATCTCTAAATGCTATTAAAACATTGCTTTGTTTCTGACAATTATTTGAAGATGACAGACACAAAATTATGTTTTACCTGACTGCGGTGTAGCAAAGACAGGGTTATGTTTTTAACACGTATCTTTGTATGTCGATATTTTTTATCTTCGCGAAGCATGTAATGCTTGATGGATTTTAGTACATAAGGTTCTCGACTCGATCGACTTCAATCTTTAATTGAACTAAAATAACTGCCAACAACTGCATCAGACTGCTTCAATTTAATTGTTATGAACTTTTCAGAATCATTCAGTGATTGAATTTAATAGTGCAAGATACTGTGTATTCTATTTAAATACTACAAAGATGAATTGCATCGCAATGCAAATGCAAATACTAACTACATTGTTTTAAAAATTACATTGTTCTTGTAATAAACATAATTTGGACACCTAGTTAAACAATTATAACTGTACTTCGATTTCGATTCTAGGTAATATAATTATGTTAAGTAGACGATGCATTAGAAGTTCAAAATTTGGTAACAAACATTTTTAACCAATTTAGTTTCTGTCACAAATTTTAGTAAACGCTGATTTCCTAGCCCCACATTCTTAGACGTGCAGAGATAAAAATAAGATTTAGCAGATTGCGAGTAACATAAAATATTGTTTATGTTTATCTCGATACGTTACTTTATCGCACATAAAACTAACTTTATCGCATAGTTGTGCGTTAGAACTCTATATATCGATTATTAGATATTTACTCGACATATCCTTCCTCGGGTTTATGTGTATGACATAAAGTTTTATTAGACGATGTATATAAATATTTGTGTAATTTAAAAAAATATGTGACCTATTTTTGAAATTTATATCGGTTTTGGTTTATACTTTCTCAGAACACGCGTTCTTACGAAAAATAGAAACTTTGCTACTTGAACCTACTAGATTTGTACTAGAAGAGTTGAAGAGCTACGGGTCGATATCCCGGCAATCGGGTTACGTAAGTTTTGTAGCCCGCAGGTAGATTATTCAAAAACCGTGTCTCATTAAAATTTTGCAATCTAGCAGCAAGATATATTACGGGCCTGTTAAATGTAACTACTGAAATCGCTACAACTCGTAAATAATAAGCGTTGCTACTCAAAATTATGATATTTATGTCCTACCCACGGAACACGCCAACGCCGCCGGGAGTGACTTTACAACTCACACGCTAGTAGTTACGGCTATTGTTCAAAAATCTTTGTTAAAAAAAAGTTCGCGAGGGTGATTCGTGTCCCCTACTAATTTACTACGGGCACATGTCGACACGCGTTGCAAGAGAAAAGTAAATAAAAAAATCGGTTATAGAGACATAGCTTTCGCATTTAAGGCGAGTGACACGCGGCCAACCAACTTCAAACTATTGCTATTCCGTTTGAACTAATCCCTTAATGTTTTTTGTCGGTTGGAAATTGATAGCTCTCGTATATACGTGAACTCATAAACTTTCAGAACATACGATCGCACTCAGTTCAATCGATTTGGGTTTATAGCAATTTAAACTAACGCAACTTTCGATTTTAGTACATTGATATTGCAATATAGCTGTCAGTGGGTTCGTAACACGATCAAAGTTATAAAATCCCTTTGATCGTTCGTACTAAAACTTATTTACGCAGAAAAATTCACATTGCTCCATGTAATTACGTAATTACAGATTGAGTGAACATTTTCAAATGCCCATAACTGCCAGAACTGTCACCCTAAGTAACTTGATAGCCGTTTGAATTTCGAATATCTAATTCTAATGGCAGTGATTGGCTCCCTTAGGAGGTAATCATGATTTTTCGAACGAACACGTGTACAATTTTGGAACCCTTTGCAATATGATGCGTTTGAAGTTATTAGTTGGCAGTGCGTTCGTGACGTTACAACTGACTGCATGTAGGTAATTAGTGCGAAATTAAAACATATTTTTCGCACTCGTTTTCGCCTTTGTTCTATCCCCCCAGGGGCAACACTGTGTAAAACTATTATTACAAATGTTGTCACGCGTCTAATTAATTTATGCTGTTTATTAAAATTGTTAAGAGGTAGAAATTAAATATTTTTATAACCAACCAAATACCCAATGAGTAACAACGTCAAAATTCAGTATTTTTCAGCTAAAGGTTTGTATCATAAGCCATCAAAAAGATTTATTCAAAACATATCCTAGATAATCTGGCTAATAAATCCCATCCAAGCGCCTAAAATAAAAACGATAACAATAAAATCCAAGATCCAACTTTAGGGTTTTATAAGAATCGTTTTCACACATCAGACATAGCAGGAACACGTGAAACTGACGCCATGTCGGCTCGTACTAAATGAACAACGAACGACACGCTTAATGAAATAACACTTATATTTTACGGTGCAAAAAACACGCACCATGTGCTAAGAATTAGCTCGACGGATGGACGGATTACTGAAATGTGTTTTTCGTGAGTTACCGTGTTTGTCTTGTAAGGCGTTCTACTAATGCACGAAGGGACAAATTGTTGACACAGTGTCATCTTTCTTAGGGACCGATACCTGGTTGGAACTGGGGCAGCCTGCTATCCGTGCAATAAATGACACCGAAATTCTTTGTCAAAATACTGCAGTTCGATTTTCAACTTTGTTGTTGTTATGTCAAAGTTGAGAGTTGTTTAGAAGTTTGCAGTTTGTTGTAAAGTTTATTTGGTTTCGCGAGGTGTAGCCATTTGACAGCGGTGTTTACGGAAATGCGTCGGCGACAGTCGCGCCGTCTGTAAAGGACGGTTTGTTGTTGTGTTAGATCGGCGCGTGGGCAGATGGAATAACAGATTTTGATACTACACAAAAAGTTGTTAGATTTTAGATATACGACTAGTGTAATGTCGAATCTTTCATGTAGTATTGTGTTAGACTCCCACAGATACTGTATTTTTAAAGTTACAATGCGCTATAAAAATTTTAGATGCTCGGAGAGAGTTGTTCAAAACGATACAAAACAAGAACTTGTAAAACATAAAATCGATTCTTATGCCATAGTTACAAGCCAGCGGGAAAATGCGTCTTTAAAATAAAAAGTAACTTCTCCGTAAAAACCGTCCAATCCTGTTACTTAAGAGAGTCTTGGTAGTACAACGTCTAAGAAATCTCAAACAAACAAATCCAGCTTCGAAACCGGTCCAAATAGAAGCTAAAAAACAAAATCGGAAGCCATTATTTAGAACCAGGTACTTGATCCAAAACATACAAAAAGGTAGTTTGCTAACTCAAAGTTATCTGATCTTGGAAACAAAAAAGTTCTTGAAAGGCGTTCCTTGCTAACTGATTAGTTAGCGACGACTATATTTAGAAGCAAGATAATGATCTGCTGCAAATTTTACAAAACACTTTTAGTTCTATTTTTTCGTTTTATAGACCCAGTATAGACCCAGTGATAGCTGCGACTTAAGAATTTGTAACCTGTGAAGGAAACGGACATATCCTTGAAACAAAAATACGATAATACATAAGACATTAATGGGTTACATGTCTTCGTATTTTCGTTCGTACACTGTTGTGGATAACGGCACTACCTCTCAACGAGAGTAGACTTCTTAGCAACGGGAACATAATAAGCTAATTAGTTGTACATAGTTCATCTATCCGCCAAACACTACCACTATTTTATATGCTATTCTAAGCTCAGTGCCTTAAACACACATACGTGTTCATGGTAGAGTATAGGTTAAGTATACGTACGGATATAGTGATGTCCTGACTACTGACTTAGGTACTTCGAAAGAACACCACAAGGAAATCCCAGGACCTATGAAATGTAATGAACGATTTCCAAATAACTTGTCCGTATGAGAAGACCCAGCCACAGTACCTCAGTCTTTTAGCATAAACTATTAGGGTATATGGAGTGATCGACTAAACATAAACATTAAACAAGGCTCAATAAAATATTTGTATTACAATGAAATAGATACAGTTTGTGTCACAATAAATGCCCCATTCAGTAAACAAACATCGTGGTGACTAAGGCTCTGTTGGCAATGGATAGTATTGTTCTCGGTATAGACACAACAACGGCTAGGTTCTATTTGTTAATAGTATTTTGTTTTATATGTAGCATAAACAGGTTGATAAACAAAAAGTTACTCTACTCAAAAATTTAATTGGTGCCCATTTTAACCAAGAAACCGCGATTCATTTTACAAAAATGGCGGCTCAAATTCGAAACATAAATGCACTCAATTTCAGTCGTAACTTCATGAACAAAGCTCAATTTACACTGATTTACATCATGCCTATAACAGACGGAATTTAAAACTAGAGTTTTATTTTCCTAGCTACGAAAAAAAAAAAAAATTTATTGGGGGTCACACACACGTGTCAGCGTTCATAAATGTCATAGCTTTGTTTAGACCAGCGTTTGAGATATGAACCGTTTTTCAAATATCGAACAATGACGTTCACTAAACGAACAAGCCCTTTGTATCCTTGGCAACTGTTTTTTTTTTTGTATATTTTTAAGTTGCCAGTATTATACCCGGTGTCTGATTTGAGAATCTGAATTTTAAAACATGTTTAGCTTTACTTAAGGCCTTCGAAATTTAAAACTACTTTTTAAAAATAAAGTAATAAAGTGGAGTTTGACAAGTTCTTAAATTCACATTCATAAATCTGAAACCACGGTGTAAGTCCTGATCTGAGATTTTTTGTGCCTAAATTCTAGAATATTCATATAAACATCTGTCTGGTTCGAGGAGAGATCAGTGGCAAATCTTTTTAGACGAGGGCTACGGGCCGGTAATCTTATTAAAGGCAAACTTTTATCATGGCTTCTGCAGTGTATCGATGGACACAAAACGTATGAAACAAAGTTCTGTCATAGATCCTTTTGTACCCGGATAAAGCTCCAACGACGTGTATATTCCATAATGTAATTTTGCCAAAAACCCTATCGAAGGCAGCTATCGAACCGAGAAAAGTCTATTAAGATTCCACCCATCCATTAATGCGAAATGGAACATAAAACAATAAAAGGAACTTAAAAAAGTAAACTGGGCATAGATTATTATTTTGCAAATGGTAACTGCAACCAAAATGCGAAAAATAGTTTGCATCTGTTAAAATCCTTAATATTTCAGATTTGTCTCATAATAGTAATATTTTGTTTGCTGTATTTACTTCAAGAAGAATATCCGATAAATTCTACTGTGTTAAAATTTCACCGTGAAAACTTAGGTGAAGTGAGCGTGAAGTGGGTGTGAAGTGAAATGTCATCTGTTATTCCATCTAATGCTAGAGATTGACACTAACGACAGTTCACTTCACAGCAAAACTGCAAATGTTGCGTAACGTAAAAAAACCACTGTTTTCACTTCGCTCTCAAATCGAAGTCAGTGGCATGCATGTATAGATCTATACCTAATGGTTTTATGTTCAATGGATAATGGGGCCAGGCTATTGCTGCTTCACTTTGAGGAAGTCTATATCGATGGTCATGATTCCTATGGGCAATTTGGTTAGCCCTACAGCTTCCTTGTTGTCTACAAGCTGTGTAAATAAAAATAATTCGTGATTGACTGACTGACTGATCTACCAACAAGTAGCTCAAACCGTTGACACTTAAATTTGGCATACAGATGACGTTGGCATTCGCTATTCAAATCAGACAAAGTTACGGGCAGAAGTTGTTTTTTTTTGCCATACCAGTGCTATTAAAAAAAAATGTGTTGCATTAATCTGATACGCTTCTATTGTATGTACAACTTTTTTACAATGTATCGAACTACAAAGCATTGTTACAAAAGATGGGCGTCGTTCGACATTAGCTTAACTTCTTTACGCTTTGATGGGCGCCGCGGGCGAGTTCTATGGGGTTACTGATAATTCGGTTAATTCATAAAATGAAATATTGGCAAAGTAAAAACAGAATAATTGTATACCTTTAGTATACCTGTAGTATTATTCGAGTGACAGAAATTAAAGATCTGATATTTTTGTTACAATATCGGCGAATTTAAAATTTGGATGAATGAAAACTACGCGTTTGTGCTCTAGCTTTAGTTTATGTAAACTTGACTTAGAATGCCTTTTGAGTTTTATAGCTTTAAAGGGATTAATTTTCATTTATGCCTATAAAGGTTTTTTAAGTATCTATTGGATATATTTTTGAAAAATCTCTTGTCGTTTTTTTTGATAAGCTGTGATAGCCTAGTGGTGTTACCGTCGGATTGCCAAGTTTTAGATTTCCTCTGACTTTTCGGATTCATGTGCGTATTGTATAATTATCACTTGCTTATAAAACGGGAAGAAAAACATCATGAGAAAACCAGCATGTTTGAGAGATATTTCTCAACAGCATGTGAAGCTAAGTCAGAGGCCCATGGCCAGCTTAGAAACTCTGACACCAGGTTAGTCACTAACCACACGATATAGAAAGAAGAAAAAGGAAGTTTATTTTATAAATCTCTTCTCTTCTTTTTAACTTGATCACTATCCACAGCCTAAATAATCACCAAAGAACGGCATTCATTTTTCTAAGTACGACAATGGCCAGATACGGTATTTATGTACGCTGTTGATTGTAAAATATGCGATAGACAGATGCGGGATACACATGTGTTTTGTTAACCTAATGAGATTTGTCAATAAGTTACGCTTCCCGCTTGGCATTAGTCCCCGGAGTATCATTGACTGTGTTTATTTGTAAAACACGATTTTTAACGCTTAAGATCTGTGGTCGTGTTTTTTTATTGAGTGTAAAGCGGCCTTTAGTTTTTGTCGTTATTAGGTAACGTTTAATGAAGTCGAACTTAACGGATTTCACTCGAAAGAAATGAGGTTTAGTACTATGAGTTGCTGAGAATTTGTAGTATAAAAATTATTATAGCATAATTAGCCTTTCGGGTTGCCTGTCCACTGATGCAGAAAAGTGAGGAAAGGAGTAGAGCCGTGCCAATATTGACTAATAGAATGTATTTCATCCATGCGGAGCTGATCACGGTTTAGCTTTTACAGCTCCGCTTCTCTCCTCTCTTTTCCGCTCCAGTAGACAGACAGCCTTATGTACCCATTGCTGGGACGCAGGCCTCTTCTCTAGAAGGTGGAGCATCTAATATTCTTTTACTAGTAATAAATCTCTACGTAAGAGAAGAAAAAAAAAACGTTTTTTTAAACCAAATATAGCGATGGCAGTTCCAAGCTGTATTAACATAACCTATAAAGAATTTTATCGTCCCTTCAAATCAAAGGCCAAATAGTTTAGATTCCAACAAAGTTAAACTTTATCCACGTGCGTCTTAAGCGCAACCAAGAATAGACCAATTATATGAACAACCAACTAAATTATTTAAAAGAATAAACAATTTCAAGGTTCACCTCTATTAGCCTTGGTCCCATGGGGTGGCGATCCCCTAAAGTGCCTTGCCGTACCATCTTAGATTTGTGGCAACACTGCCACGAAAATAACCTTGTCACTCTTTATTTATCACTGTGCCGAAAAATAGGGTTGCTTTGAAGCGTATTTGAATACGCTGCTACGATAAAAATAAGAAGAAGTAAAGAAAATACGTTTAGATGCGATAAACATGATGCAAACACAGGCGAACAAGTTGTGGGAACATACATATATGCGTCATATCCAAGCAAACCGGCCATCGCTTAGCAAAACGCTATGAGCCAATGCGAGTCAGAGCCCACGTGGTTTTCAGCGACAGCCAGCTTAGATCGAAATAGGCCCAGCTTTTACGCAAGATCTACTAACTACAATGGAAGTAAACACTTAAACGCCTGCATACGAGTATTTATGTTATTATGCAAAGGGACAAATTGCTTTATATACCAAGTGAGTACAAAAACATGATGTAGTAGACGGATAAGATAAGTGTTAAAAAAAATTCTCCTACACATAGTGGAACGCAAGAAATGGGTATTGAGTATATCAAAATCAGACAAAATGTAGGGTGCAATAGGTGCTCTTTTTTAAATTTTGATGTCAGCCCCATATTAGAAGTAGTTAATTTTCATGGGTACTCCACTCTCCTAAAGTGTGTCCCTCGTTTAACCACACTGTATATTCTATAGTTCGTGCCAACACCAGATAAGAAGGATGAAGGAACAAAGGTCTTACCTGAGCAGAAGCATATCAGTCCAAGTAAAGATGTCACCAGGGTCAAGGTATCCATCGTGGCTGCCACTACCACATCTTCAGCTCGACGAGTGATGTTCCTTGATGATGGCTCTCTTCAACATTTTCTTGCTTTTCTATCACCTGGAACAAAACAGAGTTATATGAGTACTGTAGAACTGTGTAGTCCCCACTGGTGGGACACAGGCAAGAGTGGATCATTCACCATGTGGGTCTAGTGCGTGTTAGTGGATGTCACATGTCTTCGAATTTTTCGTTCTAGGACATGCCTAGTATCCTCAAAATGTTTTCATTCCCCGAAATTAAATACACAAAGTAAAGTTTTACAAATAAATAATACACAAAGTAAGTTTTAATTTAATTTGATAAATAATTTTTAATTGTATTGTCTGAAATAAAATAAATAAATAATAATAATAACAATTTATAATATTTTTTTTAACTCTTAATTCAATTCAAATTAATTTTTAATTTTATTTATTAATTTTATTTTAATTGTAAATGTATGAAATTATGGATCAATTAGTTATCCGAAATAAATGAATTTCATTATTTTTATTAAAGCCTGCCTGTCGAACTCACGACTTACAACTCGTAAGTCGTGAGTGAGCTGATACCACTCTAGGCCACCACTGCTCTGCATAGGTAGTATAATCTGTGCAGAATTTTTCCACGGCTGGTATTCTAGCCTCCGGTCAGTAACTACATGCGTTTTTGTTTTTTCAGACACTAATGATACACTTTCGTAATTTGCTAAAGAATACAGATTTAGTAGCTAATTAAAATGTAATGAAAACTATCTTCATTTTACCGACCATTTTCTAAGATTCAGAATCATGAAATAAGCAAACAACCTTGTATTCAACAAGATCCAACCTACGCAGTTCATAAAGATTTCACGAGCTGGCCTCTATAGAGCCAAAATTAACTCTACCTTCACCTAAATTTAACTACCCCTTACAAATAACTCCATTTTTCGGCCCAAATTAAACACCTTGAACATTTTATTCAAATAGCCGTTGTAATTTTATTAAGTTCATCAGTTTAGGGCCTTTTCGTAATTTACTTTAGTTACACGTTGGATTTTGTAAACCCCCTTACCCCTTTATTGAATAATGTAACGAGATAACAGGACCCATGGGCTTGTAGCCTGTAAATTTGAGGAGAGGAATGGTTCCGCCTGTGTATCTATTTTGAGTAAGTAATTTGGCCGAAAGTATTATGTATTTTATTTTTTATTTTTAAATTTACTTTTAATAAACTTTAGTAGGTTTACTACTAACAGATCACGCACACTTTTAACCGCTGGGTGTAGAAGCATGAAATTTTGCATGAAAGAAGAACTTACGAAAAATCATGCCCTAAAGGGGATATACAATGTTTATTTTTCAAAACCAACGGGTTCGATTCCTGACCAAAAAAAATGATTTTTTAAAAATCCAATGATGCAGTTTTAGTTTTCATACTTTAGTTATTTTCGCTATTCTTCATAGTTTTGAATTTAGCCATCCACGTCCACTTGAAGAATTCATCCTATATAGCGGATACAATTTTGTAAGATGATGATGATGATTTTGTTTTATTTTGATTTTGTTGTTTCGTTTTCTTTGGTGTTTGTTTTAATTTGCTTGTCTTCTCAGAAATCTGTAAATTGTATCTTATCTTACAGGTCTGTAAGAACGTGAACGTACTGGCGTGTTGCCAGGTTTCCACTCGTAGAATATATGCAACAAACACCCCTTGCACCGGACAGTCTGTGGTGGTGAATACAGTATCAAAAACCACTTCGTATTGTAGATTAGTCTGGATATTTAGATAGTCAAGTAGTTCTTGTTCTGTTGTATATTTCTTTACCATGTTACATAGTTGTTTGAAGTTTGCTTTGTAATGAAGATTCCAGAATAAAAATATCGAATTACGTAATGCAGGTTCCTTTATTACCTGTATTTTTTTTTCTTTTAGTTAGTGGTGTGATAAATACCAAACTAGCATTTAATTAAACAAAAACTAAGCACTGAGCATTGTAGAGATCATAATATATTTAATCAAAATACAACCTTTATTAGAAGGTGGCTAGGACAGACTGGATGCCGAAGGCGAAGGATAGGGTGTGGCGCAGCCTGGGAGAGACCTACGTCCAGCAGGGGCATGCTCTGACTAAGACGAATGAAAACTTTTTCTAGTTTTTATAAAATATTATAATAGCCATTCAGAAAGACAAATAAGCTTTCCAACTGACAAGCAAGAGCTAGAATAAAATATATGAATGTGGAAAACTTAAAGTGATTCATAGTAATAATTATCAAGTTAAACCAGCTGCTTATTTGATTTATACGATCACACAATAACTGTTCACTAGTACAGTACAAAGTTCAGTTAAATATCTAAAATTCTAACCCATTCAATCATTCAACTTTAAGGGACGTAGCCACATCTGTGCCGAGAACCATTGGGCCTCCATAATCAAATTATACAAACAAAATAACCAGCATACCAGCGACACTTCTCTCTACATAAATGTAAACAACTTCATAATATTTATTTGGATTATCAAGAACAGTAAACAGCTGTCAAGAAAGATTTGAAACTCTTAAATCTGTCTGAAATGACTTGTTGAAATATTTTGTATGTCAAATTTAATCTGAAACATAGGATTAAGTCAGAGTATTTCGTGTTTTCTGATCTTGGGATTAGTATATTTATCAGTGTACCTCTGAAATCGCGCAAAAAAAACAGCTGTTACATTTTGACGAGTTACGCGAGCTTAGTGTGGAACATATGAGCAGATTTTATTTTCGCGATTTCAAATTTGTTCCCATAGTAAAAGTTGATAATAATAATGAGTACAAGTGACCCCTTAAAATATTGCATATGAATTCAATTTCACCCTGTATAAGATTTCTGGATAAAATAAAGATGTACCGTAGCCAGCACGTCAAGTTACCACAAACTGCCAAATTTTCTCAATCGATTTTGAATTTGACCTACAACGTATTAAGGTTTAAAATCATTTGACAGTTTTGTGTAACTAGATGTGCTGGCGACTGTACATATACCTAATATACATTTTATGTTTAATTATATTTATTTAATACTCAATGATGTCTCATCTTCCAAAGAGTAGGCAAGTGATATGATTAGTTCTAATTTTCTACTGAAATAGTCATTGAAACCACAAAAATATCAACAAACTTTCAGTAATTACAAGTTTCTTTCATCTATAACTGTTATTAATTTAAAATGTTTGTAAACATTTAATCGCGAACATCAGCCATGTTACAACATGTAGTTTATTCAATAAACGTCTTAAATACCATACGACGTTTCAGAAATATGTGATGTTTACGAAATTCACGAAAAGGGGCACGTGTCGGAAGACATTAAAACGATGATTATTAATTTTGTTTCACGGAGTTTCTTCACCTACTTTTGAAACGACGGGCAACATTTAGCAAAGTTTTTTTTTATTATTAACTAGCACTTTGCCCGCGGCTTCGCTCCCGTGGTTTTTCCCGTGGGACCCGTTATTTTTCCCGGGATAAAAAGTAGCCTATGTTACTCCTAGAAAACTAAGCTTTCCAACGGTGAAAGAATTTTTAAAATCGGTCCAGTAGTTTTCGAGCCTATTCATTACAACCAAACAAACAAAGTTTTCCTCTTTATAATATTAGTATAGATAAATATTGGGGAATATATTTGATGTTGTAACTGATGTGACAAATTAGAATAACATTGAGAGTTTTACGAATTGTTGAAAGGAAATAATTTGGAGATGAATACTGGAGGAGCTGGCTTGGGGCAATACCTTGGTGACACTAACTCCTTTTGCAAATGACAGGTCTGTCTGTTTTGTGTGGTTAGTGACTAACCTAGTGTCAGAGTTTGTATAGTGCCCACAGGCCTCTGCTAGCTAAGTGCTTCACATGCTGTTGAGAAATATCTCTCAGGCATGCCGCTTTACCCTGGTGCAAGCCATGGTCCGGGGCGAGAGGGAGTGGGAGGCAGTCACCTTCTTCTGCGAAAAAGTCATGCTCACGAAGGAGGTGGCGGGATGGGAGAGAGAAAGGTCCTCCCGTCCCAGCCACCGCGGGAGACGCCCCGGGCGTCGGGAGCCACGTGACTACTCCCGGCCACCGTAGGCGCGGGCCTGCGGACGGTCAGTAATGGGTGACTCACCATCCGATCAGCACCAGGCCCGTGCCGGATGGCACGTATATGTTCCACGCGCGCCTCAAAGAGATGTCAGCATATGAAGGGGCCCCTCAGGGCCAAGCATGCCGGGTAAGCGGGATTGTCCGAAAGGGTTACCGCTACCCCGGAACATAAAGGTCTACGGAAGGAACATGGATGGGTTTTAGTCAGTAAGAGTCTGACACTCCCTTCCGCTCCACCCAGAGCGGGAGCAGTCATTGGATGATTTCCCAGCCTTAAAAAAAAAGGCATGCCGGTTTCCTCAACCTTTTTTTTCCCGTATTTTAACCCAGTGATAATTATACAATACGTACATGAATCCGAAAAATCAGAGGTACGTACCTTGGGTTCTGTTATAAATTGTAAGACAACCCTAACCATATAAAATATAAATGCTGACGCCTCATAGGCGTCATATAGCGTTTCCCACACTTGATGCATTTTGTGTCACATTAGTTTCATCAGTCATACTTTGAACTTCGTGGCGGACACACTAAAATCATATTATTTGTAAAATCAATTCATTTTCGAATAAAAGTCTTTTCAGCGTTAAAAATAGTTTTTTTTTAAAAGGGATTTCGAACCTGCCCGGTAACAGTGGTGTCAGAAGTGGGATAGTCGGTATAAGTCGTTACTGGCTATCCAATAAACTATACAAACCCAAATTCTTCACGTTCCGTGTCCGCCCGCCTATTCGTCTCAACATCAAACACAAAATCCAGTGTGACTCTAACCAAAGTGACTCAATCCAACTTAAATCTATCCAAAGTGACTCTATCCAAAGTGACTCTATCCAAAGTGACTCAATCCAACATAAATCTATCCAGTGTGACTCTATTCACCGAGACTCTACCCTGAGGCTATCCAGTGTGTGTGCCATCGCGTCATCAAAACCAAGTTATTCAGTATCCGACTGCGAGCACACCGAACTTCTCCGAGTTGGCAAGTAGCCAACTAGTCTGCTAAGCCTTTCATCGTGTGGCTGGGTGAGCTTAAGGTTAAGCCAACCCCTTCCAACGCCGTCGACGGGTCGTCCAAATACTGCTGCATCTGAAGCTAACTGCTGCTGCTGCTGCATCTCTGCGTTGCTGCTGCGCGCGCTACTCACCGTCTGCGTGATGACCGCTCTACAAACCGTCGCCTTGTTGTGAGTAGAATATACTTACTTTTTGTTGTTGCCACATAAGTCTCCTTGTTTCCCTAAACTCGCTTAATCCTTAAGTTAAGTACATCAAATTGCCAAAACCTTCGTTATCATGGCTAACTCAAGTGACAAAAAACAAATAACTCCCACTATTTCTGAGCCATACCCTATTCAAGTCCTATGCAGCTTCATAAACCCATACCAAGGTGAACGAGAGACCCTATCAGCGTTTTTGACGAACTGTCAAAATGCTCTTGACCTGGCGTCTGAGGGTCAAAAGTTTTTACTACTTAAATACATTTTGTCTAAACTACAAGGAAAAGCACAAGTAGCGTGTTCCAATAAAATTTTCGATAGCTTCGAAGACTTACGAACGTTTTTAAGGCAGAATTTCGGGGAAAGGAAGCATTACAACCACCTTTTATTAGAGCTGCAATCATGCAAACAACTGCCCAATGAAACCGTGGCACAATACGCTCTCAGGATTGAGACCTGCCTGACAGATCTACAATCCGAAATTCACAATTCAGACTCTTTAAAAAAGGAACTTCCGGGTCGTATCGCTATGACAGAAGATCTAGCTCTATATACGTTTTGTTTAGGACTACACCCCAGATTAAGTACAATTGTCCGTTGCCGGGACCCCCGAAATCTAAACACTGCCATAAGTGTCGCCACAGAAGAGGAAAAAATATACAACTTCTCTATCAGATCTTCTTGTAAAATTTGTCATAAAGTGGGTCACTCCGAGTTCGAGTGTAGATTCAAAAACAACCAAAACAAGTCTTCACCGAAATCAAGGCAGCCAAATTACAATATGCAAAAGTCTTCAACTTCTGGTTCCCAACCGTTAATATGCCGCTATTGCAAAAACATCGGGCATGATATTTCGCAATGTCGCAAAAGACAATTTAACAATTCCCGCTTCGATCGCGGAAATCCTGGGAACATGTCAAGTGAACAAAAGAACCTAGAGTGTAATCAGATTTCAACACTCGCCGATGACGACGATGATTTAAACTAAATGATCGGATTACGAGCCGGTGCCGACGTAATTCTGCTACTATAGGCACTAACCATGGGAAAGTTTTCTTAGGGGCTTCAATTTCTAAATCTAATGCCATTTCCAAATCTAAACGCACTACTAATTCTGAAGCCGCTAATAACTCCAATTCCCCAATTACTAATTCAATTTCTAAATCTAAACGTATTACTAACTCTACTAAATCAAATAATAATTCTAGAATAAATAATGACTCAATCCTTACTAGCTCTACTAAATCAAATAATAATTCTAGAATAAATAATGACTCAATCCTTACTAGCTCTACTAAATCAAATGATAATTCTAGAATAGATAACGACTCTATCCTTACTAGCTCTACTACATCAAATAATAATTCTAGAAAAAATAATGACTCAATCCTTACTAGTTCTACTAAATCAAAAATCAGTTTTGTGAAAAATAATAGTTCACCTAAAGGAATACGAGATAATTTTATCCAGAATCCTGGTGGCTATTCTACTATTTATGATGTTTTCCCTAATTCAAGTTCTTCCTTACCGTATATCGTAGTAAAAACCTCACATACAGAGAATCCTATTCGTCTCTTAGTTGACTCTGGCAGTTCCATATGCATCATCAAAGAACAGTGCCTACCTGAACTACCTAAAGTTGAAAAGGATATCTTAAAGTTCAAGGGCATTAATGATATCGACTCGTTCTCTGAAACCAAAGGCAAATTTATATTATCTTTGGGACTGGAAAATGGAATTAAAGTTCCGTATTATTTCCATATCGTAGACAAAATTAATTTAGAGTATGATGGTATCCTAGGTTCAAACTTTCTAGAGTGGTATAAAGCCCTCATTAGCTACGGTAATTCTAAATTAATAATCCAAGATAACCCCGAATACTATTTCAATCTAAAAACAACTCCAAATGTAAAGATTATTCCTCCTAGAAGCGAAATGTTTATCCGTTGCAATGTTGCGAATCCTGAGGTTCGAGAAGGACTTCTACTAGATGTTAAACTATCAGAATACCCCCGTTTATATATTTCAAGGTGTTTAGTCCGTGTTGATTCAAATAATCAGACCATAATTTCAGTGCTTAACACGTCAGATAAAGAAATAATTTTAGAAGACCCTGAAGTAACACTAGAGCCTTTTTCACAAATAATAGAGCCCAATCAAAACACTGCCGTCCTCAATACAACTACGTCTTACTCGAATTCAGCATACCCGTACACATCAGCTGACCGGGATTCTAAGGTTCAAAACATGATTAGATGCGATCACCTTAATTCGGAAGAAGAGAGTCGCTTACGTAACATATGCTCTAAATTTCAAGACGTATTTTATTTAGAAGGAGACAAACTTACACATACTAATACCCTTGAACATGAAATCCGCGTTAGTTCCGAAACTCCGATTGCAGTCAAGAGTTACAGGTTTCCTGAATGTCATAAAGAAGAGGTGAACAAACAAATTAAAGATATGCTAGATCAAAACATTATTCGACCTTCTATCTCTCCGTGGTCAGCACCAATTTGGGTCGTACCAAAAAAACAAGACGCGTCCGGTAAACCCAAATGGCGCATCGTTATCGATTATCGTAAGCTAAATGAAATCACAATTGGTGATGCATACCCAATTCCAAATATCTCTGATATCCTAGATCAGCTAGGCCATAGCAAGTATTTCACCACACTCGACCTTGTATCTTCATTCCATCAAGTTAAAGTCAAGGACACAGAAAAAACTGCGTTTAGCGTCCCATCCGGTCATTACGAGTTCACTAGAATGCCCTTCGGACTCCGTAATGCACCATCTACGTTCCAAAGACTCATGAATATTGTCCTAAGTGGCCTTCAAGGGACTCACTGTTTTACGTATATGGACGATATTGTATTATTCGGGCATGACCTCGAATCTCATTGCCGAAATTTAGAGTCAGTGTTTGGAAAGTTACGTGAACATACGTTAAAAATACAGCCTGCTAAATGTGAGTTTTTACGAAGAGAAGTACAGTACCTGGGACATATAATATCAGACCAAGGCGTGAAGCCTGATCCAAAAAAGGTTTCTTGCGTTAAAAATTTTCCAATTCCAAGGTCGCCTCGGGACATTAAATCGTTTCTCGGGTTAGTAGGTTATTACCGCCGGTTCATTGAAAACTTTTCCCATATCACGAAACCACTCACAAGCCTTCTAAAGAAAAATGCTAATTTCGTTTGGTCCCCTGAACAACAGAAATCCTTCGAGGAGTTAAAGCATAAAATAACAACCGCTCCTATCCTTCAATATCCGGATTTCTCTAAGCCCTTCGTATTAACTACCGACGCTTCTAATTTCGCTGTATACGCAATCTTATCTCAAGGAAAAGTTGGTCAAGATTTACCCGTCGCATACGCATCTAGAACTCTTAATAAAGCGGAAGGAAACTATTCCACTACTGAAAAAGAATGCTTAGCTATAATTTTCGGTACAAAGGTCTTTAGACCTTATTTATACGGCAACAAGTTCATTGTAGTCACGGACCACAAGCCACTTCAGTGGTTATTCAATTGCAAAGATCCTAGTTCAAAATTAGTTCGCTGGCGCTTAAAGTTAGAAGAGTTCGATTATGAAGTCGTTCATAAAAAGGGCAAGATGAATTGTAACGCCGATTCCCTGTCTCGTAACCCGGTTCTTACCATGGACCCTAGTGTCCCTTCCACTTCTGAAACTTATGAAAAATATTTACAAATTAGCCAACAACATAATAATTCTTATGACACTGTTATAGAAGAACATAACGAATCACTACTGAAAACAAAATGTAAAATGATTACTTACCCTACTGCCATCGACTTAGACGACTCGATCCCGTACTGCTCTGAAATTCTACAAATGTCTAAGTTCGATGAAGACCTACCTGACATACGAACTTTAGAAAGGGAACTTTATACGTTTCAAAGTACGTCCAATGAAAAACACGTTTTCACACACTTATTCTTACGTGTTCATCACTACGACGAAATGACTTACAAAGATATTTTTAATATGTTAAGAGATTATCGAGAAATGATTACTGCATGGTATTCGGAAGAAAAAGAAGTTGCTATTTCCGATTTCCAAGATCCATTTACAAAGCTGTCGTTTACCAAAATATACAATATTATAGGTTTTCTATTCCATAACACGGGTGTCAAAGTTCATATCTATCATAATAATGTTCTATTTCCTACCCCCGCTGAAGTTCCTCGCATATTGAAAGAGAACCACGATTCACCTTCAGCAGGACACCCAGGTATTTCTCGCATGTACGACAGGTTAAAAACTCTTTACTGGTGGAAAAACATGCGTCAAGACATAGAGAACTATGTCAAAAGTTGTAAGTCCTGCCAAATAAATAAACCATTACGTCAAACAAACCGTGCTCCCATGATAATCACATCCTCAGCTACAAAACCTATGGAAAAGGTATTCCTAGACGTAGTAGGACCATTACCCGAAACTCACGATTATCGCTATAAGTTTATCCTTACGTTGCAAGACGATCTAACTAAATATTCACAAGCATATGCTATGACAACATGTTCTGCCGAAGAGACTGCCCATAAATTCGTGCTCTTCATTTCTCACCTAGGCATTCCCAGAATGATCGTAACCGACCAAGGGACAAACTTTACATCTGACGTTTTAAAACAGTTAGAGAGATTGTTCGGCATTAAACACGTCTTCGCCTCTCCTTATCATCCACAAACATGTGGCGCTCTCGAGAGAAGCCATGCCACCTTGAAGGAGTACCTGCGATCGTATATTGAAGATAATCAACATACATGGAGCTTATATTTACAAACTGCCATGATAGCATATAATACTAATGTCCATTCCACTACCGGTTTTCAACCGATGGAGCTATTGTTTGGATTCAAACCCTACATGCCTCAAAGTGCCGACACTTTAGAATTAAATACCTATACAGATTATATTCGTGCGCTTAATCATAGGTTATATTATAGTAGACAAAAAGCCTTAGAAAATATACACTCGTCCAAAGAAAAATCTAAACAACGCTTCGATGTTCATGCTAAACCTGTGACGTATAAAATAGGTGACATGGTGTATTTACGGTGTCATCATAAACAAAATAAAGCAATGTCACCTATATGGAAGGGCCCCTATAAAGTTGTCAAGATTAATGGTAACCATACGGTCACACTCTTAATCAATAGAAAATATGTTCGTCACCACTATGACGAAATAAAAATTGCAACAGATGACTAGCCTAATCTTTTCTATTTCAGGTTATTTCTTCAACTATCCTCGTGCCACAAATTCGTTACTCCAATCATAGGTAGTCCAGGCCTATACTTCGACCAATTACCAAATGTTAAATTCACAAACGATCACTGGAATGTAGTAACCTACTTAGATATTAGCCATATAAAACCGCATCTGGATAAAGTCGAAGCTCTAATCAAAGAAGTGTCTAATTTCTGTATCACTAGCTCTTCTAGTAAAATTCAACTAGAATGTACTAACTTACTATCGCCTTTACAAAATCAACATCTAAACAATGTTCCTAAGTTTTTGTCGATATCCTACCTTGTCGAAGACCAAAAACAAAACCGTTTTAAACGCGGGCTCATTGATGCTGGCGGTTCAGTGTTAAAATCTATTTTTGGAACTTTAGACTCTGAAGATGCCTTAAAGTTTTCGGATGCTATCACTAAAGTACAGTCAGATGAAAAACAGCTGGCTCACTTAATGAGAGATAATATTCACGCTATCCAGTCTACTATTTCAACCTTCAATAACACGATGTCAAGGGTTAACAAAAATCAAAACCAATTAAACCAAAATTTAGAGATTATTCAAAAAGCATTTGAGCGAATATCAAATTCAACTGATAAGTTCGAAATAAAAAATCATTTAATGATGTTATTGAACTCACTAGAAAGTATTACTATAGCCTTGTCCTTTGACATTGATGACGTCAACAATGCTATCTTATTTAGCAAGCTCAACATTCTTCATCCAACTGTACTAAGTCCTTATCAATTATTCCAAGGACTGGACCTGCATAAAGATAAGCTTCCTAAACACTGCGAACTTCCTACAAGTTTGTCTTTAGAGAATATACATGTCATTATAGACATATCTGATTTAGTTTGTTATTATCATGCTAATAAGATTATTATTATTACCAAAATCCCGCTCGTCCTCCCACAGACTTATAACCTTTATCACAACGTTCCTCTTCCAGCTCCTTACGACATTTCCAAACCTGACACTTATATACTCATTGCTCCTAGTAAACCTTATGTGGCTATAACAATAGATCGTATGTTCTATTCACTATTAGAGTCAGTGGATAAGTGTCAAGTGATTCATAATGAGTGTTATGTGTGTTCTTTAGGAAATGTGTACTCTACAATTGCGAATCCAACCTGTGAAACAATTATCTTAACCGAAGCTATAAGCTCGTTACCTGACTCCTGTAATGCTAAGCTATTACATGGCTCAATCGATGTGTTTTTCAAACTTAATAATAATAAATGGTTGTTTGTACAGTCAGAGCCGGGGAAGGCTCATATTACATGTGAAAATGAACCTAATAATTACGACGAGATCTTTTTTGGCACAGGCATGCTGACCTTGCCAAAATATTGTGTAGCTTTCTTTAAAACTTTAAAGTTTACGCCTAGTGACTATGTTACGTCTAATGTCACTAATCATATATCTAATTTTAATATTATAAAAGATGATTGCTGCGACAATCAGAGAATAAATAAAACAGTACGACATCTCCCTTTTGTAAAGTTATCTAATGTTAACGATTTCGACTCCTTGTTACAAGCAACTGTGCATTTAAATGAATTTGAAAAAGAATTAAATAAAGTTGAACAACCATCTCACTTACATAAATATGGTACTCACTATCTCTCGTTGACATATATTATCTCTACCATTGTCCTTATTTATCTATTGTATAGATCTAGAAAGTTATTTTGTTCAACTAAACCTCGATATTGTATCCAAGTGTTTAATCAATGCTATACTAAAAAGAAACAAACAGTCCAGTCTGTTCAATCAATAAGCAATCAATTTATAGAGTCGTCTGACGAAGATGTCCAAAGTTCATCCAAATCCCTGCCTACTCCACTAAGGCGTAATGTTATGACTTAGTTTTGTAATGACTCTATTAAATGTAATCCCTATTCTTATAAGATAGTTAATGTTTCGTTTAATTTACTTGTATTACTTAATACTATTTCCTATGTCTAATTCTAGTTTAGTCTCAAGGCTAATAATAACTTTACGTTATGATATTTCTTATAGCTAAATACAAGTTTGTAACCAAAGCGAAGTTCAACGTTTCATCTTAGATTTCTCATCACTCTTAATCGTAATGATCAATCTTATCGGGGGGGTTGTTATAAATTGTAAGACAACCCTAACCATATAAAATATAAATGCTGACGCCTCATAGGCGTCATATAGCGTTTCCCACACTTGATGCATTTTGTGTCACATTAGTTTCATCAGTCATACTTTGAACTTCGTGGCGGACACACTAAAATCATATTATTTGTAAAATCAATTCATTTTCGAATAAAAGTCTTTTCAGCGTTAAAAATAGTTTTTTTTTAAAAGGGATTTCGAACCTGCCCGGTAACAGTTCGAACTCGAGAGCTAAGACTTCGTCTTCGACTTCGTCAGTCCGCCGGTCACACCACTTGGCTATCACTGCTTGTGGGTTTTTTTTAAAGGCAAGGAATATAAATATGATGTGTCATACTACAAAGTCTTCATCATCCCAATAAGCCGTCCCATTTTTCTCAGTATTTCAGACGGAGCAGAGCTTTTGTCTAGACACAAGATAAGATGATTTGACATCGTATGATCCGTGTGTCACAAAAATAATGTGTTTCAGAAATATTCCATGTGTTACAATAATATTGGTAGATGACACTACTGACAAATAAATGTACATGGGTTAGTTCGAAGTTGTCACCCTCGTCGTCGCGAGATAATCCGTTTGAAATGCGGGAAAAGTAGAACAAGTAGTTTTGTTAAGCCTTTTTTTTAAGGCTGGGAAATCATCCAATGACTTCTCCCGCTCTGGGTGGGGTGGAAGGGAGTGTCAGACTCTTACTGACTAAAACCCATCCATGTTCTTTCCTTATTCTTTGATGTTCCAGGGTAGCGGTAACCGTTTCGGACAATCCTGCTTAGTTTTGTTAAGCCTAAGGGCCCTATTTCACTGGGACACCGGTAGCTGCGTAACCATGGTCGCACTGCCAATAAATGTATGTATGGTTGGTTGCGCAAGCAATCGGACGCCAGGTGACATACCCACCATGAAGCTGTGTATATTTTTCTGGCAGCGCGACCATGGTTGCTACACCGTGGTGTCCTACTGAATTATATGCTTAAATCAGTACCTACATGTCCTGAAAAATTCTGAACTAATTAGGTAGTATGTTATTATTGTCAATCTGCTGGTACTCGTATCACAAAATAAAATCTTATTTTCTCATGTTATCAAATTGAAGTACATATACATCTATAATTATTATATATCTACGGGTAACATTAAGTGCTTTCCTACAAACCTACCTAACCCCCGTTCCCGTGGAAACTTCGGGATACTAAGCATGTACCTATAAACATTCTAAAATAAAAATACAACGACCTGTTAAAATTTCAATCTATCGACTACTTTTCACAAATACAATATGGTGATGACAATGCGACAATGAATAAAAACACTAACAACACTAATACATAGGAGTATTTTGGAAATATTAAACAAATCCTAACATCGAAATAAAAAAAGTGATTTTTCAAACAAACTAAATACCAGTGACGGTTTGACTATGGGTTTTGCTAATCTTTGACTAGCTATAGTGACTAAACTATTGGATATATTTGGTTGAATTTTGGTATGCAGGTTGGGGACGGTATTAGAGTTACACAGTCTAATTTATTGTCGTATTGTTGTCACCACCCTTTATACGGATATTGTATTTTTACACAATACTAGCTTCTGCCCGCGGCTTCGCCCGTGTGTATGTCGAAAATTATCTCACCGGAACGTACTAACGAGATAAAAAGTATTCTTTGTGTTAATCCAGGTTTTAAACTACCTCTGGGCCAAATTTCAGACAGATCCGTTCAGTAGTTTTTGCGTTAAGAACGGACAAACATACAAACTTGCACACACATTCACTCACAAACTTTCGCCTTTATAATATTAGTGTGATTATAGATCAGTTACATCAAAAATATCCCAGATAAAGCTACCGGTACTTATAGTTATTAAACAACTTACTCAACCTTCCCACATAATCCGTGCTCTTAGTACAACCATATTAACTGAAGCACGCAAACACTCCGATTCACTCCGAAATTTCGTCGAACTTCAAAACCAATCTGATGACTGACAAGGATGTTTCAATTAAAACTGACAGCCTCTCCATTGATCCAATAATATTGATATGTCTGATTAGTAACAAATATTCAATACTCGAGTTAAAGTGAAAAGCGTTGGGTTTATCCTGTGTGGACGCAAAGGATTTTATACTTTATGCTTGGGGAATAAGGTATGATGTAGTTTGGGAAAAATAGTGTTAAGCTATATTCTGCGGGTAGGTAATAAGTTATCCATGAAAGGATTTGGCGAGTTGAGTTGATGGACAGAAGGAAACAGTAGGTAGTTAAAAGCTATGAACCGAGTAGGTATATTATATTATTGTTCAATGAACAGTAAAAATGTCTGAAAAACGTGTTTGTTTTTTCAGTCATTCTTCACACTATTTTATCTGAGTTTTTAACTTATCTACAGGGTGATCACTGGTTGAACTTTCCACATAGTGTTAAGTAAAGTCCTAAGTCAGCTTTTTTTTGTGTGGTTAAAAACATGTCGATATGACACATTATTAATTGTTCTGCTTAATTATAAATCATCCTACTAATATTATAAACGCGAAAGTTAGTGAGGATAGATGGATAGATGGATGGATGTTACTCTTTCACGCAAAAACAAATCTGGATGAACAAATTTGCACAGAGATGGAACATGACCTGGGTAAGGATATAAGTTACTTTTTATCCCGGAAAAATGTACGGTTCCCGTAGAATAATTTCCCACATACACGTTGGCGAAGCCGCTGGCAAAAGCCAGTAATTCATACAAATGTTTTTTCTATCTTTTCACATAACACCACGAACCCAAACAATATAACCTACTGCCTATTTTCCTACACTACGAAACTATTGACCCTGATTTAACTTTTGACTGGTTCAAATTAGTTTATCTGAACTCAAGTGCTCTTGACAACTTCCGTGGCGGGTAACAACCGCTTATTGGCTCCATGATTCGATATAATATCATATTAAATTGTGAATATATTGTTTGATTATTCAGATTGAGTACGGGTGTAATATTTTGTGTGGAGATTCATGTTTTCACTTTGTATGTAGCTTAGAGGTATGAGTTGTGCAACTTCTTTTTTTTTTCCGGAATATTGCTTGGATTAAATGTGTTAGTTTTCAGTTTTTCCGGGAATTTAAGCTCAGGTACTTACTTGTTTGTTTCTTGGTAAAAAACCAAGAAAGTTAGTTAGTTGTTCCATTCCAAGAGCTCAAACAATATCTTCGCATAATATCATTAAATAACATCGCGACCTTTTCTGTGAAGGGGTAGGCAAAGATATTTTTTAGTACAGTCACGAGCACCAATATGTATACAGTGAGAACCATTCATAAACAATTTTCTCGTGGTAATGATAACTTTGTGAATACTAGAACCTATTTCATATTAGTACGGGTTCCCATAAACTATGTTCGTAACAACATAAAATTACAACTATTGCAGAATGAGAAAATCACTTTTTAAAGTTACTCAGTGTTCACCTTATTTCGCCAGTTACATTGAAAAAAAAACCTAACAGCTTTTCCAATATTATATACTCGTATTCCCGAATGTTGAGACAGAATGCTATGCTATTATTTCAATGCAAAATCGTCTTTGTTTATAATATTCATAAAGGTGAAAGATTATTTTGTCCACCATGCAATATACTTGCAACTAGCAACTTCTGTGCAAGCTTCATAATACAAACTTGTCATAAGACAACGGAAGTTAGCGTCATTACAGATTTGAAAAAGAGCACGTTTTGCAATTTTAATGTTTCGGTACTCGGTGTAATTAATGTCGAGCATTTATGTATTTTCCCTTTGTTAATGGCTCTTGCTTGATGAAAACGAGCTGTTGTACTGAGTTGGCATTCATAATTTGGAAAAGGGGAGAAAATGATGTGATAATGGCCGAAGGAAAAAATCGCGAAGAAATCGGCACGACTTAAAACCAACCCGCACTGGGCCCACGTGGTGATCTCGGGGTGGTCTCACAGAGAGGACGCCCAGCAATGGGAACATTATAGGCTGATAATGAATAAAAGACGTAGGTAGTACCGATGATTATGAATAACTTTCATTATTAGACCAACTACGAAATACAAAAAAATACATCTGTTTCGTACAGACGCCAGCACATCAAGCTGTCCCTAACTGTCAAATTATCTCAATTAAAAATGAACCTTATGTCTTTGCAATAAAGTTGAAATAGTACTATCAAAGAAATTTGACAGATTGTGGTAACTTCATGTGCTGGCCTCTGTACATTTTCATCAATAAAATATTGCACTTCTGTATGAAAAAAACGTTTTTTTTTATATTTCAGAATTGGTCTCATAAGGAAAGTTGTCAGTCATAATCATGTACTGTCACGCCCTGAAAGGTTATTAGTGAATTAAAAATCACCGTGTATAGATAGCTGACGTCTTTTATCTACCTACTTGAAATTCGACACACCTAAAACCACCTTTAAATAATAAACTTTTTTTTTTAAGGTTGGGAAATCATCCAATTACTTCTCCCGCTCTGGGTGGAGCGGAAGGGAGTGTCAGACTTTTACTGACTAAAACCCATCCATGTTCCGTCCTTAGCCCTTTGTGTTCCGGAGTAGCGGTAACCCTTTCGGACAATCCCGTGTACCCGGCAGGCTAATAACAATCTTAAAGTTGACATAATTATTTGGCAATTTATTATACACCAATTCCATTTCATATTAAATTCGGTACTAATTGGTAAAACGTAACATTATAAAGTAGTGAATTACATTAAGGACGATACGTTCTGTTACATTTTAGAGTTTAATTAATAGTTCAGTTTTTAATTTATCCGAAGACTGTGCAACAGAGCCTAATTTTTTTTCAATTTATTAAGTGTTTGAAAACAAATCTTATTTTTAGCTCTACCAACATCCTTGCTACAAAAACGATATCAAAAATTTTATAGCGCCGATGTTCTATGTTTTGTGTAACATCAAAAGTGGAACATTATGATTGGGGCTATAACTTAATCTTTCGAAAATATTTTGTTATGATATTAAAATCTCCTGTATTATGATGCTGCGGCTTAGATAAGATAGACCCCGACAGGTTGTAAATAAAAGGATTAGGGTTACGTATTCGGTTATTATGTTATGTAACCATTTAATTAGATAGAGCTACTGCATACTGGAACGATACAAAAAAAACTGAAAAGGTAAGAACATCTGATAATATAAATGTATGTGGATGAATATAAATTATAACGATTTTACGATGATAATAAGCAGCGCTCTAAAAAAAAATGATATTAAAAGCTAGTGAGCAATGGTAGATGTTGGCTAATTCCTATATTCTTAATTCCACTTAGCAAAATATAAATTTTTATTTTTACTGGAAATATTTTCTCTTGTTTTGTTAATGACACAGTTTAGGTATTTACTAACTACATGGTTTACATAACATCAAGGCTGAGTCCCCGAAGGATGTGGCAGAGGTGTACCTACAGTGTATTCACGTTTCGCCAGTTATGTTTGAATCCCGTGAGTAGAGTTGAGGCTCACCTCTTATCGACGAGTCTGTTGCCATCAACCGGGCACAAATCCAGGCTCCGGGCTTCTACTAAGAAATCCCAGAGAGAAAAACCCAACAACACTTAGCCTGACCTGAGGATCGAACCCAGGACCTCATACTCAACCCTTGCGACCACTAGACTAACGAGGCAGTCAACATTTCCATGGTTCATTTCCACGGTTTAGGTACCGCAATACCATGGAATTAGTATGTACTATACAGTACAACGTAATACATGTTAAAATTGTCGCTCTGCTTAGAGGAAGCACTCATAAAGCCAGCAACACACAGGAACGGACGCGATTCAGTTTAACGAGACATTACACAGCAATGGGAAACTGTTAACATCCAATAAACCTAATTGTATCAAAATAGACGCTGCACTATGGCCAGTATTCCCAGTAATCAAGGATATTAGTTCATTAACATGATGGATAATCCGACTGTTTGGAATCCAATCTGAAATCAGTTACAGTCTAGTATCGATTGGTCTGCTCATAATTTAGAAGGCATTAATCTGTGCTCATATTTAGGTTATTTGTGTTCATTTATGAGAAAATAATGTATCAATTGTTTATTAGGTTTTACCAAATGTGGTCCCATAAAGCTACACTGTAATGCTTCTGTAATGAGATAACACTAATTACTACATTGAGATGCATGTTCAATTGGTCATTTTTTCTATGAAAATTATTGAAAAAGTAAAAGAAATACTAGCCACTGCTTCGCATCGGGTCCATAAGTATACACACATTCACAAAAATTTCATTGACATCGTTTGGGTGGTTTTGGAGACTCGCGTGTATGAACATGTCATTAAGTTTATTGTTGCTGACGAAAATATTATCGTGTACACATTTCTTACCATTAGTAGGTGTAGTTTTTATGTAAGTTACTTTTTTTCTCATTTACATTTTAGTTTTGTTAATTTGTGGCACTTAGGAACTTCTTAGACTTTTCTTAGACGTCATTTTGTAAAACAATGTGACCGCCATGATTGATTCTCAAACCCCCATTAAAGATACACAGTGGGTTCTAAAAACAATCAAATAACCGAAAATACATAAAAGTAGCCTCTCTATAAAATTCTCACGGCGCACATATGCTCCTGCGCATATGCGGGGTTGAATCGTCTAGACGCTGAACGAAAACAAACGTACCCAAGGTTAAGTTTATAATTTATAGCCACTTTAGCGATGACAGGGCACTGCTTGAAAATAACTATCTGATAAATAAACAATGGCCTCTTTGGTCGCTACCATTCAGAAACTGTACCATAAATATAATTAAGATATTTCTTTTACGATACTCATTTATGTATTGTGTTAAACTTTTACAGTGTTTGTTCAAACAAAGATCTCCTTATGTCAGCTGAGCTATAAATAATTATATTATAGTCATTTGTGTTCCGTTATGATAAAGCAATACTTTCGTAACGATAATTTCCCAAAATACCTTACTCTCTAGTAGTCACTGTACCCATGTAAGGCTTTTGAGGCGTTTATTTTCCGAAGTTAAAAATATGTGTGGGGTTTGATAATACAATCTTGAAAATTACTAAGGAAAACATTTCATCAAATTCTCATAATATTTTCGTTTCACGAAGATGTGACAACCATCACAGTTCGGACGACACTTACAGACATAATGACACTGTTGACATTTCTACTTACATGGCGCGACCCAGAGATAGCTTTAGCAAACGTTCTAAATGGTTGGACTTCAGAAACACTGTTTACTCTTCACATAGTTACTTCGAAAACATTGTATGCAGAACCCGTTTATGTAGCTCACAACGACATCAAATCCCTAAAATATTACCAGAATTTGCCCGTGCTTTGGAAATGTTGAAGTTTAATATTTACTGAACGCAGCCTTATAAGTCATGTCGTAACAACATAACATGTGAAAATATTTTGAATGCAAACTTTAAGTTTATAGGTAGGTCTCACGAAACCTGCGCGCTCGCACGATCACACGCGGTTGCCTTAAACGTGGGTGTTATTATAAAAATAAATGAAAACATCCACTGAATAATGTTTGTTTTGAAGGGCTCAACGGCGGAGGCGGGGACCCACACAAAGAGGGATTGATCGCTCCAAACTTGTAAAATATTAACCGCTCTACTTTTGGAATTGATTAATTGTCAGTTGTGCGTACAAAATGCGAGTGCCTGTTCCAATTTAAGAACAGTCCCAAATGTCTACTTGTCGACGGCGCAGCTAGTTTTTTAATTGCTGGTTCCATCAATCGCTCACCCGACGTTGATTTACAAGCTAACGATTCATCTTAATGGACAATTGGAATTTAAAATAGACGTTTCGTGTGAAAAGTGTTTGACAAGGGAGGATTACTTTTTTGGGCGTATGCGACATGGTAAGGAGGGTATTGTCATTGCGTCGGTGCGTACATTCGAAATTGCACAAGTTTTTACGAAAGTTTTGTACAATGCGCGTCTCGTCGTTCACAATGGTATATTTTTGTTCGTGCGGTGTGTACTGACAGTTCGCGTGATGTATTGAGCTCGGGCAGAGGATTATTTTTACCCATTTCACGAAGTTTGCATGCATCTATTGTGAACGGCGGAAGCGGCTCCACAAAGCGCCCGAAAGATTATTGTTAAGAGGGAATTTGGGATGTCCGTGAATGATTGGGGATTTGAAATATAATATTTTGCACGGGATAATCAGCTTTAGTCGTTTGTTTTGGTAAATGGCCGTACTTAGGACATAATTAAATAAAAAATATTCCGGCTCAGCCTTCTTGTTTATGAATAAAAAAATGGGGTTGCCTATTTATAAGTCAATAAACCAAGACCAGTGCCTAAAAATAAGAGTTTTAAAAGTAAAAAGTGCGTTGCAACACTTAAGAAGAAAAATTGCATATTCAACATATTTAATAGAGACAGGCGATGTGAACGTTCAAATTGTCGGCGCAATCCCAGAAAATTGACAGCAATAAATAAAGCTAATCTCAGATTTACAGGCAACAACCCCCAAAAAAAAACTCAAAAACATACCGTCAAACTTGGTAAGTAAATAAAAGGAGATTATTAGCGGAGGCGTCAAAGGAAACTTGCCAAGTAACAAAAAATAAACAATAGAAAGGACAAAGTTAACACCCCCTGCTTAACTTAGGGCTAAAGTTTTATAATGTTGGTATAGAAATAATGTCGATGTCGCACCTGGGACAATGTTACATTCTTTATTCTTTGGCCCTTTGGGCTTTTTTGTGTTCATGAAAAGTAAATCGCCCATGAAAATGTCGTGACTGCGGGTGTCATACATGATTTTTTGCATGGTATTCTCATGTATTCTTTAAAAGGAATATATTTATTCTTCGTTACCTCTTTCATAAAAACCGATGGCTGTATTAATATTTTTGAAATACAACTTCAAACACATGCAATCATCACCAGAATTTTTTTTATTTTATTTTTTAGTTGGAAAACTAATCGCCGTGCCAAAGACCAGACATAAAGTTTTATCGTCTAAAATAAACAACTTCTTCGCATATTAAAACATGAAACACAAACACAAATCGAAGCGCCATAGTGTCTCAAGACAAGCAATAAATATTATAAATGACGTTTGCCAACTTTGAAGTCCTGACTTGTCAAAACGTCTAAAGGAGCAAAAGTTTACGTTATTATGTTGGTATACCGATCAAAGTTCTGGATTCCTCTGCGGTGCTTGTGAAACTGCGACGTGATAAATATATGAAGAATTTTACGATATAGTTTTATTTTATTAGGTTGCGACACCTTGATTGACGACTGAGCGGCTGTAAAATTTATAATTTGTGTTTTATTAACGTACAGCTTTTCTCGCTGTGGTGTGAAAGTGTTATTTATAATTTATACTTTACTTTTAGTGTTAGAAATACCTGCAGCATTTATCTTCATACGTAATTAGCTACTTAATTTTACAACAATTTTACATTTAAATTCAATGATTGCAACATTCGAGGTTCATAACGTATGGCAACACAATGTAAGAAGTCATATACATTCTTCAACTCATGTTATCTGAATACCATTATCAGGTAAAAAATAATAAGTCGCAAATATAACAACATACAAAATATTTTACTATCAGCAGTTTTCCAATAATCATCACTGAATGCCATTCAATTAGCATTTAATTAGCACAATAAGTGCTCAATTAATACATACATTAAATTATTATTACATTTATTGATTTCGCAGAACGGGTCTCATTGAGTCGACACACTGCTGAACAGAACTGCGCTGTTACAAAATGTGCCACATTATTCATTAAAGATAAACTTTAATTATATAACTAATGATAACCAACAGAGTCAGACGGGATTATCAACGGTTATCGGGAAATTCTTGATCCGTTTTGTCACAAAATTGTTGTTTATGACTATGAAGGGTAGAGCTTAGGATTCCAGTCTGAGAATGAGACGGAGCTATACAGAACGTGTAGCTCCATCTTTATCCCACGGTTAAGTAATATTAAAATTTTACTGCTTTATGAGATAGTGGTCGTGGCCCCTAAAGACGAAAAGTCCAATTAAATGCGTGATGTACAGAGGCTGCTACAACAGCATATCAAGCTACCTTAATATGTCAAATTTCATTGATAGATTTTCAACCTTATCTTTGAAAGAATAAGGTTCTTGTTTAATTCAGAAAATTTGACAGTTTGGGTTAGTTTGATTTTCTGACGTCTGTACATACATTCTAAAGACGGACTGTAAGCTCTTCCATTTTTTATCTATTAAACGTTTTAGTGCCAATTTCACCAACGAAACTGAACGCGATTTGCACATCTAGACCGCGTTCAAAACCAGCTACTGACAATATTTCACAAAAAATAATGTATAAACCCTTAAATGGAGTTTATAATTATGTTAATCGCGTTCAGTTATACATTAGTGAAATCTGCCCTTAACCGGTTAAATTTTTACCAAACTGCGTCCTGCACCTGCTATTTGTTTTATGTAACCATGGGAACGTTCGTTTTTCCCGTATGTTTTAGAATGCATGTTCATCTGGAAGTAATGTATTAAGTATCGATGAAAGAATTTCCAAGATTCTCCCATACGCTGATAGATGGATGGGTGGTTAGATATACATTTAGGACAGCTTTTTAAAGACAAAAAATGCTAGAAATTATTTGATTTATGTAATAAACTTTTAAAGTCTTATTTATTTATTGAATAACTAGCTGGTGCGACTTCGTCTGCAATCCAGAACAAAAAGTAGCCTACGTCCTTAATCAGGTCATGTTCTATCTATGTACATATATACCAAATCAGCCGTTTTAGTGTGAAAGCGTTACAAACAAACTTACTTTCGCATTCATAATACTTATTAGTTGGGATCATTGAACCTACATTTACAATAATTTTACATCTGAAAGTAATCTTACTCTGTAGACTATGCGACTTCTCCTAACCAACGTAAGTACCAAATAAAAACATTATCACTACACTGCAAAAATTTCGAAATGTGGGGGCACACTGTACTGTGGCTGCTAGATAATGAATTACATTGCCTCTAACGAATACACGCGTCAATCAGCACGGATACTGACGGGCTCAATTTGGTAAAATCCTATGTAACTATTCTTTAATTTCAAAGGTTGTATGCTGTCAGTTATTTACCAGGCAGGTTCAACACTAGGTTTCACTTAGGCTCTACAGTACAGTCACACTGAGGGCGGGTGTACACTGTAGGTACTACTAGGCAAAGGTGTATGCCTTTACTTAGTCCTTTGAGGATTACATGCGTCATGTTATGTTATGGGAAAAAAATATTACATCGATAACACAGATAAAAGAACAAAAACAAAGAAGTAACAAAATTAAATGAATTTCCAAATCAAGACTTGTGAGAATAAAGACAGACACATTACTCCTCAAAATAGTTCTAAATAATTTGAAACAAGAAATTAAGCATTTCATTTGGCAACGTAAAGTAATCTTAGCTGAAATAAAAACTGTTATTTATTACACTTCTGTGGGTTCAGCCAAGTGAAACGGTCAATAAATTAAACGAAATATTTCTCAATTTCTGACTATACCATAAGTTGTAGAAGTTAAGACCTATTGTGTGAAGGATATTATTTTACTCTTGTTTCATTATTGAGAAATTGTTTGGGTGATCTACCAAGTAGGTTTGGGTATCTAGAACCTTATTTTTTGACTGATTATGAAATGTTAATCAATTACGACAGATATAATACAGTTAAATTTTCTCTTTTTCAGGTAAGAACGACAAGTCCTGAATGGGGTAAGTGAAATTAACAATTTTATAGGTTCAGGCATAGTAATTGACGTAATTGCATAGTACCTTTATCCATTTTTCAAAAAAAAAATGTGTAAGACAGACCACATGTTTATTGTTTAGTTTTTAAATACGAATCGCTCATATTATGGCTAACTCATAAAATAAGACTTTAGACATCTAAACGATACGAGACTTTTACTTCAACCTCACTTAAGTTTTGCGGTTTTTCGATAACGACCACTACGGTGGTTTGGCTAACCATAGCGCGCACCATAATAAATTAACCGCAAACAAGTCTTGAAACTAAAGCAAACAAAAAATTAGGTTACCGTAATAAACTGCACACTGCGCGTGCACCATTTACGGCTTTTTAATTTTAATAACCATGTAAAACTATATCGGAGCTATTCACACAATTTACATGAGAACATGTAATATGCAAAATACTTGATATAAAATGTAAGGCGGTGTGTTCACCCGTGTTGCTACGAGGCAAGTGGGCAGGGCTACGAGGCAGCTGGGCTGTGGTGTGTGTAAATCTCCTGGGCCGTCAATAAAATTCTGAATAATTTGACTCTCGCCCACCGCCCTCGGCCAAGTGTCAAATTTTCCACGTCATTAAACCATGCCTTTTAACTTTAAAATTAGAGTTTTAAAAATTTACAAGCGTTTTTGATTCGCGTCGGTCCCGTAATCAATCTAAATCGTGTTATGATGGTTTGCGAAATTGGATGCTTATTAATAATTGCTGGTTCAATTTTGATGGAAGAAGATTATTTTGTGTTTTAAATGGTTTGTATAAAGAATGTGTGATACTACATTTAAGCGCATAATAATTTTACGGAAACATCGTATTAAATTGTCTTAATTTCTAGCATAATTTACAGCCGGTAATTATGAACCACGTACAAAATCTCTCCAATCAAAATATCTGACATTCCGGGCGATAAGGTACAAAATATAAAATCGAATTCCGCGAAACTCCCGCCTTTGATGTACAGGAATTTCTCGAGTTAGCGGTTGATTCATCGCAGTGGATATTTCTGGCGCCTGAACCCCATGACTTTACGTACGCGCGTGGCGAAAGCGCGGTTACATTTGTTTTGCCGAGACGAGCAGTTATACACGCCGCAACGATTAAACACCCATACAGTGTTGCTCAATGTTTGACCACATGTTTCAACCATCATCGCACCACGCGCGCTATCAAAATATTGACCCTCTTATACGCAGCGCGCTCTGTGCGCACTTTATACAAGTGTGTCCACCTCCTTATTTGCTTACCCTATTAGCGGGCACTTAATGGCCAGGCATGCGGCATTAAAAATATTGATTTAAGTGGCGTCTATACGGCAATAATGAAGGAATTCCCTCTTATCACACACAAATTATGACCAATTACGGCTACCTACTATTTTTTTGTTCCAAATCGGCTCGTTAGGGTCATTTATTTAGGATGATTTTTTGTCAAAAAGGGACGTGCTTAACCCAAAAGGGTGGGCTGTAACAATTAAGGAGCCGTTAGAGTTAAAAAATGTCACCCCTTCAAAAGCTCTTCGGGTGTGCTGTGTCCAAAAAGTGAACACTTTTTATCACCTGGGTTGGAAGTCACAAAATGTTTATCGCCACTCGACGGCATGTTGATTTATGTTTCCACCCTGAACGGGGACCCGACCAAAATGAATTAGATTGTTTAATTGGTCATTTATTTTCGATGATAACGCGGTCGCAGCGTTGAGTGATTTGAGGTCACCAGAGTGGTGCTCCAAAGAAAAAATCTTTTTTTAACATTTTTGAAATTACCGTACATTTTGAAGCATAAAAGTTAAATGTATAAAGAAAATAAAATAAATTTAGGCATCAGCTGTTGATCTAACATGAGATTTATTACACATAATTGCTAGGAGGAGCACAGTATCTCATGTATTATGGATTATGCCGGAGAAATATGGTGTGTAAGACAAAAGCTAAGAGGGCTTACATAAAAACTGGCTAATGACCGCCTTACACTTTCTTTAGCCCACCCGTGACGTATAAATTAAAGGGTTATCTTAAAATTATGCTTAATTGAAGGGTCTAAAATACGGATTGAATTTCAAAGAGAATTTCAATTTGATTGATAGCTTTTACCTTAACGTAGTGTTTCTGATAATGGTGCATGTTTAAATTCTGGAATTTATTAGCCTAATTATGATAAGTTAAATTAGTTACGGTCCGTGGACCAATAAAAATGTTGATATCGACACTGAAGGTGTTCTAAATTAAAGAATTTATACCTAATAAAATTGAAAATACTTTTTTAATGTGGGAAAGTCGAATAAATGTCATTCAGTCAAAAAAGTATCGGGAAGGGATGATTTGTTTATGGTTCCAAATTCAAATTTTTGTTTTTTTGTTGTTGTTAGATGGCACAACTGTTTTCCATTTTGGCGCGGAGTTTGAGTTGCATCATTCTGTTATTAATATTAAATTCAGTGCTGGTTTTAGTAATATCATATATAGTGTGTATTGCGAATTTCATAATGGACAAAAATATCGAACAAAGAGTTTGTCTTAAATTTTGCATCGCCAATGGAATTTCGTGTTCGGAGTCACTGAAAATGTTACAGAAGGCTTACGGTGAATCGACTTTATCAAAAACTCGTGCTTATGAGTGGTTCAAAGCGTTCAAAAGCGGTCGAGATGTGATGGAAGATTTGCCTCGCTCTGGTAGGCCGTCAAGGCGTCAACGTCTGCAACTGAAGTTAACATGGCAAAAGTGAAGAAAATAGTGACTGAAAATCCCCATTCAACTCTGAGAGAGATAGCCACCGAACTTTCTGTATCTCACGAGTCGATCCGTACCATTTTAACTAATCATTTCGGTATGAAACATGTTGCTGCTCGGCTAGTCCCAAAAGATCTGAATTGTCTCCAAAAACTCAATCGCATGAAAGTCGCTGAGGACATGCTAGAACGAGTCAGTTCGGACCCAACATTCATGAAACGCATTGTTACTGGTGACGAGACGTGGGTTTACGAGTTTGACATGCAAACTAGTCAACAAGCTTCGGAGTGGCGCCTTCCAACTGAACCGAAACCGAAAAAACCACGCCAAAGTCGATCAAAAGTCAAAGTCATGTTGACTGTTTTCTTTGACTATCGCGGTGTTGAGCACTCTGAATTCTTACCGGAAGGTCTAACGGTAAATAAAGAATATTATTTGAGCGTTATGCGGCGTTTAAGAGAGCAAATTCGACGAAAAAGGCCAGATTTGTGGAAAGAAAGTTCTTGGATTTTGCACCACGACAATGCGCCTTCGCACAAGGCTATCATTGTGAACGAATTTTTGACCAAACACTCAACAAATACCATCCAGCAACCACCATATTCGCCAGATATGGCTCCTGCTGACTTTTTTCTTTTTCCTAAACTCAAATTACCACTTCGTGGCACCCGTTTTCAATCGATAGAAGACATAAAGGAGAATTCGCGGCGAGAACTGAACTCAATTCCGGAAGCAGCGTTTAAAAAATGTTTTGATGAATGGATTATTCGTTGGCGCAAGTGTATCGTTTCTAAAGGAGCATACTTTGAAGGTGATAAAATAAATTTGGATGAATAACAGACATTTTGTGTATTATTGATCTTTTCCCGGTACTTTCTTGACAGAGTAGAATGTCGATCGATCTGCCTAGCCTTTTCCCAACTATACTGGGGTCGGCTGCCAGTCTAACCGGATGCAGCTGAATACCAGTATTTAACATGGAGCGACTGCCTATCTGATCTCCAAAACCCAGCAACTGGGTAATACCATACCTCCTTGGTACGACTGGCTGTCATATTTTCGAGCTTCTGACGACCCGTAACGACTGTCAAAGATGCAAAAAAGACAGCCGGGACAAACGGCTTAACGTGTTTTTCCGAGGCTTGGAGGACTCTCTGTATGTAAACATTGTCACCCATCCACGAACCAACCTCGGTAAGCGTAGCTTAACGTGATGGGTAAACCTGTGCGGCTGTTATTACTTATCCACGAGCTCCTCTCTGGGTTTATTTAGTTAAAAAGTTTATATCCAGATAGATTCAAATAATATTGCACGGATGCCCCACCACAGAAATTAGCAAAATAGGTATTGGAAATAAAACCTCGTTATCGACGTTATTGATAGAATATAAACCTCATTTAATAATTAATTCATATGCCACGTTATAATCACATTATTATGATCGGATGGAAATTGAAATCTAAATGAAAGCATAATTATATTCAAAATGCATGCGGAATTTCAACAACGCAATATAATAAATCACATAGAGTAGCAATGTAACAGAGACCAAACTTTGTATAACATAACACCCAAAACCAGGAATGTACTCGTATTTCGTAATAGTGTCGCTATCGCAAAACTAGTGTGAAAAGCTCGCTTTCTGACAAACATCATGCTCCTGTACCGAATGTATAATACGTATGTATGAATCCATGTAGCATCCGCGAAACTCTGACAGAACCCAACACGACACACCACATCACAGGGAACCAAATCTCTCTCAAGTGCAACTTTAGAATATTTAGTGAATTTAATCTTTACTCAGACATGCCACTTACTTTAAGAAATACTACACACGTTTTGGTTAATGAAGTTGAGTAATTTCACTCTGAGTCTGAGAGAGAGAAAAAAATCTTTGTTCTCTCTCTCAAGCTATGCCAAACTGGCAAAATTTGCCCTATTGAAAATGAACCTTATGCTTTTGTAATATAGTTAAAAAATTATCAAAGAAATTTGTCAGATTGTGCAACTTGATGTGCACTGTATACCTGTACCAAAACAATTTTACCAAACAAAAAAAACAAGGCATACAAAATGTTTCCTTATCTTCTAACCTTACCAAAACAGAGCATCTATATGCGTGAACTAAAAAAATACAGTGTAAAATTCATCAAGTTAAAACATACTTTCAAATCTCAATCGATTTTGAACTCAACACTCAATGTTTTAAGGTTTAAAATCATTTGGAGAAATTTGACAGTTTGGTATAACTTGATGTGCTGGCGTCCGTACATTTTTTCCGACGCCGAAAAGGTTTCAGAGTCGTAATGAAATCCTGTTAATATTCACAGCTCCGGTTTCAAGCAATGCTTTATGAATTCGGTTTAGAGATTCCATTATGTTATTTATGGGTCGGATCGACCGGTATTTATGGCACAACTAATTACGAACATTTGCATTTTAGTGTTTGTTTTCCCACAGTGCGTTTATTTCCTGTTTTAGTGCGTGTGTGTGTAGACTGTTTTTTCCCTCGTGGATTAAGCGTAATGGCGATAATCTAATTTAGATTTTGTTTGGTTAGGTGTGAAATGGATTTGTTATTGCAAATACATTTTGTTGTAATAAATCAGAGGTCATTAATCTATCATTTGTATTTATGTGTGGGCTGGAACGTTTTCAGTTTATACATCAGTATGTGAGACAGACAGTGTGTGTATGTGTGTGTGTGTTATGTGAAGTATCTGACAATGCGAATATCTCAACTGCTGGCTGTCAGTATAGTGAGCAGTTTTGTTATTAACAATATCAGATATCTTACGTAATTGCAACAGCATACTAAATATCATCGCAACGTTACCAAAACACTACATAAAGAGCTCTCCACAAACTGAAAACAACAATACCACGTGAAATAAGCCCTGAATGAAACAGTTTATTAACACAAAACCTCCACATTTAAGTCGGGAACAATAGGACATTGTTCGTAACAGTACGCGCACTATTCTCCCTCCTAATTCCTTAAATCTTCTAAATGAGCGCCGCTTGAGTGATCCGTGAATTTCAATACACACAAGAAACTATCGTTTTAATTGGTCCAACAAGAACTGGCACTCAGAAGTGGAAAGGTGTTTTACAACAACAGATGTTCGAACAAAGAGCGGCGTTTACGATGTTTTTGCTACTGGACGTTTAAGCAAACGCATGTGTTTTTCTTGAAAGGTTTTTTGTGAAATTCTGTTAGCAAAATGGTCTCGTTGAGTTTGAAGTAGCCTACTTTAGTCTGGTAGGTACTTTTTGTAAGCACTCCTTTTGTTTTTGTAGCGTATTTCTTTTTATACGGAGCTTGCTACAATGATATTACATGTTACGTTTCTAGACGACTAAAATTCAGACGCTTTCCTGGAGTAAACGAGGAACAACTGCAAATATGTTCAGTTTTCTCTAATAAGTAGTTACGAAGATAGGGTAAATAGGAGATTAAATGCAAATTTCTCCAATGAACCTGAACGCGATCAGTAGCACATATAAAACCGCGTTTAACAGCTGTCCGTGTCAATAACCACAGATAATAATGACAATGACAGCGCATCAACATGGTTTATGTAAGAGCCAAAGGGAATCAGGTGATAAGCGTGAGCTTTCAAAATTAGTAAGTTGAATTCTAATGACTTTTTAACGCGTAGGTGTAATGTAATATGTTTTTTGATCGAAGATAAAATAATACATGATATCATAATAATATCATATTATAATATAGATCGTTAAAATTTATTTTAACGATTATTTGGTCGCTCACGAATGCTCATTGCAATTCTTCTCTGCCCTCTTCTCATAAAGGTACTTTCATTGATCACAAGCTTATTGTAAATATGTGAGCACCATGTATTTATGACATAATTAATTTTACCTGCCATTGTAATATGTGTTTTTCTTTTCACCTTTTGTGGTGTTGTATTTTTATTCTTAGTGCATCATGTTCACATAAAATTGTATAATTATTCATGTATACAAAACATTTTAAAAGAGTAGGTAACTTGCCCACTTGGTGTTTCTTGCCCATCCATACGAAACCACCTTTTGGAAGGGACGACTAGAATCAATTCTATTGCTTTCATTTTGTCGTTCAAAAGTGCCTTTCTTTACTTTTGACTTTATACTTATCGGTCGAAAAAATGCAAGAGCAAACTAAAATGGCCATCGTACAGTACACAATTCTATACATAGAAGCACACTTAATAAACCTTCAGTCATTATCACAGTTCAGGATCAGCAAGCAAGACAAATTCAATAGAGCCCGTAGCTCTTGCGAAACAGCCGAGAAAACTCTGTCCAACATCAATGGGGCGAATGGACAAAATGGAGATGGCCATCGGATGTGGGTGGGAATGAGACAGTTAATTCTAATTATGACCGTATTGTGCGGCGAAATTTTATTGCTATCTCATTCGCGCTCATTACGACCGCCGGGTGGTAATTGTGTTCTATTGTACTTCGGCAGACGACAGTTTTTCTGTGGACCGTGTGAATTAGGACAGGGGTCGTAATTTGCGTGGAGGATCGCTGATTCTGGATTTAATGGTTTTATATTGTAGTAGATGTGATTTTAGTTTGTATTGATTTGTGTAGAGTCATGTAGTTCAGGTATAATTCTTGACTGCAAAAAGGAACCTTACTTTGTGCACAGAACGGTAGAAAATATATTCTGGATGCATTCGATCTTTCAAGTAATTTAGAATAAGTTTTGAAATTCTCATAGAATAGAAGCATTTGCTTTATAATCTGTCAATTGTTTTAGTTGCGTAAAATATGAACAAATGAAATAAACAGATCCCATAGGACCTCATATCTAATTAATACCTAATACCTAAAGTAATACCTAATTAGTTTCCTATCAACGCGGCAACGGATGATATTATATGAAGTGATTTGTTGCGTTCATTAAAAGAATAAAAATTTTCGATTTCCAAAATCCGTACCGTAAAAAAACTACAAACTTTTTACATTACAACACCCAATAATCCGACAAATCGATTTTACAACATCGATTCCATAAATTGGAGTCGCTTCAAAATCCTTATACTAACAATCCATTCCGTACGTTAAAAGTAACGACGCTTTCGCTAAAAGGATAACAATATAAATAACTGCGTTTATTGTGTATCTATTTCTGACTACATTGGCCTGTTAGAAGACCACTGATGGATTCTAAAGTTTCAACGCGGCCTGTCGGAGCGATTAGCACCCTGACAGCTAATTTATATACTCAACTTACTGTTCTATTCTTGGTGGGAAGGTTGCAGACCCCGGTATGTGTAGACACGGCAAATAAAACTAAGTGAGCGGGATTTTGTAGTTGTATACGAGTGTATGAGTCTATGAGTGTATTGGTATTTGGTATGTTAGTTTATTTTGCGCAATAGCAGCTGTGCAGAAATGAAATTGTGGAGTTCGGAGCACAGGACCACCATGAAGAGTTATTTTCTCATATTATTGATAAACAACATTGAAATACTGTAATTGTTTTTTTTATTCTTAAATAAGAAGGAGCTCGTGGCTAAGTACTAACAGCCGCACAGGTCGATCCATCACGTTAAGCCACGCTTGCCGCGGTTGGCCGTGGATGGGTGACCAATGTGACCATCTTTACCTACCGAAACTCCTCCGTGACTCGGAAAGCACGTTAAGCCGTTGGTACTGGTATTCGGCTGCATCCGGTTAGACTGGAAGCTGACCCCAACATAGTTGGGAAAAGGCTAGGCAGATGATGATTCTTAAAAATACATACAACACAACTATAAATAATGAATGCTTTTAACTAACGGGGAATGTTATTGCATACTGGCTAATCAAAAATGAGATTACACTATGCCCCTCAATATCAAACCACAACCGCTAACGGCCTGCTCAATAAACATACATAAGTATAATGAACATATATCCACGACAGCCAATTGCTATCAAAATCGTAAATTCAGCTAAAACCAGCGCGTTGTATACAACAAACGGTCATTATCGACCACTATAGTGGCAGATGCGCGAAGCTCACACCTCATTGCCTTTTCCGTGACATTGCGCGATGCCATAAAAGATATGGAGTTTTGTAATAATATTAAAGTATCTTGATGATTTATGATACTTCTGAGAGTTTCTGCTACGTCTACGGGACCGTCATTCATTAAAATACTATATGTATGGTCTCTAGCGCATCTAGTTATTACAAACTGTCAAATTTCTCCAATTGATTTTAAACCTTAAAACGTTGTAGGTCGAGTTCAACGTGGATTGAGAAAATTTTACAGTTTGTGGTAACTTGATGTGCTGGCGACTGTACTTAGATATTTTAAAGATAGAACCAAAGATTTGGTTTTGGTCCTTTTTCCCTTTTGCCTGAGAGACTTAGTAAATCGATTGGAATTTCTTTCCGGTGGTCTCCATGTCAAGGTTATCAAGACTTCATTCATTAATTACTATAGTTAATTACTTACAACAATGTTTACTTTATTTATAATAATTAGTCATCGTTATCTGTTTTATTTATAACTTCGTCTGGTCGTCTTCATAATTATGAAGGATGGTATAAAAAATAAATTCAACTGTAGAGCCTTTTCGCCTAGTCTTCTTTGTATATGAAAGAAAACCGTGATCGATTGACTGATCTGTCCAAAGCTTAAGTCACTGATCCGATTGGACAGAAATTTGGCATAGTTATTATGACGTAGACATCCGCTATTCTACGCGAACGAAACGCGGGCCTAAGTCATTAAAAATCAAAGAGCTTTAGATTTCCATGTAACTATTCTACGAGATTTGTCCCACTTCAGACATTGTCACAAATCCGAACATGGGTACTTCGGTAGCGCTTCCAAACCCCTTCAGCTCTAATTCTGGAACAATTTTCGGAATGGATCGTCTTGACAAATAATTTGAGGACAAATTGGTGCAACAGTTCAGCTATTAAATGGGTTTGTTTATGTAGTTAAATATTTCACGCGCCACATATGGAGAAATAGAGCTTTCTACTTTTATGTTCTTGGAATGTAAAAATTAAACTTAAATATATTGATGTTGGCCTTTCTTGTACAGACGCCAGCACATCAAGCTATCACTAACTGTCAAATTTTCTCAATTAAAAATGAACCTTATGTCTTTGCAATAAAGTTGAAATACTATCAAAGAAATTTGACAGATAGTGGTAACTTGATGAGCTGGCCTCTGTACATGAATGTGTATAAGAATAATTAATTATTTATACCTAACTAGCTGCTGCCAGCGGCTTCGAAATTATCTCAATGGAACGTATTATCGGGATAAAAAGTACCTTATGTGTAAATCCAGGTCATAAACTACCTCTGTGCCAAATTTCATCCAGACCCGATAAGCCATTTGAGCGTAAAGGACGGACAAACATACAAACTCACACACTCACAAACTTTCTCGTCTATAATATTTGTGTGATTATAGTGTGATGTTATCAGTCTTATCTACCTGTTTTTACAAAAGGCAACTGTCTGATATTTTGAAGCAATAAGTTTATTTCTTTACCATTAACATTATCTTCGTTTAGTTAAAGGCAGTAAAAAAAAAAGTAAATTTTTTTGGTGTCATCTTTGGTAATAAATATCGGTATACGTCTATTATAATCGGACAACACAAACTAAAAAAGTTCAAAGCTGAACCGCTTAACAAAACCAAAACTTAATTCAATTAAGCGTTCAGTAATAAAATAACTACAGATATATTAGTTAACTGCCGCAAGCGTTACCACCTACCTCACTAAACACCGTAATTTCATTTAATATTTAGATCACTATCAAGATGTTTCTGACAATTTATAAAATGGCCAAACAGCTAATTTCGTACCATACATATTTCAAACTGTTACTCCGCGCCGTGTATGTGAATATCAGAGTGCCATCACTTATCATCTTTACAGAGACATAAATTCACGAAAAATCGTTATTCCAGCCCATCACCCTAAAAGCAGGCCTGCTTGTGTGCATTGCATGCTCGTAAATTACCCTACGACGACGCACTAAAATAGCGTAACACCCCAATGCCATGGGAACGAAGGACCCACCCTACGACCTCACGCTAAATGCCTACAAATCTGTCGTACGAGCCCGAATCAAAAAGACATCGAGATAGACGTAGCGACGCGATTAGAAACGCCCGTTCAATAAACAATTTATAGGGGATAAAGAAATTTCTCAAACACAAATGATAAATGCATCAGTCACGCGATGAAAGAGCTGCGTAAATTGGAATGAGGCGGAAGGTTGAACAATGAAGGAGCAGGGACGCAACCGGAAGCATCGCGGATTTTTCCTTGTTATCCCAATAACAATGGTAGTCAGTTTCAATACTCACCTAGCTTGCATACCATCTTTTGTTTAATTAATTATCCGACGGACGGAATAATTAAGCTCGAATTCGAGGCCGCTCTATTCTAAAATATTAATAATATCAGGTGCACATTGTTTGGTTGTTAAATGGAGGTAATTATCTGTGTGCTTCGTGTAAATTTATTGCACAAATTTTATCAAAGACCACCCCAGAGGAGAATAATTCGAACGTATTTGTTTAATAAAATATATATTTTCATGTTTATTCAGTGCTAATGCGAGCTGTATATCAATTAGGGTTCGTGTCGATAGGTATGAATGGAGTAGTGGCGGTATCAGTGATCGGTCACTCAGTGACAGTGGTCTCGATAGACTACCGTCCAATGGAGCGGGAAGCATCTATGGTTTCATGGCACCAGCCGCCATCAATCAGAATGTTCGCAATACGGCCGATAATGTATCGCCAACAACCCAACATTTAATTGTTGATGGATCGCCATGAATCCCCGAAAGGCGAATTACACGGCCGAATATAATATTTTCGTGCGAAGAATTTTTTCATTCGCTCCAGCCGTGCATATTCGATACGGATTTATTATTTTCATCTTTACATCTTACCCTCTTTTGGGCTCGGAAGCGATACGTGAAATGACGGAAGATATGAAGGGCGGTAATGGAGGAAAATTGTACTTTATTCGATTTTGATAGACTTGGATGGTGGATTTAGGTCCCGATGTCACTGAAGGGTTTCAATGAGCTGTGATACGTTTTTGATAAGGCGTCATTTTATATCAGGAACAGACTACGAGTTGCTAGAAACAAAACTAGGAAATATTTTCAAAATATTGTACTCACAATCAATTAAATTCTAAAATGCTTGTCAACTACTTAGACGCATTTAAATGTAACCTATTTATCTTTAAATCAAATCATCGCATTGCACGATGGGTGTCCTACGTCATAAAAGTATACTTTTTTATACAACACTATCTTAGTTCAACAAAGACAACTTCTGAAGAAGCATTTTGATATATTTGTCCTTCTTAAGATAAGCTACGGGCTCAAATGTCACAGCTCTTGAAAGTGGGTAAATAGTTCTTTGCGTGACATTTTTTTATATGAAACAGGTCATCATTTCATATTAACTGTCTATATATTTATATTTTTTAAGATGTCTATATTATTTAAACACACACAAAAGTAATGAATGATTTAATTGTTTATTTCGTGTTGATAGTGTACTGCATTTTCACATATTTGTGTCGATGGCGTACAGGGCATGCGCTTATTTGTCACGTATATGTGACAATATCGTTCAAAAGGTTAAGTATCTCAACTGTCTTTTCGTCTTTGCGTTCGATAGCACAGCTGTTAAGGATATCACCGTTATTCTGTGTTCGTAGGACCAAAAGAGTGGTTAGGTTTTTGTTTGTTAAGAGAGATTTGCTGTCAATGAAATAATATGAACTTAGGCTTCGATCAAATTGATTTCTTTGCCTTTGACGCCGTCACCTCCTTGGTGTGTAAGATCATCGGTCCATTTAGAAAATTAATGACGTATCTGACTATAAAATTTAGCTCCTCGAATAAAATGGATTTCTAAATAACATGATACTGGCATGCAATTTTGCGACATGTGAGTGTTCAACCAAACTTTTCTTTATACTCTCAACCAGCCAGGATCTTATTTCACTTATATCGTAATCTCTTCTTTACATAAAGACACCACTGAACCCCTGAATATACAGGGGTTCAGTGATTTTTAATTCTAGCAATAATATTACATTGGACTATCAATCATACTATCTCCAATGTCAAACTGATCATCTTACAAAGCTAAGAAGAAATTAAATTGAAATTATGCTAAAATGATTTGTAGAGTTGATCTTTGAAGTAGTAAAAGTTAATTATGTCTAAATGACAGTTCTGATAAGAACAGAAAACACTTTGTACACATTCACTTAAGTTTTCTGCTTTGATTTATAATTCTACTAGCTTCCGCCCGCGGCTTCGCCCGCAAAATATGTCGACAAATTATACACATAAACCTTCCTCTTGAATCACTCTATGTATTAAAAAAACCGCATCATAATCTATTGCGTAGTTTTAAAGATTTAAGCATACATAGGGATATAGGGACAGAGAAAGCGACTTTGTTTTAATGTAGTGAAGAACGAGGCAAAAAGACTAGTTTCTCAATAAAACCTTGTTTTAGAATAAAGTAAAAAAAAACCTTCTGCGAAATCTGGTGGGGAGAAAGAGACAAAATAAAACATATCTAACCCCCAAGGTCGCATAAAATGGATGAAAGGGACAGATTTGTATCATTTTGTCCAAACCGTGATCGAGTTTAGATAGTATAATTTAATTTATACTCCCATATCGATAACCCATGCGTTATGGGAGCGGTCGCCCGCACTCCCAATTACCTATACGATAAGCGTCTTATTTACGACCCGACAGTCGCTCAAGGAATTAAAATTCATTGTTTCTTATCCTGAAAATACATACCTAAAGATACACGGAGGTCAGAAGATATCTCAGCTTTATCTGTAACAAGAATAGGCTTTTAAAACGAGAGGCGCTTGATACCAAGTGGAATAATTACGTGACCTCTTGAAATTGGAAGTTTTCGAGCGGACAAGACTCTCAGTCATCCATTTGTTTCAAAGTAAAGGTGATATCGGATTTCGTGAATGAATTCAAAGTTTTCGATTATCGGGTGTTAGATAACAATAGGCGATAAGGGTCGCTTTTATAGCACCGAAATTCTCGTAAAGCGACGATAAAAGTTTCATTTCATAGAGTGAAATGTTTATTGCGACTGATTCTTTGTATGGCTTTTTTATTTTAGTGATAGCGTTGATATTGTTTAGCTACCCTGATATTTTATTTACCCAGGAATTCCTTTAATCCTGTTAGCGCCTAATTCATTAGTGTTAGAGTTAACGGTCAGAGGTGCACGTGCACTATATTTCGGAGCGCAGCAAAGCGCTTTAAGCGCTTTCAGGGTACAATTGCACGCAAAAACGCGTACTGTGTAGTGCTTGCAAAAGCCGTGGGCAACGATTTTTTTGTAACAGTAACGATGAAAATAAAAGTTCGACAACCTGCCAATTGAACGAATTGCGATTGTGAAGCTTGCGACTTTTTGCGTTCCTGCGACAAAAATCCGTGAGGTTCATCTATACTAATATTATAAAGAGGTAAAATTTGTAAGTCTGTAAGTTTGTATGTAGGGGGTAATCTCCGGAACTAATGATCCAATTTCAAAATTTTTTTCACTGTGGAAAGCTACATTATTCCTGAGTGCTATAGGCTTATTAAATTATATTTATATCATACATATTAGCCGAGCTATCGCAATTTTCGTCTAGCAAGTCGGAAAGAAATACCTCTGAAAACAGAATTATTTGCATGCGCTGCCTAAACAGTTACAGTATATCGCAATTTTCCGCGGACGAAGTCGCGGGCAGAAGCTAGTCCGATATAAATAACAGTAAAATAGAGATTTCAATAATATCCCCGATTAACATAACCAAACGAAAACAATGATGAATACTAATAAGGAATCGCACGTGCATGAAAACGTACCAACATATTTTTCTTCATTTCCTCTTTCATTTTGCAAACAGAGTTTTAAGCAGTAAAGTGGGCCGACGATGATGCTGCTAAATATGCGCATGTTTCAGTATTGTATGTTAAGTGATGTGCGCTGTCCTGATGACCTCAGAGGATGGGCCACGGGTGCACTGGGGGACGGATTCGAGCCATTAGTAGTCCAATATAGCTGTCTCGAGATGGAATAATTCATTCATGCTTGAAGACCGTGCACGACTGTTCAGATAGTGTTTTGTTTTTATTTGAAAAAAGAACTTCGGTTCTTAGAAGTAACGGCAATTATAATTATTATTTATTCTAAATTCAATTTTCGTTTACTTTTTAACGATTTAATGGCAGTGGGTTTATTTAAATAATTTAAGTGTTCGCACCGCTTTTTTTTTACTACAAAATCCTAGAAAGTTACCCTTTTTCTCTATACAAATAATGCTTGGGTGTAATGTATTCAAAATCAACTGTGCTCATGTTTCAGTTAGGTGGAAATGAAAGAAATGTTTTGACAACTGTTGACAAGGGACAAATAAAATGTTATTACTTTCTATTATTGTAACAGGTAACACTATACTATAGGTACTTACTAAAGTTGATTTTTGGAAGTGTGCGAACATGCTGATTCCTTTAAAGGTATCCCGCAGATTGGTTTTGTAGATCCATCGGACAAAATACCGCAATAAACCTACACAATAAAGAGATATCCTTTATATCAATATTAATGTATTGATAGCAGTGATAGCCTAGTGGTGTGACCGACGGACTGCCAAGTCATAAGTCTCGAGTTCGAACCCAAGTCACGCACCTCTGATTTTAAGGATTCATTTGCGTATTGAATAAGTATCACTTGCTTTAAATCGGTGAAGGAAAACTTCGTGAGGACACCAGCATGTCTGAGAGATATTTCTTAACAGCACGTGAAGCTAAAACAGGGGCTCATGGGCAGCATATAAACTCTGACACCAGGTTAGTCACTAACTACACGAAAAGAAGAAGAATGTATTAATATTTTGCTTCACCCAAAATAGATTGGTATCAAAAGACCATAATACAAATGCTTGTCGTACCCACATAAAGGACCAAAAAAAATAACAGTGTCAACAAGACAGTTACAAAAAGATTTACATATTTTATTTTTTATTTCCGTCGCAGTAAGTGAACACGAAATGAATGTATCAGATGCTACGGTTACAAGAACTAATGTATCTATTTGTAACTTGTGTTTCCGGCTTTTTACTATCTCGACAAGGAACTCGGCAATTACGAAGATTCCTGCACTGATCCAATAGTGTTTTTTGTGTGCAATACCCTTTGTGATGTACTGGGTTGTAAGTTTTAAAATAATAGTTTAACGAGTCTGTTTCTATTTAAGCTTAAAATAAAAAACATGAAATCTAAAAAAAATATGCGTTATAGTAAAAGAGCTGTAAAAATTGGAAAATAATTTAGAAATGAAATAATCTTTGTAAGGTGAATGTAGTTTACTTAGGCAGTACTAAATAAGACCCAAAATTCTTTTAGTGTCTAAAAGTTCAGTGTCTCAAAGGACCAAAATGTGTTTCATTTTATCAAACCAGCTAAAATCTTTTTATTTTTAAATACACTGCATTTCAGACGTCAACTTCCCGCACCACACACTTTCAGTACATTTTCGCTAATTCATCGCGTCTCTTAGGCGTCGATAAGTGGTCGACGGCTCGGCCGGAACTCGGTTTTTTCATCCCGCAAACTCTTAAGAGCCCCGCAAAATGTCTTCGAAATGACTTTTTCTCCTTTTAAGTACATTTCAACTTTTTTTTACAATGGTAGCACTTAAGGTTGGTAGTGTTGGGACCAATGTTTGTAGAACTCATTGGCAATGTGGAAAAATTTATCTGGTTGCGGCTTTATGTGTCTTTGGCTTGGAATTAGTGGGTCCTTGAAGGATGAGTACTGTTTGTATTTGTATTTAGAGTGTGTATTGCTGTGTACTGAGAGGGTTCTCTCTTCAATGTAAATTAAGTAAATATTTGAGAAAGGATAGTTTAGTGTATAATTAGACGGACAGCCAAATAACATTTTTTAATAAATAATAAATAGATATTGGCCATCAACATCAACGAAAAAAATATCTACGCTTACAAATGAAAAAACAAAAATATGCACATTGGAAAAAAACAATCACAATTACGAATAAAATCAAAACAATGCTCACTTACATTAATAATAAATCCATTTCAAGAACAACAGTCTATAGTCAATCACTAAAACACTCAACGATCCACTAGAATTGCAAATTCAAAAAAGTCACGTAGAATCGCACTGACGTTCAAAATTCGCGCCAAACGCACGGAGAGCGAGACACCCTACTCGCACGGACGATGGGAACAAACTAAATCGGTCTCGGCGGTAGTCTAGACAAGGGCGGTAGGGGGAACGGCTAGGGACGGGGGGATAGGGCGAATCAACCCCGGCCAACATTTGCCCAGAAAACGGCCAAGCTCAAACATCAATAAGGAAGTATCTTATTAAGTATTAATAATGTCGACTTTGTACTTCAATTAGATAAAATCATTTGACGTAATATCCCAAACAGAGATTTGCTGCAGGCGATATCGAAGCAAGATAATTAAGGCGCTTCTCGTATTGAAAACTTTTTGCCTTTAAGCAAAGTTCGAAGTCAAAGTCAAAGTCAAAACATTTATTTCAAATAGGCACAAGAATGGCACTTTTGAACGTCAAAATGAACAAGAAATAGAACTGATTCTAGTCGCCCCTTCCAAAAAGTAGTTTCGTGTGGAGAAGAATGGGCAAGAAACTCCACCGTTACTCTTTTAAAATGTTTCACAATGTTTTGTATACATGTATTATAACATTATATGTGAAGACGATGCACCCAGAATAAAAACAATACATCACAAAAGGTGAAAAGAAAAACACATGTAGCAGTGGCAAGTAAACTTAATTATGTCATAAGTGCATGGTGCTCACATATTTACAAACATTCTAAAAGTTAATAATAATAAATTAATCAATGTGTGAGATGTTATTCCAATATTATAAAATAATATGGTACAAATTACCTAATTTACTTAGCAACCAGTTTGATTTTGTCTAGACACTAGATTGTCCTGTGGAGCAGGACCAGCATGTTTCCAAGCATCCTTATCTTTGATATAATCTTCTAATTTGTAATAAGCTTGTTTACAAAGTGTACTTTTAATATGAGTTTTAAATTTTCTTTCATTTAATTGCAGTATGTCACAAGGTATTTTGTTGTAACATTTAACACAGAACCCCATAAAAGATGTATGTACTTTTGACAATCGAAAAAATGGTTGAATTATTTTATCTTTATTTCTAGTATTAAAATTATGCCTATCACTTATTTTGTTAAAAAGATGTCTATTTTTTCTTACATACATAATATTTTCATAAATGAATTGGCAAGGTACTGTCATAATATTAATCCTTTTAAATAGTTCCCTAAGCGATTCGCGACGACGAAGATTGTAAATAGCCCTGATCGCTCGCTTTTGCAAAATAAAAATGGATTCAATGTCAGCAGCCCGACCCCACAGTAAAATGCCATACGACATAATACTATGGAAGTAACTAAAATAGACCAAACGCGCGGTTTCTACGTCTGTTAACTGCCTTATCTTTCTAACAGCATAAGCGGCCGAGCTTAGCCGTCCCGCAAGAGTTGTTATGTGGGGACCCCATTGCAACTTGTCGTCTAGCGTGATTCCCAGGAAAACCGTCTGCTTAATAAATTCCAGCTTTTCTCCGTTCAATATGATGTCACAATCGCTACTTTTAACATTAGGTAATGTAAATCTAATGCATTTGGTTTTTTTTTCATTTAGTACCAAATTATTTACCGTAAACCAATCTTGGACCTGAAGAATAGAGTTATTCACGTCGTCAAGATTTTGTGAGCGTCTATTAATTTTAAAGATTAATGAAGTGTCATCTGCAAATAACACCATCTTCGGTTGATTTTGAAGTAATTGGGGTAAATCGTTAATATAAACTAAAAAGAGAAATGGACCCAATATCGAACCTTGAGGAACGCCCATTGTCATTTCCGACCCCAGCGAGTTCACACCATTTACTTGAACTTTAACCTTTCTATCTTTCAGGTATGATCTAAGTAAATCAAGGGCTGTATTTCTAATTCCATAGTGCTCTAGTTTCAGCAGAAGCGTCTCATGTTCTACGCAATCGAACGCCTTAGAGAGATCGCAAAAGATTCCAATGGCATCTTGTGCTTCTTCCCAGGCGCTAAAAATGTTCTTTATTAGGGTGACACCAGCGTCAGTAGTACAACGCCCTTTGGTGAAACCGAACTGTTGGTCATGCAAGATGGAATTTTTATTAAAGTGACGTAACATTTGATTGAGCATCAACTTTTCAAACACTTTACTGAGAACTGGCAGAATTGACACGGGCCTATAATTGTTGGGTTCTTTACTATCACCGGATTTGAACAATGGCACTACTTTACTGTGTTTCATTAGATCCGGAAAGACTCCTTGGTCCACACTAGAATTAAATATGAAAGCTAAATAGGGCGCAATGGTATCGATAATAGAACTACAGACTTTTACAGACATTCCCCAGAGATCTTCTGTTGATTTGATTTTAAGATCTTTAAAAGCTTTTATAACAGCCTGGGGGTTTGTATGCTGAAATGTAAATTCTAAAGGGCATGCCTTTACATTTTTTCTAAGTAAGGCAGCAGAAAGTGCGGCTGAGGAATTTAATGATGAAGTAGTTTTGAGAGGAATATTAGCAAAAAAGTTTTCAAATTCCTGAGCTATTTCTATATCTGAGTTGATGCGGCCATGTGCAGTCTCTAAATTAAACTCAGTATTACGCTGCTTTTTCCTACCTGTTTCATTATTTATTATTTGCCAGGTAGTTTTTATTTTATCATCAGCTGATTTTATTTTATTGCTAATATAAAGAGCTTTAGCTATTTTGCACACACTTTTAAAAGTTTTAGAGTATTTTGCAACATACTGTTGAAAGTTTGTATTATTCGTATGTTGCTTGAGGCCATAAAGTTCAAAAAGTTTTGCCCTGCTTTTGCGAATACCAGGAGTCGCCCAATCGCTAAATAAAAACTTTGTGAAAATGCTTTTAGTTTGTAGTGGAAAAGAGTCATTAAATTGCTTATTCAATAGTAAAAAGAACTCGGCGTAGAACTCACTTGGGTCAGATATATTATTAAAATTCTGAACACATAAATTACTGGCCAAAGACTTATTGAATTTGTTTAAATTTGTACATGTAATTGGCCTAAATCTTATTTGAATTTTTTGTAGAGGCATATAGGAACAAAATGTTATAGTTTGTCCACTGTGGTCAGATGGCAACTTATTTAAGATATCTTTATGTAAGTATTCACAATTACAAAAAATATTATCTATACAAGTGGCAGAGGAGGCAGTTACTCGGGTTGGTTCCATAAAAACGTTGGACAAATCAAATGACCCAAAAAGACTTAATAATCTGACAGTATTCGAGTTATTTTCTAGTAAATTAATATTAAAATCTCCACATATGATTATTGACTTGCTACTAGTACTTAGTTTCTTTAACACATCTTCCATTACAGAATCAAACACAGATAGATTCTGGTAATTTGGAGGTCTGTACACACATACTATAACATGCTTATCTAGCTCAACACAGGACAATTCAATGGTGTGTTCAACAGATAGTCCGATGATGTCTTTTTCGACGTTGTAACTTTGTTTATTTTTCGGTTAGGGCGGTTTGTGTTCTTTGTTTTTCGAGTTTCAGTTACATTTTGCTGCAATCGGAACTGGACACTGGATGAGTTCAGAAATTGCTTAATTTGAGGTTAGATGCTTTTCTATGGGATACGTTTTTGTTGCGTATATCAATTTTCTGCCTAGCCTTTTCCCAAATTTATTGGGGTCGGCTTCCAGTCTAATCGGATGCAGCTGAATACCAGTATTTTACATGGAGCAACTGTCTATCTGACCTGCACATCCCAGTCACTAACTGGGTAATACACTGGGTTATACTGGCTAAAAAGGCTAAATTGTTTGATGGAATATGTCCGGTTCTGATTCAGTGCGCAATAATAATTAGTTACAATTTCATTGAAATTGTTCTACCTGGATCTAGATAGAACTAACAAAATACGTTCCCATGTCTATATTATTGCCAATCAGATTTGAATCTTGAATACCTACCTATAAATAGATTTTCTTATGTAAATAATGTAGAAGTCGATGACTCGAAACATAGCATGTGCGAAAACATGCGTTGTATATTATTCTTTGCTACATACGTATTTACGTAAACAAATTGAACTATTTCTTTATTTTCGAACATTTGTTTCAAATCAGTCTAGACGAAAATAACATTGAATAGGTATGATATTGTAGTAAGGATTTTTAATTTTCCACCAATTGCTTAAGTTATTTTAATTAATTAATTACTCTTCCTTGGAGTTAAATGTGGTGGTGTTCCACAAATGATGGGACACTTAATATCGTGTCCTGTGTTTCCTGTCGTCTGCACGTTACAGGACGCTAGAGATGTCGCCAAACACGTTGCCGAATTCTGGGCCGAGTCCATTTAGATTGCCATCGACGCACTAAAAAGATTTAAATTAATTTAAAGATAACAATAATTTGATATATTACTGCCATTACCTATAATGTCATTTACATATGTCTGGTTAGAATGTATCATTTAGTTGGGATGCAGCATTTAGAAAAACTTTGTTAAGTCTTCCTGTTGCCTATCCCGCAGTGTTTAAAGACCAAGGTCTTCAATCAGTGGGTTTTGCCCATACGGAGCCGAAATGTGCTCAAGCTGGTTCACAAATTAAAGGTCGGAGTCTCTTTTGAAGACTATATTCAGAAATGAAAAGAACCGGAGATACCGACAGACATTACAGCTCACTCCTTCGCGAAGACAGGAGGCCTGAGCCCCAACAGTAGGATTATTATAAACAGATTATGCTATGGTTCATGGTATGTGCACAAATAAATGGCAGAAATAGTTACTGCTGTAGTGCATAGCGCCACTGTTAACAGCATTCAGGAACTACCTATTCAATTCCAAGAAACACTAAATATTAGTGTTACATAGAATACCAATGTTCTGACTAGTTCATATTAAAATTTAATATTGGTCACGAATGCTTTCAAAGCATTATTTGACAGCATTCGTGATTCGCAAGCGCTAGTGCTGAGCATGAGGTGAATATTTGTGCCCAGTTGATGGTAATAACATCTTCAATTACATGGGTCTAAAACCTAAGTGGCAAAATGTGGTTGTACTATAGCTACACCTCTGCCAATCCCGTCGAGAATTACAGGCGTCATATTTGGATGAAAAGAACAACTAACCATGGAAACTAATGGGATTTTTAGTGGAGACCAGTTTGTAACAGTGAATGAAAATGAAACTGGATGAAAAAAAAAAACGAGCCAAGTGTGAGTCGGACTCGCGAACGATGGATTCCATACCATTACCATAAAAACGGCAAAAAAAAACATGTTTGTTGTATGGGCCACCTCAAATATTTATGTTATTCTGTTTTTTAGTATTTGCTGTTATAGTGGCAACAGAAATACATCATCAGTGAAAATTTTAACTGTTCAACTATCATCGTTCATGAAATACAGCCTGGTGACAAACGGACGGACGGACAGTGGAGTCTTTAGGCTCCGCACGGAACAAATATTTGTATGACCTGCAAGTATTTGTTCCGGGTCTGGGTGTTTTTCTATCTATAACATGTATGTATTTACAAAAAAAAAAAGTATATAAGTAGTTTATCAGCCATCTCGTTACCATAACACAAGCATTAGGTTGCTTAGCTTGGGACTATATGGCGTTGTGTGAAATGTCCAAGGATATTATTATTATTATTATTTTACCTTTTGAGCACCCAATAATTATATTATAATAATAACTAATAAGTTGGAGTAAAAGCCACATCAACTACCTATAGCGTTTAAAAATTTAATTAAGATTCATAAAACCTATAAAAATGAAAAAACTCTTAAAAGACATCTCTAAAGTGAATAAAAAGGAATCCTCTTCTCAAAAAGCAAAAGGAAAACCTAAACCAATTTTATTAAACCCTATTTCCACGATCTCTTCACTTAGAAATAGCTAATAGATAGATATTCTATTAATAAAATGTCTGCCTCGCCATTGCACTGTGAGAATAATCCGTATCGATCTGGTTTAAATTTAGTTCCGTAGCACTCTAAAAGGAAATGCTCTGAGCGCAGAATCACGTAGAGCCCGTTGTGAAAATCGTTTGGAGTCTGTAATGTTTTAGTTAATTGCTTATTGGACTTATCTGCTGTGTCCTGCGTCCTTAAATAGAACCTTGTTTAAGTAAAAGGACGAATAAAGAGGTGCTTTGTAGTTAAAAGAACATTTTCGCTAATAATAAAAGTTAATTGACTTAAAATGGCGTAAGTTTTGCGCTGTTTTATTTTGTTTTCGGATCTAATCTCGTTGTAATTTAAAATCACTTTGAAAACTCTTTAACATTATAGACGTATAGAAAAGATAATTCTATCTTTTTTCATTCAAACAACACAGCAACCCTAAAAACCGGGCGTAGCGTTGGTATAGAAAAAAAACCTCTATTAGAGTGTGACTATGCTAAAATGAATCCCGGATTATGGTGATGATGGAATTGTTTTTACAACCACATACAAGAAGGTATACAAACTTAAACACCATTTTAAAAACAAAACATACAAAATTAAGACCAAATCCCACGTGATATATCTAAAATAGGAGATGCGGGTGTAATGACAAATTGATGCACTTATGACGCGTCGTTTTAATACAACGCATGTACTGGCACTGAATAATAGACTTGTGATGACGGAGCAGAATTTTGTGTATGACATGTAAGATATGCGGCGTTCAATGTTCTTTGAATATCGAAAAAGAAAGAGGCGACTTCAAAAAGTATTTGATAGTGTTTTGTTTAGTGATTCACATTCAGGCACGCTTGCCCCAAAAGTTACTAAATACTTTTAGAATTCAAAACATCGTTATTTTTCTGGCAATCGTTTGATGAAAGAAAGAGAACATTTCTTTTTTATTTAATAATGAATGAAAATCCTCCATGGTCAGTTTACCAAGCAGCAATCAAAAATTCAACAATTACAACAATAAAAATATACAATACTGTTTGTGATTTTAAATGGTTGACGAACCAAATTCTAGACAACAGACATCTTGTTTTCCTACTGATGACTAACAATGACTGTACACTCAAAGGCATAACAATAAAATTAAATCAATATTTGTACATGCTAAATGGTAATATTGCCGGTTCTGACAAAACTGTTGTCAGATCCGTCGAAACCACCATTCAGAAAGAAAATAGTACTAATTCTACAACCTCAGATAGTATAATGTCCAGTCTTGCAGCATAATAGAGTGTTTGTTGTTCTCCAGCCGTACTCATTTGAGAGGGACTGGGAGGCAGTCCCCTTCTGCGAAGCAATCATGCTAGCAAAGGAGGTGGTGGAATATACACACATCAAAAGTGTCTAGGGATCAACATATATTTTTGCAATAACTTTTCTCTTGATTGATATTAATTTAAATTTTCTTTAAGGATTCATCAAATAAAGTGTTTTCGTTTGTCACAGTAACGATAAACCAAGTCACCTTTGCATTAATAAAGAAATTTGCCATTTTCCTAATAAAGGGATTTTTGACATTTGAACCACTAACATTAAAGTTCGAAAAAAAGACTGAAATAACAGTTTTCTTTAAAATTTTATTGGGTAACTTAAACAATTAATAATCCGTGTTTCTACCGCGAACACTAACAACACAAGAACATCGGTTTGGCATACTCAAAATGAGTTCATCCAAATCACGCTGTGGAATGGCCGCCCATGTTCGTTGCAACAACAAAAAAAGGTCTTCTTGCAACTGGATACCCTCCATATTCGGCAGAGCTCTTCTCTGTAGCATATCCCATGCATGCTCAATCGGGTTCAAGTCTGGCGACTGAGCAGGCCAGGGCAGGACATTGATGTTAGCTGCGGCGAGAGTCTGTCTTACAACTCTTGCGGTGTGCGGTCGTGCATTATCATGCATTAACTGAAATAAGGGACCGATTTGCACTTGTAGAGGAACGATGACGTCAGATACAATCGTCTCAGCATAAATTTGAGCGTTGAGGTTGCCTCTGATCCAAATCAACTCAGTTCTTCCGCCGATCCAAATACCCGCCCATACCATGATGGTTCCACCACTATAAGGATGGACTTCCTGGCAGGATTTTAATCGCTGTTGGCGTCCAGGGGTTCTCCAGTGTCGTATACGTCTTGTATCCGGTCTCATACCAAAACGAGACTCATCAGAAAAGCACACGAAACGCCATTGTTCTTCTGCCCAATTTCTGTGTTCAAGAGCCCATTGATATCGAATCCTACGATTGTGCATTGCTATAGGTGGTACCCGTAGCGGTCTTCGGGAATTGTATCTGACGTCATCGTTCCTCTACAAGTGCAAATCGGTCCCTTATTTCAGTTAATGCATGATAATGCACGACCGCACACCGCAAGAGTTGTAAGACAGACTCTCGCCGCAGCTAACATCAATGTCCTGCCCTGGCCTGCTCAGTCGCCAGACTTGAACCCGATTGAGCATGCATGGGATATGCTACAGAGAAGAGCTCTGCCGAATATGGAGGGTATCCAGTTGCAAGAAGACCTTTTTTTGTTGTTGCAACGAACATGGGCGGCCATTCCACAGCGTGATTTGGATGAACTCATTTTGAGTATGCCAAACCGATGTTCTTGTGTTGTTAGTGTTCGCGGTAGAAACACGGATTATTAATTGTTTAAGTTACCCAATAAAATTTTAAAGAAAACTGTTATTTCAGTCTTTTTTTCGAACTTTAATGTTAGTGGTTCAAATGTCAAAAATCCCTTTATTAGGAAAATGGCAAATTTCTTTATTAATGCAAAGGTGACTTGGTTTATCGTTACTGTGACAAACGAAAACACTTTATTTGATGAATCCTTAAAGAAAATTTAAATTAATATCAATCAAGAGAAAAGTTATTGCAAAAATATATGTTGATCCCTAGACACTTTTGATGTGTGTATATAATATCCATGGACATTTCACACAACGCCATATAGTCCCAAGCTAAGCAACCTAATGCTTGTGTTATGGTAACGAGATGGCTGATAAACTACTTTTATACATTTTTTTTTGGAAATATATACATATTATAGATGGAAAAACACCCAGACCTGTAAAAAATACTTGCAGCTCGTACAAATATTTGTTCCGTGCGGGAGTCGAACCCGCGACATACTGCAGTACGGCAGTCAATCGCTCAACCACTGCGCCAACCGTGTCGTCGATAGTAGAATGACTGAGGGACAGGATCTCACGTCCCAGCCGCGTGACATTTCCCGGCTACAGTAGGCGCGGGCCTGCGGACGATGTAATGGGTAGCTCACCGCCCGATCAGGACCAGTCCCATGCCGGAGGGCGCGTACGACCGTACGTGTTCCACGAGCGCCTCAAAGAGATGTCAGAATGAAGGAAGGGGCCCGTCAGGGCCGAAGCCTGCCGGGTCAGCGGGATTGACCGAAAGTGTTACCGCTACCCCGGAACATAAAGGGCTGAGGATGGGTTTTAGTCAATATCGAGTTTGACATTCCCTTGCGCTCCACCCAGAGCGGGTGGGGTAATTTGATGATTTCCTACTCTCACAAAAAACAGACGTAGCCATTTAAAAAATATTATAAAGGCTGAGTTAATTAGTGACAAATAAGTTGACTAGTTACACTTTTCCAACTACTACATAGTTATTGAGGTACTTTGGCGCGGACGCCATGTTGTTGTGTCGACATGTTCGTGCTACAAGTTTGATCAACGACATAAATCCAAAACAGCTAAAAACATACAACTCCTTTATCAATAGGACAGTTCCTAACAAAACGTCTATTCTTAGAAAACGACACGAAATGTTTACGTAAAACTGTACTGACGGCTAATAGACGGGTTAATTCGAAGTTTGCTTAGAGTACTGTAGTACTAGTTAATCAGTTAATCCTCGCCTCGAGGTAAGCGCACGGAATCTAAAGATAAAGCTGTACCCGGCCTTACCGGCGCCTGCCTGCATTATCTTATGTAAGTAATAGAGTTGGACCGAAAACGGCATATTTTTCGGCCGAAAATCAAAAATACACGGAGTCGTTTTGTTTTTTAGGATTTCTTTGGTAAAAGCAAAAAAAACGCAATGCTTTTTAACCGTTTAAAAACGACACAAATTATGTTGATATGTTACGGGAGAAAAAGTATTTTTCAGCAATATCACAATATTATTATTGTGCTTTTATGTGTTACCTATAACTATTGATATTCTCTAAATTAAATGAAAATAATAGTATGTATTGATTTTCCAGCACTTGTTTTTTCCCCCGTGGCCTAAAATTATATAATTTATTTGGCCGAAAACGTAAACGAATTTGGGTCAAACTCTAGAGTATACATCACTATTTACATAGGCTATGTTTAATAGTAGAGTATTAATTACTGAACCTATTAATATGTAATTAAATCCACTGATTTGTGTAATAGAGTTGTTTATGATTTTAATTAATAATGCATGTGTTTGTAAATGTTTGCGTTCAGAATATTTTATTATTAATTTTAGTTTAATCTAGTGGATTAGCGCGCGTTCATTAAATGGTATATAGACAGAGTAACCCGCTTCATAAATAATTAGCAAGGATATATTACTTACGTGTATTTTAACTATTTGAATAATATATCAGTACCATAATCAGCCTAGAACGTTCCCACTGCTGCGACGCCGGGCTCTTCTTCATCACACAAAATAAAACGCCTTGCTTTTCATTATCGTTTAGGTATAGTTGGCTGGTTAGGGGTACATTATTTGAACGGACAACACATATTTTCTTCTTCCCTAGTCAAAGACGCTTGCTATTTCGATCTTCTTTTTCACGTCACATTTATATATCTCTCTACTTAATATGCTTTATCTTCAAACATCATACAGTCTTCTATTAATACCGGTCTTTATTTCAAAAGAAATATTGTACGTCAATGCCACTTAAGTAGCAGTCAGCAGTCGGTAGCTATGACAATAAAACAATGGACTCAGACGCGGTCGGAAATACTTCCTTCCTAAATCCATTAATTTAACAGCTGTAGACAGATTTAGGATTTATAATAAACTTGATTTGAAATCCTTTCACTTTAAGCTTTATGATTTCATTAGTAATATAGCTTCTCGATAAATAAACTGGTGCACGGGTCGATCGCTGGTTAAGCTACGCTTGCCAAGGTCAGTTCGTGGATGGGTGGCCTCGTAAATCACGTTAAATCGTTGGTTCCGGCTGTCATTTGTAGATTTTTGACAGTCCTAACGAGTAGTTACAAGCTCGAAAGTCTGTCAACCAGTCTCACTAAAGAATACTCAGTTACTGGGTTGTGGGGGTCAGAAAGGCAGTTGTGCTCCATATAAAATACTTGTATTTCATCACCACAACCCACTACCACCACTACTTTTCATCTGACTTGAAAAATAATCTATTCCTAACTTATTCATGTATGTATTGAGTACCTAACCTCAGCAAAGTGCTGAAATAATATCTAAAATCGAAATGCTTCCTCCATCCAAAGATTCAGTTACCTATGACCTAGTTACCCTATTTTCAAACAAAGGCTTGTCCAATATCCCACGGAGTTAACTAAACTTTGTTCAATCAGACATCAGACAGGTAAATTTTCTGTAAAATTAAACAGTATCTTAAGAAGCTTAGATAATTTAATTAATGTTCCCTGAAAAGTTAATTAAAACTTAATTCGACAAAAGTTTCTAATCTGAAAGCGGTAACGATTTATTTTAGGAGGTAAGCTGCAATCTTAACTTTTAATGTCGTCATGAATACATTATTTTTAAACTAAAAAATAGCATAATAATAAAGCAGTGTTAGCCTAGTGGTGTGCGTATGACTACCAAGTCTTAGGTGTCGAGTTCGACCCCAAGGCACGCCCTTCTGACTTTTTGGATTCATGTGCGCATTGTATAATTATCACTTGCTAAAAAATAAACGTTGAAGGAAAACATCGTGAGGAAACTGGCAAAAATTGGAAAACATGAGACATCCACCAAGCCACACTGAAGCCGCGTTGCAGATTACGGCCCACTCTTTCTCGAAGAGAAGGGGTCTGTGTCCCCAGCAATGGGAACATTATACGCTGAGTTGGAATTGATCGGGTTTTTCTTTTCCTGACACGAGTTACGATCGTAATTTAGCGTACATCCTAAATATTTATAACACTAGACATTCACTATACATATCTATGTACAATAAAATTGAAGCAGTAATAATATGAAGAGACTAATGACCAGTTAAAAGCACTTAATTCTAGCTAATTAGCTATCGAGTTAATTATTTAATGCAATTTCACGCTCCGATACTGAAAACTAAGCGGCTTGTTCCCGTAGCGACTCAATAAGCGAACGTGCAACTTGTTAATGCTCAACTATGCTCAAAGTCGAGCCGTCGAGCATCGAATACTTAGCGACTCAACTCGACGCGTGAGAAATTCCCACCTTGGGTTGTTAATTTTATGAGTAAAATGAATATTCGGAAAATTAATTTCGTTGAAAGTGTTACGTTTTCGCTTGATTGATATTTATATTTCTCTATTATACGGAAACAAGATATTTGTTTTACACTTATTTGTGTAATCAATTAATGATAAATGAAGCAAAGAATAATTAATGTACCGGAGCGAAAAAGATATGTTTTTTTCGTGCAAAGTTAACTTCATATCACATTGTGTTGTGTGCAAACTAGATAACAAGTCACACACCCTCTAGAGAATTCTCGCACATTCTCGGGAATGCTTGTATCTACTTTGTACTTTGGTAAGTTGACATACAGTTTATTTTGCTATGTACAATTTCGTGCCTAAAACTCGCTTTCACTCTGTTCCGCGGCTATGTGAATTGAGCCTTAGGGCTTTTTTATTCGACTCTTACTATAAAAGTACATACATAGTTCGAGTACTTGATGTGCTGTCCCGAAAAATGCTCTATAGTTAAGCGTAATATTCTAGTGGAATAGCTTTTCCATGGTTTTTAAGACGCGGTTGTATTATCTCTAAGGAGAAAGCTACTTTTTTGCATTTTCTACGTCAAAATCAGGTTGTAGGTTGATCAAAATTGGTGTTGTGGTCTTCTAAGATCTTAAATCTTCTAAGATACAGTTTACCCTACGGATGACATTTAAGGACAATTGCAACTTAATATTGATGATTCTTATGATCATAATTAAATAAACAGATTGTTACTTGCTACGCAACCTACGCCCGCGAAGAATATTTTGTTCAACATACAACTTAAAAACTGACCTGCACATTACGTGAGCTGCAATGGTGCTTCCCTCATAAATGAATACACAGTGAATTGTGCATCTACTGAACATGTCGAAGAAATACAATACGGAGACCACATATATGCAAAAAATGAAACCACAAGTAATACTAGTCTATAGAAGTATGGCAAAATTAATAATCGTAAATAAAAAATTATATTTTTTTAACACAATTGATTTTAAAATAAATTCAGTGATAGTAAACACTGTTTTGATAACATCCCTTGACGTCAGGAGAGCGGCAACGATGCACGCTGGTGTCGAAGTTCATTGAATTATTGTCCAGTAGTGGTCCAATTCTAAAAAAATAAAACTCTATTTCGTTTTTTTTATATCGGCAGAAAAGCGGCGATGATAGTATACAGTAGTTTCATTTATTACATATAAATGTGGTCTCCATATTAAATATTATATAGATTCAGTAAAAAAGATTTGATTTGGAACATCATCTATTATTGTTTTTATAGAATAGTTTTAAATATTGCAAACCAAACAAATATGGTATTTGTTTGGTTTGCAATATTTAAAACTGCGCAGCGTCATTTATTAAAGTGCAGGTTTCAATTCAGTCGACTCTAAAAAAAGCTGACTGGAGACAGTACTTTAAGATATTATCTCTGAGCCTACGCAAACATTGTTTTTGCTTTTAACTTAAATGTAAGTAAAGAAAATATTCTGAACTTAACGCCATCTCACATTTTGCTGAAATTGGCTGACTAATACAATGCATCAATCCAAGCCTTTCCCAACTATGTTAAGGTCTGCTTCCAGTCTGACCGGATGCAGCTAAATAACAGTATCTTACATGGAGCGACTACCTATCTGAACTTCACAACCCAGTAACAGGGTAATACGATACCCCTTGGTAAGACTGGCTGTCAGATTTTCAGGCTTCTGAGGACCCGTAACGACTGCCAAAGATGCAAAAATGACATCCGGGACAGCGGCTAAACGTGCTTTCCAAAGGACGGAGGAGTCTCGAAATGTAAAGATGGTCACCCATCCACGACCAACCCCGGCAAGCGTAGCTTATCCTGATTTATCAACCTGTACGGTTGTTTTTACCTAGCTACGAGCCAAAGCTGTTAGGCATTAGTAATAAAAGCTAAGGCTCTTATTACTAATGCATACGTGTTATAATGTAAAAGGAGCCTGAATAAACATGTTATTATGTGACGTAAATATAACATGATATTTTACTAAGCCAGACATTCTACTCAGTTTTACATAACGATTTTCTTGTTACTCTAATACATACACTCTATATTATTTGGTAGCTAAAATAAAACGCGAGTCAGTAATGTTATTATTTAGATTGGTTGTGTGGCATGCGAAAAGCAGAAATACAATCTTGAATTTCTATTTCGTTGTGTATGAATTAATAATTGAGTTATAATATAATATAGATAATACCACTTTGGTTTTCTTTAACATTCTAAATACTAGCTTCCAGTTTAGAGAACCCTGTGATATAGTTTAATTAAATAAAAGGTACCATCGTAAGTGTGTGACCGTCGGACTGCCAAGTCATATTAGGTCTCGTCTCCTAACCCGAGACACGCACCTCTGACTTTTCGGATTCATGGGCGTTTTGTGTAAATATCACTCGCTTAAAAAACAGTGAAGGAAAACATCGTGAGGAGGCATGCCTAAGAGATATTTCTCAACAGCATGTAAAGCTAAGGCAGAGGCCCATGAGCTCACGCCACTAACTATAGGCAAAAGAAAGAAAGGTCGAATAAGTCGGAGCAGTTACCACACCACTGCTCCAACAGGGTTCAAACCTAGCCAGGTGTTTTACTTTATGAAAATAATTTCATCACAACCGCTCTTCAAACATCTCGAGGAAACCGGCATATCCTAGAACAAAAAATTCGATGACATGTGACATCTACCAACCCGCACTGGGCCCGCTTGGTGGATTATGGCCCACTCCCTTCTCTTAGAGAGCAGGCCTGTGACCCAGCAGTGGGAACATTATAGGCTGATGATGTATGTTATGTACAGAGGCCAGCACATCAAGTTACCACAATCTGTCAAATTTCTTTGATAGTATTTCAACTTTATTGCAAAGACATAAGGTTCATTTTTAATTGAGAAAATTTGACAGTTAGGAATAGCTTGATGTGCTGGCGTCTGTACATAGCTACTATCAATACTATCTGTTAGTTAAAAACCTTTAGTTCTAATGCTGAAACCTTTATAGAACATATACACTATGTTCTATATAATTCCACCAATGTTGAGGTTTTTGTACGTAAGAATTTTGAAGTAAAATAGTCCACTACAACCAGGGTACCGCGTAAGGGTAATCTAACTTGATGCATTCGCAAGGCAACAGTTCATAATTAAAATAATAACTGGTGCTCTGCCAACGTTGGTTGTAAACACAATTTTCCTCGCAGCGGTCAAGTTCTGCTGTTTACAAGACAGCCTGGAAGCCTTCCAAAGTTTCACTACCAACTCATTAAGGGACTAGTGTTAACTGCGAATGCCCGTGAAATCTTTTAGTGGGCACTTCACTTGCCCGTTTTAATTCTGACTCTACATTCTTGCCCGTTTAAATTCTGTCTCTACATTGCGTGCTTCGTTAAACTCGAGAGGCTATTTGGCTCATGTTTTTGAGATAGAGTGCTGGTCATTATTTTTCGTCGTATGAGCAAATTATGTAGAGTTATAGCGAGTGCTTAAATTTTGAGGGCTGACGGCAGACGGCGCTCGCTACGTCTCGTTGACAAGCCAAAATTCACAGCTTTGAATATGGAAGTGGACAGAGCCAGATTTGGAATGTATTATATTTTGTTTTTATAGATAAAAGTCTCTTTGATTCATAATGTTCGAAAAAAATTTATGCACACCATAAAACAAGATACAAAAAATTATTCGACATCTCGAAAAACTCCAAAATATAACAAAAATCCATTTTAGTTTTACTATCACCATTCAATAGACTTTATCAAAGCACATACCTCATTTCGGTCCGATAGACATCCTCTATAAAAACACAGCTGCCATCGACAAAGAGTCTATTCTCGATGGTCACTTATTGTTCAACACCGACCACGGACAATAGAGGACATCACAGATCACCCGTCTCCGGGCAACAATGCGACTTCGGTTTTGTAATAAGCTTTAGGATCGATCACAACTACATATATATTTCTAACAATAACAAAGATACTTTTTTCCACGTACCACTCTTTTGGGCACAGAGTAAAATTCTTCCTCCTGAGCGTACTGGTATACTGGTGATTTATTTTAGCCATATATGGTGTTTTTTTGATGTGTGATGTCCCCATGTTACGCGTAGGTCGATGTCGTTTTATTTTGACAAACGGACGTGAATTCCCTTTGTTGTCTTTAGTGCGATATATCAACGTTGACACTTAATTCTGAACGAAAATAAAACGGTGAATGGATCCTTTTTGAACGTGAATCGATAAAGTTTAAAATGTTCGATTACTGAATGGAACTATTTCAATTTTTATCGATGTGACGTTACTTTCGATTCGTTGCCTGCATTCATAATTCAATTTCTAAAACGCTTTGAAATCATAAAGCGTACGTTACCGCTTAGCAGTAGAGTGATAAGAAATGATTCGATTTACATAAAAATCTCACCTGTTGTAATCGAAATAATTAAAGGAATGGTTTCTAATAACAGTTGATTTATTATCACGCCAATAGAATTTCAATAGACACGACCACCCGCCGTAGTCCCTAACGATGTCGTTTTGGAGACAATAGTGTTGGTACAATGCAAGAATAACGACCTTCCGAGACACTCTGCCATTGATACTGATGCTAGCTAAACAGCCAAAAACAAAAGACGAATATAAATCACAAGGGTCCCGTACACACGTTTGAATGCAAATACATCTGTCTACCATCAATCAACATTACACTCTAGGTCGACACAATAAGGCGTGTTATCCTTTAATCAAGTCAGTGGGTACACAAAATTTTAAATCATGATGGCCGACTGTAACCGCTTCTGTGTAAACAATGGCCGTTTACAATGTTACATTATTATACTGGTAACATAATTATTGACCCATTGTTGGGCATACGATTCCCAAAAGCGCTTCATGGGTGTTAAATGGGTTTACAATGGTTCGCTAGTGGACTAAAGTGGACAAAATATTTTTACCGCAACTCGGAACGAATTAATTGTAAGAAGGTTCGATTGTTCCTCTTTGCAAAAGTTTTTGAAGCAGTAAAGAGGCTTTAGAATACATTGAACGTGATTTATGCACATTAGTATTACAAAGGAGACAAATAATTTAAATAAAGACTTTTTAGACAATCATTGATGGATTTATGACCGATTTTATTAGTTATTCTTATTAATAAAACGTTGCTCAGTAAACCTTTTTTTTCTCTTACTTCCAGTCCCTGATGGTTGACGTAGAAATGAAACAGACCTTTATGTTTAAAATCACGGGTCCTCGTGCTGTATTATGGGCCCTGTCCCTCTCACAAAGAGGAGCCCTTATCCCATAAGTGGGATCGTTGTTGGCTGATTATGCTTTGTTGTATACATTAGCGAAAACTAAAAATATAAAAAAAAAATATAATGAACTGTAAAACCATCAAACCGTAACTCCTTAAAGTAATTAAAAGCAATTAAGGATAATTTACGTAAATATTTTCAGTAATACTGGCGAGCGACGGAGTAAACTCGTAAACCTGACCACAACCCTAGAGCCTAATTACCCTACCTGCGTCCCTCTCAATGTCTGGGGAAAAGACAGGGACAGACAATTCGATAGACACCCCTTCTCAACAATTTACGGGCGTCGAGCGTTCTGGCTAATCTAATTGGCGCTTTCACGTTTAGTTTGGCGTTGCCTTGACCTTTTGTTAATGCATTTTGTATGTTTTATGTTGTTGGCTTTTGACAATTAAGCTATTTTACGGCTCGGAATTTTACGGGTTTAATGTTTGATTTTGAACATCGATTGGTTGGTTAAGGGGTTAACTGCTTGGTTTTATTTCAGAGGGGTTCCTTAATTAAAAACTTTTAAGATGAAAGAACATAACATATCGCTTATATTTGCCGAAGGGTTAGGCAGAGGTGTACCTATAAAAAAGCCGCATTTTGCTAGTTATGTTTAAGTTGGGGGCGAGCCAGCGATATTGCCAGCAACCAGACTCAAATCCAAACTCCAGTTGCTTCTTAAAAAAATTGAAAGGCGTAGTAGATTATAGTTTTTTTACAAATTTAAAAATTCATAAGATTACACTTAAAAACAGGTTTGATCCATTACAGTATTTTTTTTTTCATAAAAAAAGTAATATGCGTAGGCAGTTAAAAAAAGCTGCAAAAATAACTTACTCTAAAATTGACAAGCGATGATACCACCTACTAAGTAGGAACCGTAAGACAGAACCCTTTTAAATAGAAAACCAGACACGATCCAAATCCCCGATTTTGTTAAGTAATTAAACCATGCCTCAAACAAAAAAAAGACCACGCCATCAATCAGACTTCCCAAAAGAAATACATCCAAAAGCGATTAGAAGACCACTTTTTTTGCTCTTACACGCAAAACGTAATTGCGTGCGTACCTTTTGTGAGGAGTGACGTACCTCTGTGTGGCCTGACGACCCTCACAATTCGTACATTGTTGTTACTCATCGCATGACAGGCCAAATTAACACATCGTCCAATCTATGACCCCTCCGAGTCCTCATATATGTGCACAAGAAAAGTTTTGTAATAAACGACTTGATGTACTGTCCAATTAGACTCGTACCTGGCAGTTTTGATATATGTTGGGGATTTGTAATAAAGGTGGTGTAATTTGGAGTATTTATCTGAATTTGGGATAATTTTAATATTATTCTTTACAGGCAGGATGAATAGTTATGGGTTAATACGTTACAGGCCCGGTTTCCACCAAAGCGGTCAGAAGCGGTGACGAGAGATGTATTTTGAATAACCAATCAGATTAAATTATTTCCACTTCCCCTCTCCGCTAAGGTGGCAATGGATCAAGCGGAGAGGAGAGGACATGTCTTATCTTTCTATAGAATTTTGTGCCATGAGCTAGCGAGCGGCTCGGCAGAGCGGAGATGTGTGTAGTCGGGCGGCCGGGCGGCGAAGGCGCGGGCGCGGCGGTGGCGCCCGCGCTCTCTAAATATTTAAGAATTAAATGCGATTCTTCAACCTCTTATTCCTCTTCCTCAAGTTAATTGAGATATAACTTTTGTAACGACATGGTATCTTTCTTTCGTAGACAGCCTAGCACTTACACTGATTTCGAGGTCTCACATCTCCGCTACATACAGCTCACATCTGCTCTCCGCTACACATCTCCTCTCCGCTTTGGTTTTGAAAATAACCTACCGGTTTTGCAGCATATCTGGTCTCATTTTCACTCGTCTCCGCTTTAGTGGAAACCGGGCCTCAGAGTTCATTTCAATATTAGGTACACCGCAGAATGCTACCGTGATAATGCTGCAAAGCGAAGGATTTTTAATTTTTTCAATTCTCATGTCATGCATTTTATTCTGCTACCGATATATCCGAAAATTATTGATTTGTTAAATACGGAGGTTTTCTTTCCTGAACAATAATAGCGCTTTCTTATTTTCTTGTTTTATTATACACCTAAAAGTAGCTAATCCGCTGAACTCCTATTAGCCTCGAGCGCCTTGGAAACTATTATCAAAACTCTAACAAAACAATACATCCACTTCGCAACTACCAACAAAACTTTCCTAACAACGAAGATGACCAGCCAATTAATTACGAAACTTAGTTCTAAGTTCTAACAAATGACGATCAACACCATAATTCAACCACGATATGATACATACCACCGTGAGAAAACTTGCGACGTAATGTAGGTAGGAGAAAATTTTGGAATCGCGTGCGACGAGCGCGAGCGCAGCGAACAGGGGTGCCACACGCGATGCCCGTTTCTTTACGAAAGAAAATGGCGCTTAATGATTTAGTGGCACGCTTGGAAATGGATGTTTTACTTATCTAAGAAAGGATTTCGAAGATGGATTTTTGCGTGGGATAGTAATTTGTTTTGTGTTCTTCTGAGATATTTATTTTGCTGTGATAAAAGGATGTTTCTGCTAAAAATATATTTACCTAAGAGAATCTTTTCTTAAGATTTATGCCTGGTATTTGATAACGAAATTTTGGCTTAGAAGTTTAAGACGTGTTCAAAATGTGACATGTTGTAAATGTGATAAAACAGAACATAACGCTTGTAGTCCATGGACCTAGGCAGAAGTGACAGACACAGCCTGCCTTATATTAAAGAAAAATACTATGTCTAGGTGTCGAAATGTATCTTCAATCTTTGCTTAAATTAGTAAAGGAACGAGGCAACCAAGGCAAAGAAGCGACTAAAATGATACAAAACCATTTTCAGTTATTATGATATTTCTGTTCCTGTTTATATTTCTCAACAGCATGTCATTGTGAAGCTAAGTCAGAAGCCCATTGACTCACCGTCCGATCAGCACCAGCCCCGTTCTGGACTGCGCGTATATGTTCCACGCGCGCCTCAAAGAGATGTCAGGATATGAAGGGGCCCCTCAGGGCCAAGCCTGCCGGGTAAGCGGGACTGTCCAAAAGGGTTACCGCTAACATAAAGGAACCCCGGAACATAAAGGGCTAAGGAAGGAACATGGATGGGTTTTAGTCAGTTAGAGTCTGACACTCCCTTCCGCTCCACCCGGAGCGGGAGAAGTCATTGGATGATTTCACAGCCTTAAAAAAAAAGTCAGAAGCCCATGGGCAGCATAAGAACTCTGACACCAGGTTAGTCACTGACCACACGAAAAGAAGAAAAAGAAGAGTACTTATGATAGGATTTTAGGAAATAGGGTTTGAATTTATTCCCGGTGGTTTCAAACAAAAATAACAGTCGCAATCAGAGAAAGTATAAAGAAATAGAATCAAGGTAAAGAAACGAACTTTTTCCTAAAAGTGAATTTAAAACAACAAACCGTTTACCTTTCAACGCAGCACTTACGCAAAAGAAAGGCGAAACCCGTACAGATTACGTAAAGGTTTTCAAAAGATTTTTTTTATAAAAATAGCCGCTACCTAAATCAATGTTTTGTTAAACTTATATTTGGCTCGAACTTTTGCTTTTCCGTAAAAGGTAAAGCAGTAAAGTCTGACCTTCTTACGCTAAGTAAAATTCATTGCATATTTTAACGCTTTATTTAAAAGGCCGAATATAGAAAAACTTTCGCCCATTCTTTTCCTAATGTAGGTATAAGAGCCGTTTTCTAATGTTCAACCTTCTGTTAATATATTAAAGAGACCCGCTTTCATCACAGTATCCGTAGCATTATGTTTTCCTATTACTTTCATAATATTTATTTTACATGGTTGAACTATATTTAACTAAAACTGGACCTTATTTTTAATAGCATAAAGCTCCATTTTGGTAAAATATTAAGGTATATTCAGTACTGTTTCAAGTTGAGCGAGTCCATTTCTTTCGCCGCCCATAATAATGTTTGGCGATTTATCAAATCGCAATTTCGTAATAGATACCCGCTTGATGCGAGAGATGATAAAAAGTTATATATTGTCCCGTCGTTTACGCTAAATTGAAATGGTCATTTGGTCAAATAAGTGTTTAAACTCAGGGAGATAATATTTTTGGTATCACTTAATTCATTTGTTACAAGATAACCCAGTGAACTTTTTAGCATGTGAGACGAAATATCGATTTCTCGTCAGTTCTTTAGGATTTGTTCTAATTGTCTTCGTTTATAAACCAACCCCAGTATGGTTGTTGAGTTTTTGCGAGATTAACTAATGATTAACACGTTTGTATACATAGATATAGAAGATTGAAGACGTTTGGTAACAATGTACCCTCATTAAAAAAAATATTAGTTTTTTGTTAACTAGCTGCTGCCCGCGGCTTCTCTCGCGCCTGAAATTATCCCAAGGTAACATACTACCGGGGTAAAAAGCATGCTATGTTAATTCAGGTCATAAACTGACTGTGTGCCAAATTTCATCCAGATCCGCTCAACCATTTCACACGTACTCATTAACTTTCGCCTTTATACTATTACTAGCTGACCCGGCAGACGTCGTCCTGCCTTAACTATGATACTACTACCTTTCCTAACTACCCTACCTACCTAGGTAGGGGTATGAAAAATAGATAGTAGCCGATTCTCAGACCTGCTGAATATGCATATAAAATTTCATAAAAATCGGTCAAGCCGTTTCGAAAGAGTATGGTAACTAACATTGTGATACGTGAATTTTATATACATATAAGAAGATATACTAATATTATGTTTTTTTTTATTATACATATCTATTTGTGTATGCTATATTTATTGATATAAATTAACACAGAAATATTTATACATTTATAATATTTTATGTTATATTTAGGTTCGGTATACCAATTTGCAAATGACACGCGTATGTTAGTCACTAATAAAAACGTTCTTGATACTCAGAAATCTTTGCAATGTAGTTTCAATTAAATGTTTAAATGGCTCATGACGTCTGTCATAGACGCACCAAAAGTTAAAGTGTTCACATACATTCATCACATCATGAATACTCCAATTTACCTACAGCGGGTCTATTCTGTAAAAACCTCACAACACACCTCACTCATTCGATTTGATGCTAGGGATTAGCAGCTCACTTCACTCAAGTTTGCACGGTGAAATTTTTACAGAATACCACATGTATCTACACACTAGCCTACATACATAGCCAAAGACTTGCAAATGCCTGTTATTACAAGTAATTGAAAAACACATGTCTGTCGGTCTATCATCATCTCATCTCCTAGCATCTCCCAACTATGTTGGGGTCAGCTTCCAGTCTGAATAATGCATAATAATGGATGCAGCTGAATACCAGTATTTAGCATGAAGCGACCGCCTAACTGACCTCCACAACCCAGTAACGAACGGGTAATACGATACCCCTTGGCTAGACTGGCTGTCAGTTTTCGGGCGTCTGACGACCCGTAACGACTGTCAAAGATGCACAAATGACAGCCGGGAACAACGGCTTAACGTGCTTTCCGAGGCACACCATGTCTGTCGGTCTGATGATAACTTATTCTGTTGGAGATTACCACTAACGGAAGTCAAACCTAGGTAAATTTAGCATCCTAAATTAAAGCCTGCCTTATAAAACGGAATACGGAAAACGCTAGTAGACTCGGCCATGAACTACGGACTCAGTGCCAAGGCAAGAACTTATCATACATACTTGAAAATTATCTATAAGTTAAAATTAAGAATATTGAAGTAATTACGCCTAAATAAACAAGAAATTCGAAAATAGTGTCGAAGATCTTTATACATAATTATTGTAATGAGTGTTCAATAAAGTTGTTTTTTTTTCACTCTTACTGAAGTCGGGTTGAGCTGCGTACCGAACAAACAAGACCTGACTTACTGAGAAATATACTTAGAAATACATCCCAACAAAACTCAATGTGTACGGAATGGTGTGTGTTCGTATTAGGTTTGCAGAATATATCGTACCTTGTAATAAACTTCTATAAGACTTGCAAACGTTACACAAAATGGTTTCGAAAGGTTATAAGTATAAATATTTGTACGACCTGCAAGTATTTGTTCCGGGTCTGGGTGTTTTTCTATCTATAATACGTATTTACAAAAAAAAAAATGTATATAAGTAGTTTATCAGCCATCTCGTTACCATAACAGAAGCACTTGGGACTTTTGGGCGTTGTGTGAAATGTCCAAGGATATTAATATTTTCCTAACACAACGATTTTCCAACTAATTAATTTTTAAATTAATTAACATTATGTATTTAAAGTATTTATATTGTACTTTAATTAGTTTTGTAGTAATCATCATCCTTACTCTAAAGATTAAAATGAACGGCTCGCCAACACACATTATGACCTGGGAGGCTACAACCAACCATAAAATAGAATAGTTTTAAAATAAATAAATATAATAAAGTATTTTATGAATTAACTATTTCGTAGATGTAATTTGTAATGGGCCATCAGGAACAGGACTATAATAAACCAATGAATGCGTTATTGTACATTACAGAAACGTAGGCCGCTATTATATATGTATGCAATAATATCTTTTGTTATAGCCTTTTGTGCCCCGCTATCTGTTTTATCGCTACCTCTTTGTCCTAAAACAACTATCATGACACGTCCAATTTTTTATCCATCACTCCAAAAGTTGAAAAAATAAGGTTCATTTTTGAATAACAAGAGTTTTTTAAACTACATTACCTTGTTGTTTTCTTCAGTGATACACCAAAGATGACAATAGATTTAAATGACTTTATTCCTGATGGTTTGTGTCCGGTACTGTCGCGTTCGAAAGCGTCTCAGTAATTTATGTTTCTCTTTTTAAAATTCGTGTTAGACGTTGTTGGTACAAGTGAAACAGATAGGGTCTAAGAATAATATTTGAATAATCGTGAGTCAGATCTCGGAGGGTTATTTTTGTTTGGCGATGACCTTAGCTTTTGTGCTCATGAAAAGAGTTAAAACTTGGGTTGTGCTGCGTGCGGTACAGTTTTGTTTTATAACCTTTTTGGTTTGAATTTAGTTTTGTTTTATTTGTTCTGAATTTAAAAAAGACATTACAATGTTACTTGTGTGAGGTCGCTGCTATGCTTATACAACACGAATCATTGTAGCTGTTAGGTTATTTGAAAAGTGTGTAATGATTTATGCAAGCGTTTATGTTCTTTCAGTTACATGCGATCAAATAGATTCGTTTTTATTATACAGTTGCACCCTTTCCAATTATGTTCAGTGAATCGACTGTAATTTTTCTTTTCACAGACAAATGACATAAAAACATTTTTTAATAGCGACTTTGCTGTGCCCTCTTATACTTTTTCATCTTCATAATAATAACAAAACTTTTATCATGCTTTGGTTTGTTATATTATAAAAACAGATAGTAAAGAATTTTTACACTGCATATTTTTGTCTTTCGTCAGTAAATTATTGCGAAAATTAGCCGGTAAAAAAAATTCTTCATCAAGAACAGTCAAGTGATAGTCACCTCAAATTATTTATATAAAAAATACACATGTTTTGCTTATAATAGTAACATTTGTAGCAGTGGCCCATTAAAAATATTTTATTATCCATTCTCAAATAATATCACGCTACGCTTTACACTTTTATTCGTCGTAACCACGCGAAACTTTATAATTATTATTTGTACCAGCAATAAAATGCAGTTTCCTCTAGTTGTACAGTTTAATGAGGTCTCGTTAATGAGACAGTAAATACTCATTACCATGTCTATATATGTTGTACCATTTTTGTAATTGGAATGCTGAATAAAACATTTTTCTAATTGATGTCTGATTAGATGTAAGTATGGGTGCACGAAAGCGTCAGGCATTAAGTCAGTCTTTGCATGATATTTTCACTTATGCATAAAGAATACGAAACTCAGTATAACGGTGAAGAAAAACATCGTGAGGAAACCGGCATGCCTAGGAGATATTTCTCAGCGTGTGAAGCGAAGTCAGAAGCCCATGGACAGCATAAAAAGTCTGACTCCAGGTTAGTCACTAACCACACGAAGAAAGAAAGAATAAATTTATTTTGCAAAGATTACAGCGTAAAAAAGTTGTTTTAGTAAAATTCCATCTCGTTTTAAAACCTCATTTTAATATGTTTAAAAAAAAGTAACCGTGACTGACTGATTGATCTATCAACACATAGCTGAAACAGCTGAACGGATTGGGCTGAAAGCCTCATATAAAGTTGTTATGGAGAAGACTTCCGCTAAGAACGGATTTTTGAAAATGCAACCCCTAACCTGTAACGTGGGTTCAAAAGTATGGAGAAGACATCTTATGAGCTCCACGCGAACGGAGTCACGGGCAGAAGCTATATGAAATAACAATAAGTCCCTAGTTCTCATAATGGGTAAAATATAAAAAAAATGTTAATTTTTTAATAAAAAAACCATTCAACGAAAAATAAGTATCCCAAAAAAAAACGTTTTCTTTTTCTAAAAATAACAAAAACAATCCAATACGAAACATATTACTTACACGAATCCAATAGATCCATATAAAAACACAACAAGTCCAATCACAAAGTCGTCCCACAACACAGCACTAGCAAAAAATTTACCGGCGTTACGAACGGCGAAATATCCGTGGGCGGATTTTCCGCCCAAACGCGTGCACCCTCCCCGGTAGTCGAAACGGTACTGAGGGGAGGGATACCTTCGGGGCAGCTCGGGACTTCGGCAGGCTACAGACGCGCGCATCTGTACCTTAAGCTGTGTACATGTTGAGGGAGCCTTCATATGTTAGGTATCAGGTAGCCAGGATTCGAAAATGGAACAGCTGTTTCTTAAGTCTATAGTGGTTGAGAAGTGTTTTAGCTTAAATCAGGTTAAAGGTTTAGCAGTATTGAGGACTGTAATAAAGGTTTTCATTTCCACTGCAAAAAGATTCGATCTTTATTTATATTCCCAAATATACTCGTGTTTCAGTGTAATGTTGAAATTGGAAAAGGTTGCTTTTGGATATCAAGTTAATGAAAAAGAACGGCTAACGCCTAACTAAAGATGAGATTAAAATAGAAATATCTATTACCAAAACGACAACTACTAACGTCTATAAACATTTTATGTACCGAAGAAACTATTACAACAAAATAAATAAAACTAACAGGCCTTCTTATTGGCCAGTAAAAGACAAACAAGAAAAACTAACAAAAGCGAAACTAAGTTCAAGTACTAAGGCTTAAGCACTTAATTAATCGCCCGGAGAAAATCAACGGAGCATAATTTTTATTGCTCTCACAAAGATAAATGCGTACATTGTGTCACATGTCGACGGGGCGAGCAATATATTTCCCGGGCAAGGAAAAATTACGCACAATAAAAACTGGAGTTCCTGAGAAATTAACGATGTTACCAGTTGACAGCAACTCAGCTTATCTGCGGCTTTTAATGGCCGGGGAAAGTAACCGAATAAGTGTAGGTGTAGATTACGCCACGGGAAATGATGCTGGCATTAAATTGCATGTTTTACCTTTAACAGCAGAATTTTCTTCCGTTATTCCCATAATACAAGCTCAAGCTTCAGTAGCAGTACCTTTTGTGCATTACATTAGTACGATGCATATGTTAGACTACTCTAATAAAAGATGAATGTATTAACTAGCGACAATCAAAGATTAAAAAAAAAAATATTTCATGTTTGTGAAACTCACGTACAAACGACTTCAACACTCCATCACATAAGAAACTGATGTTTCGCTAACGACTTTTTCAACTGCAGGTTTCAACCTCAGCCCTTTCGATTAGGGCACGCCACGATAGTGGCGGTAAGGCCCCTCTTTGAGGAGTGGCTAGAGAGGCGTCACGGCGCCCTCACCTACCGCCTGACGCAGGTCCTCACCGGACATGGATGTTTCGGGAGGTTCCTGCACATCATCAGGCGGGAGGAAACGCCCGGGTGTCACCACTGCGAGGATCGCCCAGAGGACACGGTAGAGCACACGGTGCAAACCTGCCCCGCTTGGGCGGAGCACCGCCGTGTCATCGTAGAGGCGATCGGCGGCGGCGACCTCTCGCGCCCGGCCCTGGTGCAAGCCATGGTCCGGGGCGAGAGGGAGTGGGAGGCAGTCACCTCCTTCTGCGAAAAAGTTATGCTCGCGAAGGAGGTGGCGGGATGGGAGAGAGAAAGGTCCTCCCGTCCCAGCCGCCGTAGGAGACGCCCCGGGCGTCGGGAGCCACGTGACGACTCCCGGCCACCGTAGGCGCGGGCCTGCGGACGGTGAGTAATGGGTGACTCACCGTCCGATCAGCACCAGACCCGTGCCGTACGGCGCGTATATGTTCCACGCGCGCCTCAAAGAGATGTCAGCATATGAAGGGGCCCCTCAGGGCCAAGCCTGCCGGGTAAGCGGGATTGTCCGAAAGGGTTACCGCTACCCCGGAACATAAAGGGCTACGGAAGTAACATGGATGGGTTTTAGTCAGTAAGAGTCTGACACTCCCTTCCGCTCCACCCAGAGCGGGAGCAGTCATTGGATGATTTCCCAGCCTTAAAAAAAAAAAAGCCCTTTCGATTCAAATTTTGAAATATCAAAGATCTTTAATCCTGCAATATGAAAACGGGGCAGTAAAAATAATAATTTGCAAAAACAGTAGATACATTTCCCCCTGGCTTAGAGCAACGTAAGCTAAATCTGTTTCAGGTTTATATCTCAACATTTTCACATCACACCATTAACTGTTTTTCTTTTTTTCCTAATGAAACGTTTTCCACCATTTAATTCTTTTATTTTTTCGTTTGTGCTCTGTTTAGGCCATTAGTCTTAGATATTTTGAGCGACCACAATAAGCGGATTGTACCTTTACGATAAAACCTTGGATTCTTTTTATGAAAACGGTAAGTTATGTATTGAAAAGAACGTTTTGAATGTTAAAAGTATACATTTGGATTACATATCCATTAATGAATAAGGAAATTTTGTTCTTACAACAAGCGACATTTTTTTTGCGAATTTTTTTATCGAAGTGAGTAGTTAATGATCGCAATGTTTCTATCTCTTTGGGGGGTGTAAGTTTTTTTTTTGGATAGTTCGTTCCACCAACTGTCAGCCGCAATAAATGCTCTTTGAATGTAAAAATCTTTACTTATTTGTGTAATAACGTAACCAAATTCAATTAAAGCAAACGTTGCAAAATAAAAAACTTCAATAAACCCGGTGAGTTAAATAAATAAAAACCACACACCACGCTATCTACCAAAAAGCCTTTAATACTAATAATGTGGCAATGACACAAGCGATTTCCTTTAGAGCTCTCCTACCGTACTGAACGCACTTTTGAAAACACCTCACTAACCAACCTTTCATGACCCGTGATTGTAGTTCATAACTCCCCCGTTCCGTTAAACCGTGAATGACAAAGAGGGGACGGGGAGGTCTTCTAAAAATGGTCGTGGAATAAAAAGTGAGATACATGTGCCTCTTTAGACTATTAATCAATGTCCCCTAAAAGCCTCTGTGCTACACAAAAAAATTAACGCAGTACAATTGTATGAGAGAGAACATTCTCATGTGGTCGAACCATTGTTATACTGGCTTTTATCATACTATAGTTATGTATATTAGCCGTTTTCCAGGGCCCTAATGGTCAGTCGTGGAGTGAAACGGACAAGAGGTTGCTTGCTTTATGTTGTCTGTTTTTGTGAACTGCTTTTAGGATTTTGAAATTAGATTTATAGGTAGTCATTTGTTTTAGCCCGTTCATGTCTAGCTTTCTTGTACTGCTATTGATTTATACGGTGTTTATCTTTTCTGTGGGTAGTGAGTGGGAAGGTATGAATTCTGGTTTTACTAAGGTTTAAGTCAGTGTCGTTTCGCATATCAGAATTGATGAGAACAATTGATTTTTTGACTTTATAAGGTGTCCAACTATGTATGTGGTTTTGTAAACATAAAGTTAGTATAAAAAAATTGGTCAGCGGGATTGTCCACTGCCCCGGAACACAAAGAGCTAAGGAAGGAACATGGATTGGTTTTAGTCAGTAAGAGTCTGACAGTCTATTCCGCTCCACCCAGAGCGGGACGAGTCATTTAATGATTTCCCATCCCTCAAAAAAAAAAGTATATAAAAATTGCCAAATACTACGTACATATTGAGTTGATGAATCCCTCTGCCAAACGTAGGGTTGACAGCCATACATTCGATGCGTGATTAGAGTGTCTTCATTAAATAGCGGTAGCAGAACAACATCATAATTAACATAACATAACATGACACTTAGAAATCACGAAGGGTTATACAGAGGTGTACCTTAAGTAAATACACATTTCGTCAGTTATGTCTAGTAAAATGAAATGCGCTGCGCTGGCGCTGCGGCTACTAAGGACCAAAAGCGGCGAAAATACTGTAACTACAGTTTTAAGCCGTTTGGGGTCGAAACGGTCGGGTCATGAAGCCCAAGTTCGCGACTTTCTGGCCGGCTAGTCGGCGCTTGACGTGACCAAAGGTCTGGCTAACTTAACAATGCTGCCAGTCTTCTGTGCATGTTTCCGAAGGATGCACATGAGTACTTCGACGCTTAAGTGTCCTCTTGTTTTTGTATCCTTAGTTAGTTACTCATTTAAATAAGTCATCATCTGCCTAGCCTTTTCCCACTACTATGCTAACTATGTTGGGGTCCAGTCTAACCGTATGCAGCTGAATACCAGTATACTCATTTAAATAAGTCGATAGTGTAAATAGTTTAATTGTGCTAAAAGCTTTTTTAACTACTAAAGAAGTAGGTAACCTTTTCATTCGACATAAAAAGATCCTGTCCCAATAATGTTAAAACGCTGCGGGTGGATTACGTTTCGACATCACAATGACATTTAATCCATTTCCTTAGTCTCGACCGTTCTAGACTACACCGTAGATATTTTGTTCAGTAGGTTGGTACTTAATGTAAAAAGGTTTTTAGGTAAGGAGTTGGACCTCTAAACTCCTTGGGATCAATAGTGTCAGGCATTTTCAGTAAAGCTTAATGTTTTAGTATCTTGTGCGCAGGTACTAGAAACGTAAGTGGTCTTAAAACTTGCTTTAACTATAGTCCAAAACTAAAACGTGAAGAGAAGTTAAAACTTTAATTTAGTTCCGTAATATTAAGTGTTATAAAAAGTTAAGTTAAGTTAAGCTAAGTTAGTTATAAAATAAATATATTTCTGTTAGTAGTTATTTTACTTTTAATCTCGAAAACAAAATTAAATCTGATTTGAGTTTGAATTAAATGTAGGATCTCGGAATATTAATAATAATTATTCGGCAGACAGAAAAGTATTTTCGTAATTAATCAAAATTATAATTTACATTTCGTTTTGTAACATTAGCGCAACTGTGAACTCATTAAAATTTTAACCCCCCAAAATAAAGGTTTAAATGCACAAATATATTCCACTCAAGACAAATAGTATGTAAACGGGTGCTTCATTTTGGATATAAAGTGAGGTAGAGTAAGCCCCGCTTGGCAGTCCCCATTACGATGTCTGGCGGGACAACGCGGCCAGAAAACTGCCGTGTTAAGGCTTCCGCAGACAGGCGCAAATCCAACAATTTCCATGAAGTTTTCATAGGAATCGTTATACTAGAATCAAATCATGCTATCGCGTTGCGCTTGTCTGCGGGAGCTTTTAGACTCTATATGTAAATGAAAACATCGCGGTAAAAGTATTCAGAAACACGATTTTTTTTGGTAACTGTCTCTCAGTTTTTCTAGATATTTAGCATTAATTTAAAACAACTGCAATAATTTAAAAAGATCGAAGGTTTTGTAGGACCGCGTATATTCAGTCAGGAACACTATAAACACTTAACAGTTATCACACATGTTTGTTCATAAGGCAGGCAAGTGAAAATAGATGTCATGGGTCTTTGAATTTTTAGTTCTAGGACATGCTGTTCTAAATAATATACAGAAATTAAAGCGCCTTCCTGGGTTTGAACCTACGATCTACAACTCGTTAGTCAGGGCTGCTGCCACTGGGCCCCAACGGTCCACAAACAACAATAATTCTAGGGCATAATCATGGCTTCAAAAAAATGAGGTTCTTAGCCCTCAGAACGTCACACTTATACACGTAGCCTTCACAAAATAACAAAAGCACATCAGACGCCCCCTGAAACTTTCATTACAAAACGAAGGGTTTAACTAATTAATAAGGTGTACACTTAAAAACAGAACTCCGTCTAAAAGGACCAAAGTTCGCAACACTCGCCTTTAATCCACGGGCCGTCGAAGCCCGAAAAAGTGTTGCGAACCGTTGAAAATTGGGATTACAGCTGTAAGCTGGGAATAATGCAGGCGAATATACTGCGCTCTGTCAATGTATCGACGCGAGGATTTCCATTGTTAAATCGCTTTTAAATGATGTATGAGATGCGATAAACGAAATATGAAATATGCTTCCATTTTTAATCGGGATGTATTGCTTGTATTTTTGCGGTACAAGACTTTCAACACTCAAGGTGTACTTTTGTCAAGTCAATATTAATGTCTGGCAGCATTAAGGAAGGGGTCCGTTAGGGCAGAAGCCCTCCGGGTAAGTGGGATTTTTAAAGGGTTACCGCTACCCTGGAACATAAAGGGCTAAGGAAGGAACATGGATGTGTTTTAGTCAGTAAGAGTCTGACACTCCCTTCCGCTCTGCCCAGCGGTCTGATGATTTCCCACCCCTTAAAAAGAGGCATGCTGTCTATCACTTGTGTCTATTTTAGATTATTGCGACAGTGCATATTCAAATACTATGCAACACGTGTGAAACTAGACCAGCCAATGAATTTAATAATGTACTAAACTATATTCTGGTTTCAAAAATAAACTGGTGTGGTCATCCCTCACACATAATTACCAATATTTTGTTCAGCAGAAACCAATAATCCCGGTATTTTAATCAGCATTAATTCTAAACTCCCACACAGCCATTAAAACAAAGCCGAAAGCATTCCAAACGAACAATTTTACAACTCACTTTACGCAAAAACATTTCATATTGAAAATTAATACATTTATGACTGTACAATATATTATGTATTATACCTCGCTCATCTCACGTCTGCAATTAAATTTTGTATCCCCCTGTTTATAAGTTTGAAGTACCACCTACACTGGAAGGTGAAAACTCGATACAAATTGCGTTAAAACGTAATAGAACTCGTTTCCTGGAAAAGTTTCCATCAGATTACGACGCAAATTCAATATTTAAGATTGATTTGGGCAGATGGCTGAAGGGCATCTCAAGTCTTTCGAAAAGGGCAAATGCATTTATGGGTGTGTTATATCACGCATCTTTTTTATTTCGCTTTCAAAGACTTTGGTTCTTGGTCCTAATAAATATCGGGAACTTTTGAGCATGCCGACTACAAGATTTGCTTTTTAAGTGTGTAAAATATTTCTGGATTCATCGCAAATTCTTTTTACCTCCGTCAGTCGGGTTTTACGAGTTAGCAAAACTTTACATTTTACTTTGTAAGTCATACATTTGTTAGTTTGTTGCCAAAGATTTTTCTTCTAAGATGCAAATGCAAACTCAAAAGTTCTAAGTATGTACCTAGACGAACTTTTGAGTTTGCATCTACTAAATATAATAAAAATAATCGTTTCTCCTGAAAAATAGACGCTTTCCTTACGACCTCCATAAAAGATACCAGCTTAACCATAATACAGTATCAAACTCATATTCTATTACAGGCTGTTTGGAGCCATTAAGGTCCTCATTTTAAAAGTATAATGTACCAAAATTCTCAGTCAATTAAGCATTCTGCTTGGAAAATAGTCGAGCCTTTGTTAACATTGTAAGCGAGACGAATGTAAAAGCATTTTTACGACCTGACCCAAAACCCTAAGAAAATGAAAGGAAAAAATAAAACGAGTTTCATACTTAAACTCAGTGAAGTGAAGCCGTACATACGGATTTCGGAATCGAGCCAACTCGAATGCTAATTTCAAATCAGGACTTGGAAATCTAGCCAGCTTACATTTAAACAAATCGCAAAGTTCCAGAACACGGACTAGAATTCAGTATAGTTTCGCTTATCTGATTTTAGATCGTATCGGATTTGAAGAAATTTCGGTATTTTTGTCAGTGATATTTTTTCAGACAGTCTTCAGTGAAACAAACCAAATCATCAATTCCACTTCTTCGCATTTCTCGATTCCAAATTATACTTTCAAGAAACGATTGTATCGAGTCAACTCGATTCATCTTCTCGTCGCTTCCCTACTTGAACTCGTAGAAATTTGCATGATATTACAGCTCATCTGCCTCGCGAGGCTTGTGTACAGCGGTAAACGATCCGAAACAGAAATTTGAATTTTTTCCTTTGAATTTCTGAAGAATTGCTAATTAGATCGACGGTATTTCTGTACGGGAATCTTTTTAAACTGATTTGGGCTTAATGGTATCCCGCTCGGTGTTTCGTATTCAAAATTATTCGATGCGGCTTTGTTTTTCTGAATGATTACGAAACTTACCATTCATCTTTCTTTTGTTTATGACGGAACAACTTCTGAGTGTTATAACTTATTCCTAGAAAGCATGAATTAAAAAAAAAGGATTGTGTGGTTTTATGAAACCATTTTTTTCCATGGCAAAAAAAGTGAAACTTTTTTTTCACATTAAATACATTTGACACTATAGGCGCCGCCATATTGGCCTTGGTTGCTCTGACGAGCGCCTTTCACTTTATCCCTACTCCGCGGCCGACCGTCACGCGACATGCAATAAACAGACGAAAAAGTTTGAGACGAAGTTTCACTTTATAAAGAAAAGATTCACCAATCTTTTCGCTTCAACCCCTACACGCACACAGTCAAACCTGTCCCTGTTTGTATAGTTCCTGGCCACAAGCTTGCCAACTCCCTCGACAAATGAAGCGTGTCATCACCGTTTGTACATCCCGCCACCCACACATATACACACACTCTAATTCCCCATTCTTTTTGTGTGTAAACGCCCCGAAGCGTCCAATTTACAGAAAAAGAATCCCACAAACACAGTGTTTGCCGCTTCAGATCACACCATGCACTATTTGAATTTTCTCCCAAGGGAGGGTGGAATCAATTTAAATTTTAACTCACACTTAATACACCCTTGTTTGGTGTCTAAGTGGTGTGTTTGAGGCACCCTCTGTTTGGGACGAATAATAAGTTGTGAAGACAACGCCGGTGAAATAGTCTAAACGAAAATTCGTTGCGGTGCTGCTGGAATTTGTTTTGTGGAGAAGGATACGAATTGGAACGTGCAGTTTGTTGCATAGCCTAACAATTCAAATACCTATGTAGTACACAAAAGTTTAGATCGCAGTTACATTGAGAATGAAATAAATTCGGAATACATCAGCTATGCAATTATAAACTATACAGGGTGAAATTAAATTTATGAGTAATATTTTATGGGGTCATTGTACTCATCATTATGAACAACTTTTACTATGGGAACACACCTGAAATATCACCTGTTTCACTCATTATGCTCGCATAACTTGCCAAAATGTAGGGAGCAGCTGATTTTTTTTTCGCGATTTCAGGTTTGTTTCCATGGTAAGAAAATATAATGATGAGTATAATGACCTCTTTAAATATTGCTCATCAATTCGAAATCACCCTCTATATCCTAAAAATAATAAAAAAAAACTCAATGTTTTGTCAAGTTGAAAAACGATTCATAGCTGGTGCGAGACACTAGTGTAACACCAAACACGTCTTTCACTAAAACATCTAGGTACAGAGGCCAGCACAAGTTACCCCAATCTATCCAATTTCTTCGGAAGTTTGTAACTGTATTTCAAAAGCATAAGGTTCATTTCCAATTACGAAAATTTGTCAGTTTGGTATGACTTGATGTGCTGGCGTCTGTGCCTAGTTATCAGCTAGTGCACACATTCTGAAATGTACCTACACACAATGTTACGCTATGATACTTCATCCGCTAATGGAACAACCCTAACTCCCACACTCACACTCACTACACAACACACATTCACCCCCACACATAACACACACAACCCAGCGCGTTTTCTTTTTTTCATTCCATTTTATTATATTAAATTTTCTATTTATTTTCATTTTTGTTCTCATTTGTGTTTTCATGTAGTTTAATTCTTATAATTGTATAAATTTACATGAACCCTGAACGAGCTTGAGACAACCTTGTAGTCATTATTATAATAAAACTAAGAGAATGTCAGAGCTTCCTAACACAAGCAAACTATTTGCTTAAAAGGATGCTCCATATTGTAAATAGAAATAAGAATTTTAGTTGATGCAATAAACATTTATTTATTTATTTATTTACCTACTATCAATGTCTATACAAGTTATATTAAAACCATTTCAAACCACTAACACGTAAACACACAGCCATTCATTAGACAGACATCCGCCATTTTGTATGCATATAAACATCAACCCATTTTCCCGTTAAAAGATCGCTGGAATATCAACGGACTAAATGTATTCACTAAACTGTTATGTTGCTAGCATGCATTGCAATCAACGAACGAATAAGCCCGAATAGAAATTTTACATTTCACGAGCATTCTGCCAACTCCGCTTGCTAGTCTCATTCTCTTAGATGACCTTTAAGTAAATAAATCTGGGTTGTGTAATGAAAATGTCGGGTTTACAGTTTTGCTGCGTTTTGTACTGACCCGGTCTGAATTAAGGTCGTAGCACACATAACAGCTCGGAAAGAGATCGTCACCGTATCAACTCGAGTCGAGCAGTATTCTTTGTATGAAACTCCCTACTGCAACGCACACTAATCGGAATCGTAACGTAGTCGCCTCGCCTCGGAACAAACTCATGAATAAGGCGATACGGTGACGATCCCTTTCCGATTTGATATGTGTGCTACGACCCTTACACATTCTACGTGCCGTAGTAGTGCACGGTAAGTATTGTTTTGAAGTGGTCAGTTAAAGGCTTTTGTTGGTATGTAACTACCAGAAAAAAGCTCTGATCTGGTTATGCAAACACTAAGTTTTTAGCTCACATATGCATTAGATGATTTTGAAAAAAGTTAAAAGGCAAGTCTAGTTTTAACTTTGTTCTCTGTGGGGCATTTAGTGGCCTTCTTTCTTTTTAGGGTTTCGTACACAATTGGTAGAACGGGACCCTATTACTAAGATTCCGCTATCCTTATATCCGTTTGTCCGTCTATCCGTCTGTCGCCAGGTGTATCTCATGAACTGTGATAGTTAGATAGTTGAAATTTTTCGATGATATAATATTTCTGTTGCCGCTGTAAGAACAAATCTAAAAAACAGAATAAAATAAATATTTACGGGATATAATAATAATAAATAATAAAATTGTTTATTACCACGAAGTTCATGTACATGTTATCACTGTATACAGGATAAAGTTCTTAATTTAGCATTAGGTAGGTAAGTACAATAGGTTCAACCCTGTCCCCTAAACTAGGCTAGGCCTGTATCTTAGGGGGCAGTACTCGGCTATATGATGCTGTTATGGCAGACGTGCCAGTAGACTGTGTCAAGTGGGTGCATTTCTTTCTTGTGGTAAACTTTAAAAATGTGAGAGTAAGAAAAAAAAGAAAAATAATAATAATGAGAGTGAATTGTATTGAATTAGAGTAAATGTTTATTGATTGTGTGAGGAAGTGGATTGGGTGTTTTGAGTGAAAGAGGTGAGTGTGATTTGTAGTGTGTTTGGGATGTGCAAGTGATAAGTGATTAGCGCTTGTTCATGGAATAGGTGGATTACACTTAAGGAGGAGTTTGTTAGGTGATGTAGGTTAAAAGAGATTCCGTTTCATGATAGTCCTGTTTTAGCAGCCAATCAGTTACTGTACGTTTTAGTTTGAACCTGGGGAGACCGAGAATATTGAGCTTTTTATTGACGTTGTTATCTATGTGAGTACTTATTACGTAAAATTGGTGTCTTGCAAACTTCGTTTTATGTTGAATGCTTGGCATTAAATGTTTACGTTTTTTGGGGTCAGGGGGAGCCAAACTGCCATGTATCCTAAGAATTGATTGAAGCGCAAATAGCTGTCGTATAGTTAATACCTTACAGTCTGCATAAAGTAGCGATGTTGGATATCTGCGTGGTTTCTTCGTCATAACTTTAAGGACTGCTCTTTGCGCTCTCTCAACCCTCAGGAGACCTGTCTTATTGGCTCCACCCCACACATTAATACAGTACCCTAGCACCGATTGGCACAGCGCAAAATACACCATTTTAAGAACATCCTGGTTAGCTGACCCCCTGAGCGATTTAAAGATAGGGATAAGACGCATTGTTCGGGTGGTGAGTGTGTCTAGGTGTTTTTCCCATCTTAGTCCGTTGTCTATATGGATGCCGAGGTATTTTACGCAGTCATCTCTTTTTATTTTTGGACAGGAGCAATTGGTTGAAGGGCTTATACATGAGTGTGCCGTTAAGGAGAAAGTACTTGGTGGTTTCATATTGCAGCGAATGGCGAAAGGAACATATGAAGTTTTGGCCAGATTTAATGTAAGTAGGTTAGAGTTAAACCAGTGCATGATTCTACTTAGGGCAGACTCAGCGCTGCTTTTTACGGCTTCCCAAGATGGACCATGGGTGATAATTGCGGTGTCATCTGCATAGGTGTATATGTTGCAGTTAGGGAGCGTCATAGTGCATAAATCGTTTATGTAAATTTGAAACAATGTCGGTCCTAGTATGCTTCCTTGAGGTACGCCGTACGTCACTAGCTCCTCGTCTCTCAAGTTGGGACCAATTTGGACTTGTTGCCTACGGTTTTTGAAGTAATCTATGAACATTTCAAGAGCCCTGCCACGAACACCCAAGGATTCCAACTTGGAGATTAGTTTGGGCACAGAAACTGTGTCAAACGCTTTGGAAAGATCTAAGAAAATTCCCAGGCACTTCGTCTTCTCATCGAGTTTTTTAGCAACCAATTGCGTAAGATCTAGTACCGCGTCTTCAGTCGATACCCCTGAACGAAAACCGTATTGGTTGTCAGCTATAAGACGAAATTCGTCTAGGAAGTTTCTAAGTTGTTTATTGAGAATCTTCTCAAAAATTTTAGAAAGTGAAGTGAGTACCGATATAGGTCTGTAATTGTTAACACAGTTTCTGTCCCCTCCCTTGAAAATTGGGTGGAGAATAGCTTTTTTAAAAGCATTTGGGAAAACTACTACTACTACTATATACACCAGAAATGTTTTTTTTTGTGTTTTTGTAAATAATGGTACGAAACCCTTCGTGCGCGAGTCTGACTCCTTGGCGCTTGAGCTACTTGGCGGGTTTTTAAGTACTCTGCATAATTTGCAAAATAAAAACTTAGAAAGTAGTTTGAAATTGAGTGTTCAAAAGAAACACCGATTTACAGCCTCCAAGTTGTTCTAAGACAAAGAATAAACCTTATCTTGATTATTTTACACCCATTAATTAACTTCCCACTTAAATGTTTAATTGCTCGCTAATTGAGCCGATATAAAAACTTGACTCAACGCCACGCATTCTGATAAATACAATTAGTTTATGGAAGTTAAATTAATGTGGTTTCTTCGTACGAGTTTATTAAGCGAACAAGTGAAAATTGTTTATGTGACATTTATTTGTAATGACTTCCTTTTGATAGATTGAAATCAACGTGTTTGAGGACTGGAATATTTTTTTTATCCCTATTACGTAATCGTTAGAAAAATATGTTACTGGAAATTAAATGACCAAAACTCCCCTTTAAATAATGCCATGCATAAATTATATGATTTTTAATATAAAAATGATTCCACCTCGTTCGGCCTCGTTGGTCTAATGGTCGCAAACGCTACTATTGAGCATTTGGTCCTGGGTTCGCAGGTTGGGCAAAATGGGTTTTCCTCAATCAAAAATACTCAATACGTTTATTGTATTTCACAATGTGAACTTAGGTGGTAGGTCTCTCACAAAACACCAGACAGGCACGCATTATTTTCTTCCATTCATCAGTAAACACATTCAGGGTCGGTAGGTAGTCCGGAGGGCGTTTAGCAATCTTAGGGTTCGACATACCGGGGATTCAGCTCTAGCAACCGATCCAGATAGCGGTAGTGCGAACAGGTTATGACGGCGGCTTTGACAGTGCCCAAGGTATTTGTCGGACACAAATAGGCAGCAGAAAAGTCCGTGGAGCTCAGGGCAGTCAATACGACCGCTTAGGCTTTTACAGGCAATCGTGAGCTGATCAAAGCCCCTTTTTACCTCCAACGAATTGAAGCCCAACACCCCTAGAAGATAGTTCGTAGAGTACATGAATGGAAAGTAATGACCGTTACAGCCTTTGATACAAAAATCTCAGGCAGGTTTTCTGAACTTTCTCAAGCATCAGCGTCAGTGACGCAGTATGTGGATGCCAGACACAGGCACTGGACTCGAGTTTACTCCGAACCAAAGTGGTGTATAGAAGTTTATTAGTACTGGGATTGCGAAAGTCACGAGCGTTCCTCAAGACGCCTGAAGGATTCCTTTGCAAACACGTGGTCTCTAAATGTCAGACGTCTATCGAAAATCACTCCTAAGTCCTTACCGCTGGTGACACGAGTGATCACTATACCCCCTAAATTATAATATATGCCTATTACATAGACAAAAGCAAATCAATCTGAGCAAAGTATAATTAGTTCTTAACTCATCATGATGCATTTACATGTATATTTTGAACATAGTTTAGTAGTTTGGGTATACCCATAGCACGCCATATACCAGTTATACTTGAGCCCCATTTAATACGGGGCGAGCCTATTGCCACCACCGAGGCTTAAATCCAGACTCCGGGCTGCTACCTGAGGGCTATTACGTAGGATTCAATCTTAACTGGCAAAATATGGGTACACTTCTGCCTAATCTTTTGAGAATCACAGGCGTGATGTTATGCTATGCTTATTAAATCTATTGAATACTTGAAAACTACAAAAAACCTTTTTTACTTTTATTCGTAACACCAAGAAATCTACACACAACAAAATGTACTAAGTTCATTTCCTTAACACCCTAAATCTCCCATTTCTTTCGTATCAACTTGATACATTCATCAAACTTCCTTGCAGAGGCGGGTAGGCACATAATTCGCTCGTTCAATTTACCATGGTAATTCGCCATTGAAGTGAGAATGGCCCATGAATGCAGGCGGAGGCGCTCTGCAATTGCCTCGAGTTGTTTAGCATAATACGGTCATACTGTTATGTACAAAAGGCCCGGATCGAGAGGCGACTTGAATTACTACTGGAGAAAAACGTTGGAGTAAAATTCGAGAAAATTTTCTGGATAAAGACGAATTTTATGCAACTTAAAATTGGTCCATTTATGTGAGATCTTTGTTAAAGTATAGCCTTCTTTTTTCTTTCTTTCCGTAAGACTTTTTCTAGTCAGTCAGTCACTGAGTAGACTAGACAGTCTAGTCAGTCTAAAATACATACTATTTCTTTAAATCGTAGCTCCATTTGAAGCAATTTTAATTTGATGGAATTTTATGAAGATCGTTGAACATAAATGGTTTCGTACGGAGGCATTCTGGGTACTTAACTAAAATTAGGTTCCAAAATTTCTACTCCTAAGTACCTCATTATTAAATTCTATACAAACCCAATTAAAGTACCAAATAAATAGACGCAGAAAAAAGCCAACAATTCTCCCACAAGCCATAAGAATACAATTATAATAACAATGATAGCATTTTGAGAAGCTAATGGCCACTTAAATGCCGTGTGCAGGTGCTCGACTATTTATTTATTCAGAATTTAACCCGTTAGACTGTGTGTGCAGTCGCGAGTAATGTCGTGGGAGGAGCCTTGTTTTCATTATAGTCAAGTTCTGGTGTTTTCTTTTGCGTCATTATTAAAATTTACGCCCTCGCGTTTTACGGTGGAGACGGTTTTGAAGTTTGGTGTGAGTGTTGTAAGGCTCGGTTCAGAAGATACGACGCACGGCTGTGTCTCTCTTTTTATATGTGCAAAGGAGATTGTTCTAGACCGCCCTATAACCAACAAACATTTGACGTGTACGTTAATTTTAATTATATTTTAATATGCTTTTTAAAAATAATAAATTCAAGCGGACACTGTTTAATTCTTAATAGGTTTTTAAAAGTGACCTCATTGATTTTATTACCAACTGAACTCGCCATCTTTCAAGGAATTGTCAATGTTAATGTCACAAAAGATTTGACAGTGTCGCTCTCGCTCATCTTACATAAATATCGATATCGACGACGATGTCCATAATATCTAGTGATAAATAATGGATGTTTGATATATATCACTTCCAAAACATTGAAAATGTGCAACATAAAAGTTCTTCATGCATATCTTTTTCATGGAATTAGTTCCGTGAACATTTTAATGGAACTTATGATGAATATGGCCTAGCACGATTATGATGAAAATATAATGAACAAAACAAACTCACAAAAAATATTAATAAGTCGAATGAGGGATTTTCTCACAAGTGAGAAAATATTAGTTCAAAAGAGGCGTTGGTAAAAAATACGTCACTGTCTCAGGTTTTTGACATCAAATAAGCTTTCTTATTTAGGGATCTTATTTTTGTTATCAGTAGCCAGTAAAACAAAGACGTATTATTTACGATTTTACCCACGCCATCTATTGAACTATGTTTTTTCACTTGTCAGAAAATCTCTCATTTAACGATTGAAATGTCATTTACGACGCAACTCTAGTGAATTGTTCTCATAACCATTTCACGACTTCAATAGCCATATTTTTACTTTTTAAGTACTTAAACTCTTTTTTTAAATGTCGCAAACTAAAACGTTACACATTGTTCTTTGGGAAGAAAATATTTTATTTTAGCAATAATTTAATTGAAGTAGAATCATAGCAACAACGTATTTATGATTGAAACGGAACAAATTAATTGACATTTGACATATTGATCTGTCATTTTGGCCTACTAAATTAAAACTACAGATTATATAGGTGGTCATTGATAATCGATAAAGAATGATTGATCTTCGAGAGAGCATCTCTATTCTCTACGTCACTACGTCAGTCGGTTCGTCTCACCGAGTCTTGTGTTGCATTGTATTTGGTGATTTCTTTTGGTGTTTTTGATTTGGTTTCTGTTTGTAATACAACTGTATTTACAGTAATATTTTACTGTATTTGAAGTTTAATGCTTTGTAGAAACCAGAAATAGCGATTTTAGAAGGAATTACTTAAGTTTTCTTTTATTAAAAATAACCTCAAAATCGGTTCCTTTTCTTTAAATAAATCTGTTCTCTAAAGTGTCCGTCAAGAAACTTTGTTCTTATGGGCTACTAAGGGCAGTTTACAAATAGAAAATGATGTTTTCTATGCTGTTGGCTCCAGGGCGAACAATGTATGGGCGTAGAACAATCTCCTTTGCTACAACCTCTGCTCACTTCGAGAATTTCAGTCGTAATGATATTTAATGTTATTTGTTTAATTAGTGATGCAAATAACTATCGAAATAATGAAATTAGAATGCAGCAAAAAATTCTTGGTTATTGCGTAAAATATCAACATCAGCGGGATTGTTTCAGTTAGCTAAGTATATGTCGCAATGTCAATTCTGATCCTCCATCTTTATTTTTGATTTTTAGTAACGTCATCTAATTCTAAGTCTAATTATTACTAATCGGAAACTTCAAGTTAGTCGAATATCAGTAACCGCAACCCTGGAACACAAAGGGCTGGATAGAACATGGATGGGTTTTAGTCAGTAAGAGCCTGACACTCTCATCCGCTCGGCAACGTTAGATAGCAATTTATTGTTTAAAGACGCAGCAATTGCGAAATCAAGATGTAAGTTTTTTCTCTCTGGAAATTCTCCTATATCCCGATAAGTATTGGAATTCCAACATTTAAATAGAAACAACGGTTCTATTGTGAAAATCTTTCCTACAATTCGAAACAGCGAACCGATTCAAAGACTAACAGAAAAAAAAAACAGATATTCAAACGAATTTACGAGTTACGCTATAAGTTAGCTGGGAGCGATTCTGCCTCGTTCACACTTGTTCCCTGATCATTCTATTTATCAGGTAGATCCGGTACACGGAACACTACTTCGCAGGTAAGTGTGAGATGTGCCTTAAGCCACATTGGAGTCCTGCTTTGCATAGACGGGCGGGAAAAAAACCGATGCGATTTTGTTTTGGGATTCCCTGAGGACGTTTTAAAATTGGAAACGTAACTGTCAATGTATCATTCTAACGGCGTTTACTTGATTGGTAAAGACAGACGAGATTTTTTGGCAAAATTTGATGTCTTCCATTTTCAAATTTCTAAATCATTCATCGCATTATTTACGCTTCGAGCAGAGGATATTTTGAACGGAAACATGATCGTTAATAAAAATGCTTTTTGCAATTAGGGTGCCGGGCGAATAAGCAAATGGGTAGAAAACTTTGTGGGATAGTATTCAGCTGTAACCGAAATATCGTGCTGCTTTTTGTGGCTAAGTCTAGGTTCATTTAAGTATGGTTTGGACAGTTCAGTTTCAATAGTGCCAACAAATCGCACACCTAGATCTAAACTGAGACAACTCAAAATTTGTCAATTTTGAGTTATTATTATACTCGGACGCTCGGTCAGCATACGCAACTATTCAACAATACAGGTTCAACAAAAGCTTGAATGACTCGGCGCTAGATGGCGTAAGCTTTCTTTTGTTGAATCAACGCATGTTAGCCCCCCCCCACCTAAACAAGTGTATTATCAATTGACCTTCGCTAGTCTTAGAGAGTGCACATATTAACTTGAACAAAAACCCGGACATTTTGAATTGTTACAGTTTAGTTGAAAAAGTATACGTGAGTTAATTTGAGTTAATACAGTGTTGGTGAATTGTTCAGCAATATTACTTCGAGATATTTTGACTTGTTCCAGTTTTGTTTGATTAGGTAAGTAAATATTTTGGTACTATTTTGACTTGACTTTGTTTTGATGGATCAACATGTAAATTTATAGTTAACTTACTTTTGATGAAATAAATTTATCTTAATATTTTTCTATACAAAACGTGATATTTTACTTGTTTCGCATAAAAAAACATGTATATTATTATAGTGTCTGTTTTGAAATAATACTATTTTCAATCAAATTATTCACCTCTAAGTTTTAATAAAGTTTGTTTGTGTTAACTCACTATTGTTGGTTAAATAAAATTTATAATAGATACATTTTTCTTTTCAGTGAAAAATGAAGCGAGGCCGTTTCCTTGACAATATTATGAGACACAGGTAAACCAAAATCATAGGCCAATAGAAAGCAGTTTACTGATCAAACCATGCCATAGTCAGCAAACTGAAAATGATTTGTATATTTCGCCAAGTGAAGAAAGTTTGATAGATGACTCTGATACTGATCCAAGGTTTATCCGACAAAAAAAAGAAGAAACTGCGCCCTCAACTCATTACTTATTTATCTTCTTCTTCGTCAAGTGATACTAGCTCATCTAACACTTCAAGTTCTAGCAGTAGTTCTGATTCCGAAACAGAAACCAGGGCTGTTACTGATACTAATACACAGACTCAAAGTCAAGACGTTGTTAACGAAGATCACAATGATCAGCCTAATGAAGAAGTAAAAAGAGGCTAAGGAAAGAATTGGCATGGAAGTCTAGTATTTGTAAAGTCCTAAGGAATTCTGGAAAAGCCTATAATTGTTTATCAAGATCAAAAAAAAACATTCCTGAAAGAAAGATCCGCACAACTTGCGGCGATAAATGCAGACTACATTGTTATATGAAAATCAACGAAGAAACAAGACAAAACATATTTGACGCCTATTGGGTCTTAGGCGATCTTCAAAGGCAGAGGTAGTATATAATCAGACATACTCACGAAATTAAACCAAAGTACAGGTATTCTAGCACACGAGATTATAGAGGTCTTAATAGAGCATTTTATTTCGAAGTTGCTGGGAATAAAATCAAAGTATGTTTAATCAGTGTATGATTACGGAGTTTTTGATGATAGTGTCACAATTTTAATTTCATCATTTTTTTGGAGATAGTTTTTGTTTCATAAAAATATTAAGTATATACTTAACAAAATGATTAACTGAATTATACATAAATGTATATTTTTTTGTTTTATGGCATGTTGTTTAATATTTTATGTTTTATAATTCATTTAGATCAGTTTTGTTTGAAGAATTGTTTATTTAATTTTTGTTTTAATATAAATTTAACTCAAAATGGTCCAATAAAACTGTTTCAAGTCTAAAAGTTCTTCATTTTTTATATTTAGTCACCACCCTAAAGTATAACATCTCAAAAAATTACGATTATCGATTAAAGGATTCATTCTTAGCCCCAGTTTATATATAATGTTATTTTACAACCCATTTATGATCTAAAATAAAATTCAGATTCATAAGTTCCCTAACAAAAAATGCAGTAATACGTTTTTTTCGTCTCCCGAAAAATGCCCTTTTTGAGTTGTCTTAGTTTAGATCTAGGTGTGCGAAATAATAATACGATTTTACATTGTACCAAAATACAGGGTGAAATCGAATTCATGGGCAATATTCTAAGAGGTTATTGTACTGATGGGAACTGTAAGGAACAGCTGATTTTGTTTCGCGATTTCAGGTGTGTTCCCAAAATAAAAGTTGTTCATAATGATGAGTATAATGACTTCTTGAAATATTGCCCTTATATTCAAAATCACCCTGTATAATAATTTTGTCGCCCGTCTACATATTTATCGCAATCAACTTTATTTCGATAAGAAAAGCGTTCATTGAAAGCTGTTAGGCGATAAAAGATCACGAAAAAGATACGTTTAAACGGCTTGATAAGTATTATAAAAAGATAAGATACGAAACAGTACAACTTAGTAATAAGATGTTTTCCATGTTGAGAATTAAGTTATTATGTTCACGTTTTGAATACGTTATTAATAAAGCTAGAATTTTCTTTGAACTGTTTTTTGGGTGTTTTAGTCTGAAGCTGATCTTAGTGAAAGAAGCTTTCAAAGGATCAAGAGCTTAGAAAAACCTGTGTGCTTATTGTTAACATACCTACTAGGTGTTGAGGTCTAAGGACTAAAGGTCTTTCCTAAAATAATTTTCCATTCGGTAAGGGTTCCTCATTTAGAGTCTACATTGGTTCCCGAAGAATTACAATAGGCTCGCCTCATCACGTGGTGAACAAGATATGGGTGGCAAAATATGGGTGTGCCATATACCTGCTATTTCTACCTAACTCTTTGCATTATGTGCTTTTGAAGATGATGATGTCACCTAGCCGATTTTAGCTACAGCGACTGCATCTGATGACTTTTTAGTGGTGGAGAGCTAAGAGGTGGTACTCTACGTAGCTGTCGTACATCTTTTTTTGGGTGATCACTGAAAATCAGCGCTGTGCTGTGGGTAGCCCATAGCTCCAGCACATGCTGAGTGGAATTCTTGTTACAGTCATGTCGTGCAACTGCAGATCATTTCTGTTTAGTGCTCGTGTTGTTGATCGTGATAATAATGTTGACCTGTTTTGTTTTTATGTTTTTTTTATCTTTTTTGTGCATGTGCGTGTACGTGTGTCAATAAATTTATTTTCCATTCTTTCCGCGTGTAATGGATATTCTAGCAAATGAAACTGCCAGTTCTTCAAAGTAAGGAAGTATTGTTCCCACCAATCACCATCAGTCTAGTATGCGTGGGCAGGAGTAAGTTGTCGACCTGTCGCGACCCGATCCGGGAGGAAAGTGAACACACATAAGATGGCTACCGAGAACGCACTCTAGTAATGTTCGTATCATTTAGTATTTTGGTAACAATTAGTGTTGGGATTCCAATAACTAACATATCCGAGAATTTCCGAGCACAAAGCTCACTTAGCTTAAGCTAATATTTTCGATTTCATTAATAACTACTCAGCAGTTAATGAACTCTAAAAAAACACTTTACGTTATATGGATCTACCCAGAAAACCCTTCTCACAAAGTTAGGTCAAGGTTATACATAATGTAGGATGTCGTCTACATTTCTTGCCTCCAGGGATTCCATCTAAGTGTCTAGGATTACATGATTACTGAAGTAAGTAGATATTTTGCGGATCATATTATGTTGCTTATGTGTTTATGTGAAGACATATTTTGTGGGAGGCTTGTTACTGATATAATGTAAACAGAGTAAGTTTATAGGCAAAGGAAAACATTATGTTGCATTTTTACTTGAATCATGCAGTGATAGCCAAGTGGTGTGATTGTCAGACTGACAAGTCTTAGGTCTTGAGTTCGAACCCAAGGCATACACCTCTGACCTTTCAGATTCATGTTCGTATTATAATCATCAAAACACGGTGAAGAAAAACATCGTGAGGAAACCGGCTTGCTTGTGAGATATTTCTCAACAGCATGTGAAGCTAAGTCAGAGGCCCATGGGCAGCTCAAAAAACTCTGACACCAGGTTAGTCACTATCCACACGAAATAGAAAAGAAGACTTGAATCTTTGGATCACTTCAATGTGAAAAATAATCATGTTTTCATAAGAGACACTTCTTCATCCTCTTCGTGTCGCTGGCATGACTGCATTACAGATCTTGTTGGACCAAAACTTGGCCACTTCCACGGGTGTTGTCGATGGCAGCGCAGATATCACTTTTGCTATTTATTTTGCAACATAGCTCCACCTGCTGCTATAAGAGCTATTGCAACGGGGATTTAATTTCCCAATTTCTTCTATGCAGTGCCATTTTTTAGCATTCGCTGTTTGACTAATGTTAATTAATCGTGTGTGCCGAGAAAACGGAAAATTCTGTTTGAAAATTAGTAAAAATAATATTTATTAAAACTAGTAAAACAATTCAAATAGTAGCGCACAACGCACACATCAAAACATTTTTCAACTAATAATTTTCTCGAGCATTTTAAATCAAACGAAGTTTTCCAAAAGTAAATATAATGGAACCATGTACCTACTCGTATCTAGTGCTGCTTTCCAGCTTGTCGGGTTGCCAGCGAATACTTTATCTTTTCGTACAACAACTATCTTGTTAAAATACTTATTGTTTTCTTTTATGCCAGGACGAAGAATTATTTTTTTTTATACTTAGATTACAAATTCATGCTTTCCCATTGTCCTATATTGCATGAACACGTATTAAATATACTAGCTAAAACGTGACGATAAACGATGTAAAGCAGCAAACAAAAAACTTTAGAACCACATAATTTGAAATTTCTCTTGAACGGAGATTAATACATTCATCAGTTACTGAAGGCTCTTGGTTTACGTCGGAAAGTCGATTCGTTATCCTGACGAAGATGTATGGCTTTTGAATAATCGGAATTATTACCATGCGAAAATATATTTAGAGGAGCTCTCTACGACTCATGATAAGTAATACTCTAAATAGTGTTTTTTTTTTGGTTAACACTAATTTAAAGTGACTGCTAATTACAAGACTCGCATGACTTCGAAAAAAGTTATTACAAATTTAATCATCATGGCTCACTTTTGCTGCTATAAGTAGATACTAATACAATATACAATTTATTGATTAAAAAAAAAACGAAAATTCAAGAAAAGCTTCAGCGAGTGATGCACGGTGCTCACTCTTGGCTACGATTTGCAGTCATGAAATTATTATGTTTCGACTTTCTTTATTTTTTCCCGCGACTTCGCCTGCGTTAATCCCACTGAAACACTACTGGGATACATTATCTGTGTGCCGAATTTCACGGACTTTAAAATGTTTAATAGTTACAAAATGTTAAAGTAGGATGCTAGTTAATAAAATCGCAAATTGTAACGATGCTAAGCACATCAAAACTCTAAAATGCTTTATATTCAGCAAGATCGAACAAATGTTCTATAACATCGAACCACAAAAAAAAAACATCTTTATTCATAAAACCGAACAGCATCTTTGTTTTCACCGTCAAAATATGATCCATTAATAAAAATAAAACAAGGTTTCTCGTAAAAATTCAGATATGGAACAAGAAAAATAAAGTTCATGCCGAAGCGTTTCTTTCATCATGAGCCATTCAGTATTACGAGTCAAATAAACTGCCAGTACGAACTGTGGAAGACAAAAAACCTCTTTCATTAGTACCCCAGAGAAATCTGCTTTTTTTATTCGAAACGACAAAAGTTTTCAGCCCTTACAGTTTGCGTCTATAAATCACTTTAATTTATAAAGACGAAAGCGAGGAACACTCTAAGTTTCGGAATTACGAGGTTGCTATTAAGGTTGACAAATGTTACTTTGGAACGACATACGGAACCCGGGAAGTTGTTATATTAATTGGTTACTTTTAAAATTGACGCGGATTTGTTGAGCGACAAAGTTTTGGTATCAATTTTGGTTATAAATAGATGTTGCCGTTATTATAATCGTTATTGTAATTGGAGTTTTGTACTTTTGTGGGAATAAGGAATGACAGCATTCATTTCATAGACGGATCATAAGAGCGTAAGAGCCTTTGCAGTTTGTGCAAAAATGCAAAATCATTATATGTAATTTGTTTTCCAAACGCATCAAATGAACGCCGTGTTCATAGAACCTAAATATTTTATCTGCCGCATAAAAAATCGAATAATTCTTTGTGATTACCACTTATTTAATTCGTCTTGCACTTTGATGGCTATACAAGTTGCCCGTACCTGTAGGTAAAATTAAATGTTTTCTTAATCAATCCGTCATATTCAGTCTTAACATGTTTCGACAGATTTTTGTCCAGCAGTGGACGGGGATAGCTAGAAGAAATAGAACACCAAAAAAACCTTGAACAACTCAAAGTAATTACAAAAATGTTTCCATCCAAAACAAAAATCATTTACTCTCAGTTAATCGAGAAGTTGCAATTCACTTTTTTCCTCTCGAAAATGTCGTGAAACTCAAACAAATCAAGCGAAGCACTTAGAGCAAGCTTTGGCTTTTTACTCCGAAGACGTCAAACTTTAATTGTTCTCCGGTCTTGTTACGTTAACCTGATTCCAAGTTTCTTTTGTAAGAGCTCCGGGATGTGTAATTTAAAAGTAACAACGTAGAGTACTTGTGTGTTTCTTTTTCCAGAGTTTTTTTTTACTTGTTTACTTACGTAACCGTCATGCTTTCATAGGAGTTAGCTTATTAGTCCCACAAACCGTTTCAGGACTTACGCAAGGCCAAATCATTTTTTTCAAATAGGCAGCACATTTATGTCAGAAAGGCACTACTGAACGTCAAAATCACACGCACACATACATCACATAAAAACACACATCACACAGTAACACACATTGCATAGTAACACGCATCACACACACATATTCTCACATTTTCCGTCTTCTACACCGTGCTTGATTTTGAGTTACTTTTGGCAGTTGTACATCGCATAGCATAAGTACCTACTCCATTTTTTCCCAGTTTTCCACTTGGACGTTTGGAGAATACTAATTATAAAGTACATATGTTTCGTACAATTACACTACAGTATTTAAGATCCAAAAGAATGCATTTAAATACTTTTGTCCGTCTCACAAATTAAATTCAGGCTGTTAGAAAGATACCGATTGAATTCTTTTGTCCTTCAATTCTAATTTATCCAAAACAACAAAAAAATAAATTATATAAAAGTCCTTATTCTTACTCAAATTCAATGGTCATACATTACATAGTGCTGTGCACTAATTATGGCCGCGTTAGCTGGAGCAGACCGTGGGATGTTTCAATTTAACTTTTTGCCCCGACCTCAAACCTCGTTGTAAGGCTTGCGGCTTTTTACTCTATAGTTTTGTTAGGGAACCGTCACACGCGAAGGGACTTGACTAGTTCGAGCCGGAAAAGTTGAGAGAGCGCGCGGTTAAATGTCCCATTTTTGTGTTCTTTTGATGTTCGGGCATTTATTTCAACATTTTAGAGGAGCATGTATAAAGTTTTAGTATAGTAATTAGTTCATCGTCATCTACAAAATGAGAGGCGAAGAGAAATTAATAAGTTTTTAGTTTCCTCTCATTAAATGGTTTATGTCTTTGTATAGTCAGTGGTCAGTGCTATACCTAAAACATAATTTATTCTAAGACTCATATATTCACGAGGTAAGAAAGTAAAATAGTAGGTATTTTACGATCTGAGAGCTTACATTTTTTAACACTTTATAGAATAGATTCAATGCAGTTTTCTACTATACATTATTCTCCAGGTCTTCCTGTAGATTTCGTCGTAACGAAGCGACCAAATTTAACTAGTCCCTAACCCTTTAACGAGATGTAGGTACATTTTTTGTTCGTGCCCATGTTATGAGTTTTGCAAAGGCATAATAGAAAGTCATGTCACGCGTTGACACTTTTTTGCGACATATTCACAGCTTTATGCCTTAATTTTTTGCTTTCTCTGTGACCCTATTGTCGTTGTAAATAATGTAAACTGGGCTAAAGTTGGTTGTTTGTTTACATAAGTATAGAACAACATTGTTGGAACGATCTTGTACATGCATCTATGTTTATTTACATTGTATGTAGGGTCGTGTCGAAACAGAGATATGGTGAGTACGTGTAACGTAAGCAAGGGTGTGTCAAACGTTATGATTATTCATAAGTTACAGTACAACACGTAGTAACTCAGTTAGGGATGATTATGTGACATAACTCGACCAAATGTGTACGACAAGGAAAACCAAATGAATTAATGTTGTTCTTGTCAATCTCGAATCAAAAATAGAACGTGTGATTGTTTTTTGTTTTTTCGGCGGTAAACGGGTAGATGATGTATGATAACTTATTTATTTATATTATCTTATTCTATATAATTATATAAAAGGAATTCATGACTGACTCTGTATATATGAAAGGAAACCATGACTGACTGATCTATCAACAAATAGCCCCAACCACTGAACAAATTGAGCTCAAATTTATAGTTTACCATATTGATAGTTAAATTGACGTAGATATCCGCTATTATACGCAAATGAAGACACGGAAAGAAGCCAGTTTAGAATAAAAATAAAATGCTCTTTATTCGTGAGCGCAGATTTGGCATTGTTTTATTTTTAAAGGTTCCTATTGGTTTAAATAGCCTAAGGTTCCTTCGGAAACATCTAGTCGGTTCAACTAGTAGAAAATAAATTATGTCATTATGTATGTGTTTTACGTTCACATATTTTGTTAAAAACCTGCAATAGATCAACTCGAAAAATCTCAGCAAATATCCGTAAGAAAAATTTCAGAACACTCTTTCCTTCAAATAAATAACGCCATTAGAAGAATATCGCCAGTTATTTTTAATTGAGGACCGGAGTCAATTAGGTTCGTTTGATTCCGAGTTAAAAGATATAATTAGTATCGTTATCTGCTACGGATGTAATTTGTGTTGCAGAGGTCTACGGTTGCTACGCCGTAGCGTAGCGTAGACGTCGTAGACGATAGATTACCGTAATTGACTTGAAATTGTAAATCTATTGATACTGACATAATTATAAATAAAAGTCGCTTGTCTGTTTGTGTGACCGTGTTGTTATTCTAAAGTACTTAAAGCATTTTGATGTAGTTTATATCATGATTTAGAGAAATTATTCTGATATGTTTATATGTATAACACAGCAATATTAAACTTTCATAATTATCATGTACTTTCAAGTCCTAAGAGCCATGAAAGCAGGCGGTTTGCTGTTTGCTTGCGTAGCTTGTATTCGGTGTGACGAATTATTTTAAACGAAGAAGAATACCTTAAAAAAACACAGCTTCGATTAAAAACCTCATAATATGTATGTATGTATAATTATATAATACATTATACTAGAAGTGGTCATAGAAGTATAAAAGGTATTACGCACTCGAGCCCCTTAACCCGAGCGTTTCGGCCCCAAACGACTCAAAACTGTAGTTACCCAATAAGGTTACAGTATTTGCGACATTTGAGGCTCTCAGCAGTGGCAGCAGCGGCGCCAGCAATAATAATTTAGTAATAAAACAAACATAAATAAATAGTATTTATAATTATAAAGTAAAACTCCTTTTATAAAATTATCTTCCGCTTCTCCCTCATCATGAGCAGATTTTAAGGGTGTGCACCAACGCACCTGATGTTATAATCCCCTGGGATTCCGCGCACCCTATTATGAAAAGAGGTGCGCGTAAGTACATAACTTAAAGTCATGTGACAATTCAGCGTATATTATTACACTTTTAGCAACCTGAATATACCTTTTTTATTAGAGTTGTGTATGGCATATTATTATATTACTCCTTTAAACCAATTTTCGGCCATGGTCGAAGATATAATATTATAGTGCATAAGTGTGTCCACATCATGTCCACTCTCTTTCGTGGTAGGTACTTTCATATTTCGATGGGAAGGCAGTCCAACACGACCGGAGAGAGATCGGGCTCAGGGCCAACTGCTTAACGTGCTTTTCGAGGCAAGGGGTATCACACCGCCATCTTCGGAACTCCGGGCAGTTAATAATAAGTTCCCAATGGAAACTGGGAATCAAACCCAGGACGAAGCTCAGCAGTCGCGATTCCGATTACGAGACCAACGGGCAGTCCCGCTATGTTTTGCATAACTGTGTATCTACAGACCAATATTTTGTTTTGTAAATTGTTTGTTTACTTGATTTTTAAATAAGTTTCTTAATTCGAACCTCTTAAAGTTAAAGTACTATGTGCAGTAAATATACAATTATTTATGTTGGTACACAATACGTAACTACAGAACACGACGTGGGTCGATCCTTTTCATTTGTTTTCGCGACCATAATTAAAACCTTTATTTTAAAGTAATGTAAAAACAAATTGGCATACAATCAATTTGCTAGTAATACAAGGAGTGTAACATCGTTTAAAAAATAAGGCCAGAACTTACATTTTATATAACGCAACAAGGCTCCGTTCTTATATATACTCAGCCTTATCCTCAATATAGAACTTACGTAAGACGCATCCCCCTAATGAAATGAAGACGTACCATGTTTACATGGCGTTTGCAGCACAAAGGGTGGTTACCCGGCTAATTTGAGTGATGCTGACATTACTTCACATAGTGGGGTATAAAGCTGCTTATTATTCTGCTGGATTATAATTTCTTTTGAAGTTAAAGGGCTTAAATGTCGCAATATTTTGTAGGGAGAGGAAAGATGTATTTATATTTTTTTTATTGCCAAATTCAGAGTTTGTTCAATACGTGACGTAAAATTTTATTTCAAACAGTTCATTTTTACTTTGTTAAAGACTCACTGTAGAATGAGTACGGGTATTAACAATTTTATCAAAAGTTAAACTTGAAATTTGGATTGACGTCTCACCACTTCATTGTGACACATTACTTACGTAAGATATGAACTATAAACCCCTATGGTTAAACAACCGCATGATAAAAATGATTATTCAAAACGCTTAAAGCGCAATTTCATCCCTCGTTTTCCCACGTTATATAAAGGTTGTTCTTGCAAGGAGCACCGGCTGATTTCCTTGGCATAATTTTTCTCCCGGCTGCATATTGTCGAGGGCAGGTAATTCTATTTGCTAGCAAAAATCTTTAGTAAATATCTTTTCGGTTGGAGAAATTGTGAACCTTGTCGTCGTTTATTATTAAAACACTTTTGCGACAATTTCCGTGGTGGTAATAGGTATGGTTTTGAAATTATTTAAGCGACTTTTTGGGTAATCGATTTGACTTTGTGACACTTTCAATTTTTTTTTAAATTATAATATGTTATTTTAATTTTTTACTTTTATTTAAGTATCCGGCTCGAAGGACCACTAAATTAGGTTTTGAAAATGTTTCGTTCTAGACTTGTTTATCGTCGATAATTTTAAAAAGTACTAAATCGGGCTGTATTAATTCAATAACCTTGTTTTGATTAGAATACATAATATGTTTTATTTGTTGAAACTATTCCGTATTCCCCAAGGGTTATGGAGATGATTAATCATGTTTGTCATGTCGACTCATGTTAGACTAATTCAGCTTACCTATGTTTAAGTTAAATATAACAACATTACGTTTACTTAAATAAAAAATTATATTATACATTATGTTTGTCAGCATCGTCAGTATTTTGTGTGCGTTTTATTGTACTAAAAATTTAGATTGACTTCTTCGAAGTTAAAAATAAATTATTATATTAACTTTACTCTTATTTTGGTAACCGACGTAGCTCATATTTTGTACTATCGTCTAATTAACACATCTAACAATCGACTCACGTCATAATCTCCATAATAAATCACATTCGATTATAAGCCTTTGTAAATTACCCTAACCATTGGAACTCTGTCGAAAATCACGTGCAGCGTCGTAATACAGTTAGACAGGGAAATTGTCTTCGGGTATTAGGAAATAATGTCATTAAAACATTGCTTACTACAGACTTGATTTATGCGAGTTCGTTTGTTCTTCGTTACCGGTTTGATAGATGGTAATTATGTTTCTGGTGTGTTCGATTTTGGTTTGGTACAGTAAGAAAATCAAAATGGATAAGCAATTTGTGATTTATTTTATTGTGGGTACCATACAAAAAACGCTTTGTTTCCCTAAGGGTTTGCCAGAGGTGTACCTATAGTAAGCCCGTCGACATTTTGCCTGTTTTTACTGCACACTAATCCAGACACCGGTCTGCTACTGAAAAATTCCGAATGGAAAACCCGAAAATAATTTTAATTAATTATTTAAGGGTGTCACAACAAAAATTCACAAAATTTTGCGGCGATTCCAATTAGAAACTACTTTAAAATATGCAATTAAAATAATTGCCAAAATCGTGAACGAATTCAATAACAGGTTTTGAAAACTCTGTATATCTAGATTAGGAATAAAATACGTACCCAAGGACTAAATCTGAATTACATCAGTGTAAAAAAGGTTATTCTTGTTAATGTTTATTGGCATAAAAAATGCGTACCAAACAAAGTGAGGTCCTAACTCCTGCACTAGTTAAAAACACTTGTTTCAGGAGCTAATATTGTATTTGATGTGCCATAAGCCCAGATAGAATGAGAGCCTACTCTTTTTTTCTCATCTTATCAATACAAAAAACAGGAAAGTCGATTCTCCCAAAGAGCTATTACATTATGTAAAGAAAACACATCAGTCACCGTTGTACCTACACTTTCTTACCCTTTCAGCAATATTAAATTGAAGAGAAAGAAACTTGCAACTCAAATGTATTAGTTCCCTTTTATGAAGGAAGTTTCGACCGGTTTGTTGTTTTTTCTTATATTTTTTCTATTAAGCATTTTGTTTCGTACTCTTTTTGTCTTTATTGAGGTTCGTTTTTATCTATATTTTTACGCGACTACGGTAAAGTTAAAATCGTTCTGTTTATGAATTTCTAGTTATTTACATAGGTAGGGGAGACTGAGGATGGTTGTAACCATTTTACGACAGTAGACATATCTCAGCTGAAAACAGTATTAGCTCTGAGCACATTTTAGATACAAATAGCAAGTTCTATCCTCTATAGGATTTTTATAGAAAAATTAAGTACGAATTATCTAGATGATATAGGTAAGAACTATATAAGTTTAAATGAGTGGAGTTTAGTTGTGATATAGAAGAGTCAACGTTAATTTCTCGGATCCCTACTATAATCACTAGGAAGCTGGCAATATCCGCTACCTACGTGATATAAATTCTTGGAATAAATAACGCCTTCTTAGTACTTTACAGCTCTTTCTTGACGAAATTCTTGGAATACCATGAAAAATAGATTTCTTTCATAACTTTATTCGTAACTATTTTATTCCTGGAATATTTAGGTAGGATGCTTTTATTTCAAGAAACAAAAGGTGTGCCTTTATTCAGAGGTCAGCACATCAAGCTACCCCAATCCGTCAAATTTCTTAGATACATTTTCGATTTTATTACAAAAGGTTAAGGTTCATGTTCAATTGGGAATATTTGGCAGTTTGGGATAGCTTGATGTGCTGGTATTGGTACCAACAATACCATACAAGAACCTGCCTATACGGTCGCTATCCAGTCGATTAAACATGACGTCTGTGTTGTTTTTCTTTTGATCGTTTCTTTTAACATGTTCAGTAATCGATATGCGAGTGGTGGTACAAACAACTACTGGGTGTAACCGAAAGGGTATATACATACAAAAGCATATGCTACAGACCACCAAACTGAACAACTTTTACTATGGGACCAACTCCGAACTCGCAAAAAGAAATCAGCTGTTCTGTACATTTTTGGTCACGTGACTCGTCGTAATGTAGGGGACAGCAGATTTGTTTTTCATGATACCCTTTCGGTTACGCCCTGTATATTTTCAAATAATTTATTCATCAGTATATCATTATTTGGAATCACAATTTAATTTGTCATCTAATTTTCATTGACCTTCGCAGCGCTGTCGTTTTTGCATCAAATTAGGCAGCCCAAGTTGACACTTATTTCTCATTTATATTTACAGGCCAACTTAGCGGTTTGAGCGACGTAATTAGAAAACTTTTTTACGTCATAATTACGAATGGCTGCGTCAGAAATTTTGGTGAAATTCGCTAATAACTTCAGAGGGGAAGTTTGTGATTTTAAATTGCAACATTTACCGGACTGTTGGCCATTTGCAAGTTGTTTTGCGTTTGGAATACTCACTTTACTTGAAGTTCTGGGTGTAATTGATTCGATACTTTGGCGAGCTTATGCTGACAAAATTGAAAATAAAAGTTAGGTTATTTTTTTTTTGTAATGTCAAATATGAGTTGCAATTATTTATTCACTAGGTGCTGCCAGCGGCTTCGCCCGCGTGGATAACGGAAATCATCCCACCTTCCCTTGATAAAAGTATCCTTTGTGGTAATCTAGGTCATAAACTACCTGTATGCCTGTGCCAAATTTTGATTCGTTCAGCCATTTGAGCATGAAAGACGGAATATCATACAAACTCACACAAACACACACACTCACTCATACACTTTCGCCTTTATGGTTTATTATGTGATTATAGCGTGATTGATTCCAAAATTGAAGACTATGAATATTTCCATTTTGTTGACTTAAATAAAGAGATTACAATAGAACAAATACCAAACAAAAATGTTGTACAACAATTTTACAAAGTAAACAAAATTAATGGCAATCCGCCCTAAAAAATCTCAATTTATATTTACAATTTTGTAAATTGCACAGCGAGCTATTAATATCATCCGGGGCCTGTGGTGCAAGAAGTAATCGGTAATATGATAAATCTCTCCCCTCGTCCTAACTTACGCATACTCGAAGCAATTTCCCCAAAAAAATTGAATTAATTTTTGCGAAACAATTGAAGGCATCAATATTAATGAGCAGAGAGCTTTTTGCTCATTTATATGACGTATGTGGTATTAAATAACATTGAGATTTTATCAGTGGTTGCTTTTTTTTGTTGACTGAAACACAAAGGCTTTTCCAATGTTTGTTACATGTATCAATAAATCGAAAATTAATTTCTTCAAGATTTTCATGATATTGAGAATCTTGTAATATATCTGCAAAGAAATAAATAGATCGCTGCAAAAAATTGTCAAATAAAAAATTCACACCGAAAAGCAACACATAAAACCTGGTAATTAAACGGCATAATCCCAAGTATCAACAATTTCAAATCTGCAACGCTACAATCGGGCTCCCAGACTCCCTCACAACAACGTTTAGTATTACATCTCTTATCTCCCGTGGACACGTGCCATAGACGTCGATACAAGCTTAATCCATCACCCCAAACTCTTTGATAGTAGTGTATAACACAATGGGGGATATTTTTAGTTTCCCCAACGAGATAAAAGTTTGCGTCCCGACGTCACAGACGGATAGAGATTGGTAGCGCAAACAATGATGGTGGTTGAAAGTATTTGTTATGTACGGTCACCAGCACATCAAGTTATACCAAACCATCAAATTCTTCCAAATGATTTGAAACCCTAAAACGTTCATTGTTAAGTTCAAAATCGATTGAGAAGATTTCACAGTTTGTGGTAACTTGCTGTGCTGGCTGTACAAAGTTAGATTCACCTATATTCCGGCCACCGAAATTATATGTCAGTTGAACATGATTAGAAACTACACACTTATTCTTTTGATCCTCCACAGTGACAGGTTACAGGAACGCATTCTTTCATTCGGCCTGTGTTTTTGGATAGTGCGTTACGCTCCACTAAATAGGTACATTCAAAAATGACATTATTGGCATACCAAAACCTATTTGGAATTTGCTTTTTATAAAGGATATGCTGAGTTGGTATCACAGTCCATAGTGGACATAGTCCTCTCCCAGAAAAACTTACCAATGAACTATTAGTTTTAGAGAAAATTGTTGATGAATTTTTCAAAGAAAAGGGCGTAATTTACTCACTCTTTCCAATAAATAAATATACCATTGCGTTGAATTTCCTTTTGCTCGTGACAAATTACGAAACCAGCCGTGATAATATTTAGAACCCCTAGTTTAGCAACCCCTGTCACATATTCAAACTTGATAATTTTAGCAGTTCAAAAAGTCATTTAATACTGCCTGAGGCCATTTCACCCTTATAGCGTAAAAAAACATGAACCATAAAGATAACAAGAATTTGATCGATAAATTGTAAAAAAAATCTACAATCTATCGATCAAAATTCAAAATTTTTCATTTTGTAATGTGTTTAGGAGGCCGGTTGTTTATCTATACTTCTATACTAATATTATAAAGAGGTAAAATTTGTACATTTGTATGTAGGGGGTAATCTCCGGAACTAATAATCCAATTTCAAAAAAATTCACTGATAGAAAGCTACATTATTCCTGAGTGCTATAGGCTAATAATTATATTTATATCATACATATTAGCCGAGCTATCGCAATTTTCGTCTAGCAAGTCGGAAAGAAATACCTCCGAAAACAGAATTATTTGCATGCGCTGCCTAAACAGTTGTTTAACATTGAAAGCAATGTACCCGGTTCGCCTTAATTATTTCTACAAAAAGGTCCGCGACACCATATTCCTATCTTTTGTATTTTAACTTTTATATTTCGTTTTATGTTTTAAAAAAGTATTTTTTCGACTTACTTCTAATGTTAAAACAAGAAATTATCCGCGGACGAAGTCGCGGGCAGAAGCTAGTTTTGTATAATCGTTTATTCGGACCATGCACAATGAAGACTTCCGTAGTTGGGATGAATTTATCCCAAGAACTAACATAACCCTTGTAGTTGAAAATATTATTATGTTCTCTCATACGGGTAGTATGAGACCGATAATTCTCTTGGTCAATTCTCCAACTGCAAATGTAAGTTTGTAATCGCATATTTTTTTGTGATCGAATTATAAAATTAATGACTTTTTCTTTAAGCCTTGACAAATTTCATGATATAGGCCAACGGGAAGTTTAATTTATTTGCCAGTGTCAAAATATAAATGGCCGTTGTTTTTTATTCCGTTGACTTAGAAAGTAAAGGACGAATATGTTACAGTTCAAAGGTAGGTAGACTTATTTGATATTAATTTCAACTTGATACCTCCACACATTCTTGAGAAAAGTTGTCTTCACAGACGGAGGGACGAACAACGAAGTGATCCTATAAAGGTTCCGTTTTAATCCTTTTAAGGCACGGAACCCAATAAAATACATACAAACAATTGCTCCCTTAATTTGGGCAACTAGTTTACGCGGCAGCGTCCAGAATCTAACTGACTGGATAAGGCATATTAATTATGTGCATCTGGTAAAAATGGAACATCAGTATTTTAACATCGGAAAAATACACAATAAATGATTATAAGCTGACTTAGGCTTTATTGCCTAGTGATAAGGGTTATAACAGAACATAGAACCTCTTCTTTTTTTGTAGTCGGTTAAAAATAAGCCACAAAAGAAGACACACAGAATAAGAACATTATTCTTTATTACTCATTTCTTGTTTCCCCATGCTAAATGTTACAGATACCGCGATAACCGTCGCAAAGCAATGTTTTTATTTGATTCAATAGGGGTGGAAATAGAGGGTGTCCTGTGTCATATTGACCGTCTCATGTATGTCTATTAGGGCACATAAACGCCAATGGGCATCGTAATGGGTGGTTTGAAAGACGTGCGTGTGAATATTTTAGGATTATTAAGTTATTTATGCAACTTTGATTATATTAACAGAAGGTAATCTGTTTTAGTTCTGCAGCAGGAATAATATTCTCAATTTTTAACATGGATAACTGAAGATTTTTGGAGTTTCTTGCCCGTTCTTCTCCATAGGTACCTACTGCTTTGGAATGGGCAACTAGCTTCATCTTTCTGTCTGACTGTAATTGGTTTATTTGAAATAAAACTTTGAGTTTGATCTTTTTTTTTCGCATTGCTTACCTAATCGTACCTATGTAGTTTATAATACAATTTTATTGTACGAATGTGGAAGTAATAAAGCGTATAAAAATACAGGTTACAGGTTAGGTGGTAGATGATTCCACCTTAAATGCCACCATTTTGCAATGAAGTGTGTAACAAAAAATAGACAGCTAAAATAAAAATAACTCACTTTGTATTCAGGAAGTTGAAGCATGTTTCTGTTTCTCCGCAAATCCTGGTCTTTCATCTAGAATCTTTTGCAAAACATTGTCTTGTCACCTGATAAGGTTCGCTCGGGGCGATTGTCACAAACAGAAGTAGATATTTGGGCCAAACTGACAGCTCAGTTTGTCCTCGACTACTAATGTCGCTCTTGAGAAGTCTCAGACGTTTATATCTGCGATGGCCGACTACGTAACGAAGGGGTTAAGGAACAACGCGTAGTAGGCAGAGTTGGGAGTTTAAATTTTGTGTTTATTAAAAGCGTGGATATAATGAGCCAACTTAAACACTCAATAGGCTCTCTTTTATGCAACAGAGGACTTAACCTTTTGAACGCCATTGTCATAATAAACGTGTAAATAAATAAATATGTATTATAATAATAATATAATAATAATTTATTTCAAGTACCAAGACTCATAGTGTTAGTGACAATAAAATACTTAAAACTATGTTATTATCTAACATACCTGAATTGCGGTCTGTGAGCCGCCATCCAGTGATGTATTATAGGGCCATCCACCCTGCCGGCTATAGTAGCCACGAGGCTGTTGGGGCTGCCGCGCACCCGACGCATCAGTGATGCGATTCGCAGACGCAGCAGCGAACCGAAATCCGAAACGCGTGCGTCCGCAAACATCCCCGACGCGCTACAGAAGCGCGGCAACTCCAGCATTACCCGGAACGCATTATTATATTGGACTCGTAGGGCATTATACGAGCCCTGTGTATAACTGACCCACAGTGCGCACGTGTACAGCGACTGACAGTAGGCCCTGAACAGTGTTATTTTTACCTGCCCCGTGCACCGTGCGAACCTGCGGGCCAGCATGTTACACCTGACAGCCAATGCCCTACGTTCCCTCTCCAGATCGGCGTCATCCGACAGCCTATCGGTGACCCAGTGTCCCAAGTATTTAAAACGAGTGACTCTTTTTAGCGGACCTCCGCCCAAAGTAACCAGTGGAACAATGTCGTACATTTTATTTTGGGCCTTAAACACTAAGAGCTCGCTTTTGGTCGAGTTGTACTTGAGGCCATGAGCCACCGCATAGTCTTCACAAATTCGGAGGAGCCTCCTTAACGCACTGATGGATGGGCTCAGCAACACCATATCATCCGCGTAACTAATATTATTAATACATTGCCCGTCAATGGAGCAACCTATTATGTATATGCCTTGTACGCCTACCAACACGAAATAAAATCATTAATTTTGTATGTGTTTATATAGATATCTTAAAAATGAAAGCTCTCGTACGTATTTAATGACATGAAACAAATTTAAAGACTCCATGGATATTGGGAAAATAATGATAGCAAGAAGAACTAAATAAAATAATAATATAACGATCATTAAAATTGGATTTGAGCGTAAATTTTTGTTTTATTCGCCAAAAAAAAAAGACATTTATCCATAAAATGACTTGCCTACATCCATTCTGTATACACATAAATCCAAATTCATCCGGATCTATGCATATATTTTGGGGCCCGAAGTGCCCAGTATCCGTGGCACTTAAGAGAGCGTATCAGACCGCGGCCGGAGGCTGGAGTATATAACTGAACGGGGCCACGTGACCAGGTTCCCAACACCCAGAGAAATGGTTGGAACTAGTCGCGCCATCATTCTATTGCTGTGCGCAAGTTTTTGTATGAACCCGGTGGAGTTATTGGATTTGTGTTGTTGGTGATAATGGTTTGAATTCTTTGTGATATGTTTCTTGTGAATATAGGTGGACATATAGATTTATAATTACATTGACCTGCTTATAGGATGGGAATGGTCGGTTTACAGAAAAGAGACATGTTTGAAGGACCAGTTTATATAAATAAATTACAAATTTGTAGATTCAGAACTTGTAAAATATGCGTAACGATTGCAAACGGTGATAACCTACATCTATTATTTCAGACATGATGACGTCTAGACGTAATCAAGCAAACTGTCACGTAATTAAGTATAGCTTTATCGCTTCTAAACACCATCAATTGTTCTAATCCAAACCCGATAATCGCCAAACTTCAGCAACCTTTTTAAACAACAAAACCAGCTACCTGTACCAATATTTTTTAACTAAACTTGGCACGGGCGGGCATAATCCTAAGTAAGATTAACGGGCGAGGCGGCGAGGGCAGTAATTACAGACATTATTGGCAATCGATGGGATCCGCAGATTTAGTACGCCAACTTACGACCACGAGATTTGGCGAAATACTCGTATTGTAGCTGGTTTAACCTGTGTTTTGTTTTTAGTACGAAGTAATAATTTAATAACACTATTCTTGTAGAATATAAAGTGTTCAGTTGATGTTTTAAAACTGGGTATTTTTAAACATAGACGCCTGCACGTCAAGCTTTCAAAACTGTCAAATATTCCTAATTGAATATGAACCATATTCTTTTGTAATAATGTTGAAAATCTATCCAAATTTTTTTTATAGATTTAGGTAAATTGATATACTGGCCTCTGTATAGTAGTAAAAATAGGTTTCACTTTAAAAGGTTTTATTAATCTAGAGCAAATCTGCTCGGTAAGACTAGCTTGTCATCGTTTTAGAAAGTACTCTACCACAGCGCACAGGCAAGCGATTTGTGATCCTGTGTTATAAATAATAGGGTTGAGTTTGTGACGTGAATGAGTTGGTTAATGATCCTCCTTAGACCTCATCCACCAGTTTGAGTACCAAACTGCTTCTATTTCTTTCTCCACCTTACAAACTCACAACGCAAAAACATTTGGTCCTTTGAGGCTTCTATACAGTCCAAAAACATACAATTTCCTACAAAACCACCATAATACGAATGCAGATCCATAAATCATTGGGCCGTCACATTATTCTTGACCAGTATTCGTGACCACGTTTGGTACGACACTTTATCTTGCCACAAAAGCGGGCAGGAATTATTCTGCCCGCATCCCCGGCTGACGACAACCTTCACGGGCAAGTGGACAGAGACTGGAACTGCCAAGTCTCGTGTGAGGAAATCTGGGATTTAGGCGGTTTGGGTAGAATAAAGGATAAAATATAATATGAGTAATTTTAATACGTGTGCGTTGGAACAGGATTATAGGCGCTTTTATATTGGTACGATAAATATATCGGACTAAGTTCTTGTTATTAAATAATACTTTTAGCATAACGTTATAATATAGTTTTATAAAGGAGTTATTTGCTTATCGAATTATTCAATAATCATCACAATATCAGCATCTTTAAACAACTTTGTCTAAGCGGGATTGTTCGAAAGGGTTACCGCTACCCCGGAACATAAAGGCTAAGGAAGGAACATGGATGGGATTTAGTCAGTAAGAGTCTGACACTCCCTTCCGCTACACCCAGAGCAGGAGAAGTCATTGGATGATTTCCCAGTCTCAAAAAAAAAGCCTCTATAAACAAACCAATTTGTCTTCCCAAAAGACCAAATTATGAGGTACGGAGATCATATTTAATTCCAAATTCAAAAGTAACAGTATATTCCGCCTATCTACGAGATTAGTAGCATCTGTCAAGGAAATATGGCCTACCGTTGACAGAGAGCTCTTATCTTTGCCGACAATTAACTTGAGCCTTTGGATGGACGTTATCCTTTGACAAATTATCACAGCTACCTCTATATGCATCTATACCTTGAAACTTTACTTGCCAGATACTAGTTTTCTAAAACAAAACCTCTGTAGTAGATAACTCTTTAAGAAAATCATTGAAATAAGTAGTTCAGATTAAATAAAAAGCAGGTAACTGAAAGGTAAAAGCTTCACGAGCGGCAGGTGTTACTAAATAGAGCACCGTAAAAGAAAAAGCTTACTTCTTCGCGTGCACTGAAGAAAAATATTTCCTTTATATTATAAGCTTAATGCTCGCCTACCGCAGTACATAAAACAATCTTTCAAAATATAAAATACTGATGGGGATACAATACTAATTACAAATTCAAGGTCAAAACAACACGTCAACAAAAAAAATGCCTACTCAAATACTGATTGTAAAAGTTTTAGTGACAAGTAAAAAATCAAGAAATACTCAATCGTAAATCGACTCCTCAAAGTATTGAAGTTGAAAGACGCAACATGTCAAAAAATATACACCATGATAAGAGTTAAGCGAAATATGCAGGAAGGCACTATCTAACGACTTTTCCGCCCCATTGGCACACCCCACGCGAAGACACGATGATGCGTGAAGAATGGAACCCTTTAACTCACATGTATTAGCTAAGAGATGAGATTTGAAAGGTTGTAACATTCATACATGTCAAGCGGTGAAAAGTTTTAAAAGTACCTATACTTACAGTGAACTTTAATAAAATTCCCTGTTTACCTTTCAGGAAATGAGTGTTCATGGCTATAAATAACTTTCACTATAGAAACTACAAAATAACAAAAAATATACATCTGTTTCATACATTTTCATCGATTACATTTTTGTATGGAAAATCCGATTTTTTTTTCGATATTTCAGAGTTTGTTTCATAGTGAAAGTTGCTTATAATTATGTGTACTTTCACGTCCTGAAAGATTAACAGTGAATCCGGAACCGTGTCTGGTACCATGAACAGTTAGTTATTATAGTATTACCAAACCTTCCACGGTTCCGCACAAACGTAATCTGCATGACAACCGTTACAAAAAGTTTCCAAGCATTTTTAATGGACCACCATCCTTAGATGGGTACTCTTGTACAGAGGCCAGCACATCAAGTTACCACAATCTGTCAAATTTCTTTGATAGTATTTCAACTTTATTGCAATGACTTAAGGTTCATTTTTGATTGAGAAAATTTGACAGTTAGGGATAGCTTGATATGCTGGCGTCTGTACATTGTGTAAAGATATACCTTTTTTGTATACGAAGTCGTTTATCATATTTTATTAAAAAGCTTTTTTGTATCTTAGTCTTTAGGTAGGACATGAATTTATCACGCTATTACCCAAATTATTTATCCTAAGTAAATTTCATTTCTATTTTTCACGAAGCATCTTTGCGAGAATTACTTTGCCCGTCCATTAGCAGCTTTAGTGTCCGGAATCAAGTATTTTTATTGTGTTTATTTTTATGTAAACGGATCATTTATTTTTTCTAACAATCCTTAACACGTGAAACAATAATTACAGACACATCAAGCTATCTCTAATTGTCAAATTTTCCCAATTGAAAATAAACCTCTTAGCAGTACAATACTATCAAAGAAATTTGATTGGGGTAATTTGTTGTGCTAGCCCCTGTAGAAATTTTTGGGACTTAGATCAGTTTAAAAATAAATGCTTTTCTATGAATAAGTATTTAATTAAATTTTCTGTTACATTGATTGTCAAAAACACTGTTCGACACAAATGTAAATTTGTTGAAGAATAAATAAAAGGTTAAATACCAAGGCACATTCACAAAAGATAAAAACCTTAAATAATCGTCCCCTAGAACGAAAGTCTTGAACCAATTCATCCCTTTCTCGATATCTTCGTGAATAATACTAAGAAATTGTTGTAAAAGAGGTTCAAATACTTAACATAAATCACGACTGTAATCACAGAATCCCATTAGTTGAATGTCCGAATGTCCTTTCTAGCTTGCAGCTTGAACAAGAGGTTTTTCCTATCTAAAGCGCTGCTGGCGGACTGCCAGATATCGAGCGCCGAACCCTTATTTATAGCCAAGTTAATAATTTGTTTCAATTTTTATGTTCAGAGAGCGATGTAATACTCGTAAGTCTCGTTTGTTTCTGATACAACTGTTTCTTCGTCTTATTATTTTTTTATTGGCTGGATATTTTGAATTTAATATTCAGTAATATTGTATTTTTTTTTTTTGTTTAATCCTGGGCTTATTTTTGGAGCCAACTACAGTTAGCCTTGGTCTTTGATCCTTGAACATTGATTAAGTTTAAAATATCATTACCAACCAAAAGCCTCGCTTTTAGTAGGTAATACTTCATACAATTGACTAATGGAATCGGTCAAAAATAAAATATGAAACCACAAGGAAAAAAGACCGCTCGTCATAAAAACTTCCATCACCGTACAGAAATTAAATATAATGCGAATATATAGTAGTGAAATTGCATTTAAAGCTAATAAGTGTTCCATTTGATTCTAAAAATCTGTGACCTCACATTAATAATTATATTTCATACAAATTCCGCGTTTTGACAGTTCATAATAAGTAAAGTTATAGACTACCCTTTCAAATACCCAATTGGTTGTATAGATACATTATATTCTAAGTACCTACTGTTTAATTTGATACCTATTTATGAACTAATCATTCTTTTGAGTGGCCACTGAAAATCAACGCCGTGCAATGGTTATGGTTTCCCGTTAGCACATACACACATAAAAATAAGCCTTCTTTCTTTATAATTATCATGATCAGAAAGAAGCAAAGAGATAACATGGACTTACTACTGCCACAATACAATAAGATAAAACTGACGTATCAGAGTAGTATCCGCAAAGGCTGACAATACTAATTAACCACCATGATTAATAATAGGTTCTAGAACTCAAACGAGGCAAATCCCGCAGTCATTATGAACCAGTACACAGCGATCGCATTCAAATTACTCCTGTAGGATGTTCGCTACGTGCCCAGTGTTTCAGAGTTCGTCCGATAAATCAAATTCTTGTAATGAAACGTCCAAATTTAACCGATTCGCTGCTCACTAACGTGGTTTAACAAGTTTCGGTGTATTTTATTCAGGTACTGTGAGCTAGGAATTGGAATAGTTGGATTGGGTGGTTGGTTTGTGTTATTTGGAAGCACGTTTATTGCGAAATGGGTGAAAGAAAGAAATAAAAACCCAGTTACTAGGCAATACGACACTGGCTAATTAAGACCAATAAAATTAACTTTAAAAATAAAATAAGAAAAAGACCTGAAAGAGGTTTTAAAGGCTCTTATCTCTACATAATGCTGCAATATTTAAAAAATAAATAAATAAAGCACCGAATATTAGATAGATACTATATTTTATACCCCTTACCCATAGCATACTGAGTGAGCATGAATGCTATTTGTATGAGTTATCTTCGTTTATTAGGAGTTAAGAAACAAAAAACTCACCCTCCAATGGTTTAACGTGTGTTCATTTCGTAAAAACCAACATATCGATCAATGCGTTGTACATCTTTGCCTAACCCTTCGGATGAATACAAGCGTCATCTTAATGTTAAGGTGTCAATCAATGATAAATACAATAGCATCGTCAAGACTTTATTAAGCAAACACAGGATTCTAAATGTCGTAAAGAACGTCACGAAAATTCCCACAAAGCAAACAAACATATTTACAGAACCAATTGCATCACGGATGAAATATTTTATTTAAGTCACGTAAAAAATCATGTTCTACTAAAATATTTTTCCAATTACTGCATACGGAGACATACGGGGTCATAAAACGCAAGTATATAATAATTTGAAGTCTACGAATGGGTTGCCTGAAGCGAATTAACGCCCGTACGTAGCCGGATTGTGTACCGTTAATGGAAAACAGTTGTGAACCAGTCAATATACCTGTTTTGTACAGATAACAGCGGCGTACTGTGTCGGTATGGGGATGTTTTCGTGAGATGTTTGGTGGATTAGTTAATTTATATCTGAAATAGTTAACATACGACTACATACAAACCTAAATACATGCCTTATCTCTTCATCATGTAAGCGGCATTGTTCCAAAGGGTTATCACTACCCCAGAACATAAAGGGCTAAGGAAGGAAAATGACACAAGGAAATGATGAAGGAAAATGGATGACATCAAATGACTCCGCCCGCTCCACCCAGAGCGGGCGGAGTCATTTGATGATTACCCACCCGCAAAAAAAAAATCCCTTCCGCCTTAATCCCAAGAAGAAACTACAGAACATCTTCTTCTTCTTCGTGTGGTAAGTGACTAACCTGGTGTCAGCGTTTTTATGCTGTCCATGGGCCTCCGACTTAGCTTCACGTGCTGTTGAGAAATATCTCTCAGGCATGCCGGTTCCGGGTCAGCGGGACTCCGAGAGGGTAACTACTACCCCGGAACATAAAGGGCTGAGGAAAGTACCACTCCACCCAGAGCTGGAGGGGTCATTTGATAATTTCCCTACCTCAAAGCGCTGTGTAACTATACAGACGCTATACTAAGTTTATTAGTAAGAGGGTAGGTATATAATTTCATCAACATCAAAACAGTGAAGGAAAACATTTCGAGGAAACCGGTATGTTCTAGAACCAAACTTTCGAAGACATATGTAATAATAATAATAATTTTATTCACGAGTTTGAGACAACCATACATGTGACATCTATCAACACGTACTGGGCCCGTGTTGTGGACTACAGCCCTGTGTCCCAGTAGTGGGAATATTATAGGCTGCTTATGCTCTTGCATGACCAGGATTCCAAGACTTATTTCTCTTTTTCGTCTTCATTTGTACATCAGCTTAAAAAACTTCGCAATCTGTGAATAATTTCCTGAACGTGGACGTCTTAATGGTCTTATTCTGGATTTCCCCGAAGAAATGATTTTACCGCTGCCGAAATTCCCAAAATTACAAGAAAATTGATTTCACGAGTCGAATATCAAGCCCACAACAAATCCGCCAAATACAACATTAAGGCAGGTAATGAAATCCTTCGGGTTATAACGCCTCGAATCAATTAGGTTCATTTACTGGGCGGACTAGGGCGTGACTGTGTCTACACAGTAAATTAGTTGTCTAGGCATGTGCGTGGGTGCTTTGATACATGTGTTCCTTTGTTGAATCTGTTTTACACGTGCCATATTCGTGCTACTCTTCCTCCTCATGCTACTTTTAGACCTGCATAGGTAGGTGGGCTTTAGAATCACCTGATCATTAGAACTATTTTAGCAGCCACTGCCGTCCGTGGCTGTAAGTCGTGTTTTGTTCAACGTGGCGCTACAATGGTGACATTATTTAACACACATATTATACGTTTTCACATTTTCGTTTCATGAAGACATTATATTTCCATTAAACGTTATTGTTTACTGATTTGTTGAACATGTTAGAAAAATATGTAGCATCTTAGAGCAACCTGTACTTAAAGAACTGTCGCGCAGCGGTCATTTGCCGGGGTCACGGATCATAACATTCGCAACCATGTAATTAAAATGAATAAGAAATTCTATTAGAATGAAAGAACTGCAAGAAATAGGCGAACTCTTTTATTATTTTTATTTAAAAAAAAATATTTTCAAATTGCGACGTTTTAACCTATCAACATTTATGATTAATGGGCACTACGCCTAGCGCCACGTTGTATTTTATATTTTTTCTAAATGACAAGTTTTTTGCTTGCTCTATCTCGATCTTGCTAGTCCTATCACGAGTGACAAACGAATGGAAGATCATTTTCATAACAGCCCACAGAAATGTAAATTAGTTTTACGTTACCCACCAGAATCGGCACAGGAGATCGGATCACGATCTCCGTTCAATGTCTTAAGTCCCGGGAATATTTGGGTGACTCATAAATGTAAAGCCTAAACGTTTCAACTGCTTGACAGCATTTTGTTGCTGCGTGGTGGTGTATCATATAATTTTATAATTCATGTTTACAAAACATTGTAAACATTATAAAAGAGTAACGGTGGTGTTCCCTGCCCTTTCATCTCCATACGTAACTACCTTTTGGAAGGGGCGACTAGAATCAATTCTATTTGTTTTTCATTTTGACGTTCAAAAGTGCCTTTCTTGTGTCTACTTGAAATAAATGATTTGACTTTGACTCCGTGTGGTTGTGGTACGTGTGATCGACCCTTAGGAGTTTTAGTGAATACGGGCAGTTACCTTTCAAAAGAAAAGCAGCCTTTTCTTTCAGAATAGAACCTCTACAAAAGTAATTCCAACTACTTCCAATATCATCACAAAACCACTCAACTCTGAATATTAGAAGTGTTATTCTCAAACATAATCCAACTTTTTCTTTACGACATTGTACTACGTTCCTTATTACGCTGCTACTATAGTCTGCCTCTCGGAAGTTGGCCGTTGTTTTATTGGCCACTCGACAGGCGTTCATCCGTGCAAGTCGGAAGAATATCTCTTATACTGTCGTAAGCACGTAAAACAGGCGAAGAGGAAGTTTTTTTAAAATGGTTTTTAAGGTAACTTATGTTTTAGAAAGTTGGTAAAATATAATATGTCAGCTCTCAGTCTCTATACATCTAGATTTGGCCAGTTTTTCTTAAGTAACATCTGAAAGGGGGCGCGGCGAGCCTATTGCTATCAATTGGGTACGAATTCAAACTCCAAGTCCAACCCATGCCCACATACTTAGCAGATGCCCTTAAACATAAAGCAGCCCTATATACTTATTTATGGAGCATATTCAGCATAAAGTAACATTATTAACTATCAAATAACTGTCACGAAAACAAACTGCAAGAGTTGGCGACAAAAATTAAAAATTAAAATTAAATCTCGCAAGTTCAAGAACCAGTCTTTAGTCTTTGGTTTGAATTGTTTGTTATATAAAAAAAAGTACGCCTAGTCAGGCAAAGCATGTACGAACTTTTTACCTAGGTACTCGTATATTTAACATCTTACATGCTTGATTTTTATGTAAACGCATGTTTGACCATTCATTTATTAATGACGACACGGTTGGCGCAGTGGTTGAGCGATTGACTGCTGCGCACTATGTCGCGGGTTCGATTCCCGCACGGAACAAATATTTGTACGACCTGCAAGTATTTGTTACGAGTCTGGGTGTTTTTCTATCTATAATATGTATGTATTTACAAAAGAAAAAATAAAAATATATAAGTAGTTTATCAGCCATCTCGTTACCATAACACAAGCATTAGGTTGCTTAGCTTGGGACGATATGGCGTTGTGTGAAATGTCCAAGGATATTATATATTATTATATTATTAATAACGTACCTAGGACCTCTAATACAGCTGACCAATATTAACATCGCCCTCATTAACACGAACTATGCTTACCTACATAAGTCCAGCATTTCGCCCCACCTGCATCTATTTACTACCCCTTTCAACCCCTGAGCTTGCACGTTCAACCACTACAATTTATAAAGCAATTTTAAACATGGTCGGTCCCCTATAAATCAATGCTTTACCAAACTAGCCGTGAATTTATTATGGTTGAAGGATGAAAAACGCCAATATATTTAAGCAACCAGTTTATTTAGATCCCTTCAAATTGTATTTATCGAGGGGTCTATGGCTAAATAATAACAGCTGCGCGGATCCATCGTAGGTTAAGCTATACTTGCTGCGGTCGGTTCTAGGATGGGTGACCATCCATTAAATATCGAATTCTTCCGGTTCTCTGCCTGTTCGCCGAAAATTGTTTGCCAAATTTTCACTTGCCAACCAACGTTTCGCAGAATTTTATTCCGCCGAATAATCATTTGCCAAATTATCATATAATTTTGTTTTATTTCCCAACCTCACAGTTACCAACTGTACGTTTGGTCTGCTTTTCATAATGACACTTTTTAAAATGCCAACTTTCATTTAGCAGAATTTTTTGCAATTAGTTATTGTAATTATTATTTTTTTTACTTTATCTTTAATATGCCCTAACCTAACTGTTTCCTTTTACAAAAGCGATTCGCTTCTGGCACATCGCCGGCCGCTGCCGCGGCACGCTCGCTACGCTCGCTCGGCTCGTGCGTTGTTTGTCATACTCTAACCTAACCTAACTTAACTGTTTCCTTTTACAAAAGCGATTCGCTTCTGGCACATCGCCGGCCGCTGCCGCGGCACGTTCGCTTCGCTCGCTCGGCTCGTGCGTTGTTTGTCATACTCTAACCTAACCTTTTTTTTTTTTTTTTTTTTTTTTTTTTTTTGATCCGGGGGGAAAATCCTCATGGATTTCCCCCGCCCCGGGGAGGGCGGGGGGGTCTGTCAGACTCTTACTGACTAAAAACCACCCCGGGTGTTCCCTCTCACACCTTCGCCGGGGGTCGCGGGAATCAAAAAGAATTCTTCCGCAACCCCCGTGGTGCCGGCCCGCCGCAGCGGGCCTCGTCTCGGCCGAGCGGGAGTGAGGTGTACGACACTCCCCTCGTACCGTCTTGGAGGGGCGCGCGTGGAACACTACGCGCCGCCGCCTCGGGTCCAGATGTTGTTGTGGGGGGCGACGGACTAAGCCCCGCGTCCGTCGCCCCTGGACCCATTTAGGGGGGCTGGAAGAGGGCATTGTCTGCCCTCCTCCGACGCCCGGTGCGCCTGCTGCGGGCCGGGTTGAGGGAGGTGATCTCCCGCTCCCGCTCCGCAGCCTCCTTCTGCGAAATGACTTGCTCGCAGAAGGATACCACCGCGTCCCAGGCCTGTTCACTGCCGACCATGGCGTTAACTACGGCCGGCAGCGACAGGTCACTGCCTACTTCAGAGATGAGGGCACGGCGCGGCTCCAGCCATGCGGCACATTCTGCCAGCGTATGCCGTGCCGTGTCCTCCCGACAGTCGACGCAGTGGTGACACCGAGCGTCTGGCTCCCTGGTTATGCGACACAGGAACTTCCCGAAGCAACCATGCCCCGAGAGAACCTGTGTCGCCCGAAAGGTCAGGGAGCCGTGCCTTCTTCCGAGCCACTCGCTGAGCACTGGTCGGATCGCCTCGATGGTGTTGAGGCCGGCGGTAGGGCGTGAGAGCCTGTCCCGCCAGTCCGCCACCAGGACCTCGTGGAGCTGAGACCGACGCAGCTCCAATTGTTGCTGCATCGGTCGTTCGCCCCGCGCCCGCATTTCCTCGCGCCACCGGAACAGTGACGCGAGGACCTTTGCCTCCAGGTCCCAGGGCGGGGATCCGGCCAGTGCGCATGCCGCCTCGTAGGAGATCGTGCGATATCCCCTTATGACTCTGACGGCCATAGCTCTCTGTGGCTTACGCAAGACAGAGATGCTCCCGGCCGTCAGGTCAGCCGCCCAGATCGGTGCCCCGTAGAGGGCCATCGATCGCACGATCCCCACGTAGAGCCGCCTGCAAGTGGCGCTCGGGCCCCCCAGATTGGGAAGCAGCGTTGAAAGTGCCCCGGCCGCGCCCAACAACTTGGGCGCAAGCCGCCGGAAGTGGGGGCCAAAGTCCCACCGGCTGTCGAGCACCAATCCTAGGTACTTCATGGTAGGCTCGACAGCGATCCGGACCCCCCCGACCACAATGTGTGATCCAGTACTCTAACCTAACCTAACTTAACTGTTTCTTTTTACAAAAGCGATTCGCTTCTGGCACATCGCCGGCCGCTGCCGCGGCACGCTCGCTTCGCTCGCTCGGCTCGTGCGTTGTTTGTCATACTCTAACCTAACCTAACCTAACAACCTTAGACTTCTATTGTAATAGTTGTGTGGCCTAGTGAAATGGTTGACAAATGATAAATGTCCCAAACGTTTTGTGTCATTATAATAATCGGCTTAACAATAATTCTACCAAATGAAACGTTGTCATACAAAAATTTGCTAATCGTTAGTTGTCAAAGTGAAACATCGGCGAAGCGTTGGTTGGCAAGTGAAAATTTGGCAAACAATTTTCTGCGAAAAGGCAGGACACCAATTCTTCCATTCGAGTGCGTGCTCGGGAAGCACGTTAAGTCGTAGGTTCCGGCATTCATTTGTAGATCTTTGCCAGACGGTATGGTTTGTCAAAAACCCAAAATGACAGACAAATAATCTTACCAAGGGGTATCGTGTTACCCAGTAACTGGGTTGTGGAGGACAGTTACAGTTGTTCCATGTAAAATACTGGTATTCAGCTGCGTTTGATTATAAGAATGGTTTTTTTGTTGAAGTGTACAATCAAAAGTTATATATTTATACTTTTACACTGAATTTCATTCCACAGAATGTTATTTTATACCGGGTTCTGGAGCTCAAAAACTTACCACGACTTAAACTTATTTCCGCCTTTTTTTCTCAGCCTACGTTATGTCCCACTGCTGGGCAAAAGCCCCCAGCCCCCTCTGTTTTCTTCCAAGCCTCCTGTATTATCTGCGATGTCAGATTTTATGAATTAAAAATCCTTACTACCTACCTAAGGCTACTTCTCCATGTTCCTAACATAAATCATAGCAATAGGTAGCATGCCTTTGTTATTATTGCGTATACACAAGTGACACCAATATTCCTTATCACATAGCTTCAAGCTGTGATATCCCCGCAAAGAAAGAAAAACAAAGAAAAAATACATTGTGAAGAAACACTCAGATTGAATAATAAATTCTAAGCGAGTGCGATAGCAGGAAAACGACGTTGGCGCCATCTGTTATGTCGAGCGTCAACTAGTTTGTACAAACAATATAGTCAGACATACTCTGAATTCATATAATGTACCTACGTCCCCTAAGGCTCGTGTATTACGTTAAATAAATCATAATTTTTCTAGTTCGTCAAGAAATAAATAAAAAAACAACGTTTAATATAGGCAATAGATGGGCATACCTCCATTCTGATGGACGTTGAGGTCTAAAAAGGTGAGGTCAAATTATTTTAAACCTTAAAAACGTTCACTGTTAAGTTCAAAATCAATTGAGAAAATATGACAGTTTGTGTAACTTGCTGTGCTGGCGACTGCACATAGTTCGTGATCCTTGATGCTAATGAATGATTAGGTTGCCCAAAGATTATTGGAAGATTTTCCGTCACCACTGTCAGAAATGTCCAAGAGAAACTCAGAAAATACAAATGAATTAAAAAGTCACTTTGGTATTTACCCGAATTTCAACCCACACAACATCACGCCCTGTAAAACAGCAAGTATATTAAAAACATCATTTTCCAAAAAGTTTATTCTTTTAGAACCTAAAATCACAAGAAAAAGTATAAAGGCATTAAGTTTCCTGTCAAACACTAGTCCAATATTAATCTGCCTAGCCTTTTCTCTACTATGTAGGAGTCAGCTTCCAGTCTGACGAGATGCAGCTGAATATCAGTATTTTACAAAGAGCGGCTGCTTATCTGACCTTGACAACCGAGTAGATAACTAGGTAATGCGATACACGTCAGATTTTCAGGCTTCTAACCGACAACTGCCGAAGATCCACGAATGACAGACGGGACCATTGGCTTAACGTTTTTTTTGAGGCACGTTGGAGTCTCGGTTTGTAAAGATGGTCACCCATCTACCGACCAACCCCGGCAAGCGTTGCTGAGCGTTCTGGATCGACCCGTACGGCTGTTATTACTTAGCCACGACCACCACAAAACTTTTAAACTCTACTCAGTTCAATATTTTGTTAATGCAGTTCCGTAAGTTTTGTTAATGTAGCAAGTCCTGAATCTATTTAATATGCATAACCATGTAACATAGTAATGTTATTATACTATGCATATTAATGGCGCTTACTCTAAAAACATTTCAAAAGCACACATACATATACTAAAATTCATTGGAAGGGGAAGGTGGAAAGAACTAAAGTTTTCCAAAAACGTTAACTTCACTTCAGCTTTTGCCCGCGGCTTGTAGATATCTAACATCATGAAAAAGACTGAAAATAATCTTGTCCCGTTATGTTTACGCGCCCAAAAGCCACATTTCTCACTCATGCCTACACATACTCCTAAATCTTAATCCTAGACAGGCAACACGGCTTTTAACGCCTTCACCTACGAGCAAATTCCATCATCATAGGTATAGATCGATAGCTACTAGACGCGACGCCTCGTTACAGCTACGTGATCGCCATCGGTATTGCCTATTTATACACATTGTCGGCTTCAACGGCACTCCCGACATAACCAACTCACAAAGACCCCTCATAACTCCTACCTCACCTTAAATTGTTTGCATATCCAAGAGCGCGGGAGGTCCAGCAAAATTGGGTGGGTAGCAAAAAAAAATTGCGAAATGAAGCAGTTTTCGCGAATCCGATCGGCCCTCGCAAAAAGAGTGGAATGAAACTTAGTTGAACGTTAACTCTGATATGAATGGGAACTTTTCATACGGACAGTGATTACTCTTCAGTTCTTTATTTTTACATTGAATGGAATTGGGATATGCACTGGTGAGTGCCGATATTTAATATAGGGAATTTTCATCCACTTTGACTCTGTTTTAATTTCAAGAGCTACGAGAATGGTATGAATAAACATAGTTTTTTATATTTTTATAACTTTGTTAATTATAGTCACCTAACTACTTTAATACTTCAATGTGATGAAACTATTGATTGCCATGCAGCAGACACAATGCAAAAACTGTTGGCGTATAACGTGTAACTAATGTAATTGGCCTTGGCCGTTTTATGTTATAATAATAAATAAATAGAACCAAGAATAAAAAACAGCTAAAAAACATCAGTGAGTAAAAATCCCATTTATACCCCAAAGCTACAAGCTAATGCATATCCGTTTCTGTGTGATTAATAAAATTTACCTATTAAAGCCTTAATCAATTCCAAGCTAAATCAACCAAAAACAACCCTCCATTACGTCATTCAACTAATTACTTAATTAAAAACATACGCATTGAAAATCGTCCAATCAGAACGCTGCATTCAAATGAGAGCGGTCCACCAGAGCATTTTCGGACGACACAAAACGCACGTAGGATTAATATAATCGGGCATTCGGACCCGGCAGACAGAGGTGCACGCAAAATGACCTGACTTGAATACTAAATCGGAAAATACGTATGTTCGGTAATACATTCGGAATACGTAGTATTGGAAGGTTTAAAAGAGATTAGCGTTCATAAAGGCGGATGGAAAATATGTAAAATGGTGGCTGAATTGGAGAGAGATAAAGGAAGAAGTTTGTATAGTGTCTCAATAAATCAAGTGCTAGTAAACAAAATGATTAAGTAGAATTTTTGTTTTCTTCTTGGCAATCATATATTGTCAGTTATGTTTAAGTTATGTGCGGGCATTAAGGAGTTGCAATATACTTGAATTAAACGAGACTCTGGGCTGTTGCTGCCAAAATTCGGATAAAAATCCCAACGCACAAGAGTAGTCAAGTAACAGTGACGTTTAAGTTATATTTTATCACCGTAACTGGTAGAATATATTCAACAGCCCATATAAAATGCCCAGTAAGTAAAGCGAGTCAGCCCATGGGACTGACAGACCCAAAGGATCGTCCGCAGAGGATAATGTTGTAATCACTACGCTTAGCAGGAAGACTGGTAGTTAAACATACACGAATGCAATCCAACTTTTATGCCCGGTTAAGTGTTTTTTTAGGGTGGGATATCATCAAATAACTCCTCCCTCTCTGGGTGGAGCGGAAGGGAGTGTCAGACTCTTACTGACTAAAACTCATTCATGTTCCATCCTTTGCCCTTTATGTTTGCTTTTGAAAAATTCCGCTGCAGCCCGGTTAAGTGTAAGATTAGATTGGTATTAATCGTTGAACATAGAATTTTGGCACTAGACTGTAATTTACTTATTAAAGTTATATGATGAACGAAAATGCCTAAGCCACTAAACTCCTACTAACATTATAAAAGTGAAATTATGTGAAGATATTTGGATCTTTACTACTCAATCTCGCCAGAACGGCTGAACTGGTCTAAATGACATTAGACACACATGTCATATATAGTTTATAACCTTAATCAACACACAGGATATTTAATCCCGTTAGTACGTTCCGGTGTGATGATTACCGACATCCACGCAAAGCCGCTGGCAGAAGCTAGTACAAAATATCCGATTCAAACTCTTACAATAAAAATAATCTTTCCGCCAAATCGTAATTCCCACCTGAGATACCATCACGTTCTCATATACAGAATTCTAGAACACAAGCACCAAATATTCCAGAGCTGCAGCGCTCAGCATTATTGAAAAAGTGGAATATTACAACGTGCCAAGTGCGAGCGTTGTGTTCGATGCACCGGCCCATTGTTCGCATGTCTTCGAAGCATTATGCTGAGACGAACCTCTTGGGAGCTGACCTACTTCGGCCCATATCCCTAAGTGCTTACGCATCTAGGTTATTGTGCTATAACAGATCTGTTCCTTTTGTATTTGTTGGATGTGTCCGTCGGGAGGTATTATGGAAGATTGTTGATGCAGGTAGGAAACGATTGAATAATTCATAAAAATATCGATTATAGGAGCAACAAAATAAGATTTTGCAGTTGCATTTTTTATAACTGTCTGCAACTGAAACGTAACCGTCCCTAATTGTTTTTCTAAAATAAGCTTAAATTACTCGTTATAACATCAAATCGGTCTAACCGTTTGAGATATTAGTTGGAACAAGCAGTCAGACAGACAAACATTTAAAAAATACTTTTTCGTTATAAGTACCGTATATACTTTTCTACGCATTTAGTAAAAAGCTGTTATTTTGTCATTACAAACACACAATATAATTTTATTCATATACAAATGAAGTCTGTACGTATAGATTATTTTATTGTGCTTGTCTACATCTGTTGTGTGTCTATTGTCACAGGGCCTAATTGTGTCTATCTAGGACCTAATCTTTGTAATTAAGTAATTTGCTGAAAAAATAAGGCTTGCCATTGTCACTTCAATCAAGAGAACAACTCAAGAGGACAACAAGGAGCAAATCCCTGAAACAGTATTGAAATGGATAGGAGGTTGATAATAATATACTGTATCGAGTATCGTCCGCTTTTATCGCAGATTGCGTATTTGGAAATCTGGCTTTCGAGCAGAAAAACAACGTGCCCTTGCCAAATCGAAGCGGTTTTGCCGTGAAATTTAAAACAAGTGATATTTTTTTCTCGACATTTTACACATTTTTGTTTAACTGTGGGTAATTTATTGTAAGCACACCCTTTGTCAATTGGCCGTGTTATAAATTTCCTTCAACTATTCTACATACAGGGTGAAATCGCAAAAAAAGTTGTTCATAACGATGAGTACAATGACCCATCACAATAATGCCCATGAATTCAATTTCACTCTGTTTAGATTCTATTCTATTCTAAGTTGGTAGCGATTTTATTAACAATTAACTTCTCCCGATAATACACAGACGGATGAAGATTACACCAATAAAAATATACGTTAAACCAAATCTTTAGATAAAGTTGCAAACTAAACCAAGAAATAAAGGTGCTTAGTAATTCCCGTTAAAAACTCGTAAAACTTTTAAAAGAACGATTTTTGGTTCAAAGTCTTTGGCCAAAACTAATAGCGAAGCTCTCACGATGAATGCAGAATAAGCCTTATCCACATAAGGGGAGTGACTTGCGAACTTGTGCTCAGACAAAATTAAAGGCAGATTACAAAAACCCAATACCCCGCCACTTAGCAAACAGCCTTATCTTTGCTTTTAAACGCTTACTAGTAAGAGATACCCTATTACACGGCAAATCCCATGATAGTTCAGACTAGTTGCATTGTCAACTCTCGTTATAAACAAGGATAACCTTGCAACCACCGAAATAACTGCCAAAGGACTTTCACCCTCATATGTGTGGAGATAAGACTATTTGTGAATGTCACTGGCCGCAAAGTAAAGTTGGCAATACAAAGCAGACTAATGCTGCCACGTGGCGCAGACGCAGCCCTGTTTAATCTTCATCCCTTGCCTTTGATGTGAACGGTCCCCATGTTTGTCTAAGCACAGGTTTAATTACAAGCTCATTAATTTTGTACTATTTACCGTTGAAAGAAGAGTGCTTGGACGTTTTGGTTGTGATGTGGTGACGTTGAATTACGACGCAGCACGATTTACTTAGACGATACTTACCTATAGTATGACTTCGTGTTGTCTGACAAATCTTATATATAAAATTCTCGCATCACAATGTTAGTTATCATACTCCTCCGAAACAGCTTGACCGATTTTTATGAAATTGTTTATGCATATTCAGTAGGTCTGAGAATCGGCTACGGTAGGTAGGTAGGGTAGGTAGGTATAGTAGGTAGGTAGGGTAGGTGGGTAGATAGGTAGGATAGGTAGGTAGAGTAGGTAGGTAGGTGAGCAGGTAGGTAGGGTAGGAAGGTAAAGTAGGTAGCTATAGGGTAGGTGAGCAGGTAGGTAGGTAAAATAGGTAGGTAGGGTAGGTGAGCAGGTAGGTAGGGTAGGAAGGTAAAGTAGGTAGCTATAGGGTAGGTGAGCAGGTAGGTAGGTAGGTAGAGTAGGTAGGTAGGTGAGCAGGTAGGTAGGGTAGGAAGGTAAAGTAGGTAGCTATAGGGTAGGTGAGCAGGTAGGTAGGTAGGTAGAGTAGGTAGGTAGGTGAGCAGGTAGGTAGGATAGGAAGGTAAAGTAGGTAGCTATAGGGTAGGTGAGCAGGTAGGTAGGTAAAATAGGTAGGTAGGGTAGGTGAGCAGGTAGGTAGGGTAGGAAGGTAAAGTAGGTAGCTATAGGGTAGGTGAGCAGGTAGGTAGGTAAAATAGGTAGGTAGGGTAGGTGAGCAGGTAGGTAGGTAGGTAGAGTAGGTAGGTAGGTGAGCAGGTAGGTAGGGTAGGAAGGTAAAGTAGGTAGCTATAGGGTAGGTGAGCAGGTAGGTAGGTAGGTAGAGTAGGTAGGTAGGTGAGCAGGTAGGTAGGGTAGGAAGGTAAAGTAGGTAGCTATAGGGTAGGTGAGCAGGTAGGTAGGTAAAATAGGTAGGTAGGGTAGGTGAGCAGGTAGGTAGGGTAGGAAGGTAAAGTAGGTAGCTATAGGGTAGGTGAGCAGGTAGGTAGGGTAGGAAGGTAAAGTAGGTAGCTATAGGGTAGGTGAGCAGGTAGGTAGGTAAAATAGGTAGGTAGGGTAGGTGAGCAGGTAGGTAGGGTAGGAAGGTAAAGTAGGTAGCTATAGGGTAGGTGAGCAGGTAGGTAGGGTAGGAAGGTAAAGTAGGTAGCTATAGGGTAGGTGAGCAGGTAGGTAGGGTAGGAAGGTAAAGTAGGTAGCTATAGGGTAGGTGAGCAGGTAGGTAGGTAAAATAGGTAGGTAGGGTAGGTGAGCAGGTAGGTAGGGTAGGAAGGTAAAGTAGGTAGCTATAGGGTAGGTGAGCAGGTAGGTAGGTAGGTAGAGTAGGTAGGTAGGTGAGCAGGTAGGTAGGGTAGGAAGGTAAAGTAGGTAGCTATAGGGTAGGTGAGCAGGTAGGTAGGTAGGTAGAGTAGGTAGGTAGGTGAGCAGGTAGGTAGGATAGGAAGGTAAAGTAGGTAGCTATAGGGTAGGTGAGCAGGTAGGTAGGTAAAATAGGTAGGTAGGGTAGGTGAGCAGGTAGGTAGGGTAGGAAGGTAAAGTAGGTAGCTATAGGGTAGGTGAGCAGGTAGGTAGGTAAAATAGGTAGGTAGGGTAGGTGAGCAGGTAGGTAGGTAGGTAGAGTAGGTAGGTAGGTGAGCAGGTAGGTAGGGTAGGAAGGTAAAGTAGGTAGCTATAGGGTAGGTGAGCAGGTAGGTAGGTAGGTAGAGTAGGTAGGTAGGTGAGCAGGTAGGTAGGGTAGGAAGGTAAAGTAGGTAGCTATAGGGTAGGTGAGCAGGTAGGTAGGTAAAATAGGTAGGTAGGGTAGGTGAGCAGGTAGGTAGGGTAGGAAGGTAAAGTAGGTAGCTATAGGGTAGGTGAGCAGGTAGGTAGGGTAGGAAGGTAAAGTAGGTAGCTATAGGGTAGGTGAGCAGGTAGGTAGGTAAAATAGGTAGGTAGGGTAGGTGAGCAGGTAGGTAGGGTAGGAAGGTAAAGTAGGTAGCTATAGGGTAGGTGAGCAGGTAGGTAGGGTAGGAAGGTAAAGTAGGTAGCTATAGGGTAGGTGAGCAGGTAGGTAGGGTAGGAAGGTAAAGTAGGTAGCTATAGGGTAGGTGAGCAGGTAGGTAGGTAAAATAGGTAGGTAGGGTAGGTGAGCAGGTAGGTAGGGTAGGAAGGTAAAGTAGGTAGCTATAGGGTAGGTGAGCAGGTAGGTAGGTAAAATAGGTAGGTAGGGTAGGTGAGCAGGTAGGTAGGGTAGGAAGGTAAAATAGGTAGCTATAGGGTAGGTGGGCAGGTAGGTAGGTAGGCAGAGTAGGTAGGTAGTAAATTTCGTGCAAATTCTGGATTGACTTTTTTAAAACTCACCGTGAAAACTTTGGCTTTGTGAGATTGAAGTGAGTTGTCACTAGTATAAATTCCTAGCATCAGGTGGTAGACACCTCACTTCATCTAAGCTTTCAAGAAGAGTTCAATACAGAAAATAGTCCGTCTGTTCATAATTATAAAAGTCTTAAATCCAGTAAGTGCATTCACAATTAAATTAATTTTCCTGTAGTATTTACACTCAATTTGACAGTCTACCTACAGTAAAATACAGTACATTTTTTGGCACACTCAGACGTGGTCCTCGACAAAACGTAAATACTTAAGCACGTAGATAACGGCAGCCTCTTACTTGAAAATTGCTTGGATGACAACCTCATTTATAGCTTAATAAATAAGAGTGGTCAAGTTTGGCACTACTCCAAACATGAAAATTGCCATACTATGAATGCATGAGAGATAATTCGTGTAGTGTCTGGGCCTAGATAGACTTCTCAATGCTATTTATACCATACAATTTTTGGATAGAATCAAGTTCTAACTGAAAAACTGCTGTGCTGCTGGGGAGCTTGTTGCGATTTGATTTTTTTTCTGCATTACGGGTTCCACATTAGACAACATTTTTCGACGCACAAACTCTCGCGCGAAAAAATAATTAAGTTTCCACAAACATTTTTCTCTGTGGGAATCGAATCTGCAAAAGGTAACATAGTAGCCAATCATAGTTTCAGGATAAAAAAAATTAAATACGTACTTACTATTGAAGCTAACTGAAAAACTACCCAAGCAAACTTAATAACATTTGATTGGAACTACCGCGCAAGCTAAACCAAATGAAAAAATAATTTTCAATATTGGTCCCATATTAAAGAAAATATCGATCAACAATGACAGACGCCAGCACATCAAGCTATCCCTAACTGTCAAATTTTCTCAATTAAAAATGAACCTTACGTCTTTGCAATAAAGTTGAAATACTATCAAAGAAATTGTGGTAACTTGATGGGCTGGCCTCTGTACATTAAAAAAAACACGCAGACGAACATAGAACCTCCTCTTTTTTGGAAGTCGGTTAGAAACAATTGCTTTCAGTCCCATAATGATTTTTACCTTCCATCCCCACTCCCAGCATCTTCATTCATTCACAAAATGCAAGACGCCGACCAACCTTAGCTGTGCGACGAGGCGTGTCAAATCACTATAATTATAACAAATTTCGTTTGTCGCTGTGTATAAACAATGCTAATTTGGGAACATCTGCCTGCTCTGCATGCAAGGCAAGAGCGCAATTACAGGGATTATTGCGTCGGGAGTCGTCTGCCCATTAAATAAACGTTACAAGTTTACCGTTTTTGTTCGGGGGTGAGTACGGGTGACGCTGCATCCAAGATGGCTGTGTTTCTGTATGCAAATTGATTGTTTCACTTTCTTGGTGTTTTAAGGAGGTTTTAATTGTTTGTTTTGGTTAAAATGTACGTTTTAGTTGGAGTTTTGTTAATTAATGAAACATAAATTAAAATTAAACTCTTTCACTCAATGAACTCAGATCGCATAATAATGTAGATGAAGCCAAAAATCAGTCGTCATTTATTTCAGCCAGCCTATTTAAATGACATATAACTTGCCAGCAACTTACTCCGTCTACAAAGTTTGGCACAAAGACTTAGCATCATAATCTCCGGCGCTTAATATTCGCCCCCATTACGTAATAAATTACAAGTAATCCTATAAATCACATTCTAACCCGTGCAAGTTCAGTGTCATTACAAAGTCTTATTAATCAAAATGTCGAGTGAATTACGAAGGCTCGAGACTCTCGCATTGCGCGTGTTATCTCGCAACCAGGTGACATTCTAGGGGTGGAAGGTTTGAATCGATTTTGAAGAACCGATTTTTGATTAAATCGATTGTATGTATTTATAATCGGTCTACCGTGTGGAAGGCCTCCCAACGCTACGTCTTTCGGAACGTGGTCGCCTCTCCAAAACCTTTCGGCACCATCGGCTATCGTTCTGCGAGCAATACGCCCTGCCTACTGCCACCTAGCTTAGCATTTCTTCTGACTATGTTGGTTACCTTGGTTCTCCACAAGGTGGACCGTGACCTAAAGGCTTTTTTTTTGAGGGTGGGAAATCATCCAATGACTTCTCTCGCGGTGAGCTACCCATTACTCACCGCCCGTAAGCCCGTGCCTACGGTGGCCGGGAGTCGTCACGTGGCTCCCGACGGCCGGGGCGTCTCCCGCAGCGGTTGGGACGTGAGGACGTCTCTGTCCCATCCCGCCACTTCACCTTGTAAAGGCTGCAGGAATCTTTTTCAAATCATGTCGCTTCATATTCTTTTAAACGGCACCGGTGCCTTATCACATCATCAGCCTATCATTTCACAGTCGCATAATATGCTTCCCAAATAATGCATTTCCTCAGCATTTATTCTACTTTCATGTTTTTCTATTGCCACACACATCATTCATTTCCATACATACCTAAGCTTAAACCAGCTCACTATTGTGAACAGCCAGTCGAAATTCTTTGGAACCAACATTTTAATATAATATAATTTTGTAATTTTTATGGTGTAAGCATAATAAAGAGTTTTCTATTCTTTACAAATATTTATGATAAAACTTAAAATATTCAAATTACAAATAATCTGTAAGTACCTGCATAAAATAACGTTCTTAATTTAAACAGATATTTTCGAATCGAGTCAACATCAATTGATTTTATTCCAACCCGATTCAAAAACAAAAAGTGGAACATCCCTAAAAGAGAGCAAGAAAATAAAGTCTGTGGCAGTAGTGTTGGACATCTCGCGACATTATTCATGTTTATCGCTTCAATGCTCGGCCGTGCGACGCCGCAATTAGAGGATTTTCTTCTACCCACGTTTGGTACACAAAGCATTTTAAACCTTTTGTTTTTGTTGTTTTTAAATACAGACGGAAATGGCTGGTATGAGGAATGTATTTTCAGAGATGTGCAGGAATAAAAGTGGAAATGGGAGTTTTAATTACATGGACGTTGGATTATCATAATGCCGGTCACTCACATTCGCGCGAATATACAAACCCACAAGTGTGGGATGACGTTTGCAGATGATCATGCGAAGTTTTCGAGACATTCACGGCTTTCCAAGCTGTCAGTTTTTTGACACGCATCAAAACTCGCGAAACTCGAACCTTCTGCCGGTGACTCGCGAATGAATGTCTGACGGCCGATTCATGCAAATATTCATACAATGTACGAATTTTTGCGCGCATGTGAGTGAACGGGGTAAGAAACTGGGTAATACGATACCCCTTGGTAAGACTGGTGGTCAGACTTTCGGGCTTCTAACTACCCATAACAACTGTCAAAGATCCACGAATGACAGCAGGGACCACCGGCTTAACGTGCTTTCCGAGGTGGAGGAGTCTCGATATGTAAAGATGGTCACCCATCCAGGGATCGACCTCGGCTAGCGTAGCTTAACCTGATGGATCGATCCGTGTGGCTGTTATTACTTAACCACCAGCTACTCTATAAAGTTAGTAAATGTTTTAATGAATTATCTAAATTACTGGCAACAGACCACTTATAGATTATAGACTTACCTTCCAATAGGTAGGTACTTAGTTTAGGGCGAGTCATCTAAGGGCTCACGCAAGGAAGTGATTTTTGAAGGGTCGCCGTTATCGAAATCGATAAGGAGGACTATATTATATACTTAGTTAAAATTGTAGGTATACAAATAATTCAGCTTTGTCCCTGAATTTTGTTTCATGTAAATCTGGTCCCTTAGGCATATCTATGTTGTACCTGTACATATGGGTACCTCTGACAACATTCTAATCTAAAGTTATTTCCAAAACTCCTCTTTATTTGTTGCTATAGGTACACAATTTAATTACAATCCTCCACCTTCCACTTAATGGCTTACACCTAACGTACGTGGACAAGCTTACTAATTAAAACAAAAACAAAATGGCCACTGAAAACAAAACACGTTCGACAAAGTTAGAATATTAATGTACCCTATCTCAAACGGTTTGCTCCCCGACTAGTGTTGTTTGTGGATAAACCGGAGTAAGTACTGTATTTAGTGTAATATTGCTGCTCTCATTAAAGATAATCGAATACATTTGGGAATGTCGTTAATGAGGTTTGAGGTTAACACGAGTTTAAAAATGTTGCATTTTAAACTTCTTCTTCTTCGTGTGGTTAGTGACTAACCTGATGTCAGAGTTTTTATGCTGCCCATGGTCCTCTGACTTAGCTTCACATGCTGTTGAGAAATATCTCGCAGACATGCTGGTTTCCTCACGATGTTTTCCTTCACCGATTTTAAGCAATTGATAATTATAGGCTAGCACGCATTGTAAAATAAAGACATTTTCGTCACTTCAATTTTCATTTTCATCTTTATATTCTTGACTTTATCGCCCCATGTCAATGAGCCCGGAAAGAGGCCAGATTGGTCGATTTTTTCGTAATCAAAAGTGTTTTTTTCATAAAGTGAATTTAGTTAAATAGACAAAAATACTATACGTAATCAATTTGTGTATGGACATCTGTAAACATTAGAGAATAAATTAAAGAACCTGTACATTCTTATAAAATCCGAGTCCCGTTTTCCCGGGACTTGTAACGGTAGCACATCACTAGTCAGCCGCGGTCCTCACTAATACCGATGATCACTCTATTCGAGGTAGTGCCGGCAGGATAAATCCTCGGACAAAAGCTCCGGAACATCTAATAGGATTATACCAACTTTGTTTTTGTTCCTGCATTAATTATGGTACCAGGAATGTTTTAGGTATTTTTTGCGGATTATCGTTATTTAGATCAGTGGTGCTATTCTGTAAAAATCTCCGATTGAAAACGTAGGTGAAGTGAGTTAAAAGTAGTAATAGTGTTTATTCCAAGGATTAGGTGCAACGTGAGCTCACTTTACTGTCACTTCATCTAAGTATTCACGGTGAGATTGTTACAGAATCGACCGACAGGCAACAGGATTCAGGTGATATTATAAAATGCTAGTCAACTGATTAATGCGCTGTGTTTACTTCATCTTCTTTTCGTGTGGTTAGTGACTAACCTGGTGTCAGAGTTTTTATGCTGCCCAGGGGTTCTGACTTAGCTTCACATGCTGTTAAGAGAAATATCTCGCAAACTGGTTCCTGGTTTCTGGCAACTGGTTTCCTCACGATGTTTTCCTCCACCGATTTTAAGCAAGTGATAATTATACAATACGCACATGGTGCGTAAAATAAGAGGTACGTGGCTTGGGTTCGAACTCGAGACCTATGACTCTGCTGTCTAATGATCACACCACAGGGCTATCACTGCTTTGTGTTGCTGAAATAGTAATTTAATAAATTGACAAACACCTGAACTGGTATAGTCATATTGATAATCTAGTCATCCGAACGCGTAAACTCATTTCCATCTTTAAGAAACTCCGTTGTTCGGCTGACTCAGAGACACTTATGATGGTCTATTATTCACTCTGTCAGTCTCTTCTCCTATACTGTTTGCCGGCTTGGGGTGGCGCTTGCAAAACATACTTTTTGAAATTAGAGAGAGCCCAGAGAGCAGTTCTCAAAGTTATGTTGTGCAAGCCCTATAGATACCCTACTTTGGAACTTTTTAGGGAAAGCAGGGTTCTGACAGTGAGAGGCTTATATGTGCTGCAATGTGTACTAAGGAAACATCGGCTGCCGTTCACAGCAAGTACTAAACGTCGCGCAGACATTGCCCTTCCACCAGTTAGACACAAAACCTCCTTCGCACAACACCAATTCTCCTACCCCAGCTACACTCGAGAGCAATGAATCCGGGTCACTTAAAGAATGTTAAAAATCTCGGAAACTAAAAATGATAGGTTAATGCAATAAATTGTATTTAATAGACAATGTAATACTCCTTAAATGAAAGTAAAAAAAATATGAGTCACCATACATTTTATTAACACAAAATTACTTAAAGAAAAAAACTGCTGATCTCTCCTTAAAACAAAAATAGGAAACATGAAATTTTTGAACTTTATTACGATTTTCTTGAATTTTAATACTTCGTATTGCCTCCTCGTGCTTCCATTACTGCGTTTACGCGGTTTGGCATGCTGTACACCAAGTTCCTTATACGATTTTGGGGAATATTCTCCCATTCCTCTGTGAGAGCAATTTTGAGCTCACGAAGCGTGATTGGGGGAGGGTTTCGTTGTTTTACGCATCTGCCTAGCTCGTCCCAAGCATGCTCGATCGGGTTGATATCCGGGCTGCGCGCTGGCCACTCCATACGAGTAATGTTCATCTCTTGAAGGTAGTCATTCACAATCCTACCTGTATGAGGTCGGGCATTGTCATGCATAAATATAGCATCCTCACCTAAATTGACCATAAATGGACCAACGTGATCATTGAGGATTTCTTCCACATATCTTACGCTAGTTAAAGAGCCGTTTTCTATGATCACCAGCTCTGTGCGACTTTCAGAAGAAATTCCGGCCCACACAAGTACAGACCCACCACCGTAGGCTACTTTTTCTTCGATGCATGCTTGCTTGAATCTTTCCCCTGGTCTTCGATACACTCTGTGTCTTCCATCGTGCTTGTAGAGCATAAATTTTGATTCGTCGGAGAACATAACTTTTGACCAATCTTCAATACTCCAATTTACGTGGCCCTGGGCATATCTTAGTCTTGAAATACGATGCCCACGCTCCAGTTTAGGGCCGTTTGCAGGTCTAAGGGGTTTTAAGTTAGATTCAGCAAGCCGACGTCTTACTGTCCATGCACTTGGGTTACTTCCTCCGAGGCGTCGAAACTGATTTGTGAGTTCAGTTCCTGTGAGAAAGCGATTTCGAAGCATGGTGTTCACCAAGTATCGGTCTTCTCGTGCTGTGGTACACCTGGTTCTGCCCGTTCCTGGTCTGCGTAGGTTAGAACCAGTTTCTTCGTAACGTCGGAGAACTCTTTGTACTGTTGACAGCGACACACCGACAGTCCTGGCTGTATCGCGCTGACTCCGGCCGGTTTCCAGCATTGTAAGTATTCTGGTGCATTCTTCAGGCGTAAGCGACATAATTTCAGCTTGAATAATGAATATAGAGCACTATCAACATGGTTTATGTACCCACATAAATGACAGATTACAAACAAAAGCAAAACCAAATGCTGTAATTTCGTAGTTACATCTTTGAAAGTGGCCCTTTTTCAAATTTGATTTTTTTATGATATAACTTTACAATAACTAAGAAGTTTTAATACCTTCATTTAAGGAGTATTACATTGTCTATTAAATACAATTTATTGCATTAACCTAGCATTTTTAGTTTCCGAGATTTTTAGGATTCTTTAAGTGACCCGGATTCATTGCTCTCGAGTGTATATTCTATATAATAAAATCAATAAATCTCTCCATATCCACAGTTTAAATTATCACCAATGCAAAAGCACAATAAAAAAATGGCTTATTGAGAAATCGTATGACGAGACCGAAAAACTTCTCTTCCCACATGCTTAAGACAGATCTCCTTTTATTTAAGTATTTTCACACACTCCTATACTCCCCCCACTTTCACACTTACTCACACATCCACCACTACTACACCTAAATAAACATACTCACACCATACAAAACCCGCACTTTCACATTACCTTCACATACACAACATACCTACTACACCTACCACGACCAACTCACTCTAACTCAAACACTCACAAACAGTTTTACTGTTTTATTGTTAATAATTTTTACTTTTTATTTTTTCTATTGCCTTAAATAATAATTATATTGTTATGTCAACCATGTTACTGGTGAAAACAGTTTACTGCAAATTTTGATCATCTACCCTTATGGAATCACTGGTCCCCAAGTCACAGGCTATAAACCTAGTTTGGGTGCCAGGAGATAATACTCAATGCACTTTATGTTGTACCATATTACTGTACTTGTAACCTTTATAATCTTTTTTACTGGAAATAAACATTATTATTATTCGTTCATTTATTCCATTTCTTATCTAATATATTTTTATAAAAAAACAAAAAAAAACATTTAAAAATATAAAAAATAGTGGTCCGCCAATGTCGGGAGCAGGGTCCAAGGCACCGGTGGTTAGGGCTGCAGAGACAAGAACCTCCTCACAATGCGAGCCGTATCGAGGAGTACTGCCTTCTGAATCTGGCTCTTGATCCAACCACCTAACGAATGCCTCGAAAGATGTTGGTCGAGGCTTTTGGCTATCAGGCCATTGGCTGTTACGACAATCGGTATAAAGACAGCCGAGCTCACATTCCACATGTCAACAACCTCGTGTGCTAAGTCGAGATATTTTGTTTGTTTCTCTTTCTCAGCTTTCACGAGGTTCTCGTCATGTGGAATGGTAACATCGACTATCATTGCAAGGCGCGCTAATCGATCTATCACTACTATATAAGGCTTATTGGCGACAATAGTTCTGTCAGTAATGATAGACCGATCCCAGTACAACGTGACATGGTCATTCTCAAGAACTGGGTCGGGCACATACTTGTTCGGTCTGAGTCCATTTGAGTATGCCGAAAGAGTACATCAAAACCGGCATGACCCAACCGTTAAAGGCGCGCACCTTGTTCCCGCCTGAAAGAAGACTAATCAAAACTTTATTCAGGCGACCAAAGAAGCGCTCCTTCAACGATTGCTTCATGTCAGTAACATTGATACCCAACGCTTCCGACATACCCAAATACTTATAGCTTTCGGATGAGGAGAGGGATCTAAGGTGTATGGAATCCGAGAGTTGGATTCCCTCGGATTCCACAATCTCCCCTCGCTTTACATGCATGACTGCACATTTATCCGCACCAAATTCCATCCTGATGGCGCTACTAAAAGTTTCAGTTACTTTCAGTAACTCCATCAGTCGCAATTTGTTGGGGGCAAAGAGTTTTAAATCATCCATGTAGAAGAGGTGAGATATGACCTGACCGCCTCTCTTCAACCGATAACCTAGACCTGAATCCTCCAGCAGAGTGCTAAGAGGATTCAGAGCTAAGCAGAACCAAAGTGGACTCAAACTGTCGCCCTGAAATATTCCCCGTTTAATCCATATAGGCTCATCATTCCCCTGGATCTGTAGACACCCTGGATAATGAAGAACCGTCCTCCATTACCCCATACACGTCTCAAGGAAAATGCGTAGAGTTGCATCTATTTTGTACAACTCCAGCACTCTCTTCAGCCATGTATGTGGCACCGAGTCATAGGCTTTCTTATAATCTATCCAGCATGTCGACAAATCCTTATGGGATCGACGAAACTGTTGGTTGATGGCCATGTCAATGAGGAGTAGCTCCTTAGTACCACGGGACCCATTCCTACACCCATTTTGAGAGGCAGACATCATCGAATGACTTTCTATGTGCATATTAATTTTCACTCTCAAAATGGATGTTAGTAGTTTATAGACCGTCGATAAACATGTGATCGGTCTATAATTCTTAGGTTCCGCGGGACTGCCAGACTTATGGAGGAGGTGGGTAACGCCTGTTGTTAAAAACTGAGGTAGCGACCCAGACTCTAAAGATGACTGGAACTGAGATGCCAGGCAAGTGTGTGAACTAACTAGCCATTTCAACCAGAAGTTGTGCAGTCCGTCCGGTCCCGGTGATTTCCAGTTCGGTAACGGACGGACTGCTCTGGCTACGTCTAACGGTGTTATTAAGACGGCTTCCATTTCTGGTATAGTTTCACACACTCGCTCGACATCCCGAGTCCAGTCAGCTTCAGCGTGACAGACGGGCACCGACCAGATGCTGCGCCAGAATGCACTCGTGGTAGCATCATCCGGGCGGCATACGTCTGTCAAATTTTGTTCAGGTCGCTCCCAAGCTCTATATACCCACCTCTCGTCACTCTGGAACATGCGATTTTGCTTGTATCGATCCACCCGCCTCTTATACCGCCGAATACGGCTCGCCCATGCACAAACTTTCTGCTTCAGGAAGTCCATGCGCTTTGTAACTCGGGACATGTATTCTAGAGGATTGATTCCAGTCCCCGAGAATGCCCGCCTTACAAAGCGCATCACTCGTGGTCGAGTATTACCCTCCCTGAAGCAGTATAATTTGCCAATGAGTACCCTGGCTCCATCGATACGACGCTCGATTCTGTACTGCCAGGCTGGTACGACTGGTTTTGGTCGACTAGCTTCGTCACTGTTTGGAAACTTAACGTTAGCTAATCGACACACCGCAACAGCCGCGCAATACAGGATCGAGTGTGTATCAACAAGATCCTCGCTGCTTTTGAAAAAATTCTCAAGCTGCGAGTCCAAGGCACAAGGACAAGCGCCTTATTTTGTTTATGCATAGATAGGCGTGGTAATCGAGGTCTAAGTCCGGTCGGAATGGATCTATACTCGCGGAATGCATCCTCCAGAGCGTTCCTCAATCTGTCGTTGCACTGGCTACTTACTGTGGCAACCCTATCATCCTCCTCTTCAACACCATGATTGGACCGCGGTAGAACTACATCAGTTGTTGACGCTGGTACCGCGGTTTGTGTCGGAGTTGGGACGATAATATGGTTGCTCAATACCTCTGAGCGCAGCCTATCAAGTGCGGCATCGTCCAACCTATGATTTCGTTGGATGACACGCACCTGATCCGACAGTCGCTGGGCCGATACGTTGACGGTTGGTTCCAGTACCTGAAACAGAGACAGCATCCTAACACGGTACGCAGTGAGGTTAGTTCCCCCCTCTGTAGCCCCGTAGTATGCGCGCATGACGTTCTCGTTTATACACTGAGTCCATTTCATGCGCTGCACACAACCACCGGCAGCGGGGACCCGACTCAGGGCCGGTTGGCCCCTAAGTCCCAAGCTCTTCGGTGGCCGGCCACTCCCCGGCCGACGTACAGGTGTTGGCGACGTCGGCGGGGAAAAATACTCGTCACTCGAGCTCGACGCAACTGCCGCGGTCGGTGTTGTTGCAGCGCTCACGGTGGGGCTGGGTACCGACGGTGACGTGGCGGAGCTGAGCGAAGAGTCCGGAGGTGGTAGGCGTGCGCGTCTCTTAGCTGCAGCACGAGTCAACATTTTTATATTTCATCGTTCCTTGAAAGTTGAAACATTTGACAGATGTCAATCCGGGAATTTTTTATAGGTATTTGTAATTCTATTAAATTGTGGTCCATTTTGCTGAATTATTAAAATTCAATATTGTTATAAAGTGTTTTTATAATTATTATTATTAATTTAAAAAAAAACAATGAACGTGCAACAAACTTGAAATAAGTATTTTTTTTTATTCTCTGATTCAACCAGCGTACATGTGGACCTTACCTGATCATGCGCATGGTAATCTGGTCATACACGTACGTAGGTTTGTTTCAAAAAGAGTATGTCAAGATCGTAGCAAGTGACATTCTGTTGATTCTGCCTACCCCCATGGGTAAAAAGCGTGAATTTGTGTCTTTATCGTATGTAGCAGTTTACTTACGAAGTAGTATGTAACAAAACTTATCTAATTGAGGGTAGATTTATATTAGTATCTTTATAGTGAACAGTCTGTGGATAGGTCTTGTTTAAGTTGAGTTACATTTGTGTCATTGTGAAAGCTTTCAAAGTCGGTGTCAGTTGTCAACTCAATCGAGTTTGACATAAAAGTGATTTGTCGGATTTAATAAAATTGCTAACATAACACAGTCTTGAACGAGGCACCGATGAAAGTTGTAAGGTTAGTAAAATAACTTGAAATGTACTGAACTATAGTGATTAATTTAAAATAAACATTGTTATTGCGTTGATTAACTTTGTTGTTTTAATTCTATAACTCCCTTCTGAGGTTAGTTTACAATTAGTATCTAATTTTAGTCGAAGTAAAGATCTAGCGAGATTTGAAAAAAAAGTCATTCATTATTCAAAAAGTTGCTTACTGAAGAAGCTGCATCTTCCTCCCGGCTTTTTCTTGCACTTCAGTTACCTTTAATTTTTAAAGCAACATAAAATACAAACATCAACATACATCAAAGAGTCCCAAGCAATTCTCCTAAGGCGCTATGCTTAAGTAAAATGAACAGGCGACACCACCGCATTCCCCTTATTTTCATAGATTAACAGTCACCTTACCTTAGGGCAGGATAATATAATTACGACCAATCGATGCCTCCCTAAGTACCACACAGAGGGCTGGAGACATCATGCTGGGATATTTATAGGCACATTTTAAAAACACAGGAAATAAATGTCATGTTCGAAGAGTTTGTACGTTTTTCTGCAATTAGAAATAAAATTAATTTAATTCGAGTAAGACATCAAATAAATTTCACAATACTACCACAGCATTTAACCATTAGAATAATATTTCAGTGCCCAAGAATTTTGTTTACAAATCATAAATTATTGTAGTTCGTTTAGGTATTTAAACTCCTTTAATATTTTGGGGGACACTAATGGGTTTAAGAATTAAAATTTTCGATTATCTTCTTCTTCCTTGTTCCGCTCTTGACATAGTTGTCACTTTTTTGTTGCGTGCCTTAGAATCTCTCTTCAGCGGTATCTGTTCCTGGCGTATTTATTAACAGGAAATTTTCAATATCATTATTTTATTAAAAATATAGCCCAGAGCAAAAAAATATTTTTTGTTCGGGGTAATATTTTCTGCCTGTCTTGTCTTTATCATGATCATTTCATTCCAAAGACATCCACTCTTGGCCAGAAGCCCCCCAAAGCGTCATCACACGGCCATACCTTTATTGTGAGATAATTATAATTGAGTATAGCGAATCGATGTCTCCCTAAGACGCAGAAGGGTCGCCTCCTGTCTGTTCTTAGGGAGGCATCACGCTGGGATATTTATAGGCACATTTAAAAAACACAGCAATAAAAGTCAACAGCAAGGTTAGGTCCATTACAGCTGCAATTTTTCTCGAGGATGGGTGTTTTATTAATTTAATTTAAAGGAGTGCTGTGGTTAACATAATTAATATTGTTTGGATTAGCTTACAATTATTGAGTCTTGTTCATTTTAATTTGGAATGGTTTTGAAAGCTTTTCAAACCGTATCTTACTCAAGTGTAAAATAACGAAACGAAAAATGCCGCGATTATATCGCAGCATTTTTCGTCTGCTCCTTCTGTTCGTGTGGTTAGTGACTAACTTGGTGTCAGAGTTTTAATGCTCCACATGGGCCTCTGACTTAGCACTATCACTCAGGCTTGCCGGTTTCCTCACGATGTTTACTTTCACCGACTTTTAAGCAAGTGATAATTAAACAATACGCACACGAATCCGTAAAATCAGAGGTGCGTGCCTTGGGTTCGAACACGAGACCTATGACTTGGCAGTCCGACGGTCACACTACTATCACTGCTTTGCTTTTTTCGTGTACCGTGTGTTTTATTGTGTAATACCTACTTACTGCAAACCGGAAAATACAGTTCTTTGAAACGAATCATCATCAACATTCTCCTGCCCTTATCCTAATTTATTTGTGGTCAGCGCCACATGGCTTTTCTTCCCTACTTCTCCATTAGTGGTCACCTCGGTAGTCACTCCCTTCCTAGCCATATCATCTTTCACACAATCCATCCATCGTTTCTTTGGTCTTCCTCTACTTTTGTAGCCATCCACGTTCATATTCAAATCTTTTCTGAGGACTTTTTCACATGTCATCATCAAGATTCATCAATCATGAATCATTTTCATTATTTTTTTTTTGATAATAGAAGCAGGGAAATACTCGACCATGGCAAGCCTTTAACAATTTGTATCGCAAATTATTAGTCAAATATAGGTACATGATCCAAAGTACTGCTGCAACATTCATTCATCCGCTAAAACATTCACAACCTCAAACTTCACGCATCATCCTTCAACTCAAGAAAAACGTCATTTATTCGGAAATATTCCTCAAAAGATCACGATTCTAAGTACGAATGAAAAGAACAACATCATTCATCATACAAGACGGCTCAAGGGATTCCCGGTCTATTCCATTCACGAGTGAACCAAATCTTTTGCGTGGTTCCCTTCGACATTGTACCGCGATGACGAATGTGGAGACGTGAATGGGTGTCACTCTTGGCAATGTAATAGGCTTTTGGAAGGCCTCTTAACTTATTCATAGTGATGTAAGTTGGTAGTTTGCGTTGGCGATAAGTTTTGGGAGTTCTGCTTTCAGAGGTGATTTGAGAGTGATTTTTGTTGTTTTCAGGCGGGAAAATCATACTTGATCACACAGATCACTCACATGTGAAATAGCAGACATAAATTGTTTGTTTGTCAGCTAAAACCACAACCAATACAAATATTCAAGTTCTCCTTGCTCAATATTCTCATTCATAATAATATATGGGTACTCATTTAGAAACAATCATTTAATTTCAAATATTAAAATTCACGTTATTTTTGTATTAGTTTTTCTTCTTATACTTATACAGAAAGATTTCTCTCTGTTCTTTATAATATAATTGATGTGTGTAGATTCAGAAACCAGTCGCAATCGCTGTTCCTCGCAGTTTGCTTATTCTTTTAAATGAGGTCAATCTCCTCCACGTCTATAAAAAACATAGATCAAAACAAATGAAAACCGGAGACCTCGCAGAACTAGTTTAAATAGAACAGCATAAACTAGCAGTTTTAAATTAATTTAAAACGGAAAATATCCACGTTTATCTGAAGTGGCGCGCAGTGAGCAAAACAGTGCGTTCCGTGCAGGTGTCACGTTGGATTAATATGTCTCTTTCATATTTATTGCAGGCTATTATTATGTAACTCAGCAGTGCAGTGTTCTATTCATAGACTTTTATTGGTTATTGTATTGTTGCCATTGTTGAGAGTGAGGGTTATTGGCAAATAAGTGAGATTGTCCGAAAGGGTTACTTACCGCTGCCCCGGTACATAAAGGGCTAAGGAAGAAACATAGTTGGGTTTTAGTCAGTAAAAGTCTGACACTCCCTTCCGCTCCACCCAGAGCGGGAGGAGTCATTTGATGATTTCCCACCCTCAAAAAAATTTGCAAAAGCGTATAGAGCGTGTTGTGAGATGACAGTAAATTTATTTAATTGTTCGAACTTTTCGCACACAATAAAAATACGACTAAGGTATTCTCGAATGGTGAAGAGATTTGAAATTTTAATAGATAGCAACAATAAAAAAAAAAATATCTTTGCTATTTTTTCTTTGTGAATTATGAATAAAATAGGTAACTACAGAGGCCAGCACATCAAGCTACCCCAATCTGTAATTTTTTTTTGTTAGATTTGCAGTTTTATTACAAAAGCCTAATCGTTTACGATTGAGAAAATTTGACAGTTTGGGATAGCTTGTTGTACTGGCATCTATCTGTACATAGGTAAATAGGTTATAGGAAATCAAAGATATTTTTGATGTATTTGAACTAATTATGACAAAAACACTGAGTAGTTTACGACTAATTTCTCACATAAATACCTCAAAACTCAAAACTTATACAACTAAGGCTAGCTTAAGGGATTAAAAGTGTCACGCTAATGTAATCGCCAGCTTACCTCAAATTAGTTTTAGCATCCCTTTCATTGTATTGTTCATAACAACAAGAATATAAACCATCCTTGTCGTGACTATTGGCTGCCTTATAGACGTCAAAAAATCGATAGAAAAGAACAACAAAAGTTAGAAACTTCCTCGTCATTACTCGTCACGACCCCCCGAGGTCACCGACCTTGACATTCGACAGCCAACAAATTTCAAAGTATTCAAACCTTTCCAAACACAGCCAGTTTAATCGTCCATATTGTGCGTTAATGCAAAAATATCTGACGTGTACAAATAAAAGGGTTGCGAGGGTGAAAATCTAAATACACAGGCATTTAGAATTCGCATTTAATCCTTTATTTACGGCGTTCGTCAGTCTAAATAATTTTCGCGGGCCGGACATGCCGCGGGATTAATTCGAGCACGGAATCATAATGGCTGCCACGTAGAGTTAAAACTTCATTGCAAGTTGTAGCGGGCAGCGGGATTATGAAGTGTTGAATTATATAATGAGCGGTGCATCTTAAAAGGGTAGGCAGGCAGGGCGATTTAATAAATTATGTTCGTTTATTATGTACATTTTGGTTACGCTGTTTTTGGATTATTTGGATTTTGTGGTTTATTGTGTTTGGTTGGTGTATTTAATGCACCCTTATTGACTTTAGGTAAACAGTGTAAATGTTGCGGTTCAACGTTGTTGACTCATAAACTAATATTTAGTGCAAAAGCTTTGCCGCCACTGCCGACAGCCTCGTTAGGCTAGTGGTTGGAAGCTGCTGCTGAGCGTGAGGTCCTGTGTTTGATTCCCACGTCAAACAATGTGCTATTGAGTTTTGTCGGCTCAAAATATCTCAGTAGCTGCCCGTAATCTAGATTTGTACCCGGTGGTGGCAACACCGGGCATAACTGGCGAAATGTATGTGTATGAAATGTAGATCGGATAAGTGGAATTAAAAGCGGACTGTATTTCAAGGTAATATAAGAGGTCTCTTACAATGTATATTGGTCAAAATTGGAATAAATAAAAATCATGCAATCGTGGTCGCGGTGTCAAAAGGAGTGTGGAGGGCGCGCAAGCCGTCGTCGAGCCGCTGCTGCGCGTATATGTACCTACACCTCTGCCTTTCCTTCCCTTTGGGGATTACGTGCGTGATATTTGTATGTAACGCTTTACAATGATTATAATTACAATAATGCTGCAATGTATTGGCAAAACTCAAGTTTTATTTTACGTTGGTGTTTATATTTCTTAATCAGCCTATAATGTTCCCACTGCTGGGACACAGGTCTCCTCTCTAAGACTACCTACGCACTATGCGGTTAGCCGGAATGCGGCCAACCGTGCGGCTGACCGCAATAGGAAATTTGTACGAGAAAGGAGTTTTTATTCACACTGCGATGCGGCTGCCGGCTAACCGCTCCGGTCGTTCTGAGCGCTGCGGCCCGACTGACGGCCAGCCGGGCGGTTGCTATACACACTAAGCGGATAGTGCTAGTTTGCGGTTGCCCGCCATTGACAGTGAACGTGTTCACCGACGCTAGCGCGTATAGTCTAGTATATCCAAAAAACTTGTCTTCATACTTTTTGAGCTCTTCGAAAAACAATTCGAAATGCTTGCTCTCGTCTCGAGTTTGCAAATAAGGATGCACCCAGTACCTTTTTTTCTGTTTCTTTTTCTTTATATACCGCGAGTAAATAATATAAATAGCTGCGACTTCTTCGACTTCCATCTTGGAAATGAGTCGATCCAACCGCAAAACCACGACGGTTTCTAACCGCACGTTCCGGTTGCACCCGGCTAACCGCAAGCGCAACCGCGTCCTGCGGTTAGCCGGACGGTTGGCCGCATTCCGGCTAACCGCATAGTGCGTAGGAGCCCTAAGAGAGGGAGTGGGCCATAATCCACCACACGGGCCCAGTGCGGGTTGGCGGATGTTAAATATCTTCCAATTTTTGATTCTAGGCCGCCGCCACCGGTTGCCTCACGATATTTTCCTTTACCGTTTTGAGAGCAGTGGCGATGAAATTAAATACACTAATTAAAGCGCCTGCTTGTGTTCGAACTCACGACGTACAACTCGTAAGTCAAAGCCGGTATCACTAAGCCATCACTGTTTTCTTGTGCGGTGTTTATATTTGGCAAAAGAGAAATAGAGAGTTAAGTTAGAAGTTAAGTAAGTTCGCATTAAGTTTCTCCACTGAGTTTAACATAGTTACAGTTAGACTTTGTAACCAAGTTACAAACAAAGAACAACACTGACCTTAAGTTAATTGGCACATTTTGTTACAGAAAATAGCTGAGACTACTATTGATGCTTTTACCAAATTACTCCAGAGGAACGTACTATATTTATTGCATTTGGAAACATCATACCTACATAGGCAACCTAAATAGACTCGAGTCTATTTAGGGTGCCTAGAATATAATATGTTCTGGGTCGACCCAGAACATATTATATTCTACTCGTTATTATACATGTGTTACGCAATGACCATGGTGGTCAGCAAGGCACCAATTAAAAAAAGACTTTTCCAAATTTCGAAACTCCAATCGCATGTAAACATGTCAAAAAGCAAATCACAGTACTTACATGCAACACAAATAAAATATTCAAGCGAAAATCTTGGCCATCAAACGGCAAGCGTCACGTTCGGGCAAGACTTTATAGGGGAGAATGAGACGGGCCTGAGCGGGCACAGCTTGATTTATTCGACGTACGCTTTGCACGTTGAAGGTAGCGTGTCGTAATTCGAACGAGAGCGTAAATCTTGTTAATCTGAGAGATAAGGTTAGCTGGATAGGGCTTGAGTTCGTCGGCCCACCTTTTTTGGTCACAGCTACGCTCACCATCAAGTGATAAAGTGATCAATCGAAAAATAATTCGTGTAAATAAATAATAATATTAAATGTATATGACGGTGTTTACGTCAAACGTCAGGTTGACAGGTCTGTCAATGTCAACCTAGCGAAGCGTCATTGTCAATGGTAGTGCGGGCGGCCATCTTTAAAACTCACTTTTGAACGAGACGGCGCCCGCGAACCACGCTTATGACGAATCGGCCAGAATGTTCATCATCACAGTATTTCAATATTTAATTAAGTTTATTTCGTATAGTAGTAATCGCTAATTACCTAATTACATCCTGTGAATAGTGATTAAAATACGTCGATTGTGATTTGAAGCCTTTTGTTCCTATCTCCGCGCCCAGCTACCCACATAATTAGAAGAAGATGAGTTCTGTTGAAGGGCCTCCAGGCCCTTCTGGCTTTTCATATATTTTATCTCTACAAACTCGATTATTACGCTAGATAGAAGGTAAGTTGATATCTAATGTAGATGTTGTATGTTGGTAATGGATTATGTGCATCCTTTATGAATAGTAACTCTCGTGGCCAGCAGGAAAGTCAGCTTAACTTTCGACGATTGTTACCCGACAAACTAAATCTTGCATAGATATGCAAAGAAAAAACTTATTCTTTGTCTTCTGTAGGAGTTTATATATAAGGTGTTAAAAAATTAACTCTAAGAATTTCGTGGGAGCATTGTACTCATCGTTACGAACAACTTTTACTATGGGATGAACCCTGAAATCGCGAAAAAAATTTGAGCTGTTCCATACATTTATGCACAGGTAACTCAATAAAATGTATGGAACAGCAACAGGAGAATGAGACGGGCCTGAGCGGGCACAGCTTGATTTATTCGACGTACGCTTTGCACGTTGAAGGTAGCGTGTCGTAATTCGAACGAGAGCGTAAATCTTGTTAATCTGAGAGATAAGGTTAGCTGGATAGGGCTTGAGTTCGTCGGCCCACCTTTTTTGGTCACAGCTACGCTCACCATCAAGTGATAAAGTGATCAATCGAAAAATAATTCGTGTAAATAAATAATAATATTAAATGTATATGACGGCGTTTACGTCAAACGTCAGGTTGACAGGTCTGTCAATGTCAACCTAGCGAAGCGTCATTGTCAATGGTAGTGCGGGCGGCCATCTTTAAAACTCACTTTTGAACGAGACGGCGCCCGCGAACCACGCTTATGACGAATCGGCCAGAATGTTCATCATCACAGTATTTCAATATTTAATTAAGTTTATTTCGTATAGTAGTAATCGCTAATTACCTAATTACATCCTGTGAATAGTGATTAAAATACGTCGATTGTGATTTGAAGCCTTTTGTTCCTATCTCCGCGCCCAGCTACCCACATAATAAGAAGAAGATGAGTTCTGTTGAAGGGCCTCCAGGCCCTTCTGGCTTTTCATATATTTTATCTCTACAAACTCGATTATTACGCTAGATAGAAGGTAAGTTGATATCTAATGTAGATGTTGTATGTTGGTAATGGATTATGTGCATCCTTTATGAATAGTAACTCTCGTGGCCAGCAGGAAAGTCAGCTTAACTTTCGACGATTGTTACCCGACAAACTAAATCTTGCATAGATATGCAAAGAAAAAACTTATTCTTTGTCTTCTGTAGGAGTTTATATATAAGGTGTTAAAAAATTAACTCTAAGAATTTCGTGGGAGCATTGTACTCATCGTTACGAACAACTTTTACTATGGGATGAACCCTGAAATCGCGAAAAAAATTTGAGCTGTTCCATACATTTATGCACAGGTAACTCAATAAAATGTATGGAACAGCTCAAATTTTTTTCGCGATTTCAGGGTTCATCCCTTAGTAAAAGTTGTTCGTAACGATAGAGTTAATTTTTTAACACCTTATATAATTACTAATAGCATGTTACTGAACGCATTCTGCAGTAAAACATTCACTTATTAAAAGATTTTAGAAGCACTTAATTGTTTATTACATAATTAAGGCTGAAAAGTAATATAACAATTTCAATAATAGTTATAATAATAGCAAACAGAACAGTAGATAACTGAAAAATACAAATTCTTAGAAAATTGTATGAACTTCTTCATATTACAGACTTAGTAGATTCAAGTACCCTCTTAAAATTAATTTTCATAGAACAGAAATTAATTAGGGACGAGCAAACTCTAATATTTGCGTAAGCATTGTTTATTACTAAATTAAAATTAACTTTAGAAATTTTATTGTGCCTGCTATTTATCCAGCGTTTATTTCTATGAGATTGCTTGGGAATACTTAATAAAGCCTGTGGTACATGCAGCATCCGTGGAATTATATGAAAAGCTACTATGAGTGACGTCACAATGAGAGCCTGGGCTTACCTCGTTCGTACTGTGGGACTTAATATATGTGACTAGGTGCTGCCTGCGTTGCCACCCGCGATAATGTTTAAACTTTTCATACAAACTTCTGACCCTATTTCACCCCTTCATGGAGGGAGATTCCTAAAATCCTTTCGTAGCTGACGTCTCCTACTCATAATCTTCTTCTGTACCAATTTTCATTTTCGCAGGTCTAGAACTTTTTCAAATTTCGTGATTAATGTGTGAGTGAATATATGTGACTTTTCACTTTGATATTATAATATCAAAGTGAAAAGAATCCGAATCGAAAAAAAAAAAAAAATCCAAAATTGCCTTATAAGACAATTTTGGCAGATGGATTAACGAATTCGGATACCTATTTAAAAATTACTGTTAGAGAATTTCATGCAACAAGTATACAAAATAATTGTATTTATACTTTTGAAGATAAAGCCTAGGAGTGAAGTATACCTACGCTCGCTTAAGGACCTGCATGCACTGCATAGCACAAGATCTCATCGCTACAGTTTCGCATAAATGATGAAGTCTTGTTTTGATTCTGACTGGCATAAACTAATTTTAGTTTAATATTGATGTTTACTTTATTCTGGAATTATCTTTGTAATGAAAGCTTTTCTAGGTATTTTGTTAACAGTTCATTGGTTTATATTGAAATATCTAAGCATTCAGTACTGTAACACTCAGCAGCAGTTAATAATTTTGTATTACGTTGTAATTCTGTAGGCCAACGAATTGCGTTCCACATATTGCAATGTCTATAATTTTGGTTATTCAACAAAATTATTCACATACATAGTTCAACCATCAACGGCCCAACCGCGGCAAGCGTAGCTTAACCTGGTCGACCCGTGCAGCTGTTATAACCACAAGTTGTGCATGAAACTTGGAAAGAAAAGAAGAAAGGAAATACAATTATTTGCGGCAAATATGACACAGTAAACAAAAACGTAAAAAAGGCAAGTTGTGGGGAAATATCTGTACGTCACATTCGCGTAAAACATCTATCGCTCAGCATAATGCTTGTTTTAATTATTAAAACGCGGGATGCGACTATTCACGCCAGTTTATATTCACCTTAATTTGACCAGAGCTTTATTTCTCGCCCTGATTAAATCAAAAATAACGTTACCCCATCCAGAACATACATTTCCATGTTCCCCTGTCTAACCACTGACGGCGGATATTTGTAGGAAACGACAATACACGGTGATAAACTGTTTGCCCCGCAGACATCCGCCTCGGTATAAGGACCCCTTAGTATTTGATAATTGTGTACTAAATTAATTACTGATGACATAAGTTTATGTTGAGGCTGAGGAAGTCGGGTTAATTGTAGTACGTTACTGCTAGCTTCTGCCAGCGGCTTTGCCCGGAAATTATACCACGTGAACCGGATTTTTCCGGGAGAAAAAGTAGCTAGTAGTTATAAGCTATTCTACACTATAATCTATTTAGGTGCCAAATTTCATTCGAATCCGTTCCGCCGTTTAGGAGTGATTAAGTAACAAACATCCATCCATCTAAACTTATAAAAGTAGTAGATACTAAAGATTGACCCAAGTCTATTTTCACAAAATGTATATGAAAACATCTTGAAAATAGATTTCTTCTTGGCGTATAAGCCCTTTTCTACTTGCACCACTATCCGAGAAGTAGCATAATGCAGAAAAAGTTATCTCCACATATAGAATGTAAAGTCAATTCCACATAACTACGAACATAATTTTACCGCTTATACCATAAATAACTCATTATCACTGAAGACGCACTTAGCTTCAACTCTTCTATGATAAATAGAAACAATAATTATTACAATAAAACTATGTAGTTGTATAATACGAAAGTCCCACTAATTTCTAAATTTATTTTTACTTCACTAAAGTCATAGACTTTAGTGAAATAAAATTTTCATGGCTTCTTATTTGAAAGTTTCACAACTACGCACGTTTTTGCGAAGCCTTCTAATGACGTGATTGCACAATTAACTCGCCTGTTTAAAAACTGCTACAAAGGGTGCTACGGCGTAGCGAGTTGCTACGAGCGTTTATAGCTTCTGATTTCATTTTGTTTTTGTTTCGAACATGTTGTGTTGGCACACATTGTATGCTAACAATTATTTCTATACTCTATAATTACTACTAATAATTTTAATTCATCGCATAGTATTGTCGTTATCGTTCAATAATTTGTTTCGTTTATTTAAGAAACCAGTGACGACACGAACAACTTATAGAAGAACAGAAGTACCTAACTATAATTGATATTTTTCGAAACTGTGTTGTATTCTACAGTAATAGTATTATTCATCTTCGGTTTTTACGATGTGCTAATCACAAACGCGCCCGAAGCGAGAGGGAGGCGCGGGGAAACCGCGGGCGCTTCAACAATAAGCTTTGCAACTGTTCAACACTCAAATCCTAGTAAGCATAGAGACCGTAAAACAAAAATAAAACTTGCCATAAAACAAAACACTACGCGAAAACCAACAAAAACCAGAGCCATATTATATAATTTATACAGTAGCTGCGATACTCGAAACAAGGATATAACACTCGGCAAGTCTTAAACGGTGTTTACGTCTAAATCGACAAAAAATCCCCCGTCTCCCCTCATGGGGAGGTAGTATGGGGTGTCGGAGTACCCTAACTTTCCCCAGGCGACACCTGCGTTGCAAGATGCTCCCTGATGTACTAAGACGTTAAACTTTCTCTACATCTGTGTACTGACGTTATTTTTGTTGTGTATGTGAAACAAGAAGTTTAGAATAAGCCCGGCTTTTGAGTTTTGATGAATAGATTGAGTCGGTAACTTTAAGCTTGAACTGAAAATAAATTTGCATGTTATTGCGTCTGAATCTTACAATAGAGATGTTTTGTTTTTTCCATGAAAAAAGATGATTAAGTAACTATTGCAATGAGGATGCAGTTAGACACATCTTCAAGAAAGCTGCTATTAAAGAAATATTTAATGCAATAAGTTTTTTTATTAGGGCAAGTATCAATGTGACCTTTTCAATTCAAATATAATTTCTATTACATAAGTTTATCTCAGATATCACTGACATCGTAAGAAAATTTGGAGTAAGAAATTCTGAATCGGAAAGCGATGAATTCTTTCTTCAGTCTTCTCTGTATAAAAATAAACATTGGTCTTTTTTGGCTCTTTTTGGAGGGGGAATGATCAAATGACCCTTCCCGCTCTGGGTGGCGCAGAAGGTAGTGTCAGACTCTTACTGACTACAACCCATCCATGTCCCTTCCTTATGCCCTTTATGTTCTAGGGTAGCGGTAATCGGACAATCGCGCTTATCTGGCCGGAAACCTATCCCCTGCAGGGGGACATTAACAGGTTGGTACAACTAATATCACCAACAAACGTAAAACAAAGACAAAATTATAGAAACCTACCATAAAACTCTAATTCCACAATAACTTGAAAATATCCCAGTTTGGAGCTAACAAAGTAAGGGTATTTAAACTCGTGATCCTGACCTAATTGTTTTATATTGTTTTATTACGTTTCGGGTCAAACAATTTGAATAAATATACAGAATGGGAGTTTCAGTAAGCCTTGTGATCCCGAAAGTTAGACTTTAGAACTGTGACAAAGCACTATTTAAAACTTCATTGTCCTAGTTTTTAATTAGGAAGCTTCGGGTCTCTCATTAGCTGAAAACTTTCAAGGTAACATTTTTGTTTTTGTATGTTGTATATAAGGTACCTTAATTTGTAACCTCTTTTTTCCCCTACTATTAAGGCTCCGATGTCCGTCTGTCTGACACAGGCCTGTATCTTTGAACCTGTATTAGGTAGATACTTGACATTATTGCAGAAAGTGTTGGACTTTGGTCGCTACATCAAATAATTCATACACAAGAAACATGTTTTTCTTTAAATGATTTTTAAACTATTTAGTGATAGGTATTATATGGCGACATAGAAGGTGGTAAGAACCGTTCGTTTCGTGAACTCTTTTTTTCAGTAGTATTGTCAGAAGTAAAAAATATAAATAAAAAGGCAATCGCTCATCATAAAGCTGCGACCCTATGCGAGATAGCCCCAGCGCTGGTATTCAGCGACAACCAGCCGTGACGTGATAACATTAACCAGAGCAGCAAATAATGAATTAAAATTAATGATCAAAATACCAATTCGAAATTACATAATTTTGTTTTTTTTTCTCTTACTATGAAAGTACCTGCTATCTAATCTCTTCACCACCCTTGATTGACTGGTAAATACCTAAGGCATTAAGTCCGCCTTTGTACCTTTATTATGTGCGAGACGTTTAAATAAATAAAAAAAAAACTTGACAGAAAAATATTGCACAATTTCAAACAACACTTTCTTCGTACATGCATGTACGGTATGCCCACATACGTGGCGCGGGGGCAGTCGGCAATTTTCTACCCTCTTCCTGTGATGATGTGGCAAGCTGTGATATTTCCTCTTTGAAAAATGACTTTGAATATTAAATGATTGTTCTAGTGATTTACGCACATAATCTAAGTTTAAGCGAAATTTGTATTTTATATTGAGTTTTTGTATCGTTAGAAGGGCTTGCGAAAATAGAAAAAAATGACCAAACGTGGTTATTATTGCTTTATTGAAGTCTAGCTTCTGCCTGTAAGTTTATCTGCGTATTTTTTTTTAAATAAAATATCAGGCACTTGGCAATACTGTAGCTTCCCATCAGTAAAGATCGGTTTTTCGCATCCAATCAGTCGTTTCAAAGATTACCTCCTACAGACTTACTTACAATACCTCCTCCTTTATAATGTTAGTTCATCATTAGTACCTATAGATACAAGCTGCATTTAGGTACAAGCACTAAAGAACTCGAAACAAAATGTGGTCTTTGACATTCCGGTCAAAACTATGGTACAAATCTTGGCTCTTCACTCTGAGTCTGAGGAAAGAAGGAAATAATAGTTTTATAAACTACAAATAGGGCAATAAAGCCATTAGACTTCCTCGTTGGTCTAGTTCATGAGGTGTTGGGTTCGATTTCCTAGTCGGGCTGTGATTGGGTTTCTACATCTGAAATTTGTCAGGACGCTGGATTTGTGAATTAACGGGAAATGTGTATTACTATAGGTCAGTATAGATATAAGAGCCTAACCCTTCGGGGTTATAATCAAGATGTATATGAAGCCAGTAGATACAAAGTTCTCTAACCTTTTTTTATTAGTTTGGGAAATCATCACATGACTCCTCCCGCTTTGGATGGAGCGGACGGGAGTGCCAACTCTTACTGACTGAAACCTATCCATGTTCCTTCCTTAGCCTTTTATGTACCGGGGTAGTGGTAACCCTTTTGGACAATGCCGCTGAAAAGTTCTCTAACCTTGACAAATGCTTGTTGATATTAACCACAACCTCGTAATTATGTCTATTACAACCATTCTAATTTATATTTACTGAGACAAACTACTAAAATAGTTACGAAATTTCTATCTATAATAATAAATCTATGTACCAATTTATCGCTCACAAGTAAATCACTTCACGTCACCTGTTACATTGGACCACCTTGATTAGGTCTCTCAGTCTTCGCTTATTATCTCCCAGTACTTGCAAATATGTTTGATAGAAGGGAGGTGTGGGGGGTCTAGTTAAAATGGTGCCTTGGTACCGATATTAATAAAATTAATTAGTACAAGATAACGCCTTCGTACGCAATACATGGGTTTGCGTCTTGCTTAGTCAGGATAGTTAGTAATAGTTGTTTAGTAGGTACTAAAATATTTAGCGTTAGTTTAGAGTTTCATTTGGGCGTGTAGTTTGATTGATGGTTGGATGCTAGTCGGAATGTTATGAAAGTTATACGATTCATCATAATTGTAAAAAACAACTAGGTACCTTCTGCCCGCAGTTACGTCCACATGGACGTTAATTCTTTTCTTAAAATAAAAGTAGCCTGTGATACGCCAGCTATCTGCGAGTGAAAGTTGCGACCAAATCTATCCAGCCGTTCCGGAGATAAGTCGAAACAAACAGACAGACTGTCAGACACAAATAAAAAAAAATGCTTTTTATTATAAGTTTTGTATATACTTTCACATACATTTGGTACTTTGTCATTACAAAGAGACAGTTCAATTTTATTTATTTGTATATAAGTACAGAGTTAACGGGAACGAAGAGTACATAAGGTTTGATGTTTGTTAAAAAATACAGTAAAAGATATCTTCATTTTCTTATTACTGCCTCGTTGTTGTCACAAGCGTTACCGCTGAACATGAGTTCTTGGGTTCCATTCCTAGGTTGGGAAAAGTGTTATTGGGATTTCCCATCAGAAAATTCTCAAGAGCATCCCGGGGTCTGGATTAGTGACCGGTTGATAGAAAACGCTCACCCCTATTACATGGGATTTAAACATACCTGGCTCAATATGGGTGCTAATATACGCCCAAAAAGACAAAGGAAAAAAAAGAAGAAAAAAACAGAATAATGTCCTACACCTCTGCCAAACCCTTAATTCAGAACAGTGACCAGGCATGATATTATGTTACTTAACATTATTGATTCCAAGTTTTGGGTTATCTTTCATTTACCTGTAATACATGGAATCGTTTTTTTTTTAAGGTTTGCGCACACAATACCGCTCCACCCAGAGGGGGAGCAGTAAACCTAATTGGATGATTTCTCAGCCTTAAAAAAAAACCCACGGAATCCAAATTTTCATAAGTTTTTGCGTACTTTATAAATATTTTGATCAACATGCAACCTGACTGGTACTATACTGGTATTCAGTTGCATCCGGTTAGACTGGAAGCCGACCCCAACATAGTTGGTAAAAGGCTAGGCAGATTGATACAACCTGACACTGAACTGCAAATTGCAAAAAAAAATTGAGGTGTTACCTTGGCGCTTCCCCCTTAAGCATGTACTATTGAATCCCGGCAGGTTACACTGTAAATATGTTTATCACAGATATATTTCTGTGAAATTGCTTCGTGAATGTTTGTGAAACCTTTCACTTCCAAATCTCACCGCCTAGTAGTGAACGTTTCTATTTCCGATGCAACGTTATGCTGCACAGTGGGAAAAGAAAATTGTGTAGTGGAAAAAATTTGTTTGACAAATTTTTCATGGTAGTTTTTGGAAGATTTCATCATCATGACTGTCGGTATACGTCGACTGCTAAATATAGGCATCCCCAAGCGTTGCCATTTTGACCGCCTCTGTGATTTTCACATCCAGCGAATGTTTCAGAAGAGTCTATACTTGATAAATATACATCAAAGGATTTTTTTGTGTAGATTCTATAAAGTAAAACCTACAAAATAAACCGACCTCAACATAGTTGGCAAACGATTAGGCGGACTGACTGTGTACAAGTAAAACGTACAGACAATTTATGTCGAAACACTTACACTAAGTAAAAAATAAAAATAATTATTAAATGAAATCCTACTTATTGCCTAAAAAATCAAACAAGTCAATATCCAAATTATAAGAGACTCTTCAGAAAAAACGCTTGTTCCGTATTTTGAAATGTCGTGTTAGTTCCACTGCCAGAAAAAATCACAACAAAGTCTAGTATTTCGTCCACATTATTCTACATAAAGCCCACTGTGCATCGATTGCACTGTCAATCACTACTTCGCGGGAAGCCGTAGAGACTATCACAGTTCGTCATCAACACTGGGTGGCTGTATCCGTCTCTTTCTCTCCCAGGTACTTAGATAGAGAGACAGTGTTACGGGTTCAGTTGGCGGCCGGATATTTATTCCGGATCTTATTTACTGCTTCAACAACTTGCGAGTGGGGATCGAATCGAAAGTATCGATATTTTTCTCATTAGTCGTAAATATTGATATTGGTAAAATAATAAAAATGTATTGCTCATTAGTGGAATCATCTTCTACAAGTTATTGTAGAAGCTTCGACATAAAAATATATCGACCTTTGTGGGCTTCAAGATTAAAGAAACCTCTCGAAGATCGAGTTTTATATTTTTTACCTTTATGCAAAATAAACATAACTGCATAACCCTTTAGGGAACACAGTGATGAAGGTACCTATATAAATCGGTATAAATAATTATCATCTAGTACCTTTACAGATTTACTATCATTGCTCATTAGAGAAGGTACCTCCCCGCTTGAAAAATATCGATTGAGAATAAACTAAAAATAACAGCAGTATCGATACACTTTCACATCCCTACTTGTGAGACTGATTTTCATTTTCATATGCATATTGATGCATGTTCTGCACACGTGTTAAAGTCCTTACAGCGTTTGCGCTCAATGGATTCAATTTACAAGTTATAATATGAAGTAATCAAATGTGAAATGAAGATATTATGAATTGTTGATCGAATTTTGTGCAAAAAATGGGGGGTTATTTTGATTGGATGCTGTAAATCTTTTTAAAGAAGTAACATGCGTACATTTTCCCAAAAAAATCCGGCCGCGAATCATAATTTCATCAACATTAAACACATGTTTCCCCCACCGTTTCTTATTTTTTTTGTCTTTGTTTTTTTTGTGCATTTTTTTATTTCTTACCTAATACTAACTTAAAAATTGTAAAAAAATTTTAAAAAATGTTAATTTCACGGACTAACCTTTTTTCAGGTAGGTGTATACTATCTCCCATACCATGTTATATGTATTAAAAAATCAATGAATCATCTGCCCAGCCTTTTCCCAACTATGTTGGGGTCGGCTTCCAGTCTAACCGGATGCAGCTGAATACTAGTGTTATAAAAATCATTGAATCATCTGCCTAGCCTTTTTCCAACTATGTTGGGGTCGGCTTCCAGACTAAACAGATGCAGCTGAAAACTAGAATTTTGCATGGAGCGACTGCCTATATGACCTCCACAACCCAGAAACTGGGCAATACGATATCCCTTAGTAAGACCAGCTGTCAGATTTTCAGGCTTCTGACGACCCGTAACAACTGTCAAAGATGGACAAATGACAGCCGGGACCAACGGCTTAACGTGCTTTCCGAGGCACGGGGGAGTCTCGGTATGTAAAGATAGTCACCCATTCAGGGCCAACCCCGGCAAGCGTGGCTTAACCTGATGGATCGACTTGTGCGGCTGTTATTAATACTAAGCCACGAGCTCCTCCAATGAAAAAATCAATGAATATCAAATGGAAATAACATATAAAACAAACTAATAACTAGCTCTAACAAGTCCGCTAAATGACTCGAGCGCAGCTAACCAATGTAACTTGTTCTATGTAAGTTTTTCTTTTAAACTTCTCAGTTCCTCCGTCCGTTGCTCGTTGCTTTTATACCCGTGGTTTTTAATGTCAACTAATGCAATTCAAGTTTCTATGAAATATTGTGGACTTGGAGAGTTCTTTGTTTGAGTTGCAAGCGAATTGTACTGTTTTTTTTGTACAATACAACTAAAGAAGCGAAGACGAATATAAAACCGCGTATAGGAAGAACTGAAAATAATCCAATATAGATAATAGATAGTAGGCATAATAATGCTCCTACTATAAATGTCCCAAATATAATGTTCCCACTGCTGGGACACAGGCCAACTCTTTTCTAGAGGGAGTCGGCTGTTATCAACCACGCGGGTTGGCAGATGTCACGTGTCTACTAATTTTTGATTCTGGGACATTCCAGTTTCCTCAAGATGTTTTCCTTCACCGATTTGAGAGCAGAAGTAAAAGTATAGGAAATAAAATATCTTAATTCAGTTGTAGGTACTTATATTTATACCAAATTTATAATTATTATTACCAACTGACACGATACACGTCACAGAACAGATATACACGTTGCCACGTTGTCCTGTCTCTTTATTTTATTATTAGAAAATAGAAAAAAAAACCCGAATTTAAAAGCTTTCCAAAAATCATTTCCATAAAAAATAATTCTCAAACTCAAAGCATTCATTTCAAATAAACCAATTACAGGAACTTTTGAATTGGCAATGGGTCGGTCAGTCAGAAAAAATGAGGCTAGCTGTCGATCGCCACTACTCCCAAGCTCGCCCAAGCGGGGCAGACTCCACCGTATCCGCTGGGAGATCCACGCAATGATGACACCCGGACGTTTTCTCTCGCCTTAAAATGTGCAGGGATATCTCGAAACATTAGTGTCTGGTAAGGACGTGCGTCAGACTGTAGGTGAGGACGCCGTGACGCCTCTCTAGCCACTCCAATTTATAAAAACGCCTATTGCGTTGTCGGTGGCTTGTTCCTTGAGGTTTTCTGAACAGCAGGAGTACAGGGAAAATGGACACTGGCGTAAATGAGTCATTGTTTGATCAAGACCACCTCAGTGTGGGACACCGAGTATAGATCGAATTGATACCATATGTCATCAGGTTGATTATGCAGTGACCAGTGCAGGTGTTCGCAGTAGAAGGTATTTATAGTGATTACACATTTAAGGATAGGAGAAAAAAGTAAGCGTCATGTTTTTTAGAGCATTACAAATAAGTATTAACTTTGTAAAATTATCTTTTAAAAACATTTCATTCTATATAGTACAATCAAACTATCGCTTGTCAAACTATCGCTTGTAGGTTCCCAAGTAAACGTTGCAGTTGGGGCAGTAGTGATCCGCATTCTTACAGGAGTCCGTGCCATATGGGATACATATGCATAGCAGGCCGCAACTGCAACAAGGTATATGTGATTATCATCGTCATTACCAGCCTATGACATAATAATGATGGACATAATTATATAGGTATCTCCAATCGTACACCATTCAACTCGATCCTCTAATGCCGCAGCTACCAGTCCTGAAAAGATCGTTGCTCCACCAAGCCAGAGAGTGGCTATATCAAAAACGTTATAGACTATATTCCAATAATCGATGAAGACACGATTTCTTTAAATTAACACAACATCACGCCTGTCTACCTACAGGGTTAGGCAGAAGTGTACTTACACCCACAATTATGACACAGGTTCAACTCCCATGTAATAGAGAGCCAGCCTATTGCTAACAAACGGGCACAATTCCAAACACCGGGCTGTTACTGACAAATTCCATTTGGAATACCTAATAACACTTTGAACGAAGCCAAGGTTTTATGCTTTGCAGTAGTGCTTGCGACCATTAGGCCAACGGGGCAATCGCGATTTATTGTACCTACCTAATTATTATTATAAAAAGTTCTAAATGATCGACTTCAGGTACTTACACCCTGGCGCATCGGAGCAATGATATAAGGTGGGTCCTCGTAGTGGTTTCCCTGTTGACTTTAGTGACGATGGACGCTTTGCAAGACGGGCATATGACCGGGCAAGGCCTGGGGCCCACAGGAACAGGGCTATAAACCGGACTGTGGACTGGAGCGGGATCAGAAACCGGATTGTCGTCAGGAACGGAAACCACTTTTGTTTCTGAAACAAGACAGGAATAATATCTACAAAATAACTAGGTAGAAGTCTAAGCAACTGTTGGTATTTTAGTCACATAAGCCCATGCCTAATGATATTATTAGAAAAAGGCGTACCTAAAATAAGTTATATACAAAACATTTGATTTTCAAAAACGGCAAATTATTGCACGCGAATAAAAAAAGCAAAATTGTAAGGTCACGTGAAAGCAGGATGATGTAATCATCGGGAGCGAAAAAGAGACAAGTAAGCTTACGTAAACCGACCGGCGCGACATTGAGCTCAGCCAATGTGAAAACTAATGTGAAGTGAGAGTGAAGCGAGTTGAATTATTGTCTATCCTTACTGACAGCTCACTTCACCTGTTTTCACGGTGACAGAATAGCATTGCAGGTATGCTAACTAGACAAGTCATAAGGCGCCGTTTGCGCAGCGGATATAACCTATCTGCATATTCATACTTATAATATCATTGGTGTTATATGTTTTGTTTACATTACTACCAAAATTACTTTATTAAAAAAAATTAAAGGATGAATTTTTCGTACAAGCTGGCGACACATCTCTTTGAGCGTCAGTTGCTGGCCCGCGGGAACCATAGGACTGTCACAAATCACCAACGAAAACGTCACCAAGGTTACTTATTTCTTCGAGTCATTTTAATATTTAATATTATAATAAAATGTTTGATTAACTGCTGTCGATGTACCAAATAAATACGTTGTTCAGCAACAGTTTGTGATTGAGATAAATTAAAGTGTTTATAACATTATTCATCACTTGAAACTTATCGTTGAAGAGTTAAGATAGTGAATTTTCATTTTCGTGTTTAAATTTTACTATAAAGGACACTGGGATAAAGTTTTAACTAATATAGGTTTTACCGGAAAGACGTGAAAATATCGGAAGCACGACACCCTTTTTTTTTTTAAGGCTGGGAAATCATCCAATGACTTCTCCCGCTCTGGGTGGAGCGGAAGGGAGTGTCAGACTCTTGCTGACTAAAACCCATCCATGTTCCTTCCGTAGCCCTTTATGTTCCGGGGTAGCGGTAACCCTTTCGGACAATTCCGCTTACACGGCAGGCTTGGCCCTGAGGGGCCCCTTCATATGCTGACATCTCTTTGAGGCGCGCGTGGAACATATACGCGCCGTACGGCACGGGTCTGGTGCTGATCGGACGGTGAGTCACCCATTACTCACCGCCCGCAGGCCCGCGCCTACGGTGGCCGGGAGTCGTCACGTGGCTCCCGATGCCCAGAGCGTCTCCCGCGGCGGCTGGGACGGGAGGACCTTTCTCTTTCCCATCCCGCCACCTCCTTCGCGAGCATAACTTTTTCGCAGAAGGAGGTGACTGCCTCCCACTCCCTCTCGCCCCTGACCATGGCTTGCACCAGGGCCGGGCGCGAGAGGTCGCCGCCGCCGATCGCCTCTACGAGGACACGGTGGTGCTCCGCCCAAGCGGGGCAGGTTTGCACCGTGTGCTCTACCGTGTCCTCTGGGCGATCCTCGCAGTGGTGACACCCGGGCGTTTCCTCCCGCCTGATGATGTGCAGGAACCTCCCGAAACATCCATGTCCGGTGAGGACCTGCGTCAGGTGGAAGGTGAGGGCGCCGTGACGCCTCTCTAGCCACTCCTCAAAGAGGGGCCTTACCGCCATTATCGTGGCGTGCCCTGCGCTGGGTTGCGACAGTCGCTGCTTCCAGGCCGCCATGAGATCGCGCCGGAGGTCCGTCCGCTCCGCCGCAATTTGCTGCGGAAACGGAGTTTCCCCCCGACTTAGTACCTCCGCGCGCCACTCGTACAGGCGCGCGAGGACTATCGCCTCCAGATCCCACGGCGGCAGTCCGGCAAGGAGGCTTGCCGCCTCGCCCGAGATCGTGCAGTACCCCCGGATTAGCCGAATGGCTACCACCTTTTGGGGCGCGTTCAGATAGTGGGCGGCTCGTCGCCGCAATGAACGCGCCCACACCGGGGCCCCGTATAGGGCCATGGACCGCACGACTCCCGCGTTAAGCCTCCGGCAAGAGCCGTTTGGCCCCCTCAAATTGGGCAAGAGCCGCTTGAAGGCGGCCCCAGTCCGTTCCAGTTGGGGGCCAAACGTCGGAAATGCTCCACGAAGTTCCATCGGCTGTCGAGGACCAGACCCAGGTATTTCATCGTGGTCTCGACGCCGATGTGAACCCCTCCTACCGTAAGTTGGGATCCCGATGGTGGCCTATTCCGAGGCCCATGAAAGGACATGGCCTCGGATTTGTGCAATGCCACCTCGAGACCCAACTGCCGGATACTCTCAACGACTGTCGCAACCCCACGTGTCATCGCGTCGGCCGCCGCCTGATGCGACCTCCCCTGCGCCAGGACCAGCGTGTCGTCAGCGTAGCAAACTACGCTGACGCCGTCAGGGAGGTCGGCCCGCAGCACCCAGTTGTAACCGATGTCCCACAGGAACGGCCCCAGAACCGATCCCTGCAGACACCGCACGACATCTCTCGCCGGTTCCATTCCCCATCGCGACCGGGGTAGATGACGGCTCTGTCCGTCAGGTACGCCCCGACTATTCGATGGAGGTAGGTCGGCACCCGGTGATACCGGAGTGCTTCCTCAATGCAACTCCAGGGCAGGGTGTTGAAAGCGTTGGCGATGTCGAGTGACACCGCCACGACGACCCTACCCTGGGACACCGCGTCCCCCGTCGTGAGGGCTCTAACGCGCATGATGGCGTCCACCGTCGAGCGCCCCTTGCGGAAGCCAAACTGGCAGTCCGCAAGGTCCGGCCCCGTCCTTCCAAGGTGCCCGACGAGGCGGCCCGCAATAATAGCACGACACCCTACATTTTGGAATTAAAAATATTATTAAAATATTTGTTATACTAAAGGTGCTTGGCAGAACTCTGTCCCTAATTAAATCGATTCTATTAGACCCATGCCGCGACGCTAAGAGTAGTGGTGCTATTCTGTAAAATTCTCACCGTGAGAACGTAGGTGCAGTGAGTTTAAGATTAGCTGTCAATAGTGTCAATCCCTAGTATTAGGTGAAATAAAGGTCGCTTCACCTAAGTATTCTCGGCAAGTATTTTACAGAATCAACCAGACAAATCACCTCTCTCACTATGGGTGGAGCGGAAGGGAGTGTCAGACTTTTAATGTCTTTTACTTTTAAAACCCATCCATGTTCATTCCTTAGCCCTATGTGTTCCGGGGCAGCGGTTATCCCTTCGGACAGTCCCGCTGATGTTTTTTGTATCTGGTTTCCTTGAGGGTTATTGTTCTTAGGGCTTGGGAGCAGTCCTCAGAAATCTTTCTTTATATTGCTTGTAGATTGTGCAACCTTCGTAACTGGCCGAATGTTTCTCATCACAGTTTGGTCTCAGTATCGGAATTTTGTTGCACTGTGCAGTCGTAAGGTCATTGCCGCATTTGACGCAGCGATAAGGTATGTGACACTGGTTTTTTGAATGTCCAAAAAACCATTGTTAATGTGTCAGATCTCAATTTCACAGTGTGCTGACGCACTACCGCTACAAACAATTTTGGGATTACTTATTTGTACCTACTGTCAAAGAATAAAATAGCAAAAACCTTAATCCTGATCGTGTGTACGCGCCCTAAGGGTCTTTTGTTACAGAAAGAAGTAAATAACGAAACTTACCCTTAAAAAGTACACAAAAAGTAAGTCTGATTACTGACTCGACTAACACCTATAAATATTTACAAGCAACTGAGAAGGCTAATTACACTAAAACACTTGTCTTTGAGTGCCCATGGAGTGACTTGACTACTGCTTATCATGCTTGCCAGGGAGAAACTCAAAGCATTTATTTCAAATAAACCAATTACAGGCACTTATGAATTGTGAACGGGTCGGTCAGTCAGAAAAAGAAGCTAGTTGCCTATTTCAAAGCAGTAGGTACCTATGGAGAAGAACGGGCAAGAAACTCCACGGACACTCTTTTAAACAAAAAATGAATGCAAAATATTGGTTACATCATTCATATTATTAGTATATATGTGAGAACGAAGCAGAACGTTAAAAACATCCGTCATAAATATAAAAAAAACCGTTCAAAAATTAAATTAAAACAAGCCATAGCCGCTAAGAAATGACCAGTCCCTACTGACAGCGCCCGGTCACGAACATGTCGCATGGACGCATCAAACGAAAACAAAACGCATCACTGGCTGGATAGAGTTGGCTATTTTTTGTTTTAAATTGTTCATAATAATCCGAGCTGAGAGAGAGAGTTGAGCTGACATTCAGCTCAACCATTTTGAAGGGAGGTAAATGATCCAGCACACACGCCTCCATCAGCGAGACATTAGAGTGAGCATAACATATTCTCAGCCGCCTGGGCACAAACAAGTCAATAAAAGACGTACCCAGTAATTCGGATTATTTTGAACATTTTAAAAAACAAAATAGTCAACTCTGTCCAGCCAGTGATGCGTTTTGATTTCGTTTGATGCGGTTCTGTTGGCGGAGTTATGAAAACTGATAAGAATAAAGGATATTATAATATCCTGCAAAATTAAATAACATATCATTTTAATAACGGTATGTTTAATATATTCTAGGTAGGTACATAACAAACCTTAAAACCTTATCGTACTGCTGTTTAAATTATAACACGAGCATAAAATCACTACATAGTATAAAGCAAAGACGCTTCCTGCGTCCTAATATCTGTATGTATGTTTGCTTAGATCTTTAAAACTACGCAACGGATTTTGATGTAGTTTTTTTAATAGATAGAGTGATTGAAGAGGAAGGTTTATATGTATAATAACATGCAATTTCCGTCATCCGCGCGGGCGAAGCCACGGGCAGAGGCTAGTATACTAATATAGCTAACAAATTCAAAAACTTCAAACAGATTTCTATAAAGAAAGAATGCGATATCCAAGAAACACTATCATAACCACGACCCCTAAAGGATTCCCCCGTATCGGTAAACAATATATTTTTGAATCGGAATTCGCTAAGCAAATACTTGTGTTGCCCGTATATAAAATACCAGTAACAAAAGCAAAGGAAAATCATATAAAAACTACCGACCATCGGCATCGAAATCTCTTTAAAAAGTTTATTTTCAAAACCATAAATAACATTCTTATTTTAAATTGGACATCAAATTCTTTTGAGTTTTGGTTTGCATAAGCTGATAAAACGACATATTTTCACGTTTTCCCTCAATATAAATTCATCCAAAGCTTTTAGCACAAAAAGGAAAATTACAAAACATCTGGCCCCCGGGCACTGCGACCATAGACTGCATTCGGTAATGAACGCGACCTTACAGCGCGTTTGACAGATTCTAATTTGTACGGAAACAAACGAAGCTTGAATTTGGAATATGTAATCTTTTGACAAATGTATTTGGCTGGCCGAAAATGCTTTCGTGATTAAAAATGTAAAACGTAATTCCACATGAAATTGCTTTTGGAAAGAAAATTAATTAAAGCGAATCTTTTGAGTACGTAGTACTCTATTTCTGTCAGAATATTATTATTTGAAACAAAAAAAACAAAGTTTGTTTTTTAATCTTTTCTAACACTCTGATGTTTTTTTTTTTAAGTTGTAGGTATATGCACGTTCGTTCATTGTTATTTTCCTCCAAACACTTATTCATTACATTGGAAACCAACTCCATTGGATTTTCTTAACATCAAGATTCTTTGTAAAAATAATCTCTACCTGCTATTTCACACACGAATTGCTACACCATTGTGACACTTTTCAACATTACCTACTTTTACTCACCAGTATAAGTATTCCAACAACCATGGAAAAGAAATCCTATCACCCCATAACATCACATAATTTGGAATTCGTTAACCAGGTGCCATTAATTTTACACACAAACGTAAAGTGGCCAGCACATCAGGTAACCCCAATCTGTCAATTTTCTTTGATAGATTTTCAACTTTTCCCAATATTATAAGGTTCATTTTCAAAAATTTGACGATTTGACAGTTAGGGATAGGTTGATGTATAACTGGCGTCTGTACCTACATATTTAATAGTCACATGCCAAATGCTCTCACAAAGGTCGGGTTAGGTTACGTATTAATTATGAAACTGTTTTATTAAATTAACTCTAACATTATGCTGAATTTTAAGCGAATAAAAGGGTTGAATATATTTAGGTAACATAGCTGAAATACTTTAAGGTTTTGCTCTAAAAAGCTACGTTATTTTAATCTGCTTCTTTTCGTGTGGTTAGCGAATAACCTGATGTCAAAGTTTTATACTGCCCATGGACCTCTGACTTAGCTTCACATGCTGTTAAGAAATTTCTCTCAGGCATGCTGGTTTCCTCACAATTTATTCCTTCACCGATTTTTCAGCAAGTAATAATAATACAATACGCACATGAATCCGTAAAATCAGAGGGAGGAGGGAGGAACCTTGGGTTCGAACTCGACACCTATGACTTGGCAGTCCGACGGTCACACCACTAGGCTATCACTGCATATGTTATATTTATTATGACCAGTTAGTTTTCTTACCCAAGAGTGAATCTTTCTTATCATCATCTATACTAATATTATAAAGAGGTAAAATTTGTAAGTTTGTATGTTTGTAAGTTTGTAAGTTTGTATGTAGGGGGTAATCTCCGGAACTAATGATCCAATTTCAATAATTTTTTCACTGATAGAAAGCTACATTATTCCTGAGTGCTATAGGCTATAAATTATATTTATATCATACATAATTAGCCGAGCTATTGCATTTTTCGTCTAGCAAGTCGGAAAGAAATACCTCTTAAAACAGAATTATTTGCATGCGCTGCCTAAACAGTTGTTTAAAATTGAAAGCAATGTATGGCAACCCGGTTCGCCTTAATTATTTCTACAAAAAAGTCCGCGACACCACATTTCTATCTTTTGTATTTTAGCTTTTATATTTCGTTTTATGTTTTAAAAAAGTATTTTTTCGACTTACTTCTGTTTGGATGATTATTTAAACAACAAAATATCAATTCTTATCAAATTAAATTATTTTATGATCACAAGGACATCACAGAGATAAGATTTGCCCTCTACAGTATGTCAATTGGTCATATATTTTCCGAGATAATATAAAATTACTAAACGCACAATGCTAAAAAATTTTGCCGAGCTCAACTATCATTCCTACTTCCTACGTGCTTTGTGCGGACGTTTTATCGTTTTAGAGAAGCTTTAAATTAAATAGGTTCCTCACTTAAATTTTATATTTTTAACGTTAACATTTTTAAATGATGGTTTGTATTTTGTATATAGGTAGTGTAATATCTTTTGCCAGCGGCTTCGCCCGCGTGGTTGTTGGAAATTATCCCACGGGAACGGGTACGTTTTTCCGTGATAAAAATTAGCCTTTGTGTTATTCCAGACTATAATCTATCTCTGTGCCAAACATCCAGATCCGTTCAGCCGTTTTGGCGTGATTGAGTAACAAACATCCATCCATCCATCCAAACTTTCACATTTATAATAGTAGTAAGATAATTTTATTATTATCCGTGTTGGGTTAAAAAAACCAATAATGCATTTGCACCTTTACAATGCGAGGCAGGGTGTCGTAAACCGTCATCTACCCCGGTCGTGATGGGGAATGGAACCGGCGAGAGATGTCGTGCGGTGTCCCACAGGGATCGTTTCTGGGGCCGCTCCTGTGGGACATCGGTTACGACTGGGTGCTGCGGGCCGACCTCCCTGACGGCGTCAGCGTAGTTTGCTACGCTGACGACACGCTGGTCCTGGCGCAGGGGAGGTCGCATCAGGCGGCGGCCGACGCGATGACACGTGGGGTTGCGACAGTCATTGAGAGGATCCGGCAGTTGGGTCTCGAGGTGGCATTGCACAAATCCGAGGCCATGTCCTTTCATGGACCTCGGAATAGGCCACCATCGGGATCCCAACTTACGGTAGGAGGGGTTCACATCAGCGTCGAGACCATGATGAAATACCTAGGTCTGGTCCTCGACAGCCAATGGAATTTCGTGGAGCATTTCCGACGTTTGGCCCCCAAGCTGGAACGGACTGGGGCCGCCTTCAAGCGGCTCTTACCCAATTTGAGGGGCCAAACGCCTCCTGCCGGAGGCTTTACGCGGGAGTCGTGCGGTCCATGGCCCTATACGGGGCCCCGGTGTGGGCGCGTTCACTGCGGTGGCGAGCCGCCCACTATCTGAACGCGCCCCAAAAGGTGGTAGCCATACGGCTTATCCGGGGGTACCGCACGATCTCGGGCAAGGCGGCAAGCCTCCTTGCCGGACTGCCGCCGTGGGATCTGGAGGCGATAGTCCTCGCGCGCCTGTTCGAGTGGCGCGCGGAGGTACTAAGCCGGGGGGAAACTCCGTTTCCGCAGCAAATTGCGGCGGAGCGGACGGACCTCCGGCGCGATCTCATGGCGGCCTGGAATCAGCGACTGTCGCAACCCAGCGCAGGGCACGCCACGATAGTGGCGGTAAGGCCCCTCTTTGAGAAGTGGCTAGAGAAGCGTCACGGCGCCCTCACCTACCGCCTGACGCAGGTCCTCACCGGGCATGGATGTTTCGGGAGGTTCCTGCACATCATCAGGCGGGAGGAAACGCCCGGGTGTCACCATTGCGAGGATCGCCCAGAGGACACGGTAGAGCATACGGTGCAAACCTGCCCCGCTTGGGCGGAGCACCGCCGTGTCCTCATAGAGCCGATCGACGGTGGCGACCTCTCGCGCCCGGCCCTGGTGCAAGCCATGGTCCGGGGCGAGAGGGAGTGGGAGGCAGTCACCTCCTTCTGCGAAAAAGTCACGCTCGCGAAGGAGGTGGCGGGATGGCAGAGAGAAAGGTCCTCCCGTCCCAGCCGCCGCGGGAGACGCTCCGGGCGTCGGGAGCCACGTGACGACTCCCGGCCACCGTAGGCGCGGGCCTGCGGGCGGTGAGTAATGGGTGACTCACCGTCCGATCAGCACCAGACCCGTGCCGGACGGCGCGTATATGTTCCACGCGCGCCTCAAAGAGATGTCAGCATATGAAGGGGCCCCTCAGGGCCAAGCCTGCCGGGTAAGCGGGATTGTCCGAAAGGGTTACCGCTACCCCGGAACATAAAGGGCTACGGAAGGAACATGGATGGGTTTTAGTCAGTAAGAGTCTGACACTCTCTTCCGCTCCACCCAGAGCGGGAGCAGTCATTGGATGATTTCCCAGCCTTAAAAAAAAAAAAAAAGGGTGTCGTAAAAGGCGACTAAGTTGAGCAGAAAAGATCACCTCGGTAAACTTTGGAAATTCTGATCCGATTCCAAAAATTCTCTCACTAATGGGAACCTACAGTATTGCCGAGTATCATAGGATATATTTAATGTTAAAACTAGAAATTTTCCGCGGACGAAGTCGCGGGCAGAAGCTAGTAAATTATAACATCATGCCTGTATTCCCCGAATAGTTAGACAGAGGTCCACCTATACCTATAGTACCTCTACCCACATATCACCAGTTATGTTTATGCCATGTAATGACAGAGGGCGATCCTATTGCCATCAACCAGACACAAATCCAGACAACGAACGACCAGAACTGTTACTCAGAAATTTCAGATTGAAAAACCTGAAAAACACTTTGCCCGACCCAGGAATCAAACCCAGGACCCAGTAGCACTTGCCACCACTAGACCATATTTCGTTGAACCGTCTCGGTTTCTATTCGAAATTAAGACTAACAAGTAGGTACTATATTGTTCAAGGGCAAACGTTATGAAACATAATTTTGCAGACTCAGTTTTTTTCATTTTCCTGGCGTTACACCGCAACCCTGAAGATCTGCACACCCATAAAATAAAACGAAGAAGGGTATAAATACTAATACATAATATTTACACTGCTATTGTGTGCTTCACTTTCATGCCACCAAAATAACACCCCTAGGAAAGGGTGGACAAAAATTTGATTTAAAACGTAAAGTGCGACCTCGTAAATATTATCATTTATGACCGTTACCATAGACTATGATATAAAATAAGTCAAAAAACATTGTGAAAACGTATCTATGTTTCAGGTTGTAAAAATTCATGAGTGTGTTTGGTAGAGCGTTATTTAAGGGGGATGTTTCTGATATTTTTCATACAAATGTTTAAAACCTTTTATGTGCTGCTAAGATTTTTTTTGTGATATAATCTGTATAATTCTTTATGATACAGTTAGTGTAACATTTCGAAGAATACCTAGATTATTTTACGATCAACTTACATAAGTATACCTATACTTGACTTGATCAAAGGCTGAAATAGTTCTTTAATTCTTGTTTTTTATAAATATTTAAATATTTATAGTACTAGCTGCTACATGTGGCCTTGCCCGCTTAGCCCCTAAATCTGTTTTTAAAATAAAAATACAGTAATAAACCTACATTACTTTTTACACGGCTACACGTTTTGGAGATAAGAAGAAACAAACAGAATGACAAAATTAAAACTCAAAAGTGTTTTACCTTAGCGTACTGTCATGTAATTTAGTCATTACAAACAGACAATTGTATATAATTGTAAAATAATGTTGTTCGTATGGAGAGTAACCGAAACACTTCAGTCGCCGAAAAAGCCTACGCTTTAGTAGGCTTTTCGGTGAAATTATGACGGATGGGACCCGGAGATTTCGCGGTTTCGGCTTTGCGTACCGGAGCCAAGGGGATCCCTTGAGCCTTCCCCGTAAGACGCCACTTCCCCTAACCCTCGGACCAGAAGTTTCCCTTTCTTTCGAACCCGAGAATTGTTTAAACTTGTTTTGGTCTCGATGGCCGGATTTAAAAGTTTTGGTTTTTTACTGGCCATTTTTTTTGGCCTTGGATTGTGGTTTTTGAGCAATTTCGTGATAGGATAGGATGATGTGGTATTATGAACTAATAATAAAAACTAACCACTTGCCTAATTATCTGATTATTTGAACCTAGTTAAAATGCTTTACCACAGTCTTGTCGGCACATCACATTAACATTTATGAAGAGCTACTCCACATCACAGAAAAGCTTAAACAAACAATGCTTTGAACAAATATTTTACGCAAATAATGATACGTTTGGGACTGCTATCGCTCCGCTTGAATATTTTTAAAGAAAAATAATGAGTACAATCACACTTTCAATAATATCTCTTCAGTCAACCATATCAATACAATTTAAATGAGCTGCAGAAAAAAACGACTTTCCAAGAAAAAAAAAAACAATTTAAGAGCAAAGCAACATCATTATTACGTATACTATATGAATTGACACTTATTTTCCTTACAATAAATAAAACGAGACATCTTCGCAGATCAAGATTAAAAGAAAACTTCCATAGAATATCACGTTCACAAAATCAGCAATAGCAATCTCACGTGAAACAAGTGAACAGCGATAACAATATCAGCAAAACACGAAAGACAAATAGCGGCACGCCGAAATGAAATAATGCTAAATAAGCAATATGTAAAGTGTTGGGCAAGGAGTGGAGAATCAATAGGATGAGCGAATCAAGTGTTGAGCTTAGAGCGTCACTAAATATGGCAGAGATGATCGCGCCTACTCATGTAGAAAACTTTTTTTGGATAGCATGTTGCTACAAAAATTTATTAGGCGCTTACAAAACGCTTAACTTTTAACATCGTTTTTATGTACTCGGAATGATCGTCGATCCAATTAATGATAGTTACTAATTATTTACACAATTTTGATAAACCGTGTTTTAAGTTGGTAAAGTCTTTCTTCTTTATGTTGGTTTTAAAAAAAAATTATGTTGGTAATACCAATGTGTTTTATCACTAAACTCATAAAACAGCAGTTTCAAGAAAATAGTTTCATCATAAGTTTAAGACAACACGTTCAACCACTAAAATGTTTAAATGGCTTATATAATATTTTCGAACTGCAGTATACTAGGACATTAAAATTTCGTAACAGAAATAGGGTGAACGTGCACAATACGGACAAACTTCCCCGAATATTTTATGATGATTCCGCAGTTCCGCTACTCTGCCATCGCTTGGATACAGGCCCTAAAGGTTAGGTTAAGGGTAAAGGAGCAAACAGCTTCAGGGTAAGTAAATACGCTGACGAAGACACGGGTACACCGCGCTTCCAAATCCGACGTTTTTATCTGTCACCGGCAGCCGTGGGCAGAGTTTTAGTGAGTCCTTTGATAGCGTTGACATAACCAAGTTTCCCTATTCCTAGTTTACTTTACCTTTTATACCAAACCTTTATTTCGTAACGCCTACATGAATCGCTAAGCCGTGCGGGAAGGATTGTTTGCTATTCGCAAAGTTGTAGGCGCTTTTGCAGAGTTGAATATGTTTTATGAATTTTTAATCGTGTCAGCATAAGCGCGGGTAGTGTGTTACATGCATGGTTTCTATCCATGTTTAAACTGCTAAATGCGGGGTGTAACCACGTGTGTGGAATGTGTTTGTGATAACCGGATGATTTTGATACCTTGACTAAGCAGAACTTACTGTGTTTGATTTCTAACGGGCATGAATACCTATTTGTAGAATATACATAGTAATGCCTAAAAGTTCTAACATTATCTGTAGCTGCCAAACCACAAAAACAAGGACACCCATTGCCTCTATCATAGCTCATGCAGTCGACTGAACTCATGGCCATACAAAACACTCGAGCACGCTATAAGGGGCCGTCAGTGGTACAAGCCTGCATGCCTCGTCAGCGGAGGCCGATTGAGAGGGCGTCAGGAGCCCCTTGGCGTTTAACGACCAATTCGGTGAGGGTGACTTACGTCTTACTGTCAATGTGAGGTTAGAAATATGAGTTTGGGATATTGGTTGTGAGAAATAGGTCTCCTGTTGGCTGGTTGCCTAGTGCGGTAGAATACTAATAGAGGAGCTACTAGTAAAGGGACTATATAAGTGTCAAACAGCATTGCTTCAGAAGTTTTCCGATTTAAAATAACAAACACTTTAGAAGTTTAGACCTTCGTTCTTTCCTACAAAGCATTTCGTGTGGTTATGGTCAGAGTTTTTATGCTGCCCATGGGCCACCTACTCAGCTTCACATGCTTTTGAGAAATATCTCTCAGACATGTCATGCTATGATGTCAGTCTTTATAACTTCTGGTTTCCAACTATCCGCATGTTGTACTACTCAAACCTCATGTTTCTGTTTATATGGTAACAATGTCTACTTAACTCCCCGCCTCACGTACCGCAAGGCAATGGAGGGACACGCTTGATTGCACGTCCAATTTCAAACACGTGTCTCCACAATGCTATACTAAACACCGCTATTTAAAAGTCACTTTAGAGCTTCAAGCCCACTTTCATACTTCTCCATATGAAACTAACTTTTGGAAGGAGCAACCAGCGCCTTTGGTTCTAGCCATCAATTCTATTTTCTCAATTTTAACATTCACAAATGGCACTCAAGTGCTTAATTGAAATAATGGATATGACTTTTTTTACTAGACTACCACGTACATACCTTCATCAGCAACCACTCTGGATCTGAACTGAAAATATAAATTATTATTTTAAACTACATTCAACCATTTTCCAACATCAGGACATTCTGCAAAAGTTCACGAGATATTTCACACTGCAAACCGCGGACAAAAGTTAGTGGAACAGTGACAACGATTTAACAGAAACTGTCCGGTTTAAAACTGGGGTGTTCCGATGTCCGAAAGAATTTTCATTAGCGTGTGTTAGGGTGACCACGGGGTACCCACGTCCGCCCGTGGCACTAAAAGTACCCAGAAACGTGAGCCTATGTCCGGATTCGTTATTGTCATTTTTAAATGACACTTTGGTATTTAGAGACTTTCAAAACAATGTACTTACAGCTTCATAAAAGCTACATTTGATGGCTTAAAACGTTCAGTGTTTGACTGTACTTTATTTAAACAATTGCTTAGGTTATTCGGAGCCGATTTCTCAATCGCCTGATACCTTTTTTTTAAGAATAAAAATGGCGGTTTGACATAATTTTCTATGCAAAAAAAACTGCATTATTTATTGTTCGAATAAAACTTATCTGACGATTGAAAAATCAGCCTTTAAAATCTCGCTATAAAAACTTGGGTGAGCTTACATTACACCTGGCTAAAGATTGACACTATTGATATCTCACCTCCAAATCACTTTAGTTAAGGTGAGATTTTCACAGAATAGATCGCCAGTTTGCATGTTGCGTGTTACACTTATAAACATGGCACATCGGAGTCATTATCCTCAAGTTGCGACCTGAAATCAATAGAAGTTTAAATAATATAGAGACGTATAAAAGGATTCTCGATATTCTACATTTAGTTTAGAAGATTAGTTTTGTCAGAAGATTTTGTTAGTAATATAACTTGACATACCGATAAAGTTACTAAGTGACTTCTAAATCCGTGATTGTCGGGGTAGACGTGAATTTTTAAGGTCAAAACCAATGAGACATAATGCAGATGACCATCAAGCCAAATTAACGCGCCCCTACATGGAGGACATTCCCGATGTCGACCAATGCGAGTTTAGGGGGGCCCTCGAACAGCTAAAGAACAACAAGGCAGCTCATAATAATACAGCTCCCTAAAACGGGCAAGACTCCAGTCTTGAAAGAGCTAACGAGACTCTTTAACTCCGACATTCTACACGGTAACTTTTAAATTACTATTAACCTTTCAGGGCGTGAAAGTACCCATGATTATGAGCAAGTTTTACTATTTGACCAACTTTGAAATATCCAAAAAAATGTCTTTACAAAAATGCAATATTTCATCGATGAATTTTTTTTATTTTTTTTTATTTCGTAATTGGTTCAGCAGTGACAGTTGTTTATATTCATGAGTACTCTTATCTCCTGAAAAGTTAATAGTGAATTAAAAATCACGGTGTATAAGGTTAACTATAACACAGACTATTGGCATCGCAGGTGACAGGAAACCTGTGTATATTGATGAACACTTACCCCCATCTGTCAAAAAACTACTTTATGAGACTCGCCAGTTTGCGAAAACACATAACTACTCCAGTTGGTACTCGAATGGAAGAATTCTTCTGCGTAAGGGCCCAGCAGACAAACCGCTCGAGATCAAAACTGAGAAGTGTCTCACTACGCTATTGGAACAACAATGACTACGCCTATTACATTCTGAACCCTTTCTTTATGCATGCATTACTTATTTCACTGTATTAGCCTGTTGTTTTTGTATTGCTGTTAATTACTTTTTACTGTCCATACACTTTATACACATCGTACACACGCCATTACCTCACACCCACTCATTCTCTCGCGTTAGCAACCAGACCCATCTTGCACACCCACTTACCAGGTCCACTCTCCTCTCCTCCGCTTATAATTTCGGTGTCGAAAAAAAAACCTGCTGCTGTACCTCATTTTTCTAGCAATAAATGGCTAATCACATCAATACATTAGCTAATGAAATAGACGATCTCTCCATAGCCTGTTCTCATCTATGCCCCCCCGAACGATGTTTAGACTTTATTAAGCAACCAAATAATAATTTAAAAATGATTCATATTAATATTAGAAGCCTTAGAAAGAACTTTGACCAATTTATCACGATGCTAACAACCACAAAAATTGAATTTGACGTTATCATTTTAACCGAGTGCTGGCTAAGGGTTTCAGGGCCCCTGCCTTATTTGCAAGGCTACACTTTTTCCGCAACGACTGACAACAAGTCGCAGAACGATGGCGTGGTGATTTACACTAAGACCTCATTAAATTGCACGTATCTTGAACCCTCTTTATGTGACTCAAATTGCCTCATCTGTGCAATAGGTGACACAGCAATCATTTGCGTATATCGCTCCCCATCTTTTAGCGACCCTGAAAATTTTTACCGAAGCCTCGATAATGTAGCACAATCAGTAAAACGCTATAACAATATAGCTCTGATTGGCGATATGAACATTGATATTAAACCAGACAATCACGATCGCCACTCGAGCAACTATCTCACCACGTGTGCCTCTTTGGGTCTATTGCCTGCTCATGTGCTCCCCACAAGATCAGGCAATTGCCTAGATCACGTACTATTAAAATCTAAACGCCTTGCCACTGTAATAGTCCTTGAAAGCCATATCACCGACCACCTCCCAGTCATCCTTTGTCTAGACATGAAGAAAATATCTGCAGCTAAGATATCAGCCAACGTGCTACGCTATAATTTTTCAGACATTAAAGAATCACTGGATAGCACTGACTTCAGTCATGTGCTAAATGAACAAAACTGTAATCTTGCCGCAGACCTACTTATATCTACCATACAAGGTGTAATTACAAAACATAGCTATACTGCTCGAGTCTCTAGGAAATGCAGGATTCTCAAGCCGTGGATGTCCCCCGGCTTAGTTCGCTGCATCAGAAACCGAGACCGGCTTCACAAAAAATCTAAATCATCCCCCGATAACGATATTCATAAAACAACCTATACCCGATACCGAAATTTCCTCAATAATCTTTTAAAAAAATTGAAAAGATCGCACGACAAAAACGAGCTACTTAAAGCCAAAAACAATACCAAGGCCACATGGAAAGCTATTAAAGGTATAATAAACCAAAACTCTCTTCCGCAGTCATCAAGTGCGCTTCTGCAAGGTTCGACAGACGCCAAAATATCTATTAACCAAGTAAATAGCTTTTTTGTTAGTGTGGGTGAAGATCTAGCCTCAAAAATTAAATCTCCTCTTGGATCCCCTTATGTTGAATGCTCATCACAACCCCCGCCGCTCAATTCTCTTGTCATTATGCAGGTCGACGAAATGCAAGTGAAAGGGGTTATTGACAGCCTACGCAGTGACTGCGCCACTGGCTATGACTATATCCCCGCCAGTGTTCTCAAGCAGTCTAGCTCCGTCCTAGCAGTTCCCATAACACACGTCTGCAACCGCGCCATTGAGTCGGGTACTTTCCCCAGGGCGTTCAAGAGGGCTGTTGTTCACCCTATCTTTAAGAATGGAGACAGATCTAATGTCACCAATTACCGGCCAATCTCCGTTTTGAGTTCCTTGTCTAAAGTACTTGAAAAAATACTTAACAAGTGTCTTACCACATACCTCTCGAAATTTAAGCTACTAGCAAATAACCAATATGGTTTCAGACAGGGAATCTCTACTGAGGATGCAGTTCTTGACCTTACAGGTACGGTGGTGGGCAGGTTGGATGAGGGATTGAAATGCTTCGGTGTCTTTCTTGACTTGTCAAAGGCGTTTGACTCGGTTTCTGTACCTATACTCATTTCTAAAATGGAGGGCATTGGAATACGCGGAATTGCACTTAAGATCTTCTCAGACTATCTGACAAATCGCTCGCAATGTGTTAAAATCGACTCATTGTATAGTGACTATGGGAGCATCAATTTCGGTGTGCCACAGGGCAGCATTTTGGGACCTACCCTCTTTTTACTCTACATAGATGATTTGTGCCGCCTGTCAATACCTAACTGCGATATATTCACTTATGCGGATGACACGGCACTGATAATTTATGATGATAACTGGGATGACTGCAGATTGAGGGCGGAGCGGTCGGTTCAACGAGTGATGACATGTCTCTCTGCGAATTTGTTAACCCTTAACATCGAGAAAACCAAGGTTGTTCGCTTCACTCTCCCTCACACGATCATACCTCCTGTGGGTACTGATATTGTCAAAGCCCACACTTGCCAGAACGCTTTGGATCACAGCCCAAATGCTTGCACTTGCCTAACCCTATCACTGGTTCCAAGTACCAAATACCTCGGAGTTCAAATTGATAGGCACCTTAGCTGGCGTCCCCATACTGAAGCACTCTCCTCGCGAATTAGGAAATTATTATATATTTTCAAAGAACTTAGACACTCAGCTGATCGAGAAACTCTTTTCCTCGTGTACCAGAGCCTGTGTGTCTCTGTTCTTACTTACTGCATTTCTGCATGGGGAGGAACCTGCAAAACCCACCTAATTCAAGTTGAACGAGCCCAAAGGGCAGTCCTAAAAGTTATGCAGTTCAAACGTAGAGATTATCCAACCGCTCTGCTCTACTCTGAGTCAAAGGTCCTAACAGTTCGCCAACTGTTCATTCTGCGTGCTGTTCTACGCCGTCACTCTTTGCTTCCTCTTGACGACAAAATTTTAAGGAAACGCAAAGGTCATCCAGTCTGCAATCCTACCCAATGTCGTACTTCTTTCGCGGGCCACCACTTCGGCGTACTCAGTGTTAGAATTTATAATAAAATCCATCGTCTTCTCCATATATATCCTCTCACCAGAAGTACATTGATGACCAAACTTACCAATTGGCTCCAGGACTTATCTCACGATAGTACCGAACGTGTCCTTTTAGTTAACTCCTAGTCCTTTAAGTTATAATATTATTTACAACTATTCCATATAACACCGATATCGACGCGTACAGTAATCTAACACCACACAAACACACATACACACACACACATACTTCATGTACACCTAATACACAGCCTCATTTACCTCCCACAACACTGAACTTGCCGCAACTAAAGGTGTACTGACATTGTTACTCGGGGTGGGGACCTGGTGTCCTATAACACAGGCCATTAGCCTAGCTTAGGCACCAGTCTCCCACAATATATTATTAGAGTTTAACAATATTCCCATGTACATAATCTCTTTAAATATTGTGGTGAGAAATAAATGAATTTATTATTATTATATTAAACAAAGTTTTGTAACTCAAGTTTTATTAATATAAATATACTAGCAGCTACACGCGGCTCCTTCCGCGTCAATGTTAAAAATATTCAAACAAACTTCCACCCCTATTTCACCCATTTACTGATGGAGTTTCCTAAAATCCTTTCATGATAAATCAGTGGGTGAATGTAACACCTTTCACTTTTATACATATATACTATATACTTCGATATAAGATGAACTTTACTACAATTAAGTGCTTTTTTTTGATGGTGGTAAATCATCAAACCGCTCTGAGTGAAGCGGAAGGGAGTGTCACACTTTTACTGACTAAAACCCATCCATGTTCCTTCTTTAGCCCTTTATGTTCCGGGGTAGCGGTAACCCTTTCGGACAATCCCGCTTACCCGCCCCTTCAAATGCTGATATCTCTTTGAGGCGCGCGTGGAACACGTACGCGCCGTCCGGCACGAGCAAGTGCTTAATCTGAGAAAAAATCCTAACGGACCCTTAAATATATTTTATTATTTAGGTACCTAGCTACACTCAAAGACAAGTGTGTCGTAATTTTTACAACGACAACAAGAGGGGTGACCGCTGTCGTTTCAATAGGATTTATGCGCTGCGCCTAATTCCGGAGGAGATGCCCGGTTTTATAGAACACATCTACAGTGGCGGCCAGCTCCTGTTTTATTAGTCTTGTAATACATTTGTTTTGTTTGAAGTATTATTCACTTTGTCTTGTCTGAAATAAAGAATTATCTTGAATTATTTTGTAAATAAAGTTTTTTTTCAACAAAGTCATTTGATATTAGAGCTTATAAGCAAAAAACTGACTTGGATGCGGTAACAATTTCCTGTTTTTTAATATTTGCTGCGGCATTTCAATTGTCTATCACGGTTCATGAGATACAGCCTGCTGACAGACGGACAGACGGACAGCGGAGTCTTAGTAATGGGGTCCCGTTTTACCTTTTGGGAACGGAACCCTAAAAATGACGTTGCACTCGTAGTTGCAAGCGCTACTTCTGAGTATGATTGACGCTCGATTTCCAAGTCGGGCAATCTGATAATGAATTTTCCTATTTGGAATTTCTCAGATTCTGCCCGAATTCTGAATTCAGACCCGGATCATATAATGCAATGCAATAATTTCGCCCCCTATTACATGGGACTTGAACATAATTGGCGAAATGTGTGTGTTACTATATGTACGTAACCCTCCTTCTTCGGTAAAAAAAACAATGAAATAATTATATTTGGCATGCAGTTTATTCGTGTATTCAACGATCAATTTACCAAAATAAACAAAGCTTAATACACATGCTAACAATACCAAACACATACCAATAGTAGTTGTAACTACATTCAACTGTTCCATGGGTTTGCTTACAGCATTGCAGACGGAGGTATTAATTAATAATCAGAGTCGAACCTAGGCTTGAAAGCATTCCACCAGGTGAAAATCAATTAATTTGTAATGAAGAACAAACTCGTCGAAAATTAATAAACCCTAATCAATACGCGACAAAAATAACTGAGGCGAACATTTTATAACATAACATTTATGTACAAAAAGTTTTCATTACTCACGTGAAAATTAATTTAAAATAAATGAAATACTCTCTTAACAAGATGGTTAATAAGAATGGAGTTTTAATTAATTTTCCAATCATAAGTTACATGGTTTTGGAGCAAGTACAAGCTCGTTGTTTGGTTAGCTAACAACAATATTTGTTGATGGTAGCACAAGTTATTCTATCGTAGCGCTACGTGGGTTGCTTGTTTGAGCTACGAACGGCTACGCGCGCTACGAGCTTGCTACGACATAGAATAATTTAGAACATAAAATAAAATGCATTTCAATATATTTTTGAAATTAATTAGTTTTAAATATTTATAAAAGGAGAATAGTATGTGAGTGAACCATTTACTTTACTTTTTTCCTGTTGTAGTACAGGTAGAAATTTAATTCCATGTAGGTACATCGTCTTCACTTAACATTTGAAATAGTTAACTAGCCACCTGCCCAGGCTTCGCACGGGTATGCGTATAAACCTTCCTCTATAATCACTCTTTTTAGGAAAACCGCATTAAAATCCGTTGCGTAGTTTAAGAGATCTAAAAGTACAAAGGGACAGACGACGGGAAGTGACTTTATTTTATGTGTTTAACTGTACAGATGTATAAAAAATATTGTATAACATTTCAAGATTAACTATCGAGTTTTTTTTTGCAAAATTACGTATTATAAGGGGCGACTAGAATCAATTCTATGTTCTCGTCAATTTTGACGTACAAAAGGGTCATTTTACTTTGACTATGGCTAGAGGTTTTTACAACTTTCCACAGACAAGCTAAACATAACTAAGTTATCATAATTATCGCATTTCACTCGTTGATTTAAGATTAACAAAAGGAATTTGTCGTTTCCACAATACTGAATACTTTTCTGAAGTAGATTGTCAATAGAAATTAATTGAGAAACGTTTGATCTTAATAGTCTATCAAGAACACAATAAAATTGCTCTATTATGCCATAAATATCACATTGTTTATACTCCCTAAAAATAAATATATTCAGAACTAAATGCATCCATTTGCGGCCGGAATTAGGATAACATAAAACAGTCACAGATTAGGATCTTTATGTGCTTGTTGAAACATTCCCCTTTGATATAGTCTGAGGAAGGGAAATATTAGGAACGTTAAATGTGACGTATGTATGTTGTCAATTTATACGTCTGGCGCATAGATTACTGTAATCTATGGTCTGGCGCCACAGACTAAAGTAGTGATATCATCTAAAAATATAACAACGTGACTTGTAGCAAGTAACTACCATCTATATACATAATCGCGATAAAAATCAGCTGTTCCCTACATTTTGACAAGTTATGCGAGCATAATGTATGGAACAGCTGATTTTTGTTTGCGATTTCAGATTTGTTGCCATAATAAAAGTTGTTCATAATGATGAGTACAATGACCCCTTAAAAATTATCCCATGAATTCAAAGTCACCCTGTACAGGTAGATATTTTAGAACGAAGTTCTATACAGGGGTTTACGGTAGGACTAAACTGGTGGAGATCGTCAAAAAGGCGTTATGCCAGAAAACATGATTCAAGTGTCATTTTTTTATTTTTTTGAATACAGAGACATCTAGTATTCGTTTTTGGTATTACTACATAATTTACAAAGAAAAGAAGTTCGTTTCAACCGAGTGTCTCATGATACCTCCAGAGTCTTTATTTCGGTCGAATGATATTGATGGGAGGGTGTGGCTTGAAAATATTTGTGAAATTAATTTGGGTTTACAAAGAAAAGAAGTTCGTTTCAACCGAGTGTCTCATGATACCTCCAGAGTCTTTATTTCGGTCGAATGATATTGATGGGAGGGTGTGGCTTGAAAATATTTGTGAAATTAATTTGGGAAATGACTTCAAAAAAGAAGGCTGCCCAGCATTAGTTCCCATTTTGGCCTCGCACCGGAAAAACCTTGTAGCGCTGTACCTATTATCGTCGTCTACCTATTATCTATTATTGATAATAGTTCACTTATCATAGTTTCCTCAATATTAAGGAAACGTTTTAGTATACTGTTCAGTTTCGTTAAAGAACAATATCATAGCAGTAATTCTTGTTTCGTCAGCGAAATTAAATGTTCATCAAATTGACACGTCGACGCATTACATAGAGTGGCAGTTGTGTTTTGAATATACGCACAATTTGAGATTGCAATTAATTTGATAAACAATTAATTTCTCTTTACATTAGTCCATCCTTAGTCGGCATGACCAATACCTACCAATTAAGTTGTTTGTTTAATCTTTTTGTCAATATACAAGCTTTTTACGTCCGGCTTAATAATACAAGGAAAATAAAATTACCGGATTACTATCTCGTCATAACATTATTTACCTAGATTCCGAGTAAGTCCTTTGCGATAAGAGATAACAATTCTCCATATATTTCCTTATGTTATCGGGCATCCGCGTTTCCGTGTATTAGCAACTATATTAGTTAGGTACAGTGGTCAACACACAATACCGCAAACTGTCAAATTTTCTCAATCGATTTTGAATTTAACAGTCAAGTTTTAAGATTAAAAATCATTTGAAGAAATTTGACAGTCATGCATAACTCGATGCGCTAGTGACCGTAGATGAATTAAAATATGCATGCAATACTTTGCGGTCTGATGCAGTTTAATATGCGGTTATTGTGGTTAACGCTTATTAGTATTTATTGCTTTATTTCTGAATAAATTATCTATTTAAATTATTTCATGAGAACACTTGTCGGCAAGAGTATAAACGACACAAATGTTGATTCTGTTTTCTTGGAAACGTTCAATAATTCTAAGGGAGAGCCCTGAAACAGCTAGAAGGAGGCTATCGTACCCATTCCTTTCAACCAGCTATTCAGATGGCTACAGGGGTTCACCAGCACATAAGCGGAGAGCTGATGGACCTCGACCCAGGGTTGCCGGCAGTTCATGGAAGCTATACCATCCACAGCCTCGCTAGCCTTATATGGTAAACTTTTTTTTTTTTAAGGCTGGGAAATCATCCAATGACTTCTCCCGTTCTGGGTGGAGCTGAAGGGAGTATCAGACTCTTACTGACTAAAACCCATCCATGTCCCTTCCTTAGCCCTTCCGGGGTAGCGGTAACCCTTTCGGACAATCCCGCTTACTATATGGTAGGCTAACCAGACATTAATTACGCAGGACCGGCCGGCGCCTGGTGACAAGGTTCATCAGGGGAACTGCTCGCTAAACAAATACTACCGAACAGAAGGTATAACGAACAGTCATTTGTGCAGGTCTTGCAAGGAGACTGAGGAACCACACTACTCTTTGAATGCACAGGCATCACCTCGATTAGAATACAAATCCACGAGGACCCAAATCTATAACAGATGTTCTAAAGAGACCAGGAAACGTGATCAGCTTCTGGGTGGTGGTGGACTGGTTGGAATAACCACCGACAGCCACCATGGCCCACGCACAATGGTCCACCTGAAAGACTAAGTGGGGAAACCAAATCCTCTAGCGTAACAGCTCAAAGAAATGGCGGCAGACCCCGTAGAAGATGGTGGGACGAGCTGGACATAACAAACGATCACTAGTCCTAGATCGCAAGTATTGGAAGTCATGGGCCTTTAACCAGCAATAGGATGATGCCGGATAACAGTAACCGTATCACCATCAGGAAAACACAACTCGTTAATTTTTAATTACTTGTTTCAAAAACTGCTGAGTGCATGAAATTCCTTGGGCATCCAGCTCCGATAATGCATATTCTGCAGTCTTATATTATTTGATGAAGATTGGCTTACAAAAGAGACACACCTACTCTTTATAATTATTACAAAAGTAACCACAAACAAACGAATGTAACGAACATATTAATTAAATCAAACAATAATTGAATTAAAATTAGAATGCTAGTTGGACCTCAGACGTCGGTCATTAGTGATCTATAATGATCCGAACGTGCTTAATGCGTATCGGAGCTAACCTAATTGGATTTGCAAACCAATTAATGTTGAACATTCCCTCATTATACGTGTATACGGGTACATATTGTAAAGTCAATACGGTGCTGTGCTGATTACTAATTGATTAGTTTCCGGAACAATGGTTAGGCTCTAATAGGTGAGTGGCTTTTTTTTTAATGATTCGCGACAGGTTTACGATATTATATGTCATTGGGTGGAGAGGGAGAAGAAAGTCAAAGAAAACATGAATGGAGGTAATGAAAGACTACATAAACTGTAGTGACAGGAAGCTAACAATGTTTGTAGAAGGACCGATTGAGCAGATGAGTCCTGGAGTGGAGACCGCGTATCGAGAAAGGTAGTGTTGGTCGCCCCCCAGCTAGATAGAGCAATGACCTTAAGAAGGTGGCTAGGACAGGATGCAGAAGGCGGAGGACAAGGTGTTGTAGCGCAGCCTGGGAGAGGTCTATGACCAGCAGTGGGCTTCGATAGGCTGAGTTGATTGATTGGTTGATATAAAAGAAAAGAGAGTTAATGATTGCGTGACGTTCAGCCGGGGAGAATGGAAAAGGAAACGTATTGCGTCGACCTGGTACAAAGGCAGGAAGGTGGTGACAGTATAGCATTTCCTCAAATACTTCGCATCTGATGCGAATGAATGAGGAAAATTTTAGCTACCTATGAATGAGAATGAAGAAAAAGTAAAGGAAGACGATAGATGGATTGTGTGAAAGATGATATGGCTAGAAAGGGGGTCACTTCTGAGATGCCGATCTAATAGAAATCATCATCATCAGTCTATTGCAGTCCAGCCATGCTCCAAAGATCATCGTTCCACCAATTCTGAGGGCGTACGTTTGCCGATTCCCGGTCTCCACTTAAGAACACGTCTACCCAAACGGACAGCGGTTCTCCGGCTAATATGGCCAGCCCATCGCCACATTAGCTAGTAATACTACTCTGTCAAGAAAGTACCGGGAAAAGATCAATAATACACAAAATGTCTGTTATTCATACAAATTTATTTTATCACCTTCAAAGTATGCTCCTTTAGAAACGATACACTTGCGCCAACGAATAATACATTCATCAAAACATTTTTTAAACGCTGCTTCCGGAATTGAGTTCAGTTCTCGCCGCGATTTCTCCTTTATGTCTTCTATCGATTGAAAACGGGTGCCACGAAGTGGTAATTTGAGTTTAGGAAAAAGAAAAAAGTCAGCAGGAGCCATATCTGGTGAATATGGTGGTTGCTGGATGGTATTTGTTGAGTGTTTGGTCAAAAATTCGTTCACAATGATAGCCTTGTGCGAAGGCGCATTGTCGTGGTGCAAAATCCAAGAATTTTCTTTCCACAAATCTGGCCTTTTTCGTCTAATTTGCTCTCTTAAACGCCGCATAACGCTCAAATAATATTCTTTATTTACCGTTAGACCTTCCGGTAAGAATTCAGAGTGCACAACACCGCGATAGTCAAAGAAAACAGTCAATATGACTTTGACTTTTGATCAACTTTGGCGTGGTTTTTTCGGTTTCGGTTCAGTTGGAAGGCGCCACTCCGAAACTTGTTGACTAGTTTGCATGTCAAACTCGTTAACCCACGTCTCGTCACCAGTAACAATGCGTTTCATGAATGTTGGGTCCGAACTGACTCGTTCTAGCATGTCCTCAGCGACTTTCATGCGATTGAGATTTTGGAGAAAATTCAGATCTTTTGGGACTAGCCGAGAAGCAACATGTTTCATACCCAAATGATTAGTTAAAATGGTACGGATCGACTCGTGAGATACAGAAAGTTCGGCGGCTATCTCTCTCAGAGTTGAATGGGGATTTTCAGTCACTATTTTCTTCACTTTTGCGATGTTAACTTCAGTTGCAGACGTTGACGGCCTACCAGAGCGAGGCAAATCGTCCATGACATCTCGACCGCTTTTGAACGCTTTGAACCACTCTGCACTCATAAGCACGAGTTTTTGATAAAGTCGATTCACCGTAAGCCTTCTGTAACATTTTCAGTGACTCCGAACACGAAATTCCATTGGCGATGCAAAATTTAAGACAAACTCTTTGTTCGATATTTTTGTCCATTATAAAATTCGCAATACACACTATATATGATATTACTAAAACCAGCACTGTATTTAATATAAATAACAGATGCAACTAAAACTCCGCGCCAAAATGGAAAACAGTTGTGCCAATCTAACAACTACAAAAAAACAAAAATTTGAATTTGGAACCATAAACAAATCATCCATTCCCGATACTTTTTTGACTGAATGTATATCAGCAGGTAATATTATATTATTCAGTAAGGTACATAGGGCTCAGTTTGTCTTTCAAATATCTCATATTCCTACCTTATATTCTGTTACCTAACCATTGTCTAATCGATATTCCTATTTCGATTGCGTGGGACAGTTGAATAGTGTTTACTTGTCAAATCAGTCATTCCTAATACTTAATGAAAATATTGATCTTTGTGAAGGACGGTTTTAGTGACCTTGAAATAATAACTAAATTTGGGTAACAATATTGAGGTATGAGAATTCTTAGCATGGACTCACAAACATACGCGAAGTACAGAGGCCAGCTCATCAAGCTATCCGTTACTGTCAAATTATTCCAATTGAAAATGAACTTTTAGCTTTGGATAATAAAGTTGAAAAACTATCAAAGCAATTTGACGACAAAAGCTATTCTCGTGCATTCGAAGTGGTGGTCTAGCTCAGAAATTAACGGATCCATTTTTATTTCATGATTACTCATAACCTGGAATAAGTCCTGTGAGTCATTCTAAAACCAATAATTGATGTGGTTATTTTAATACCCACGCAGATAATATTTTCTTTAAAGCAAATGAAAACACAACAAACGGTAATTTGTGCAGGTGAGCACATGACATTTTTTCTCCTCAATTTACCTTTACAACATACAACGTGATTTTTTGATATGTCAAAACTCTAGGGTTGTATTCTAAGGGTATTTTACATTAATAATTTACATTTACATTACTTTGTCGAATTGTTTTGTATGAAAAATTAAAACAAAAAAAAATGATAATTGATAAATAATTCATAATAATTATGCCAGTTGATTCTTGGATTGATTTCATTCTAGATTTCATAGAGTTATGACGTGTAAAACCAAAACACCTCGTATAACTTAGAAAATGTGCATTTCATTTAAGCTTCCTTCTCAATACTCTATATTGGGCCAATAGCACTTACAAAACCACTTCTCTCCATAATCCAAGCAGAATTCAATAAACCGATTCAATCTGCGGCATATTAATAGTAGATCGATGCACAAATGCGTTTGCTTTGTCCGATACGCACTCGTGTCAAATGGCGAGTAATCAAGTCTGAATAGTGCCTTACACTAATGACTTGGGCTGAAAGCCGTGATCCCCGGGCATTGTAGCTGTAGGCAACGTGTGTACGGGCACTTATAGTTATGCACATGTCTCTCGTGTGCTTGAATGGACAGTTTAAGTGCAATTTGCGTGAAAGGATGGGAATTGTGGTAGGTCAAAAAACTGGTGTTATAACCTCTCGGACGTAAGACGTAAGAAAAAAGTTTTGAAACGTTTAAAAAAAATAGTTTAGTTGAAAACTTTAAAAACTTTTCAAATTTTCTATTTTATTCTTTTTTTTTCTTCGTATTGTTTTGCATTTATGACACTACACTTTACTTGTGTCATATTATGAGATATACTATTGCAACCACACACACACAAAACAATTGTACCTGCCAGTAATTCGACAATTCCTTATTCAAACTAATCAGTGAAACTCAGAGCTAAATCAAAGTAATGTATTAATATCGTGGATGCAGAGCAAACTCGCACGTTTGTTCGACTCAGGCGCCTGTTTACTCTTCGTATTTGATTACCGAAAGCGCCCTTGCGATTTTCATGCTTGTCTTGCCAATGTATTAATGAACAACGAGATTACATGGTGCATGAAAACAGTAGGTACCCATATTATGATATGAAAATTATTCTTAAAACATTGCCCAGACCTAGATTTGGATTTTAATAGTGTCTTTACATGTGATTCTACCTTTTTAGGTATATCGGGCACATTTGGGCAGATTGTTGTCATACCAAGTAAGCGGCATTTTTTTGTGACTAACTATTGAAGAATTATTAAGTGAAGATAAAATGAAAAAATAAGATTTCCGCGAAAGTCAAAATTTCTTACGTTTTTTTTTGCAATTGCCAGCGCGGTTGTTGTGTTGTTGATTAAACGTCATGAACAAAATTCGGCCAAGTGCAAGTCGGAATCACGCATGAAGGGTTCCGTAACATTATCTATAAAAACAGAAAAAAATACGTTTGTTGTATGAGAGCCCCCTTAATTATTTATTTTATTATGTTTTTTAGTTTTTTTATTATAGCGGCAACAGAAATACATCATCTGTGAAAATTTCAACTGTCTAAATATGGTGACAGACTGACAGACAGACGGACGGACCGCGGAGTCTTTGTAATAGGGTCCCGTTTTACCCTTTAGGTACCTATGGAACCCTAAAAACGAGCAGCCACGTGTCGTACTCGTAACTGAATCATTATCAATATAAGTACCTCCTAATATAACTGACTGATAATTACTTATTGCTTTAGGTACGCGGTATTTAGTTTCCTTATAATATGTTTCCATAAACTATAACTTCCTGATCACGTTTGTAAATAACAATATAAGTACAGGAAATAATGGTCGTGAACGGCAACGCTGTCTTTTTTCTGTGGTTAGTGACTAACCTGGTGTCAGAATTTTTATGCTGCCCATGGGCCTCTGACTTTGCTTCACATACTATTGAGAAATATCTCTCAGGCTTACGATATTTTCGTTCACCGATTTAAGTAAGTGACAATTATACAATACGCACATGAATCTGAAAAATCAGAGGCGCGTGCCTTGGGTTCGAACTTGAGACCTATTGCAGTCCGACGGTCCCTCTATCACTGTTTTTACAAGGTCTACATTATACAAAGCCTAAATAATTATACTTTTAAAGTTTTGTAACGTGACATCCTTTATATTACTTCCAAGACATGTTTCGATTTCCTACCCTCAAAAAAATTAAGTGCGTGGACATGCATGAAATGAAAATCTTTATATGTTTATAGAAATAGTTGAGCATAGCGTTTCTGCAAATCCAAATAAAAAAACTAGGTTTTAGTAACCCTAGTTTTAAATTTCCTAAGAAAATAAAAGATATTATTAGTTACAAATCTACGACTGTCTTCGAAATCTTATCAACTGAGAATTTTCCGAAAATAAGTAGGTGAAATGTTTTTTTTTTGTAATCAGCGAGATTATTGCCGAGGTAGGTGTGACACATGAATCAATTACTATTCACAGATAAAGAGCATAAAATAGTTAGGTATCTATTTATATCTATCACTTCAATGTATACATATAAAAAAATCGTAGCGTATTTAAAACTTTACGACGAATTGTGACGAGTTCTGAGAATAAATTCTAATGTGGAAAATATCGTTGAATATATGTCCTAGCATCACACTAATAGTAGCCGATATACATATTTTGTTTAAAGTTTGCACAGATATTCCCTATAGGTCTGGTCAATCTATGAGCTAAATAATCACGCTATTTGCTATGCGGTTTGCTATGCTTTGCTTGCATAATGTGAGCTTAACGCAAATTGTCAAAAGAGGAGCCAACCGGTTAGAACATAGCGGATAAATACAGATTTAACCTTTTAAATAATGCTCGCATCACGCAATACCTTTGTGGAGTTAAACTGACTGCTTAACCCCACAAAGACATAATTCAACAGTATGTTAGGTTAAACGAGGGACTTGCTTTCAGGGTGTATAGTACTCATGAAAATCAATAAAAGTATGTCCCTCGTTTAACCTAACACACGGTATAACAACGACTATTTTAGTCAACTTTCAACAAAGCAAATTGCTTAGAAGTTCGATGACTGCTTTACAAACCTGTGATTGTATATGATCCACTCGCAACTAGTAATATATTTTGTGTCTTTTATTTATGACAGTTAGTAGAACTTGTTATATTAAAAATGTAGGTTATAATAAAAAACAAATGTCTATGGGTGACTTTTGAGAAATCCCATGTGTTTACAATTGACTGTAATTGGCAGATAAATGTTTATTAGACTATTACTGTGTAATTAACTACACTCGAGAGCAATGAATCCGGGTCACTTAAAGAATGTTAAAAATCTCGGAAACTAAAAATGATAGGTTAATGCAATAAATTGTATTTAATAGACAATGTAATACTCCTTAAATGAAAGTAAAAAAAATATGAGTCACCATACATTTTATTAACACAAAATTACTTAAAGAAAAAAACTGCTGATCTCTCCTTAAAACAAAAATAGGAAACATGAAATTTTTGAACTTTATTACGATTTTCTTGAATTTTAATACTTCGTATTGCCTCCTCGTGCTTCCATTACTGCGTTTACGCGGTTTGGCATGCTGTACACCAAGTTCCTTATACGATTTTGGGGAATATTCTCCCATTCCTCTGTGAGAGCAATTTTGAGCTCACGAAGCGTGATTGGGGGAGGGTTTCGTTGTTTTACGCATCTGCCTAGCTCGTCCCAAGCATGCTCGATCGGGTTGATATCCGGGCTGCGCGCTGGCCACTCCATACGAGTAATGTTCATCTCTTGAAGGTAGTCATTCACAATCCTACCTGTATGAGGTCGGGCATTGTCATGCATAAATATAGCATCCTCACCTAAATTGACCATAAATGGACCAACGTGATCATTGAGGATTTCTTCCACATATCTTACGCTAGTTAAAGAGCCGTTTTCTATGATCACCAGCTCTGTGCGACTTTCAGAAGAAATTCCGGCCCACACAAGTACAGACCCACCACCGTAGGCTACTTTTTCTTCGATGCATGCTTGCTTGAATCTTTCCCCTGGTCTTCGATACACTCTGTGTCTTCCATCGTGCTTGTAGAGCATAAATTTTGATTCGTCGGAGAACATAACTTTTGACCAATCTTCAATACTCCAATTTACGTGGCCCTGGGCATATCTTAGTCTTGAAATACGATGCCCACGCTCCAGTTTAGGGCCGTTTGCAGGTCTAAGGGGTTTTAAGTTAGATTCAGCAAGCCGACGTCTTACTGTCCATGCACTTGGGTTACTTCCTCCGAGGTGTCGAAACTGATTTGTGAGTTCAGTTCCTGTGAGAAAGCGATTTCGAAGCATGGTGTTCACCAAGTATCGGTCTTCTCGTGCTGTGGTACACCTGGTTCTGCCCGTTCCTGGTCTGCGTAGGTTAGAACCAGTTTCTTCGTAACGTCGGAGAACTCTTTGTACTGTTGACAGCGACACACCGACAGTCCTGGCTGTATCGCGCTGACTCCGGCCGGTTTCCAGCATTGTAAGTATTCTGGTGCATTCTTCAGGCGTAAGCGACATAATTTCAGCTTGAATAATGAATATAGAGCACTATCAACATGGTTTATGTACCCACATAAATGACAGATTACAAACAAAAGCAAAACCAAATGCTGTAATTTCGTAGTTCCATCTTCGAAAGTGGCCCTTTTTCAAATTTGATTTTTTTATGATATAACTTTACAATAACTAAGAAGTTTTAATACCTTCATTTAAGGAGTATTACATTGTCTATTAAATACAATTTATTGCATTAACCTAGCATTTTTAGTTTCCGAGATTTTTAGGATTCTTTAAGTGACCCGGATTCATTGCTCTCGAGTGTATTTGCATGTAAATGTAAGTGCTCTGGGTAAACATTCAAGGAAATATGTTTTATTATTTTAGTAATAGCCGCTCGTCATGAATAATCTGTAAGAAAACATCACTCAGCGTGTCAGTGCTGTCCCATTATAAACAGTGTGTAAGGTTAAACGAGGGACATACTTTCAGGTTGTACCCATGAAAATGAAATATGATAAAAAATCAGCTATTCAGTACCTACATTTTATGTTAGCATAATTTATTAAAATGTACGAAACGGCTGATATTTTTTTCATAATTCAGAGTTGGTCCCATAGTGAAAGTTGTTCATTTTCATGAGTACTATAATCCCTGAAAGTATGTCCCTCGTTTAACCTAACACATTGTATAGTAGTGTTTAGTGTTCTTACCAAGGGCTATCGTATTGCCCAGTTACTGGGTTGTGGAGGTCAGATAGGCAGTCGCTCATTGTAAAATACTGGTATTCAGCTGCATCCAGTAAGACTGGAAGCCAACTGTGCTGGAGTAGCACAGTTGGAAAAGGCTAGGTAGATGATGATTATGATTGTATAATGGTGTTTATGCATGAAAATATGTATTCATTAACTAACAAACGGCACATCGCATACAACGGTAAAACGCTACTGATTGCTGCGGGTGTTGACCTCAGGACGAGCAGCTTCTCACATAGACAAATGTATATTTTGGCTGCTGAGACCAAAACTACAAACGTAGTATACAAGAAAGTGTTTTTATATGTGATTTTGATTTTAGTAAATTGTGGTGTACATACGACTTGCACGCGAACGAAGTCAAAGTCAAATCATTTATTTCAAATAGGCACAAGAAAGACACTTTTGAACATAAAATACAAAAAATAGAATTAATACTAGTTGCCCCTTCCAAAAGGTAGTTTCGCATGTAGAATAAACTCCATGGTTACTCTTTTAATTTTTTTTAATACCTAAATGAATTATAAATTTATATTTATTTTTTTATTTTAATTATACAAAAGGTGATAAGAAAGTCGCGGGCAGAAGCTAGTCTACAATACAATGACGATATTATTTATTACTTGGAAATTCCAGTGTACACTTTCTGACGCTATCCTTATTTACTAAAAATAAGTAGGTAAGTGTGTGTATGTGTTGTAGGTATGCGTCGGTGTGTCACGTACACAGTGATTGTGTATTCTGTCTATAACGGATTCGGATCATACTCAACGAAATCGGATCAAATTAACAGACACAATAAACCAAGTATCGAATTACCTAACACCTAGGTAATATACACCTAGGTAATTTTTAGGGTTCCGTAGTCTGAATGAAAAAACAGATCCTTTATAGGATCACTCTAAATTATGACTGTCTGTGTGTTTTGCACACTGTAACTTGTGATTTATCAAATGAAAGAGCTTACGGTCTAAAATATTATATGCTCTTTGTTTAATCATTTTCAAATAAACAAACAACAATCTACCTAGCCTTTTCCCAACTATGTTGGGTCCAGCTTCCAGTCTAACCGGATGCAGCTGAATACCAGTATTATACATGGAGCTACTGCCGATCTGACCTCCCCAACCCAGTAACTGGGCAATACGATACCCCTTGGTAAGACTAGCTGTCAGATTTTCGAGCTTCAGACGACCCGTAACGACTGTCAAAGATGCAATTGACAGCCGGGACTTACGGGGCTTAACGTGCTTTCCGAGGCACGGAGGAGTCTCGGTTAAAATAAACAGTATTAAAGTTATTTGGGAAATATTTTATGAAAGTTGACCATTGATCTTCAAAACCACCGAGTAATTTTTTTTAAATTCAGGAAATAGTTCAATACTTCTCATAGATTACAGGAAAACCAAAACTTCATGGTAAAACTCGCAATATTATGCGTACAAAATTAAATTTGAAGATGGGAATCTGGGCACAAGCTACCGTGGCCTACTTGGAAAACCCTAAACAGACTTCGTACCCAAGTAGGTCGCAGTAAGGACAACCTCCTTAAGTGGGGGTTCATTGATGGCTCAGATCTCCGATGTGTATGCGGCGTCTCCCCACAGACAATGGCTCACCTCCCATCTTGCACCGCATGCCCCGTCACATGCACACGTGAGGACCTAATGGCTGCGTCAGTGAGCGGTATTCGCGTTGCTGAATTTTGGGCCAAACTAATTTAAAATATAAATATATTTATTAATTATTATTTTTGCCATCGACACGCTAAGAAGAAGATTGGTTTATTTGAAATAAATGCTTTGAGTTTTAATACATACATCGGAGAACACAGTTTTTCAACTATAATGTTAATTTTATTCTTAGGATAAATTCATCCCGATTACGGAACGGGCGCCTCACATATGCGTGGACAACCGCGGGGAAGGCGCGAGGCGCGGCGTACCGAACCCGGCTACGCGAGCGCCGCTGCGCGCCCTACCACTCATTGAGCTCACAGACGTCTGCCACTCCGGGCATTTCTTTGTACGATCTTCATAAGTGGAATTAATGTTAATTGTGGTATTATACCTACCTATTTTTATACAGACCGATGCTTTTATTATAAAGTCCCAACCGAGTCTATTCACCATTACTGTATACGTACAGTAATGGCGAATAGTCGACACGCATTTAGCTGGTTCACACGAAGTAGTTCTTTTAGTAGCTGAGGAAAATTGTAGCTAGTTATAATTACATTTCCATAAAATTTCTGTTTACTAGTTTCAAGTATGACCATCAAATAACACGAGATACCTAGGTTATCAACAAAGTATCTAATAACATTGAATGACTAAAACAATACTCACTTCAATTATTTATATTGAAGTGGTTTGTGTTTTACATGGGTATCATTACTCACTACTTAACTACTCGTGTGTCAATGATTCATACGATACAATAATGGAAAATTAGTGTTAGCTGTGACGTCACGGTCGCGGGGTCAGCCTAGATCTTCTTCTATCGCCTATGCGCGTTTTCACTAATACTACGCGTCACGTAAGTAAATGTACTACAGCTTAATAAACAACACACTGTTGGATTTTGAATTCTCGGCTTAGTGCGATAAGTTGAAAATCCTACAGCTCGCGTTAATTTAGACATTATTTCGTCTAGTGCAAAATTTTTCATTATAGATTTCATAAACTCACGCTTTCTTCCTATGGGTCTCATATTATAGATAGAAAAACACCCAGACCCGGAACAAATACCTACTTGCAGGTCGTACAAATATTTGTTCCGTGCGGGAATCGAACCCGCGACATGCTGCGCAGCAGTCAATCGCTCAACCACTGCGCCAACCGTGTTGTTCGGCTATTGTTCTTTGATCTAAATGTTAACGGATGTTTGCAACGAACCAATTGTACAGGCAGTAACGTCTGGCGACTAAATGATTATTGAATAATTCACGTGAATTCCATTTAATTTAGGTCTACGATAACGTCAACATTGGTTTCGCATAGTTTGATTTTTCTAAGAGACCGGTGAAGGTTAGCCGACAATTTTAACCATCGCTTTGGCTTCAAGCCAGTTATAACAACTCATGGATATTAGCGATGTTTGCAATTTTTTTTCGGTATTATAAACTATTGCTAAGCTATGCCATGATTACGAAACAGTTATATAAGAATGTCTGCAAATGAGAGTGTTTTCTATGCGATGAATATATTATAATTTTCAAGATTCGAACAGTTTTTTAAAGTCTCGGTTTGCCGCTTTTTACCGCTCGATAGGAACATTATACATAGTATTTTAACTGCTGTGCATGATGTACGATATGGGTTATTTTTTTTCTGTTAGTTTTTGGTCTTGCAGTTTGAGTATTTTATGCGGCCTACCCAAATCAGTGAACACAAGGTATATACGTTTTTATGTAGGTACTATCTTCAAAGGGATTTAACTGTGCCACGATTTTTCGTTTTAAGTGGTTGAGTAGTTACAAACATTCATTAATGTTTGTTTTCAACAGATGATTTTTTAACACATGAACACCGTTTCGTCAGAAAACAGGTATCTTTTGTTTGTAAATACTTAAGCTACGGTCAAATTTTGATTAACGTCAAATTATTCGTAATTTTTTCCACTGTAACTCTTATCTTATTATAACTCTTATCTTATTATATATAAAGCATGGGTTAGGCAATAATTGTCGCGAATTTTATAAAACTCTAGGTTATTATATATTATTCTAATTTATGTCTTAACGTACCGGGATAAGACTTACATTGCAAATCGTTTTACGACGATCGTGAATGTCCTACCTCAATGAGGATATTGAATTTGTAACATTTGGATGTTATAAATTAAATATTCTCAGTGAGTTTCCTAAATATTCTACAACTTATCGATCACTAAATAACACAAATTTTCGTCATTTTCTGTGACAACATGCAGCGCTGAAGCGCTGAATTGACCAAATGCCTCAAAAATACCACTTGAATCGGTCGCTGCCCGTAATGCACAAATATTTTGGCTACAAATGCAATTTGCCATACAAACGCGCGTGTTATGTTTTGTTTTGACGTTTAGCTTTTGTTTTCATTTACGTTTGTACAAAAGCTTGTTGATACTATATCGATATTAGTTTAAAACTGTATTCGTGTGATCTTTGTTTTGTAAAACTTATGTTTTTCCTTATTTATAGATTTGGTAGATCCAGTGGAGAATAGGAGTTTCTTTCTTATCTTACTGTAGGTATGGCTCAAAATGTAGAGCGTCTCTCGCACTCTACAATTTGGCAAAAATGATTTTTGCAGCTTTTCCAGGTTACGTTCTTACCTTGCCTGTGAGAACTCACCTCGTTCTTTGACGTGTAAGGCGTTTATTTCGACGAAACGGTTTATTTAACTCTAATCAAACTAGACCGAATAATATTTTAGGTTAATTTTTCGCGACTATCTTTGCCTACTGTTTTCAAAGCGGCTAACGTGTATAAAGCGGCACCTAAAACTATTTCTATTCTAAAGATAGATACCAATAGCATGTGATCGGGTAGTATCAAGCCGCGGAAGACCGGCGGCAATGCAAATAGTGTCCTTTGACTGGCGAAACACACGACAATTCGTTGTCAAACTGCTGAGCTGATAAAAGAAATGATTCTTTATTCAAAACGTTGCACTGGCGACATGTGACTACTGCCTTTTATCACGACACGATGTTATCCAGACTTCCTTTGATAAAGGAAGTATGCATGATTCCAATTCTTTGAATGTATCTACGAAAATTTTATTGAAATTCCACAGCTGTCGTAGCACGGGTAGTTTGTACTATAACCTGGATTAACACACAGAACACTTCATACCGGTAGTACGTTATATGTGTGGGGTAATCGACAACTACACAGGCGTAGCCGTTGGCAGAAAATTGCTAATAATAAAACTGACCCAACGTAAAATCATCCTTTGGTTTTAAATGACAGGTCTATTATTCGCTGTTGCCCGCGACTTCATCTGTGAACCAGAATGAAAAGTAGCCTATGTTTTTTCCAGGTCCCAGGCTACCTGACTGTGAAATTTCATCCAAATGTATTCAGCGTAAAAGCGTAATGAACAAACAAACTCACTTTTGCAATTATAATATTTACTACCGAGTGGGTCCGGCTTCTCACGGGTGCAATGTAAACACTATCGAACTAGCGAAAGCTAGTTAAACTTTAGGTATAAACCTTCATCTTGAATTTCTCTATCCATTGATGAAAACCGCATCGATAGCGTCGGTTGTGAAGGGGCCCGTTAGGGATAAAGCCTGCCGGGTAAGCGGGATTGATCAAAAGGGTTACCGTTACCCCGGAACATAAAGGGTTAAGTAAGGAACATGGATGGGTTTTAGTCAGTAAATGTCTGACATTCTCTTCCGCTCCACCCAGAGCGGGAGGAGTCATTTGATGATGTCCCACTCTCAAAAAAAAAGGCGTGTGGTGTCGTGGGACACCAGATAGGAACGAAGTTCCTTATTATATCTGTATACCGGAGGTAAACTATCCTAAGTCCATTTTTTTCTAAATTCATTTTATAATGCCATTGTAACAATCTTTTATTGATTTACTTAGTGGCATACTATTTTAAGTCCAATAAGAAAAAACTAAAAAGTTTCGAATTCGGTAATATGTTTTAAGTCCAGATCACTTCAGAGGTAAACGATCTCATCTGCTTTTGTGTCGCTCAATTGTGTGAAACGAAAACATCCAAAGTCCAAATAGGATAGTTTGTTTCTGAACGTAGTAGGTACATTTATCTAGGAAAATTCATATTATGGGTTTAGAGTTAGAATATCGCAAGTCCATTATTTAATTATTTAATAATATTTTTACTAAAATCATTAAGTAAAAAAAAACTACCTATTAACACACTTTTAAATAACAAATAAAAGTTTACATAGAATTTCACATAATTGTGTAGTCAAGTGACATACATGAATAATGTTCAAATTATGACTTAAAACATGTGTACTGAACAATTAGCGTAATGTATTATTATTTTATTATAGTTTGCCTCCGGTGTACAGATATAAATATCAATTTCAAGTTCTATTGACGTTCAAAAGTGCCTTACTTGTGCCTATTTGAAATAAATGATTTGACTTTGACTTTGACTTATTCGAGGTATAAAGAAAATAATTATTCGGGTATACATTATTTATTATGATGTTTATATCGATAAAAATAAAAAATAAAACTTTACAAAATTATCTTAACACCTTTATTTTATTTACAATGATTTATGAAAAAAAAATTATAATATAGAAAGAAACAGCTATTTACATGAATAATAATAATTACGACTAAAATAATAACAGTCATCCCGCATACTATACTAGACTATACATTAGACACTGTATAGCCATCATGCATAGACTATACATAAAAATCTTACGGTAACGCTACGGACGTTTTTTGCCGGCTAGGGTACCCCGCCGCAACGCGGCGTAAGTAATAAGGAACTTCGTTCCAAAAACGTACAAGAATAAACGGGGAACAATTTTGTTTTCATACTACGTACAGATTATTATTTTAATCAGCAGAATACAGCGTCAGTGTATTATCTTCTGTGTCCGGAAGCCTGCAAAATACGATAATGTATTTGAAAAGGATAGGCCAGTGTAGGTTAATTCAGTAGCTGTATCATAATTTATCATTGATTTTAGTAGTTTTATTATTTGGCCGGATGAAGAATTAAATGATTGTCGGCGGTCACACAAAATTAAAATAAGTTTAATGACAACAATTGTATGAGTGAGACTCGAAAATATCCTATGACATCATTGTATGTATTAAGCAAATTAACAATAATTGAAAGGATTATTCATGTACAACATCCTCACAGTTTTAGATGGCCGTATAACCAGAGTAGCACAATTCTGTTGTTCTTGAAAAGCACGTACCTGATTTTACCAAGATAACCCGTAACCTATAAATTATGATTTTTTCTATCTCTCTACTTAAATTATTCAGAGAAGCTCGTGGCTAAGTACTTACAGCCGCACAGGTCGATCCATCAGGTTAAGTTACACTTGCCGGGATTGGCCGTGGATTTACATACCACTCCTCCGTGCCTCGGAAAGCACGTTAAGCCGTTGGCCCCGGCTGTCATTTGTGCATCTTTGACAGGGGTTACGGGTCGGCAGAAGCCCGAAAATCTGACAGTCAGTCTTGCCAAGGGGTATCGTATTACCCAGTTACTGGGTTGAGGAGGTAGGATAGGCAGTCGCTCCATGTAAAATACTGGTATTCAGCTGCATCCGGTTAGACTGGAAGCCGACTCCAACATAGTTGGGAAAAGGCTAGGCAGATTGATTGATTCTCGATTGTCTAACTATTGTGTCAGCTTCTCATAAATTGGTACAAGTATATTTTGGCTGTCGTGTGACGTTGAGGGGAAACGCTGTTGATGATGCCAGGGTATAAAAAAAATTATTAAGTCCGTCAGTCACATAATAAAAAAGATATTAGACAAGTAATTTTTGCTTAGTGAGAGCTCCTGCGTTAAAAGTAAGTGAATAATCTCACACACACACATACACACACACACACACACACACTGACACACACGCACACCCTCACTTACACACACCCATCCTCACTCACTCAGATCACCTTGTTTTCGACTGTGTACTCGTATTGTATTTTATACCTCTTGTTTTGTAGTTTACACCTCTTGTTTTTGAAAGAGCGGAGTCTCCTAATACAGGCATCTTTTGCTTAAAAGGAGGCTCCAATCTCAAATTTGTTGTATGTTTAAGATTAACAAATAAACTATTTTATTATTATTATTATTATTATCTAACTGACAGACAAAAAAATACATCATCACCCCAATCGTTTTGTAAAAATTAGTATTTTTACGCGTTCAGTATAATCATACATCACCAGCAATGTATTGAAGCTGCATTTACTACATACATGACTGATTTTGAAAGATTCTTTGATAGCATTATTATCCTCAAGCTTTAAAATTCATTCTGATAAGATAATTTTGTTGATCATGCACTAAAAAAATACATTATGGATGGATAATCTTACCGCACCCTGAACTTAGTTTGATAACTTTATGTTACTACTGAGAATTACAATTATTATAGAACGACACATAGATCGCATTATATAAGGTGTTAAAAAATTAACTCTAAGAATTTCGTGGGAGCATTGTACTCGTCGTTGTGAACAACTTTTACTATAGGATGAACCCTGAAATCGCGAAAAAAATATGAGCTGTTCCATACATTTAGGCACACGTAACTCAATAAAATGTATGGAACAGCTCATATTTTTTTCGCGATCAACAAACACATGTTCTATGCAGTAGTCGCCCAGTGGTAATCATCATGGGCCATGGGTCGCAGTCGCTTTACTTTGTGTAAATAATTTCATCACCACTGCAAAACGGTGACAGAAAACATCGTGAGGAAACCGGTATGAACCAAAACTTCGAAGAGATGTAACAAATAAGGGAAAAAAATGTGTATTTACATGTTTTTACACATTTCTAAAAACCTAGTATTCAGACACATTTAAACCCATTGACAATCAGTATTTCGGCCATGGACAATGGATGGACAAAATACTGACAATTTAATCAACGTATTGCATGTGAGATCTACCAACTCGGACCAGATAATTTTTTTATTTATCCTTTATTTCAGGGAACGAAAGCCCATAAAACACAGTACATACATATGTATAAGTATAAAAATAATGAGTATTAACTAATACATATTTTAAAACAAACAAACTTAAAATCTACTACACTCGTTGTGACGGCATCGACTAACGCTGCGAGGTGTCGAATAGCCAGCCGCGGAAACGCCGAAACAACACGCCTTTCGGCCAAAACTCTTCCTTGAGGAAGTTCACCAAGTGGTAAGATGGAAAGCGCACCACGAACGATTTGAAGATTCAGTTGGTCTTCATCCGTATGTACTCTACGATGCCCACTCCCTCTCGATGAGAGAGGCCTGAGTCCCAGCAGTGGGAACATTATAGGCTGATTATGCTATATATATTTTAAATTACAATGAATTTTACTATACAAACAAATACCAAACCAAAAGAACAGATTGTAATTTAAATGGTTCAAAAAACTAGTAATACAAATGCAGCCTAAATCAAAATGATAATCCCATGGAAGTTCCGTATACCGTGGACCTAACTGTCATCATTGAAAGCACTGCCGTACAGAGATGCTCAACTTGCTAAAATCATTTCCATAGCCAGCACATCGGCCGTTGTGCGCTCGCCTTTGAACCAGTAATAATTAAATTGCATGGTCTCCTTGCAAGCGAGTTGTGGCTTCACTTCAATAGACAAACTTCATCGCTAACCGACTCAAGATCTGTGAGCGATGCACTACATGGTGTTTCAGGAATATATTGAAACTGTTTCTAAGCTTGAAAGAGTTTGGTACTGCGGTAGCTAGAAGTCCAATAGTAAATAAGGTTTAAATAAGACAAGTATTGGCTTTTTATAAGGATGGGAAATCATCAAATGTCTTCTCGCGCTGTGAGAGGATCGGAAAGGAGTGTCAGACTCTTACTGGCAAAAACCCGTCCATGTTCCTTCCTTAGCCACATGTGTTCCGGGGCAGCGGTAACCCTTTCAGACAATCCCGCTGAACTAGTGGTCGCTTTAACTGTTTTGTACGTATTAATTTTAAATACCTATACATTTTTGAAGGGGAAACTGTTCAGTCTTTCACAAAATAGGACAAACCTCTGAATAGTTTTCATTTTTTTCCTGAAGTTTTAATATTGAACCCATTATGACTTTTTTACGCACACACACATAATCGACATCTCTCATTGCTCAACACGAAATAAAAAAATCTGTCTTTTGCCAACTGTGCCTCGTTTAGTTTTCACCGTCTAGCTAGTACCCAACCACATGCCAGTACTCTATCTTTAGATTAGAAACGGTTTCTACGAGTATGCCAGGGTTGTCGCATAATATGTAGAACAGTTAAATTTTAATTTATAACTCATTGTTTTTACTTGATTTCTTGCTAAGGCTTAAGTGAGGCGAATGATCATGACTAAGATAAGATTTGATCAATTTAGAAGTTGCCTTAAAATATTAAAAAAAAACCTCCGGCGAGATAACTCTGTCAAATCTTCCAAGTGTCATGATGACTCACTGGTAAATTATGTATTTCCGTAGAGCTAAGGCGTCCGGCGATGTTGATACAGACTATTGGGTCAATAAACCGTGACACGAGTCGTGTCACGGCTTAGAGCTGAGATAACTTCAGATGATGTCATTTACAAGGTTATTATTGTTTACAGCAGTGTGAATCATTTCGCCTTTATCTTGCGATAGTTGTGTTTGGTATAGGTACACATACATACGTATACCATCTTGAAGTCAGGTTTAATACTTACTGAGCCATCGTCTTCAAAAAGTTTATTGTATTAATACTGCCAACCCTACCCACCTCGATCGTTTACATAAACCTCGCTGTTCCGCCGCGACGCTAGCGCCGCACCGCGGCCGGATGGAGAGACGCGTGACAGATATTTTTATGTGCGGAAGCACTCGGCTCAGTTTATTGCGGAACTTCCCTCAATGCTACCGTCTTCGTGACGTCACGCTCATAGAAAAACTGTGATATCTACGCACGAACGATTTTCACGTTAAATTATGTTTTTTTTTTTTATATGGTTTAATAGTCATTGTACATTTTTTACTTTGTTGTCATCAACCATAAAATGGTAAATATAGTTGTGACTATGCAAAAAAACAATAATGTCAGTTAAATAACAGTTAAAAGGCTGACAACCCTAGAATTAAAATAAAATACGAATATTATGTTGGTCACAAAATCTTTATTAAAAAAAATAATTAAGCCGATTACAATATCGTATTCAATATTCGCTTAAACCACTTTCTCTAGCGAACTAACATGTTGTAATTTCCGAAAACTTGGATTGCTAGGCCGTGCTACTTGACAATATAAAATATCATAGCATTGTAGACTTTATTTCTTAGAAATAAAGATCATAATACTTGTGTAGCAAAAGTTGCTAGTGGTTGAACAAAGACACAGTTTCGATGCGACATATTATAAAGATAAAAACTTACAATATCTTCTGCCTAAGCTTAAGTAATTCATGTAATCTCAAATAATCTTCTCAAAGATGTAAAACTACATAGTTATTATATCTTTTAAATTAGATACCGTATCAATGAGATAATTGAGGTAAGATATCGTATTGTTGATAGATAAATCTGCTCACTGGTTTTTACTGCTATCTTTCCGATAACGCAGAAGTTGGTGCTTGATGCAAATTCATGAAATTGAAAGCGAGAACGCTTTTTTATACTCACAATATTACAGTTCTAAAAGACAAACATGTTAAGATCAATATTGAAAATATTTAACCACTCTTTATTTACCCTAAGCGGAATAATGAACATTTAGATATAAAATCTGTGGAACCCAATTATGACTTTGTCATGATTTTCTTCTGTCACTGTTAGTTGATTGTGCGTTAAACGAAGATTTTGTACATTTTGCAGGTACACAATTTATTTATACACAGATTAAGAGTAAAAACACACAAACAGACTTGCATTGACCATCATTCGACGTCACAATATAAAGGGAAAATGCGGATAAATGGAACACTTTATAAGTACGAAAGAGGGTAAATATTTGCTTATAAATTACTTAATATTATAGAATATAGAGCATTGAAGATCTTCCGTGAACTATCGCTGGTAGGTACCCAAGTAAGAGTTGCAGTTGGGGCAGTAATGGTCGGCGTTCCGACAGGAGTTGGTGCAGTAAGGCACGCAGACGCATGGCCAGCAACTGAAACAATGAAATGCAATTGTTTAGGATACATTCTGAGAAATTAATATTATTTGATATAACCTGGAAGTACAGAGGCCAGCACATCAAGTTACCACAATCTTTCAAATTTCTTTGATAGTATTTCAATTTTATTGCAAAGAAATAAGGTTCATTTTTAATTGAGAAAATTTGACAGTCAGGGTTAGCTTGATGTGCTGGCGTCTGTACCAAGTTTGCGATCATTTTATTATTTAGATTCTTTGGTAGAGGAGAACCGTTTAAAGTTAATAATAAAAAAAGGAACAAGAAAGTCGCGCCGAAAAAACGTAATAAGGAAAATATTAATTATGAAAATAGACAATTACTTTTCAGTTTTCATATATCTCATCATCTTTTAGGTCATGTAATTTGCCAGTTTTCATGCGTATTAAGGGCGTTGTCTGTTGTTTTATGGCAAGCCAGGCCTAGATATTTATGTTTATTCACACGTGGCGACAACTATTCGACTCTCCACCTACGCTCATCGAAACAACTATACAGTGTGTTACGTTAAACGAGGGACATACTTTCAGGTTCAACTCAAGAAAACTTACTCAAGAAAATCAACAAATGGACCAACTCTGAAATATGAAAAACAAAATCAGTTGTTCCATACATTTTGACGAATTGTGCGAACATAAATGTACTGAACAGCAGATTTTTTTTCGTGTTTTCAGGTCTAGTTCCATAGTCAAAGATGTTCATTTTCATGAGTAACCCCTGAAAGTATGTTCCTCGTTAAACCTAACACACTGTAGATTCGACATTCTTATAATGATCTTAGCTTACGACGATAAGCAATATGACCTGTATTGTATTGCTATTCTGTAAAAATCTCACCGTGATAATACAGGTGAAGTGAGTTTAAAGAGAGCCGCCAATAGTGTCAATCAATAGCAATAGTTGGAACGACAGCTCACTAAGACTCACTGTACCTAAAGACCTGCTTTGTTATAATAGGGTGTAAACTACCTACATAATATATAATTATATTGTTAAAAATACTTTTTACTGTGATTCTAGACGGCAACCATAAAAATATTATGATTCAAATACTTATTATAATGTTGACGATTACGACCTTGGACACATTCATCATTATAATATATTATGTCACTATTATGTCTTCTCTGTAGATATAGTTTTAGGAAATCATTAACACAATACTATAGTTATTTTTTACATCTTTCCTTACTATTTTGTAACAAGAGAAGAATAGAGGTGCTGTGGAAAAATTATTACTTACATCATATTGACAATTTAAAAGGAATAAAATGTGTCAAAAATAATTAACTTTAGTCGATTATTGCGACATATAATTTATCAAAAGAAGACTGCATTGTCACATATCCATGGAATATGCTGTTCAATAAAGTATGAAAATAAAGAACAAATTTAGGGTTGCCGCCTGTTGGTTTATCAAATTTGCCCCAGGACAGTCTGCTCAATAATAAACTCTAAGAGTAAACTTAATTTAAATTTTCCTTCGAAAGAAAAAAGAACTGATCCTGACAAGAAAAGTCATGAAAACTCGTTTAATATTTGCCATTATTTAGTATGGACAAAAAATTCTAAAAATAATAATCAAGATCAGTTTACAACTGGTTAACAAGAACCAATTGTTTTTAACATCGTTGTCGTGTCAACAATCTGATATGGTAATGTGTATTGTCAGTCTATATACCAAGGTCAAATGGGGACCACTGACATACACGTGTCGTCAATTATAGATACGAATGTTTAGGTTTGACTAACGATTACGGTACGGTACGGTAACGGTATTGGGGTTCTGACCTTAAAAGGAAAATGAAACCTTCATAATATCACATTCTTGTCCGTCTATCACAGATTTAAAAAAGTGTACATAGTTAAATATTCAATAATTTTTTAGAGGAGTTAAACATTTCCCAGTCTTGTGTCATAGCTGTTGAAGTACCATTTCGCTATTACATCAAATTGCAGTTCAGCTCTTCTAAAACTATAAAAAGTAGTTACTAGTCATCAATAGCTCTCTATTCGACCCCGTCCTTAAACTGCTGCCCGCATTTGACATAGAGATAATCACAATAGATAAGGTTTACCAATATAAATACAAAAATAAATTGTAAATACTGATAAAAGTGTTATTGACTGAGTGTCTGAATGACGAAGCAAATGGTATAGGTCGTTTGGCTCGATATTCACATATAAAACTGGTCACTTTCATTAAACTGGTAACCTTTTTTTTTGTTTGAGGGTGGGAAATCATCCAATGACCCCACCCGCTCTGGGTGGAGCGGAAGAAAATGTCAGACTCTTGCTGACTAAATCCCATCCATGGGCCTTCCTTAGCCCTCTATGTTCCGGGGTAGCGGTAACCCTTTCGGGCAATCCCGCTTACCCGGCAGGCTTCGGTCATAACGGGCCCCTTCATTAATGCTGACATCTCTTTGAGGCGCGCGTGGAACACGTACGCTCCGGCAGCCGGCAGCCGGCGGCCGGCAGCTCAGAGATACAGGTCCGCCTAGTTCAGGGGCTAGGGTACTCTATGCACCTTACTTTGATCACCATAAACATGTTAAAATAAGTGTTATGTACCTATTTGTATAATTGTTGTCACTATAAAATAGTGAGAAACAAAAAAAAAATGATTTTTACTCATCTCGGGACAGATACGAACATAAATAATTTACAGTGACCCAAAATTCAAAACCGCTTTTCTCGTGAAATATAAATTGCAACAGTGAGATAAGACCTATGTCAAAATTGTATAGTTTCGATAATACTTTGTTCGTAACAACATTTAATAATTATCTATGCACATTTTAGGAAAAAATCGTTTCAGAATCTTGCTTAAGTAAGAAATTTATAAGCATGTTTTTTCATACATTGTTATTCGAATATCTCAAATATCACCACTATCACCATATTAATAGTAATAAGAGCATTTTATTAGTTCGTTCAGCACATATTTGTCACCGTAACATTAGCGTCACGGTAAATATTGTTATCAAATTAATGTTTGCATTGCGATAAAATGTGCTAAGCGTTTGCAAAACATTTTAATGAAAAACGAAGAAGGCTCTGTTCTTATCTTGTGATAAAAACACCCGCCATTTTCCTTTTTGCTACCAACATGTTAACCTGTCCTTGGTGACAATAGTTTAATTATTGAAACCGTGGGTGTACCGTGCCTTAGGTAAGTGCACGGAGAGACGGGTGGGGGGGCTAAATGTATTCTTTATTTTTTTTTTACTTGGATAAAAATTTGACATAATTACCGCGCAGTATCTCTACGCATGACCTTTTTTTACGCTTGACCTAAGGTATTGATGACCATGGTTACAACTTACTCCTCATTTTTAATACGAAAATGTAGGTTGATAGTATACGGCCCTTAAAAAAATACCAACTAACATTGCCAGCAGAAACAGGTGTCTGAATTCTCAACACCTAAGAAAACAATAGTCTATTAATTTTCAGTGTTTAGGCACGTAACTTTTCTTTTGCAATCGGTACTCAGTGCCAATTTCACAGCATTCAAGAACGTTTAGTGTAACCAGCAATGTTGACACTGACAGAAGTGCTATTCTGTAAAAATCTCACCGTGAAATCGTACGTGAAGTGAGTTTATAGTGAGCTGTCATTAGTGTCAATCTCTAGCATTAGGTGGAATGACAGCTCACATCACGCTCATTTCACTTAAGTTTTCACGAGGAGTTTCTTACAGAATCTACCTCTCTTCGGCTCTCGGCTCTTAACCACACCGCCACACGATAATGCTTAGAGGTTTTAAAACATAAAAGTATACTTACAGGAACAAACATAGGAGGAGGGCAATCACATGAGTCTTTGTGGTGGACTTCATGTCAACCCTCGTGACGATCGTGGCTCGGCACGACGGGCACGTGATCTGAGAGGGCTCAGGACCTACTGGTACGATGTTCATGGTGAATTTCTGGAAATAAAATGTATGGTGAGCAAAATAATTAGGAGCCAGTTGAGTTTTCAGGGAAGTTGAGACTGGATATCGGTAATTTAAGGGTAATTTCCCGCAGCAGGATCGTCCGAAAGGGTTACCGCTACCCCGGAACATAAAGGGCTAAGGAAAGAACATGGATGGGTTCTAGTCAGTAAGAGTCTGACATTCCCTTCCACTCCACCCAGAGCGGGAGAAGCCATTGGATGATTTCCCAGCCTTAAAAAAAAGGGTAATTTCCAATTCTGTTGGTTGACGTTAAACAGGATTTTTTTAAATAAAAAAATAAAAGAATAAAGTTGTCCGTTAATTCAAATCACTAGATACCTACTGTATTTTTGATAGTTGCAGAAATTAGTCAAAACTTGGCAAAATGGCCTATCAATTTGATAAATAATTATGTTCCCTGTGGGTGTAGGTTTTTGTATCTTTTATCATGTAGTTTCTATTCCTATTTATCGTTTATCGTTCACAATGTTCAGCATATTTATGCGCTTACGTCAGTGTTCATAAAAAATGAAATATTTGCAATAAAAATAATTGTTCAATCAGATAAGGATATCAATGTGTGTATGTTACGGTTCGCCGCACCTTTATATAAAAAAGTACCTAGTTTATTGTTTATTTACTTATCTAATTATTTTTATAGATAAATGAATTTGATTGAAAGGTAATACAATTATGACGTATTCTTTTTCGCACTGTTTTTAAATTTTGGCAAAATATAGATCTTCCATTTTGAGGAAGTTTAATATCATAAACGTTCCGGGATAAATTCCCGGAATGAAAGTGGAATTTGTATCAAAATCTGTTGCGTAATTCAGAAGAATATTGCGGCCACAAATGTCTGTTGTGGCCGCGTAGTTGTATTAGATATCAAAATATCCGATATTTGATATATCCGATATAAATCGCATAGGTATATTATATATCATTAGCTGACATGTGGCAAATAATTGATTTTAATGTCATGTGTTTCGTAATTTTAATTACTTCTCATACGATAAATTAATGTGTAGAATCAAGTTCTTCCAACTAAACAGACAGCTGTGCTGTGCTGGGGAGTTTGTTGTTCTTCTTCCCAGCTAAAGCACTTGGAAGAAGTGAAGGGTAGGCGTTATTTGGGGCACTGTTTTATGTAATTTTGACCTTCAAAAAGCATGATTTGCAGCCTAGTTTGATAAATGACTTTTGATTGATTGATTGAATATATAAGTGGTTCATGCATGTGGTTTAATTATAAAGTGAAAGTTAGTGTTTGATTATTTGACGTTGAAAAAAAGATCTTTTCTACCGAAGTCAAAAACGATAACGAATGAACAGTTGTAAAGGCATTTGAACGAAGTGAATGAATTTCCATAAAATTGAAAATTATTAGCTTATATAAACGTAACCAACTATAAACCGTATGTCGTAAACGAAAAGTTTAAATTCAAATGAAAAGCCGGCCGTACTTGCACGTCATTTGGTGAATCCCCGAAACTTCTGATTAGATTGCATTTACTACAATTGTGGTTTTTTGTCAAGTATTATACAAACTTTGCTACTGAAATTCTAGATTTGACAATAAATATCAATTTATATCAAGTCACAAGATGATTTCTGGAAAAAGCATTATTTTTGTCTATTGTTACATTGACGTGTTTAAGTCATTGACTGCCACGCAGCAGACACAATAGAAAAACTATTGTTTGTCGGACACATGGTGACCGCGTTGGCGTTCAACGTGTTAATACCTAATAATACATAATTCTGAACTGACTAAGATTTGGAACTTGGTGCCTAGTATATTTTATTCAGCTTAAAAATACCTATCCAACAATGTATTACACGTAGCTGACGTAGCTATTGATGGGTGGGACTACTGCAGTTCATACAAATAATGTCATCGTTTCAAATAAATCAGTCCATGAGATTTTTAGTAAATTAACTATTTGACACGGTCAAACATGAAATCACTTTAAAAAAAGAACGCGCGTCTTAAAAAAAACCATCACTATTACTATTCTACACTATTCATAAATTAAATATTACCAAGATATAATTGTAAAATTGAATTAATGTTAATAATTATTTCATTTGATTCTAAGAATCTGTGACGTCACATCGTTATATTTTATACAAATCACGTGCAAATGTCGAGTTTTGACAGTTCATAAAAAGTTACGTTGTTGACTACCCTCTCAACTACCCAATTGGCTGGGACAGACAGACTGGCGGCCACGCGACTCATCCTTTCTCATTCGGTTTCTTCATTAGGAGCTATCAATCAATCTGCCTAGCCTTTTCCCAACTATATGTTGGGGGCAGAGATATGAAACGCTTAAAAAAATATAATATCGATGTAACGTTTATTTTACTTCGGTGTCATTACCATTATCCTGCTGACGAAATAGTTATTACCCAGATGTGCAGCATCCGGTCAATGCCGCTGTTTGGTCAGTCTATCTGAATTATCGTTATGAATATCATTACCTAACTTTGTATGACACTGAAGAGTAACTTTATTATTTACTCTACCCTTTTTTTCAGGTTGGAAAGTCATCAAATTACCTCTCCCGGCTTGGATGGAGCGGAAGGGAGTGTCCACAGAACAGTTAAAGAGGTCTCTCTTATCTGTTCTGTTCTCTCCTCTTTATCTGTTCTGTGGGAGTGTCAGACTCTTAATGACTAAAACCCATCCATGTTCCTTCCTTAGCCCTTTATGTTCCGGGGTAGCGGTAACCCTTTCGGGTAATCCCGCTTACCCGGCAGGCTTCGATACTAACGGGCCCCTTCAAATGCGGTGGAATAATGACAGTGACATCTCTATAAGGCGCGCGTGGAACAAGTAGGCGCCGGCCGGCACGGGCCTCGTCCTGATCGGACAGTGAGCTAATATACGGTACCCTAGCAATACATTAAATGCCAATTTCACTAATGAACACGATCAGCACATCTAAACCGCGTTCAAGAACTGTCACTGTCAATATTCCACAAAAAAAATTACACTGGTTTATAATATGCTGATCGAGATTGATGATTTCTCCTTATTCGGTTTAAATAATATATTCTCATAAAAAAAAAACAATCTACTTAACTATGAGATATAGAAATAAATCATGCAGTAACAAGATAACATACTAACTCCGTGAGTCTATAAAAAAAAACAGATTATTTTAAACCAGGCTTCTAAAGATTCATATTTCGATCAAATTTTATGCGGCCATTTTTATTTTGTTGGTGCTGCTAACTATTTTTAAGTCCAAATTAATTGAGGGCGAGCCTATTGCCATAACCCGGGCAGATACAGACACCGCACGCTACTGAAAAATTTCAGAGGGTTAAATGCAATAACATATTGCCTGACTTGGGAATTGAACCTGGGAGATCTCAAGGTTCATCAGTAGCGCCCAATATAGCAGTTCAGTAATATATGTAGCTAATAATGGGCATGACTTCAAGACCACGGAATGGAATTCATGGAATTATCTTTTTGAATTCCATTTGCGTATTATGTCTGCCTGAACGTCAGACAGCCGGCTGTTCAATGTTCCTACTATCGTATCTACTACTCATATTAATGGTTGTTTTAAAAATAACACGAGGTATAATGAATTATTATTTAATGCTTATGTATTTTTATTGAAAATTATAACTATGTAGTTATAATAAAGGGAGTAAGCAGAAACTATAGATGCAATATAACAATTATCAACTGATCTATCTACGAATAATAATGAGAGTTTTTTTGTTATCCATCTATCCCAATGTTGGGCAAAGGTCACTCCCATAGTCTTACCACGACCATCTCTACAGCCGTATTAATTTAAAATGGGAACTATATTTTCTATCACCAAAATTTATATTTGTCATCAAGTTGTATCACCTAATAAATAGATCTATCGCCACGAAATATTTTCGTTCTCAGATAAACAAAAATTGTTCCCAGGTATGAATTATCAAATTAATGTTAATATATGTGTAAAATAAGAGATCGATAACCAATAAAATTATATTGCATTACATGAATATAAACTTCGTTCTTATAATAACAGTTTTGTTACTTAAATAATAGCTCTGTGCTCAGAATGGTAGATCTGTCACCAAATAAGCGAATCGCTTTTGTAAAAGGAAACAGTTAGGTTAGGTTAGGTTAGAGTATAACAAACAACGCACGAGCCGAGCGAGCGGAGCGAGCGTGCCGCGGCAGCGGCCGGCGATGTGCCAGAAGCGAATCGCTTTTGTAAAAGGAAACTGTTTGTTCTAGTAACATAATATGATTTATTGGTGATCTCTTTAAATTAGTTTGCTTAAATACTTATTAGGACACACCTATTATAATACATACATAAACATTTATTTGGTACTAGACCTTATATCTCAGGATTTTAGGTGATTTATTGTGGAACTGATTTTGCATTGTTTGGTGACTACATTTTGGTGACAGATCTACTATTTTGAGGACAAACCCTATTATTTAAGAAACACAAAACTAATTAAATTGGTGATAGCTTAAATGATACCCATTTAAAATTACTTGACATCGGAAAGAGCTGGAGCAATACCTCCGGTATAGCTTTATTTCTTTCTCACACTGAAGTGGTAGTTGGCACCATATTCCGAGAGATTCTGTGACTGTGTAGATTCACAGACATTTCCAATAGTAGGTACAAAATACACAAAAAGGCGATTGGTACAAGGAAACAAACGGGCTTGGCCTCACACATAGCCTTGAACGCAATTGTAATCGTTTTTTTATTGATAATCTGATAACATTGTGACATAGAAACCATCCACTCCTTAAAGCAAAATAATATATTTTTAATGCTTTATTTTATGTATGCTTTATTTATTTTCTCTATTTGTAGCAACCCTGACTAGCACTAATAATTCTCAAAGTACAACCCCATCATCATCAACATCATTTCAGCTGAAAGACGTCCACTACTGGACATAGCCCTTCCCGCATCCATCCATCTGCGGCCTTGCCTTTCTGCCATCCCGTTTTTAATATAATAGGCGTAAAGTTATGTTCAACAGAAACTCTACCACCATTAAACTAGTTTAATTTTAGAAGACTTTTTCGACCAGTCCCATTAAAATTCCATTTATGAAGCTTGCCCATTTATCAGGCTATAAGCAAAACAATATTTATTATTCACTAACCAGCCAGTGTTACTAATGCCTACTTATAAATAAATATGAAAAATACATGACAATGTCAAGAGCTATAATCAGAAAACATACAAGATTGACTAAATTAAATGACTAAAGTCAAAGTCAAAAAGACGAAGTCGAATTATTTTTTTCAAATAGGCATAAGAGCGGTACTTTTGAACGTCAAATGAACAAGAAATAAAATTGATTCTAGTCGCCCCTTCCAAAAGGTAGTTTCGTATGGATAAGAAACTAATGGACTATATCTAGTAATAAATAAAAAAAATGACTTGGGTGTCGAAGTACAGAGGCCAGCACCTCAAGTTACCACAATCTGTCAAATTTCTTTGATAGTATTTCAACTTTATTGCGAAGATATAAGGTTCATTTTTTATTTAGAAAATTTGACAGTTAGGGATAGCTTGATGTGCATAGTCTGTACATATTCATGTTTACTTGTCCGCATCGCTGTGCCCAGAAGACTGGCAGCAACGCCACGTTAAATGGCAATGCTATTTCGTTGGCCAATGAACGAGCCACAGCCCTCTGATCACATGAAGTGTTAAATAGTCGGCCAGTAATTTCCTACTTAGTTATTATTACGTGACTAAAAAAACTAGAATCGTGACCAAAAGAAAAGGTTTTTATGAACTTGACCCAGAAGTTTTCCTGGATATAATTTATACCAGGTAGGGATTACCCTTCGACAATAATGTGTAAAGTTCACGATTGTCATGCTAGCATATCCTTAAACGAGCTTCTGCCCTGAAATTTACGCTCCCAATCCACAACATCGCATCGCGTCGTAGCCTGCCTCAAGAGCTCAGCTAGCAAATGCAAAAATAATTTTTCAAATCCATCTGGTAGTTACAGACATTAACGCGTTCATACAAACAAAAAAAAACAAGCAAACACCTCAACTAATTTCAACTCTATGTTAGTGCAGATACAAATAATAATATTACATATTATGATGTAACATTGTTTCACAAGAAACAGGTTATTTCAAAGAGGTTCTAAACTTGTATAGTTGATAATAATCTAACGATGTCTTCGTCTTCAGTACGAAATAGTTTTTATACGTTTAGCGGTGGCGGCCCAGTGGCCCCGATTTACGAGTTTAAAGTCTTGGGTTCGAACCCAGCCTGACAGTTTACTGAGTGCAATTTATTTCATCACCATTGCTCTCAAAAAGGTGAAGGAAAATATCGTGAGGAAACCGGCATGTCCTACATCTACCAATGCAAACTCGGTTGGCGAGATGGATTATAGCCTCTAGGAGAGAGTTTGTGTCCCAGCAGCTGTAGTACCATATATTCTGATTATGCTGTACATACACGTGTATATGTACAGAGGCCAGCACATCAAGTTACCTCAATCTGTCAAATTTCTTTGATAGTATTTCAACTTTATTGCAAAGACATAAGGTTCATTTTTAATTGAGAAAATTTGACAGTTAGGGATAGCTTGATGTGCTGGCGTCTGTATCTCTAATGCTACATTAGACCCAGCGCCTTCTGGCGGCACGGCACGGTAAGGGATTTTTGTAACACAGATGATTTTGAATCTTTTTTAACACTGTTAACGTTAACAATTCATTGATACGTCAGAGCCAGCTTTGGCGTCGTTCGGCACGTTCTGGCATGCCGTGACATCCCGAAATGTGAACGCTAAGGAAGCGAAAAAATAAGCGAAAAAATCTCTAATCAATTGCACTTACTAAAACCCTTTGTAGAGTTACTACGTGTGTACCTTTTGCCGGGCCGTGCCGCCAGTGAGCGGCGCCCGGTCTTACATGACTGTCTACACAGACTGACAGAGGTCTTGTAACAACAAAACAGCCTATACTTACGACCCATTGTCCAAAACGACAATAGTCTCAACAACAGACATCGTTTTCAAAACAAGCATTATTTTCAGAACATAATTATTTCAGTACAAGGCATCATTTTCTAACCAATTTTTCAACCATGACATGAACTGAAACTGGTTCTTATGTATACCAAAACAAGGTAGCTATTTGTGATAAACATGTTGTGTTTAATAGTAATTAAAACTTATCATTTAAATAGCGTTGCAAGAGAAAAATGTACATATATGTATGTACACTGCATTGCGATTATTCATATAGCAACAACACGCCACTATGTGGTACTTAATAAGGTTATGAAGAGTCAAGTTTTTCTTGGGTATATCCACTTTACTCGACACACTCACTACAATAGTTCGTTAGTTAATCACACACTCACACCAAACTACGTGAGCACTTCGATGCGTTAATCGATTAATTCACGTCATGGTCTATTGGCTTGCCAAGTTCCATTCATATCCATCCAGCCGTTTACGTACAGTTGAGTAACATACATCCAAGTACTAAACTAGCAAACTGATAAGCAAGACTTTATATAAGAAATTATTATTAGGTAGGTACAGATTTTGGTTAAATAAATAAAAAAGTTAATTATATTTGTATATAATATATATATTATTCAAATGGTAAGGTGTATTAGTGGGATTAGTTCCGGAATTTAGTTGAACTCATGACCTTGTGGTGTAGGTGGGAACAAGACACCAAAAATGGGTACTTTAATCACTTAGCGCCACTCCCGTCAAAAAGTTACTAGCTCTGACGTAATACTAGGAGGGAAAATAACGCACAGATGTCAACAACCCTTTGTTTCTCACTTTCACCACGAACCACATACAAACACATTCGCAAAACAACCTAGAAACTAAAACTTCTTAAACAACGTTAGCCGTGCGAGATCCAAGATACAATAACGTCGTCTACTTCCGTGATTATTAAAACTATAATAATAGAACAAAAAAAAGAGTACACGTCTTAATACTCGATTCTTCTTGCACTTGAAGGAAAATTGCTAACACAAACACGGCACTTACCTAGTTTTGCGTTAAACACCAAAAAAAAAACACTTTTATTGTACCAAAATGGTACGGGCAACCTCTAGCAACATCAACACGCAACTGAGAGCTCAACACTATAGTCGGCTGAGCACGATTCATTTCATTAGTACTTACAACTAAAGTGAGTCATCGGTTACGATCGGCTTACACTGGGCGAAGATCGTCTTGTTTATTTTTTCGTAAAGTATTATTTTCCTTAATAAATAAAATTTGGTCATGACAATTGGCACGTAGGTACTTTTTTTTATTTTTGAGGGTGGGAAATCATCCAATGGCTTCTCCCGCTCTGAGTGGAGTAGAAGGAGTATCAAACTGACTAAAACCCATCCATGTTCCTTCCGTAGCCCTTAATGTTCCGGGGTAGCGGTAACCCTTTCGGACAATCCCGCTAAGAGATAATTAAATAACTTACTATGCTCTATAATAATTTATTGCATGTAATTATGGCGTGGATGCAACAGTTATAGTGAATGTTGTCAACTTTGGCAACACGCATCATTAATTTTCTTGGCGTTGCATGTGTCTATAAGTGGCAAGCACTTTCCTTAGGTACGTTATGGATGCAGAATTTTTAACATCCGCAAATGTGGATACGGATTTTGGTGGCTCACATCCGCGGATGCGGATCTCAAGATTTTTAAGGGGAAACAGTTTAAACATACGTTTCGATGTCAATTTTGGCGTGCATATTTATGTTGATCATAACTCAAATAATAAAATAATTACGAAAATATTACAATAAATTAAAAATCAATATAGCTCTCGAAATTATAACATTTGTTTGATGGTTGAAAGAATATATTGTAGTGAAAATGTGACCATTTAAATGATTATAATTTTCATTTTTTTTTATCATAATTTTATTCATATTCACCCTTTTCTTCCTACATGTGCAAGAGCTTCGCATAGATCAATGCGGTTACAGAAACGGAGGTCTAAATAAATGTGGAAGTTCTCGGCGGTAAATCGTGGCCCAAACAAAAATGAAAGGCATTCTTATAGATTGTAACCGGGATTACGACTACAAATGGTTGAGGACTGCATATTACATTTAGGGAAATAATGAAAATTATGGTAAGCTATATGCTGCCAGTAGCGCGCCCGCGAGGTTGTCAGAAATGATCCCAAAGGAACACACTAACAGAATAAAAAGTCTTATGTGTTAATCCATATTATAACCTACCTCTGTGCCAAGTTTTATTTAGATCCGTTCAGCTGTTTGAGCGTGAAGAACGGACAAACACACAAACTCACACACATTCACAAACTTTCGCCTTTATGATATTAGTGTGATCAATTATCGACAACTTATGGTGGTTCATGGAGGTAGTTCTTTATGTTTCTTAGATAGCGACGAACATATACTAAGTCCTCTACCAATTTCTTAAACAGCCAGTGATAATATGAGACTGGTTACAACAATTCATTGAAACCAAAGTGAAATTATAAGCAAATGAATAGGTAATAAAGTTTATTAACCTTTTCTTTGTCCCACTAACTAATTGTTCCTGATAAATTTAAAAAAAATCTGCTATTTGTTAGAACATGATAAAATCTAACCGATAACCCGGTCGCCAGTGTAAATTTAATTTTCTTTGTAATAAAAACTTATGATTTGGTTTAATTTTGTTCTAGTACTATTCTTTTCTTTTGTTCTACCTACTTTATGAATAAAATTATAATATTCTAGCCCTACGGTTCTGTAACGTGACCTCCTTCACAAATAGAAGTTAGTTTTATTTAATTTTATTTAAAGTCCAAAACAATTACTTAATTAATAAATGTCACGGCAACACGCCTTGTAGTGTGTACCGGCCTTACCCCCGTAATGTATTTCCACAGATAAAAAATATTTGTACCTAAAATGAATGAATGTGTACCGTTCTCCTGGAGATGGCGGCAGACTGGCTGACGACATAATGCCAAGTTCCCTAACCCATATTGCGCAGGAACAACATTATTTATAGCTCCTAATACAGGACAACTGGGTGGAGATTCCTTTTTTTTTCGTTTTTACCGTCATATTACAAACTGCCTATAGATATAGTGGTCGCAAGCGTTACTGCTGTAATCTTGGTTCGATTCCCTGGTCGGGCAAAGTGTTATTGAGTTTTTCTACTTGGAATTTCTCTGTAGCAACCCGGAGTCTGGATTTGTGCCCAGTTGATATTGATAGGCAATAGGCTCATCCTCTAATACATGAATGGTGTGACTTTTCAAAAACTTTCAAGAAACTTCTTCTTCTTAGCGTGTCGATGGCAATCTATATCTCCTCGGCCCAGAATTCAGCTACGTGTTTAGCGCCATCACTAGCGTCCATCAGTTCCTGTAAGAAACTAATGACGTATCATTTATCAAAATGGGTGCAGCCGTTGAGTAGATGCGAGCGGACATAGGAACAGACATACAAACATACAGTTCAAACACATAACCCTCCTTATGGGCTTTGCCGCAGTCGGGTAAAACCCTAAGATTCTACAGGTTTTGCAAGCATTGTACAAAAAAAAAATAACCTCGGGAGGTGTCGTGGGACACCTGGTTGGGAACAATACAAATGCTATTCGCTGTATACCTACATGCATTAACATTGAATTTTAATATGGTCTCAAGTTTCAAGTCTGAAAAGGTTATGTTTTAGTATTAAAACGCATGGGCGTCAACAGGGTATAACGCTTTTTTCGTTACGCTATATTTCTGCCAGCCTATACCAACCACAAGTCGCGGTATACAATTCCGTTCCAGAATGAATAATGGGTAGGTACTTGCCACAAGCTTCTTTTCCTCTTCGTCTCAAAGGCAATAGTGACTAGTTTCCGATAACATTAACCTTCGACCTCATTGTTGTCATGGGTCTACCCCATGAAAACAAATCAATATCCCAGTAGGTACATCAAACTAAGTAAATGACGCATCGCATGACACCAGCTTAATTGGGGACTACGCGCCTTTAATGACATCACTGCTAGTCTTCTGCGCCTGCGTCCCAAACCAAGGTCAAGGTCAAATACACCGAACAAGGAAGTTAGTGAATGGTCTATTATATAGTTTTTGTTTGACTCAAGCTCTTTGCTAAATATCCGTGTTGAAAAAAATCACCCTTTTTTTTGAGGCTGGGTAATCATCCAATGACTTCTCCCGCTCTGGGTGGAGCGTAAGGGAGTGTCAGACTCTTACTGACTGAAACCCATCCATGTTCCTTGCGTAGCCTTTATGTTCCGGGGTAGCGGTAACCCTTTCGGACAATCCCGTTTAAAAATCACCCTGAACCTTTTAAAAAAAAATGTTTTAATTTCATATTCATCATCATCATCAATCAGCCTATAGCACTCCATAGTTGTACATAGGTCTCTCCAGTTGCACGCCATTCCGCTTACTTCTCAGCAACTGGCATGCACCTCCACTCAGAAACGTGCTATGCCCAACCGTCATCGATTCTACGGCTTATATAGCCGGCCCATTGCCACTTCAGCTTGCTGATTCTGTAAGCTATGTTGGCAACTTTGGTTCTCTAACGGAACACGTCGTTCCAGATTCTTCTTCTTCTTTTCGTGTGCGTAGCGACTAACCTGGTGACAGAGTTTTTACGCTGCCCATGGGCTTCTGACGTAGCGTTACATGCTGTTAAGAAATATATCTCAGACATGCTGGTTTCCTCACGATGTTTTCCTTTACCGATTTTAAGCAAGTGATAATAATACAATACGCACATTAATCCGAAAAGTCAGAGGTGCACACCTTGGGTTCGAACTCGAGACCTTTGACTTGGCAGCCCGACGGTCACTCCACTAGGCTATGATTGATGAGTTACAGCTTGCTGTTCCAGATTCAATCCCTCAGAGAAGCTACAAGCATTCTATAGGTCGCTGAGTGACCTTGAATTTATGGACCAGCCGTACCGTGAGTGTCCACATTTCGGCGCTGTAAGTCATTACAGGCAGGACGCACCGTTTGAAGACCTTAGTCTTTAGGCTCTGTGGCATACGCGACGAGAAGACTCGACGAAGCTTCCCAAACCCTGCCCAGCCTAACTGAATTCTTCTGTGAGCCTCGCTCTCAAAGTTGTCCTTATCAAACTGCGCAGTTTGCCTGAGGTAAACATATTCTCGTAAAACGTTGAGAGCTCCGCCATTGACAGCAATCGGTCCCGGAGTGATGTGTTCGTTGAACATAACCTGGGTTTTATCCAAGTTCATCCGGAGACCAATATCTTATGCAAGTCATGTAGCGTTTCTGCCGACAAAAGAGGTCTAAAACCAATTACAATATATCTATCTATAATATAAAAATGAATCGCAAAATGTGTTGGTAAGCGCAAATCTCGAGAGCAGCTGAACCGATTTCTCTAATTATTTTTTTGTTGTGTTTGTTATTGTCAGAAGGTTCTTACATACATACTTTAAAAAAGTGGGTTGGTAGGGTAGGTAGAGCAGGTAGGAGAGGTTGGTAGGTAGGTAGGTGGGGTAGGAGTGGTTGGTCGGTAGGTAGGTGGGGTAGGAAGGGTAGGTAGGGTAGCTAGGGTAGGTAGGGTAGCTAGGGCAGGTAGGGTATGTATCATAGTTAAGACGGGACAAAGTCTGTCGGGTCAGCTAGTTGATTATAATTATTCAAATATCTCCGTTTATCTATGAATGCAAATTTGTTTCTTTTAAAAAAGAAAGGAACGTTTCCTATGACTAAAATTTAATTACTTATAAATATAGTACTTTCCCTCTACCGTTTATGCCAAAAAGTATATTATTAACCCTAATTTCCATAGTTACTTAGCTCTATTAAATGTGTTGCTAAACTAAATCTGGTAGGCGTTGATTTATTTACAAACCTTTTTATAAACTCAGCGTCCTGGCTGTGAATATATGCATATTAACATGAAGCGACTGCTTATTTGACCTTTAGATAACCACCCAGTTACTGGATAAGGAACATCCCTTGTTAAGACTGATTGTTAAACTTTTAGGCTTCTGACTTTCCTTAACGACTGTCAAAGATCTACGACGCAGGACCAACGGCTTAACGTACTTTTCGAGGTATAATGATTTCTCGGTATGCAATGGATGGTCACCCATCCACAGACCGGCCTTGGAAGCGTAGCGATAGTATCGATCACCACCAGCTCCTTTCAAACATACATACATTTATGAAAACATTTTGTTCCTAAAACATTAGGATAAAAAATTTCCGGTACTAAAATAATTCCCCTTTCCAAACAAGTGATAATTGGTTTATATTTAATTCGGTACACTTTTATCATGTTTATTATTACAACTATCACTCATTTATATTGTCATGGACATAAATAATGATAAAGAATCCTCTGATAACACTGTTATCACTTTTGTTATGTCTTTATCAGTAAATAGCAATGTGCAATGGTAATTATGTGTTTTATTGTACATAGATAGATACATTGATATAGCTACTTTATTCTTTTCAAGATCATGGGATATTAAAAAAACAAGCCGCATCAACAGCCAAGGGGTTCCCCATGAACCCCTCGGCTGATGATGCTAGGCGGCATTGTCAAAAATAAACCCAACGCGACAGTGACTTCGCCCAGAATCAGGCCATCCAGGATAAACCACCCAACGAGAGATCCACCACCTTTTGCCTCCCGGATATGATCTGCTGTGGCCTATAAAAGAATAAATCCTCGATAAAAACATGCAGAGCTACCTGTTATTTTAAGACCTTGCACTGATTATTTGATGTATAGTATACTCATGTTTTTACAATTAATATGTTCAATTCAATTCTAAAATATGTAAAATTCGATTCAATTCCATAATTTTTTTTTCCAGTCTTGCTAACTTTCATGATTACATAAAAGTTTAAATAATATATCTGACGAAGGGGTTCGTTATCAGTGGGTCGCGTCATCGGAAATAACACTCACAAAAACTTAACTTAACACTTTTAATTACTTGCTAAATCGCACCGCGTCCACTCAGATTGACGGACCGATTCAAAGTCTTTATTCAACTGTCACCGCACACTTGTGCCCCCCACTTACAGGTTAGCCAACCTACCTGTCAACGTTACCTGTCAATGTCAAATGGCTGATTATACTTCCGGTTTGACATTTGACTCGATTATTCGCTCGGTGTTGCCATTACTCCACGCTAACCATCCCCAAGTTATTACTTGACGTTCCGAAACGTAAGTCGTCACAATATGTTTTCGAATTTTTGGTTCTAGGATATTTTCTTCCTCACGATGTTTCTTTCACCGTTTTTGAGAACAGTGTTGATAAAATTATTTACACAAAGTAAAGCGCCTGACTGGGTACGAACCCCCGACCTACATACATCTCGTAAGTCGGGCCGTTACAACTGTGCCACAACTGCTTTCAAATTTATATGTTATGTTATGTTTCACTTAGGCTAACAAACTCAGAAAGTACAACATTATGAATTCGAAGAGAGGTCAGTACTTGCTAAATTTGAACCCGCGACCTCAAACTTGAGTGATGATGACTGACCATGATTGACCGTAATGTAACAACTGGGCTATCACTATATTTTACTTATATGTTATCATTTTACGTATCATGATTCTCCTGCCCTTATCCCAATCTATTTGGGGTCGGCGCAACATGTCTTTTTCTTCCATACTTCTCTATTAGTCGTCATCTCGATAGTCACTCCCTTTCTAGCCATATCATCTTTCACACAATCCATCCATCGTTTCTTTGGTCTACTAGTATAGCCACATTCATACTCACAACTTTCCTGACAACATTTTCCTCATTCCTCCGCATAACATGCCCATACCACGACAACCGATTTCCACACAACTTTTCAGTCACCGGTGTCACTTTCAGACTTCCTCTTATATACTCATTACGTATTCTATCCATTCGCGTAACACCACACATCCCTCTTAGCATTCTCATCTCAGCTGCATGCAATTGTCCTTCATTCATTCCTTTTGTGGCCCAACACTCTGATCCATACAAGACGGCAGGTCTAATCATGCTTTAATCGACGTAATCCAATGAAATTCATACAAATTTAATAAAATTATTTGAATTTGAGAAGTAAAACTTATAAAAATATTTATATTCCCATATCTCTTCTCAGTCTCCTCTTTATTGACATAATTAAAAAAGCTAACAATCTTAAAATAACATGATGTACAAATATTTAAACTGGGGGAAATTATCAAAGACCATCAAAAAGTTCGTCCGCATCGCTGTCAACGGGAAATGTGCTCAAAAGGCTGCCAGCATTTCCACGTTGTATTGTATGGCAATGCTGATTCTTTGGCTAAAAAAGCGTGTTAAAAATAGGCCAGCCCTCTGGTCATATGAAAGTCGACCAACCGCTTGGCGTTGTCTCAAAAAACTATGTGAACACTCGGCCCTCCCGCTCACCCACAGCCAGCAGGCGGGCACGCTCAGCAATATAGATTGACGTCATCATCTGCCTAGCCTTTTCGCGACTATGTTGGGGTCGACTTCCAGTCTAACTGGATGCAGCTGAATTTTACATGGAGCGACTGCCTATCTGACCTCCACAACCCAGTAACTGGACAATACGATACCCCTTGGTAAGACTGGTTGTCAGATTTTCAGGCTTCTGACGACACGTAACGACTGTCAAAGATGCACAAATGCCTGCCGGGACAGTATTGGTGGACGTATTAATAATATTATGCCGTACCCACCTGCAAAACGGCTCATGCCACTGTTTCCGGGAAAATGAGTGGTTTAGCGGCCGCTCTGTGTTTGGGCAGGCCATTTTCGATCTGTTTTCGGCCAGTTGATCGATGGTCACGCACGGTACTGCAGAGTCAACTACGGACAGAGCTAAAATTGACCCAGTCAGCTTTATAAATTTACCTTTAAATATAAAAAATACACAATAATTTTAACAAACTTAAATAATAAGAGTAATTACCTAAATGTGTATGTACTTAAAAGAAAGGGAAGGAATCATAGGGCATGAAAGAATTCGTTCGGTTCGTTGTCAACAGGAAAAGTACCTAAACGGCTGGCAGCATTGTCAGCCAGCATTTGAAGATACGTGCCTTATGCGCGTGAGTTGCGCCGTCGTCGAGCGTTTGCTTGCGGTTGCAGACAGTTAGGCGTTACAGCAAGTCACGCACGCCGTTTAAGAAACGTGTGCGTAACATAATTTTCACAAACATTACTTTATTAATTTTCTCGTACTTCATTTATTTAAAAATTAATGAAAGAATTTTTGATACCTTTCCGCTACCTCCTTGCAATGACTTCCTTGTTAAAGAAGGCGACGGCGTTCCACGCGCTCTTCCCTCGATTATAGATTGAACCATGGGTGGAGGCGGAAAATTGCCATTTTTTTATTTATTAAATACTTTAAACACATAAATGTACAGAAGCGGACTTAATGCTTTAGGCATTTACTGCCAGTCAACATCCATCTTTCGCGTCTACTTCCATCTCTCTGTAGAGAACCTGTTCGCATAACTGCACCAAACCGACCTATGACTCAACTTGTGAATTAATTTTAACGTTCTATAATATTCAGGTAAATAATGAAAATAACAATTCTCTAAAGGTTTCCGGTTATTGTAACCATTATCGGTTGTCTAATTATTTCGTTCCAATTTTGGCGTAACTAAATTGGGAAAATATCATTATATATTTTTTAGATTAGTGTGAATTGGTGTGACCTGAGTACCTACACGACTAACAGATGACTATTATTCTGTTAATAAATAGTGGTATTTATTTTCGATTTTTACAATGTGTGGGTCAGTATCAGGTTGTAAAGTGCGTATGTACAGAATTGCAGTCATTAAAATCATCAATACGACCTATTAAATTCATATTATCTTTTGGAATGACTACTACAGGAATTAATAACATTTGAGGACAATTTATTCTAATTTAAAGAGTTGTATTGATGATTCCAATGAATCAATCTCAGTGAGTGATATTGCTAGATGACTTCTAGCACCATCTTGTGAATATTAAACAAAGTCTACTTCGTGTTTTGTGTCTTTCGAGGTAAGGGCCGTGTTTATGTGTTATTTATTTTGAGGTGTATGTTCAATATTTTATTTAAGATTTGGGTGTGTATAATATTTACCTGTGTTTGTTTATAATAAGTTTTTTTTTAGAAACTAGTCATGGATTTTTTTTTTTTAAGGCTGGGTAATCTTCCAATGACTGCTCCCGCCCTGGGTGGAGCGGAAGGGAGTGTCAGACTCTTACTGACTAAAAACCCATCCATGTTCCTTCCGTAGCCCTTTATGTTCCGGGGTAGAACTAGTCATGGATGCGCCTGAGTTTTACCTGGTCTCGTGCCCAGTGTGTCGAACTACTATTCGTGTCAAGAAAAAATCTTCCAGTGATTGTACTAAGGTGGCATCTCCAGCGCCCTAGCAATAACAGTTGGGGTTAAGAAGGGTTTAACCCATTAGATGTTCGCCTATTAGAAGTTGTTTGCTTATAAGAGCTCAACGATTTACAGTACTCCCAAATTAATAATGCACATGCAGATCTTCGCTAATTGTCGTATTCCCGGAAACACCCGAATCATTGAATCGTTCGAGTCCTAAACAATGCACTTTCATTTTGCGCCTTGTTCGAAAGAAATAGGAGTCAATATCATCTGTACACAATCGGAAACAATTCGGGCGGTCGGCGGCGGTCGGCCGTCAGTCAAAGGTCCGTCAGTCGTCTTTATATATTGGTGGTGACTGCACGTGTTCTCTCTGTATGGAATTATATAGAGCTGCTATTACACACCCTTCTTGGTTTTGTTTCCAAAGGTGAATTTAATTTCAATTTTAATTATCTTATTCAAATTTAAATAGTTAATTTTGTAAAATAGGTAAATATACTAACATTTTTCACTTTTTTTAATATTAAATAATTAAAAATACCTACGTTAAATACATATTAAGTACTAGAAAAAACATTTTAAAATCAGATTTAGGCTTATATAAATTATAGCTCGCTATTTACTTACATGGAATTATTGAATCAAATTTCGTTACCATTAAATCAATATTTATCTCTTTTAGCACAAAACACATAATTCTACTCAACTATGCATGAAAAAAATGCACTTAGCCACTCTATATACATATCGTCTTTCGACGTTCGGGGAATACGACTGTTGCCGAACAGTGGCGAAGATTTCTATGCGCATTATCTTATCTCATACTTTGGAAGACCTGTATACGGTTATATTTATTGGCGTCTCGAGAGATTTTTTCTTATGAACCTATGGGACTTAAAAAAAACCTTACCGATAAACATTAGTTCAGGGATTAAAGGCGTGTTATGTTTTGTTATAAATCATTCGTAAGGTATTGACGCCAGCAAATCAAGCTACCCTTATCTGTCAAATGTGTTTGACCGATTTCCAACAAAACTGCAAAACTGGTATCCTTGATGTTGACAAAAAGGCTGCCAAGCTAAAATGGAATTGTGCGGGTCACGTTAGCCGCATGCATGGTGACCGCTGGGCAATAGTTGCTACAAGGTGGGTGCCTGAGGATGGACGGCGCCGTCGAGGCCGGCTCAAGAAGAGGTGGCGAGATGACCTAGACGCATACCGCAAATGATGGATCGAGGTGGCTCAAGAGAAAGATGTCTGGAAGGGTTGGGGGAGTTCTTTACTCAGCAGTGACAGTGTAGGCATGGAAGATTTACAATTGGGAAAATTTTACAGTTTGGGATATAATACCGTATCCAATATATTTATATATATTTATGATATTGTAAAAGGGAGTTAGGAAGGAAAACCTGCATCTAATCCACTGTTAGTTTGTTGTCAGGGTAAAGTAAAGTAGCCTTGCACTCTCAAAATCAAACTCAAAGTATTTATTTCAAATAAACCAATTACAGGCACTTTTGAATTGTCAATGTGTCGGTCAGTCAGAGAGATGAAGCTAGTTGCCCATTCCAAAGCAGAAGTTACCTATGGAGAAGAACGGGCAAGAAACTCCATGGAGGGTGTCCATGGAGTTTCTTGCCCGTTCTTCTCCTCAACAAAATATGGTTACAAAATCTCATTTACAATATTGCATGTCCTTTGTTGCAGATTGGGTTTCATGTGGTTGTTTAAGCCCGATCACTGCGATGACGCCTGCAGCTGCTGTTCGAACTCCAACCGGTATTCTGACGTACACCACTGCCCCAACTGCGGTGCTTCGTTTCACTTCAATCGATGATTTTTTTTTTTTTTTAAATGCTGCACAATTATTTTGCGTTGATTTTATAATAATTTGTCTGTTGGGTTTCGTTAGGGGGTGCTTTTTCAATAAAATTAATTTTGATACTATTACAACTAGAAATGGTGTATACCTACCTTTTTTTTGAAGGTGAGAAATCATCAAATGACTGTGCTCTTCCTTAATTAGCACAAGTAGTCCTGGTTGCACGTTAGGCCTTTTAATAAGCAAAATTTAAATATTTCAAAATTTTGATCCCATAATGTAAACGCGCACGAAAACCTCTCGCGCCTAGTTTATATGACGTCTTATGGTTGCTGCCTACGGTGCATGACTCTACGGATAATTAGGCAGGTTTATGACCGCTAACATTTTAAAGAAAAAAACCACAGATGTGCACAAAGATCTATTCCCATCCAATACCATTTCGTATTAGTTTATTTCCGAATTCATTTTCTATTCCCTTCGAGTACCACATTTTTTTAAATAAAAAATCTATTACTAACGACTCTATTACTGATGTACTTTTGTATGTACACTCAGCTACACAAAGTTTTACTTTATTTTCTAACATTTACATACTATACTATCGTAATTGAATGCTACAAGTCCAAAACTTTCCAAACTAACAAATGAATCATTTCTCTTTATCTGCGAAAAAGGGTCGATTTTTGTCTACTGTTTTAGTCTGACTGTACCTAATTTCTTCAAACTTGTTTTGGTATTGGTTTTAAAATGTGGTATTCGTTGGGAATAGAAAATAAATTCGGACATAAACTAATACCAAATGGTATTAGCTCTTGGTATTGGATGGGAATAGATTTGCACAAACATCCAACAATGACGTTCATACCTATAAAAAGGTTTTTATTGTGTTATTTTTCAATTTTTTTAGTACAACTCAACTGTGGGAGGCTTCTCTCAAGTCTTCCAGACACTCCTATGCAAACTCTAATTAGATCTTGTGGTTAGCTCTTCTTGCCATAAGCAGCGGTTTTCAGTCACCAAAGTGACGAGATGAAGATCTTGCGCAGCTGTGTCACCTACGCATGCGGCTGAAGTGACCTGCTTGAATAAACTTAGACCCGAAAAAATAAAGTCACTGAACGTTATTATTTTGTTTTTTCCATAGTAATTTAAAGTAGGTAACCCATTTGATGGGAATCGGCCACAGTCACCTAGGGACATATGAAATACAAAAACAGGAATATAAAAACAGAGACATTTTATTTGCATTGCCATCCTATAGTTCATTTTTCTTAAGTTGTATCATTTGGTACACAAATTTTGCAACTTATATTAAGATTTCTAGGTAATGTATGTGTCTCTGAAGTATTTTTTCTATAATTTATGCCTTTTGTGTATTACACAAAGATCAAGACGATTATGTTTAACTTAAACTGTATGATTTATGTTGTTGTTTGTTTACCAAATTGGTTTAAAAGAAATACCCTATAGGAACAAAGTTGAGAAATGCTGCTGCCCGCGGCTCCGCCCACCATAATGATGAAATCATACAAACTTTCAACACCCTTTACGGGGGCAGTTTCCTAAAATCCTTTCTCAGCGACGTTTCCTACTCATAATCTTCCTTTTTTGCCAAACGTTTTCATAGGTTCAGTAGTTTTAAATTTCGTGATAACCTAATCAGTCAGTAAGTAAATATATGAATGAGTGACTTTTCGCGTTTATATTTAAAGATTCGGAACTATATTCATACCTTTTAAACCGAAAAAAAAATAACAAAGTTCTGCTTGACGGTAACGAATAGTCAAGGCCATAATATTTTTTCAAACGAGCCCCCTTCACAATGAGTACTACTGATATTCTCCCTGGCAAGCGTGATAAGCAGTAGTACCACTTAATAGGTACTCTACTACTTAATAGGTACTTAAGAGAAGTGTTTTAGTGTAATTAGCCTTCTCAGTTGCTCACTAGCATACATAGGCGGTAGTCGAGTCAGTATCCAGACTTACTTGTTGTGTACTTCTTCAAATGTAAGTATCGTTAATTACCTGTTGATATTTTAAGTCGATTTAAATAAACTAACGCGGATAAATGCACGTAACATATTATTTATTCTTCAAGTTACAATATTTTGTAACTCCTTCATTGAAGAGGAAGAACAATCAATGTTGCCAACTAAATGCGAAATGCATTCTATTTGGTGAGGCGAACTACAAATAAAAAACATTATGGTTACGTTCTCTATTAACATGGATGGGTTTGAAGCAGTCTTCTTCTTTTAGGCAGTAGAAGTCTGACACTACCTTCCGCTCTTCCCATAGCGGGCGTGGTAGGTAATTTGATAATTTCCCATGCATAAAAAACAAACAGACAGTGCCACTCCACTTTAACTTTAAGAAAACGTACGCCGAGGCTACTAGGACCGGACCGCAAAGAAATAAATCACTTTTAATAGAGTCAACATCTGAAATAATAAATGACTGTCGGTCGATTCTGTATAATACTCACCGAAAAACTTAGGTGAAGTGAACTGTATTTCACCTAATGTTAGGGATTGACACTTCTTCTTCTTCTTCTTCTTCGTGTGGTTAGTGACTAACCTGGTGTCAGAGTTTTAATGCTGCCCATGGGCCTCTGACTTAGCATCACATGCTGTTGAGAAATATCTCTTAAGCATGCCGGTTTCCTCACGATGTTTTCCTTCACCGATTATAAGCAAGTAATAATTATACAATACGCACATGAATCCGAAAAATCAGAGGTGCTTGCCTTGGGTTCTAACTCGAGACCTATGACTTAGCAGTCACACCACTAGGCTATCACTGCTTTTTTACACTAGTGACAGCTCACTTTAAACTCAGTGCACCCACGTTCTCACGGTGTGATTTTACAGAATAACACTACTGCTCTTTACGTCGCTGCGTGACTATAATAGTGTTGATTTAATTCGGCACTGAGTTCTGCCGAGCGCTAGGCGCTGGGCGGAAGGTTGCCTGTATGTAGCTTGAACAATATTTTTATTTCCAAAATGTTACTGGTGTTTTTCTAGCACCCGATATTTTGACGTCTTCGCTGTCAAACCTATATCCGTACGCATATTATAAATTCGAAAGTAACTCTGTCCGGCTGTCTAACACCTTTTCAGGCCTAAACCACTGAACAGATTTCAGTAAAATTTGGCAGAGAGATAGATTGCATCCCGGGGAAGGAGATAGGCTACTTTTTGTCTCAAAAATATCCCTTAAGGGGTTGAATATTGCGATATAACCGAACTCCACCCGGACGAAGTCGCGGGCAAATGCTAGTTAGTTTATTTATGTACCACATACCCACAAAACTTTATCCTAGTGTCCTTATAACTTTTTTTAACACAAACTCCATATCTTAACTCTTCAACGATAAGTTTCAAGTGATGAATAATGTGAAGTTGAAAACACTTTAATTTATATTAATCACTTAACTGTGTTCAATAACGTAGTTATTTGTATCAAAAATTTAATGAGAACATTTGGTATTATATATCCTACTACTATTATAAAGGCGAAAGTTTGTAAGTATGGATGTATGGATGTTTGTTACTCTTTCACGTAAAAACTACTGTATAGATTTGGATGAAATTTGACACAGAGATGGTTTATATCCTGGATTAACACATAGGATATTTTTTATCCCGGTAGAACATTCCTGTGGGATAATTTCCGACCTCCACGCGAGCGAAGCCGCGGGCAGAAGCTAGTATAAAATAAATGTGCTGGTATACACAGCATTCACCATAAACACAACGTAAGCATTTTTACAAATGCTATATAAGTAATCGTGTAAAAATACAAAACACTAATTCTAAATAGGCCCTTTTTTTGAGTGTGGGAAATCATCGAATTTAAATATCGCCTCCCGCTCTGAGTGGAGCGGAAAGAAGTGTCAGACTCTTACTGACTAAAACCTATCCATGAACCTTCATAAGTCCTTTGTGTTCCGGGGCACTGGAAGGCTGGGGGGCCAACAACCACCTCAAAGAGCAGTATGATTTTAATATTACTTCAGTGTGAGAAAGAGATGAAGCTATACAGGAGGTGTATGCTATATCCCGTTCGAAATGTGAAGCAATTTTAAAATAATACTGCTCTAAGAAGCAATGGTTCGCCTCCTGTACACTGCGGGAGACGCGCTGGGCCTCGGGAGCCACGTAACGACTCCCGGCCACCGTAGACGTGAGCCTGCGGACGGTGAGTAATGGGTAGCTCAGGACAGGCCCGTGCGTGTCTATGTATTCCACACGCGCCTCAAAGACATCAGCATTTGAAGGGGCTCGTTAGGGCCGAAGCCTGCAGGGTAAACGGGATTGTCCGAAAGGGTTACCGCTACCCCGGAACATAAAGGGCTTAGAAAGGAACATGGATGGGTTTTAGTCAGTTAGAGTCTGACACTCCTTTCCGCTCCACCTAGAGCAGGAGACGTCATTTCATGATTTACCACCCCAAAAAAAAATTGTGCTTTACTTGTGAGAGTCATCGTTACTTATACAAAATAACATGACGAAATTAGTGACCTGACATGACAGAAAACTATAGCCACGTTTCGTTAGTGGTTGGTGACAGTCCCATGGCTCACGCGGGCCAGCAACTGACGCTCAACGAGGGGGCCTGCCAGCTTGTACGAAAATTTCGTCCTGTAATTTCGTCACTAATTTTAGTAGTAAAGTAAACATTAATATAACACCAATGATATTATCAGAAAAAGGCGAGTCGAGTGTTAATACAACAATTGATCTTCAAAAACAGCAAACTATCGCACATAAAATAGCAACATTGCAATGTCACGTGAACATGATATTACACCCATTTTTAAAAAGTGTCACAATTAGATTCTATAGTGCTAATGATCCACAAAAGATTCACAAAATATTTATTCAATTTTTAAGTGCCATAAAAATGCATTTAAATTTTGACGAACACGCTGGACGCAGTAAACGCCATATGTTCCGTGGTCATAACGTCAGTTGGCTGTGTAAACAAATGTAGTGATATTTTGTAATTGTTTATAATTTTAAAATGAGTTTTTATTCCACTTATCGTTGGAGTGCAAGTAGCAACAGTATTTTAGTCAGATATGCTAATGTGATTAAAATACTGTTGCTTAGACTTCTACCCAGTTATTTTGTAGATATTATTCTTATCTTCTTTCAGAAACCAAAATGAATTCCGTTCCTGACGACAATCCGGTTTCTGACCCCGTTCCTGTCCATAGTCCGGTTTCTGACCCAGTTCCTGTCCACAAATCAGTTTCTAACCCCGTTCCTGTCCACAGTCCGGTAACTAGCCCTGTTCCTGTGGGTCCCAGGCCTTGCCCGGTCATATGCCCGTCATGCAAAGCGTCTATCGTCACTAAAGTCAACAAAGAAACCACTACCAGGACCCACCTTATGGCATTGCTCCTATGCTACATGGCGTAAGTACCTGAAGTCGATTTTTTAGAACGTTTTATATCACTACATAGTTTAAAGCAAAGTCGCTTCCCGCATCCTAATGTCTGTAATGATCTTTAAAACTAAACCACGGATTTTGCTGCAGTTTTTTTTAAATAGATAGAGTGATTAAAGATGAAGGTTTATATGTATAATAACATGCAATTGCCGTCATCCACGTGGGAGAAGCCGCGGGCAGAAGCTAGTTTATAATAAATCACGCAAAACATAAAACTGTCTTTGATTCCCTGATCGGACAGTGTTATTAGGTTCTCCAAATGGAATTTCTCAGTAGCAGTCCGGTGTTTGGAATTGTGCCCGCTTGTTGGCAATAGGCTGGCCCTCTGTAACATGGGAGATGAACTTATGTCATAATTATGGGTGTAGGTACTATAGGTACAACTCTGCCTAACCCTGTAAAGATACAGGCGTGATGTTGTGTTATGTTAAAAAAATCGTGTCTACATCGATTATTGTAAGATAGTTTACACTTCATAGTATTTAAGGCCCCTTCTGGCTTGCTGGAGAAACGATCTTTTCCAGACTAGTTGTAGCTGCTGAATTAGAGGATCAAGTTGAATGGTGTATAATTGGAGATACCTATATAATTATGTTACTGTTTATTTTTTAACTTCTATTTTAATGTTAATATTTTAATCTTAATGTTTTAATTTTGATTCTAATGAAAATTTTTATTTTTATTCTAATTACGATTATGATTTTGTTTTTAATTTAATGTTTTGTACTTTGTTTCCAATTAAGTATTCTTTCCATCCTACGACAAAAAGTCTTGTTAAAATGTATATTTAAGTAGCTATTTTTTATGTAAGTGTCGTGTACGCCTGTAAGTTACTAATCCACCATAATTAAATGCATTGTGTTATGTTTTATTATGTCGATGTATTAGTGAATGGGTTGTTGGTGGACCTTTCAAATAAATAAATGCCCATCATTAGAATGTCATAAGCTGATAATGGCGATAGAATTGACATATATGTATATTGTTGCAGTTGCGGCCTGCTATGCTCATGTATCCCATATTGCACGGACTCCTGCAGGAATGCGGATCACTACTGCCCCAACTGTGGAGCTTACTTGGGAACCTACAAGCGATAGTTTGATTGTACTATATAGAATAAAATGTTTTTAGAACATAATTTTACAAAGTACTTACAACATACTTATGTTTATTGCTCTAAAAATACATGACGTTTATTTTTTTTCTCCTATCCCAAAATGTGTAAGTATCACTTTTGTCATATACATACCTTCTACTGCGAACCACTGCACTGAGAGACTGCACATAGAGTATCGATTCGACCTATACTCAGTATCTCACACTGAGGTGTTCTTGATCAAATAATGGCTCATTTTCGGCAGTGTCCATTTTTCCCGTACTCCTGCTGTTCAGAGAACTTCAAGCAACAAGCCACCGACAACGCAATAGGCGTACAAAACTGAGCTACATTTATTTAACATGGTGTCGTTCAGGACTATCTCGTGAAGGTCGTGGCTAAGTAATAACAGCTGCACGGATTGATCCTTCAGGTTAAGCTACGCTTGCCAGGGTTGGTCTGTGAATGGGTGACCATCTTTAGATGTCGTCCGTGCCTCGGAAAGCACGCTAAGCGTTGGTCGTTGGTCCCGGCTGTCATTCGTGGATCTATCCCTAAAGTCTGACAGCCAGTCTTACCAAGAGGTATCGTGTTACCTAGTTACTGGGTTGTGGAGGTCAGATAGGCAGTCGCATGTAAAATTCTGGTATTCAGCTGCATCTGGTTAGACTGGAAGCCGACCCCAACATAGTTGGGAAAAGGTTAGGTAGATTGATTGTCTGCCAGGACTATAATCTTCTCGCCAAAACACCACTAACCCGCGAAATTTGAGTTAGTAACCATAATCACTTGAAGATCAATGTATGTATTTACACGCCATTTCAGTGATTTAGCAAAAATATTGTTCTTTTAGATTCAGATTTGAGTAGGCTATTATTATGTTTTTGTTTTTCGTATTTAGGGATTTTAGTAAAGTTATTATTTTTAAAGGTTAGTATAGTAACAATAGTATTGTAACGTTTTTATACTTTTAAGTACTTTTAAATTATGTAAGTTTAAGACCGCGCTATCGCATTAGGTACACCTGTAATGATAGTTGTAAGGCAGATTTTAATAAATAAATCAACATACAAACATTATGATTCTATGTAAATAACGATACGTCAGGTAAATAACTAACAAAATCTAACTAGCAAACCATCTTAATGCTGATGGATCATACACAAGGAGTCACCATTAAGTTCCATTGGAAGTCCGTTAAAAAAATGATACGACTGACTTAGTCCGTTTGGTAAACGATTACAAGCAACCATGGTTAAAAATATCAATTAAACTCCGACTCTAACAAAAAGCTTTAAAATATTAAGCACCAATTACCACAAACATTGGATATATACATATCCAATGTTTGTGAAGGTCAGAGGGATTTTCACTTAGGGGACTCAGTTGGTAGAGCTTGGGTAGTATCGTAGGGATTTCTATCCCACGAAATTAACAAATACATGCGTCAAGCAGCACGGCTACTGACGGACTCGTCTCTTCCTTTTATAAAATCCTATCAAACTATTCTATTATTTTGAAAAGTCGAATGCTGTCAGTTATATTCTAACCGGCCAGCTTTTTTAAGTTCCACGAGGTTTCACTTAAGCTCTACAGTATCTAATATTAAACGGTTAAGGGTAACTTAAAATAGAGTTACCGCTACCCCGGTACATAAAGGGCTAAGGAACGAACATGGATGAGTTTTAGTCAGTAAAAGTCTGACACTCCCTTCCGCTCCACCCAGAGCGGGAGGAGTCATTTAATGATTTCCCACCCTCAAAAAAAAAGGGTAACTTAAAATTGCAAAATGTGTGATCACTGATGATGATGACACACCAGGGAGGAAGGCGGGGCTCCAAAATTCATGAAATTCGTGAAGGTACGTAATTTATGGATGATGGCAATAGGTAGGTACATTAAAACTGCTTGTATAAGTTTTTTGTAAAATATTATTTTAAAAGCAAAATTATTATAAAGAATGTTTGCAAAAGTCAACGTAACGCACGTTCATGCACACGTCAGTCACGTCAACGTCAAGTCACCGATCAGTCATGTCAAGGTCATGTTCGTTCAGGGACGTGACGTGGTGTATGTGAACAAATAGTCAGCCACGGCAACGCCTCGGTTATAAATAGGCTTTGTCACAATGCGACGGATCACAAATACGATGCCAATGATTGCATTAACATCTTAAATGCCGTAATTACCGACACAATATGCCTCAGAAATATTTCTTAACAGCATGTGAAGCTAAGTCAGAGGCCCATGGGCAGCATAAAAACTCTGATACCAGGTTAGTCACTAACCACACGAAAGAAAGAAGACCAACACAATTGAAAAGCCATTGTGCCTCGTGTGGATCATGTTCCGACAGTCAAAGGGTTAATTCTAGATAGCAGTAAGAGATCCAGAAAAAAAATGGGGACGTTGTGTAGAGGCTTGGGGCGATTTGGAATTTCATCAAGATAGTGGTTTTTAAGTATGTGAAACAGGGTAACTCATCATCCGATCAGGACCAGGCCCGTACCGGACGGCGCGTACGTGTTCCACGCGCGACTTAAAGAGATGTCAGCATATGAAGGGGCCCATTGAGGCCGAAGCCTGCCAGGTAAGCGAAATTGTCCGAAAGGGTTACCGCTACACCGGAACATAAAAGGCTAAGGAAGGAACATGGATGGGTTTTAGTCAGTAAAAGTCTGACACTCCCTTCCGCTCCACCCAGACCGAGAGGAGTCATTTGATAATTTCCCAGAGTTAAAAAAAGTAAGTGAAAAAATTGGGGCGCTAAAAAATAATAATGTATTCTTAAAGTAGACAAAATAAGTTTGGGAACCTCTGTTTTAGATGAAAAAGAGGAGCAACTCGTGAACAGACGACGTGTATTGTGTCCGCGGCGTCGATTGATATGTGCCGGTAATGACGTGACTGATATGAGGACCCAATGGCCTACAATTTCTACGTTACCATAATTTTTTAAAGTGACTGATCGGTGACTTGACGTTACCATGACTGACGTATGTGCATGAATCTTCTCGGTCCGTGACGAAAAACAGTCTTGATACTTGAATTAATACATAACGCCTAGTTGTTTGCAATCGCAAGCAAACGCTTCAGGATCACGCAACTCACGCGCATGTTGTCGGAGAGTTCCAAAATTAAAATAATATACACTGTGAAATCTAAAAATAATATATGATCAGATCTTCAATATTTGTGGGTTCCCAAGTAAGCGTCACAGTTGGGGCAGTGGTGTACCGTACTCTGGCAGGAGTCCACGATGTATGGGATGCAGGCGCAGCAAACACATATTCTGTAAGAAAGATCATATAATTGTACATTTTTTTTTTTTTTTTTAAATAAATCGAAAGCGAACAGCCGTTGGTCCCGGCCCGGGACTAACGGCTGTTTGATTTATTTATATTTCGATTTAATCATTTGTGCATCTTTGACAGTCGTTCCGCGTAGTCAGAAGCTCGAAAATCTGACAGCCAGTCTTACCAAGGGGTATCGTATTACCCAGTTACTGGGTTGTGGAGGTCAGATAGGCAGTCGCTCCATGTAAAATACTGTTATTCAGCTGCATTCGGTTAGACTGGAACCCGACCCCAACACATGTAGTTGGGAAAAGGCTAGGTAGCCAGAATGCATACGTAGCCTCGAACTTATGTATGATATTAGGAATGAAGAATTGGATTCAATTGTCAGTGAACTCGTACTGCAAACAGCGTGGTGCTGTTTTTGGACAGTTGACCATAACGGCATCAAAACTACCGTCCAAAATCCGCAGTATTAAAGCACCACGCTTTTCTACAACACAATTTATTTTTTATCATACTATTCCTAAGTTTAAATTTATTGAAAATTATTGTCTACTTTTTAGTTTGCTTTTCTATTAAAGCGTGGTTTTAAGTTGGTTTTAACTAATTTTTTTTGATAAATAAATAGCATAATCAGTAAGTTGTATTTCGAACTTTATTTTTCTACTGAAATAAAGTTAATAAGATGAAACTTAGACTCGGGTGTAGACTCATTCTTAATAATCGAACTTTAACGCCATTTTTTTATTTAATACTTTAAAGCCGACAAGGATTAAAAGTAAGAAATTTGGCTCGATAGTGAACTTGGGGTCTAAAAACAAATAATGTATTTATTTTGTAAAAAAGCCGAAAGGTCTACTCACAAACATAAGAGGAACGCCATTAGATGGGTGTGCGTGCCAGCTTGCATCGAAACAGAGGTGCGAATGGAGGCTCCGCAAGACGGACAGGTCACCATGCACGGCTCAGGACCCAGGAGTACTTGAGGCATAGGGCTAAGGGATACTTGGGCTACTTGTGGCACAGGGCTCAAGGGTACCGGCTCCTCTTTGGGCATGAATTTCGTGGAATCTTCCATATTTTTTTTCCACCCTGAAGCATAAAAGATAATATATTATTTCGCGGCTAACTGAAATATAATTATTAGACTGAACAAACACGCACGCGCATACAATTTCTTACCACCACACTCATAATCACCTCTCTGACCCCAGACCAACTATATTTGGCATTTTTTTTTGTTGGTGGGCAATCATAAAATGACTCCTCCCGCTCTGGGTGGAGCGGAAGGGAGTGTCAGACTTTTACTGACTAAAACCCATCCATGTTCCTTCCTTGGCCCTTTATGTTCCGGTAACCCTTTCGGACAATCCCGCTTACCCGGCAAGCTTCGGCTCTAACGGGCCCCTTCAAATGCTGACATCTCTTTGAGACGCGCTTGGGACACGTACGGGCCGTCTGGCACGGGCCTGGTCCTGATCGGAAGAAAGGAAACCTTCTTTTATTTTTAACAAAGCCACATTCAAAGATTTGCTTGCTACTCTCGAGAATCTAATCAAGGCTAGTATTATTATTGCAATTCCAATACCAAATACGGACCTAGAAATCAAAATCTTTTGTATGCTTGTTTGTTATGTAGCTGTACACGGTGCCGCCATTATGAAACATAAGTATAAGTATATTGTTTTTATTTATCAATGTTTCTATTATATTGCCTACAGTCTCCAAATCACGTTACCCGTTTAAAATTAATATTATACCCAAATAAATTACCTGAAGATAATTCACTCACTACTGTAAGCTACCACAGTGTATTCACTACTGCTCGATTTTGCCTAAATAAAAACTAAAAATAGACACTTAATCATGCCAGATAATTATCATATTCTCAGTGAACCCTGATTCTGTACATCACTCTTTATCGGGTTTGTTTACACTTCGACCATGAAAAAATAAATATTGCACTGATTTATGTACCTATTGAACAAAGCTATCATTAAGATTATTTAACCGACTTAAAAACTGGAGGAAGTTATCAATTCGACCATGTTCGTTCATTTCATCTGCCTGCCTAGCCTTTTCCCAACTATGTTGGGCTTCTGACAACCCATAACGACTGTCAAAGATGCACAAATTATAGTCGAAACCAAAGGCTTAACGTGATTCGAATATGTTTGCGATAAATTTCAAAAACAATAAAACTATTTACTACTACATTTCAGTTAAACTTCAATTAGAATATAAATTTATTTAAAAATTAAAAAAACGCGCGTTCTTCCTCTGTCCTATCAAAAATTAACTTTGCAGTGCCCAACAGGGTCCATAATTGATTCAATGTTTTAACATACCAACTTATATGTACACATTATGGAATGCAATAAAGTATTGAGTATTGATTTCGAAATTTCTTTTCTTATTTGAGAGGGAATATTTTTTTTTCAGATTAGTCCCATAAAAATTTGGTCAATTTCAAAAAAAATTCAGCTGTTCCCTACATTTATGTTCGTATAACTCGTCAAAATGTAAGGAACAGCTGATTTTTTTTTTCGCAATTTTAGGTTTGGTCCCATAGTAAAAGTTGTTCATAATGAAGCGTACAATGACGTCTTAAGAGGTTTCTGGTGTTTTACAAATAACCCTGTATATTATATTGTTATTAGTTATTGTTTTATTGATATTTACCATGATGATATTCCAAAATTGTGTTGGTATGGTTTGCCGCCATTTTGTAATTTGCATGCCTCGAGGCGTAATATGGTCGGAACTGTACTCTTCTGCTAACAACCTAATGTAATTTACCCTAATTAGCAAATAAATGATTTTGAATATATTATTTTTCACTTTGTGTGTTGTTTTGTAATAATCTTTTACCTCCAAGTGTTCAAGGCCCCGCTTCTCATGCATTAGGTTGTGGGTTCTAATCCATAAAGTACCAATGTGAACATTTCAGTTCATAATATACTTTTTGATCTTGTACATAAATATCGGTGAAGGAAACCATCGTGAAAAAGGGACTGATAGTTAACTAGCTTTTGCCAGCGGCTTCGCCCGCGTGTATGTAGGAAATTATCCCACGGGAACCGTACATTTTCCGGGATAAAGTGTATATGCTATTCCAGACTAGACTCAATTCTATTTCTTGTGATGATTTGACTTTAACTTTGACTTAGACTATAATCTATCTTTGTGCCAAATTTCATCCAGATCCGTTAAGTAGCTTTTGAGTTTATTCGTTACAACCATACTTACATACATACAAATCTTTCATATTTCTAATATTAGTATAGATATTTATATAGACTAGCTGCTGCCTGCGGCTTCGCCCGCGTCACTGTTGAATTTACATAATAAATTTCCCCTATTTCATGCCTTTATGGAGAGAGTTTCCTAAAACCCTTTCTTGCTGATGTCTCCAACGCATAATCTACATCTGTACCATTATTCCATCTTAGTAGATCCAGTAGTTTTTGGCATTTCGTAATTATGTAATCAGAGAGTGAATGTATGAATGAGTGACCTTTTACTTTTTAGGGTTCAATGGGTGAACCCTTATGGTGCGACTCAGTCCGTATATCTATCTGTCCGTCTGTCAGAGCTGGATAACTCAATAACTACTAATGCTCTTAACCCAAAATTTGGAATAGTTTCAGATGACGTTTGTCCAACTATTTTGCAAATAAGAAATAAATAAAAATATGTTTTTATTTGCAACTAGCTTTTGCCAGCGGCTTCGCCCGCGTGTATGTAGGAATTTAGCCCACGGGAACCGTACATTTTTCCGGGATAGCTAATATTATGCTATTCCAGACATTGCTTTCAATTTTAAACAACTGTTTAGGCAGCGCATGCAAATAATTCTGTTTTCGGAGGTATTTCTTTCCGACTTTCTAGACGAAAATTGCGATAGCTCGGCTAATATGTATGATATAAATGTAATTTATAGCCTATAGCACTCAAGAATATTGTAGCTTTCTATCAGTGAATTTTTTTTTAAATTGGTCATTACTTTCGGAGATTACCCCCTACATACAAACTTACAAATTTTACCTCTTTATAATATTAGTATACACTAGAACTGAAAGGGGAAAAACTTTCTTAAAAATTCGAAGTGGGTCAACTAGGGCTTGTGGGGTATCATGAAAGAGCGCTGTTTGCACATTCTCATTTTTTTTTGTTTTTTTTAGGACGTATAGTTCTCGACTTTTGATGAAAAAAAAACCGTTCCCCCCATATCTTCGAAGTTTGCATTGACAAAAATCTGAAATTGTTCTGTGTAACAAAAGTGTATGTAAAGAATACAGTGAAAATGAAACGATGTTTCGAAATAGCACACTTTCTCATACATCATCAACGAATGGTACAGAACCCTCGGAGAAAGAGTCCGACTCACTCTTGACCGGTTTTTAGGATCGGTTCACTCCCCTCACAGAGATGAGGCCTGTGCCCCAGCAGTGAGAATATTATAGGCTGATCAGATTATGAATAGTTTGGGAGTTGCAGTGAATGACACATATGAATGACAGAATAGGACCTTCGGATAGATTTTCTTGTTTTATTTATTTTATTCCGTTTAATTCATATATACATAGTGTAGATACATACCTACCTTGGGATTAAAAAAAATACTTGAAATATCAATTCAGTTTAATACAAAAAATAAATAGAGCCCTTGGCGAACGAACATATTCGAGAGCATACGCTTCACTCGTAAACTGTCTGTCCATTCTGTGAAAACTTAGGTGAATTGAGCGTGAAGTGATCTGTCGTTCCACCTAATACTAGGGATTGACACGATTGACAGCTGTCTTTCATTCACTTCACCTACTTTATCACGGTGAGATTTTTTTACAGAATAGCACTACTGGAGTAGCGCCTACCTGTCTGCTACCACATGCCACAGTTCGAGGATCGCGCACACCTTGTGAGACCTTTTGGGGAGACCCCAGAGAAATAACACTGATACATTTTATATTGGGATAAGGGCAGGAGAATGATGATGAATTTTTTTTTGCCACAAAAATAAATAAGGAACGAATAAACTATCGTCTGTAGGTTCCCAAATAAGCGTCGCAGTTGGGGCAGTGGTGATCCGCATTCTGGCAGGAGTCCATGCAATACGGAACGCATGAAACACATATACATAAACTGCAACAAAGAACAGAGTTGTAAATAAGACGAAGGGACATGTATACATCTGTGCTTTCGTGCTGCGCATGCAAGCAGCAATACAAGTACGAAGAAACTGTCACACTTGGGTATTTCAAAGGGTAGTCAATAACGATACTTCTTATGAACTCAAAACAAAACGCGGAATTTGCATGTGATTTATATATGAAATACAACAATGTGACGTCACAGATTTTTGGTATCAAATGGAATACTTATTACCATTAAATGCAATTTACAATTACATTTTCGCATAGTATTTAATTTCTGTATGATGATGGAAGTTTTTAAGACGAGCGGTCTTTTTTCTTTGTTTCAAATAGTCAATTTAAGTGTCGCCCGTGTGTAAGCAGTATGCCACGGCAGCCTGTCCTGTCGCCACATTATAGCCAAAATAGCGGCCAGCGTGGTGGCGGTACCGGAGTTTGGCTTTACGTTAAATAAATGGCCATAATGATACCACAGTCTTTGGTAACCCCAGGTTTAGAACTGCATACTCTACAATTCAGTTAAACGCCTTTCACGACTTTTTCAGAGACGCATTCCATTTTATATAAGCAACATTAATGTACAGAGCCCAGCACATCAAGTTACCACAATCTGTCAAATTTCTTTGATAGTATTTCAACTTTATTGCAAAGACATAAGGTTCATTTTTAATTGAGAAAATTTGACAGTTAGGGATAGCTTGATGTGCTGGCGTCTGTAATCGTTTCGATTAATCAAACTTCTTCTTCTTTTTAGGGTTCCGTACCTAAAGGGCAAACGGGACCCTATTACTAGGACACCGCTGTTCGTTCCTTCGTCCGTCCGTCCGTCCGTCTGTCAACAGGCTGTATCTCATGAACCGTGATAGTTAGACATTTGAAATTTTAACAGATGATGTTGTATTTTTGTTACCGTTATAAAAACAAATACTAAAAAAATAATAAAAGCATGCTTGATTTTTGCCGTATGTATAGATGATTTTAGATACGGAACCCTTCGTGTCCCCTGCGAGTCCGACCCTCACTTGGTCGGTTTTTTCTACTCACCAACATAACAGCAATGCCGCTAAATGGGTCCGCGTGCTAGGTTGCGCCGTAACATTGGTGACGATGGCAGAGCCGCAAGATGGACAGGTCACCCTGCACGGCTCGGGACCAAGGGGTGCTGTGGTCATCGTAGGCATTGGAGACTGGGGTTGGGACATTAGGGGCATCTGATTTTGGTGCATTTGATTTTGGGGCATTTGATTTTGGGGCATTTGATTTTGGGGCATTTGATGTTGGGACATTTGGGGCATGGTTTTAGGGGGTGCGCTCGCCATTTTTTAAACCCTGGAACATAAAAGATACATTAAGAACATTCTAAGTTGTTGTGCTGAGTTATTTTAGAATTGCGATCTTCCAACTGTGCGGTGCCTTTTGGCTTTATGCGACCAAAGATGATCATATACCGAAGGTTCAGAATTACGTACACATTCATAGTGGTTACCATAGATTCAGTAGGTACAGACGCCAGCACATCAAGCTATCCCTAACTGTCAAATTTCCTCAATTAAAAATGAACCTTATGTGTTAAAGAAATTTGACAGATTGTGGAAACCTGATGTGCTGGCCTCTGTACATAATTCTGAACCTCCTTCCTTCCTGCGGTTTCATAGAAAAGTGAAATACCTGCGCAGTGAAAGTAAATGGAACGGCAAATTTTACTTTTAATAATCGAAGAATAATAAAAAAAAAAAATGTTATTTATTACTTTTACATTGTACATAAAACACTTAAATTTTAACAACTATGCTTTAGAACAGCGTAAGTGTTTTCGATGAACTCTGGCACCCAATGTAAGATTTAACTTGTGTTTAGGGTGCCAGCGTCCTCGCCTACCAATTAGACATAACGTAGCAGTAGTTGTTACACAATCAATCATCATTATGTACTAAAACCAACTATTTATTTCGTAAAGCAACTATTGGGCTGTATGTTTATATACTACTTTGTAAGTACGTGTGTGTAAATATGCGTGTGTGTGAGTGTGCTTGTGTGTGAGTGTGCGTGTGTTTGAGTGCGCGTGTGTGTGAGTGTGCGTGTGTGTGTAATTAATAGTCATAAATATACTAGAACGTTACCCTATTTCGTTTAAGCGATCGATATTTGGAGTAAATCTTCAGTGTTACAATAATTTAGGGTTAGTAGCCAGTTCGAAACCTCGGCCTTACATTTACTTAGGCACATAGGAGCAATGGCGCAGACTTTATTTATTTTGTTATAGAGGTGGTTTGACAGCACATCATAATGACGCTGAGCAAGGGCCGTCCTACATCCGTGTGTTGGGCATACTTCAAAGTACCTGCGTTTTTTGGTAGCATTTGGGTCATGTAGCACTGAGGGGTGCTTACGTAGAATTGTGCCGAGAACGAAGAGCTGTCTCACAGTGAGGACCTGGCATTCGGTGTATACTGCCGAGGTGGGATATCTAAATGGTTCAGAGGTCATAACCTTGAGGACAGCTCTTTGTGCACGTTCCAGAGGGAGGAGGGTTGTTTTGGTGGTTCCACCCCACACAGTGATGCAGTAGTTTATTATGCTTTGGCATAAGGCATAATAAACGGTCTTAATTGTCTTTTAGTTTGCAGAGTGCCTTAATTTTTTAAATATAAATATGCATTTGCGAACTCGTGATAAAAGGGTACTAATCTGAAGTTTCCAGCTCAGTGAGCTGTCTATATAGACCCCGAGATACTTGATAGACTCAGCTCTTGTGAGTTGAGGACAGGTGCATTGTAAAGAGGAAAGGCTAAGTGAGCAAGTATGAGCTCTAAGCATCATTGAGTCAGCCGGAGGGAGTTTGGCAGGTTGCAAGGAAAAAGGTAGGTATACTGTTTTCTTTAGATTTAAGGTTAGGATGTTATTTGACAACCATTTCATCACGGAGTTAAGAGCGTGTTCCGCGTGTTTAACAGTCTCTGGCCAATCACTACCATGAAGAATTAGGGCTGTATCATCTGCATAGGTGAAGATCGAACAGTTCGTTACAGACAATTGGCAAAGATTATTAATATAAATTAGGAACAGGGTAGGTCCTAGGATTGAGCCTTGAGGAACACCAAAGCTTAGTGGTTTGGTGTCACTAATAACATTATTTATTTTAACGCACTGGGTCCTGTCACACAGATAATCCTGGAAGATTTTTAGGGCATGTCCACGAATGCCAGTAGCTTCGAGCTTATTTAAAAGGTGGGGAACAGACACAGTGTCAAATGCCTTGGAGAGGTCTAAGAAAATGCCCAGGCATTTCATTTTACTATCTAGTTTAGTTACTACATGATCTACCAAGGCAGCAACAGCATTTTCAGTCGACCTGCCCCCTCTAAAACCGTACTGACTATGACTTAGTAATTTGTGTGACTCAAGAAAATTTTACTAGTCTTTTATTAAGGATTTTTTCTAATATCTTAGAAATGGCAGGGAGAACTGAGATTGGTCTGTAATTATCTGTCATTACAACGCATATAGGTTCAAAATCAAGCACTGGTAACCTGCTTCGCGTCGATAACCCTTCCACCCTGAATACTTCGGATCTCTTGCAGAACCCAGATGTAGCGTGTATTACGCGCACGAAACGTCTTTTTATCTATACCCTTTTTTTTTTAAGGCTGGGAAATCATCCAATGACTGCTCCCGCTCTGGGTGGAGCGGAGTGTCAGACTCTTACTGACTAAAACCCATCCATGTTCCTTCCGTAGCCCTTTATGTTCCAGGGTAGCGGTAACCCTTTCGGACAATCCCGCTTACCCAGCCAATCCCGCTTAGCCGGCTTTATCTATACCCTGGGCTTGGATTCAACATGCAGAGGAATAGAACGGGAGCTTGTTATTCATCGTTTATAACATTGTATACCCGTGGTTCGTTTTGATTTTATAGCCCAGTGGTGTGATCGTCGGACTGCCAAGTCTTGAGTTCGAACCCAAGGCATGCATCTCTGATTTAACGGATTCATGTGCGTATTGTATAATTATTGCTTGCTTAAAAACCAGTGAAGGAAAACATCGTGAGGAAACCGGCGTGCTGGAGAGATATATCTCAATAGCATGTTAAGCTAAGTCAGAGGCCCATGGGCAGCATAGAAACTCTGACACCAGGTCACTAACCACACGAAGAAGAAGAAGATTTAATTTTTTTTTTTGTTGTTCGTTAAAAATTTTGATGTATAAGTACATTACATATTACCTATATACCAACCTTCCTACCTTTACCTACATATACTCCGTCTTATATTATTATTCTTTTTTGGATGATAGGCTGTTTTCTTTAGCGGCTGGACGTACAACCAGCAAACGTTGAATCTATTGTAAAATTTATTACTCCATAGCAAGATAAAGTTAACATGAGTTTCATCTTCATTATCACTGGGAGGAGCAGTGAAGTCCAAAAGGTGAATAAAATTTAATAATAATAAAAACCTGGGGCTAAAGATGAACTTTGTTTAGTAATAAGGCAGTCAAAGTAGAACTAGACGAATTAATTGAACACACACAAACCACGGGCGATGTTAGCCAGGGCGCAGAGAACTGCACACTTTCCGCCTATTTTTGTCGTGTTCTCAACGATGTGAAATGTGTTCCTATGTGAAGGATCATTTTACATGCATAAATAATAAAACTTACCTATAAATACTGGAACGCAACAAAAAAAAACAATTGAGAATATTCAGCTGTTCACGAAAATATAATTATTTCCTAAGAAACGTTTGGTTACCAAGTCACGCTCGCTAGGATCTGAACCTATTGTAACACTACACATAGTCAATAGGTAGGTAATGTACCAAAAACAGGAAAATGTATTAAAATATAAACTCTTTGTTTTAGGTAATACTTTACACTAGCTTTTGTCTACGGCTTCGCCCGCGCGTAGGTTGGAAATTATCCCTGTACAACGATCAATCGGGATAAAAGGTGTTTTATGTCCAGGACACCGGCACCTTTGCGTCCAATTTCATGAAATCAGTTCACACGTTCTATGTCAGCAACTTTTTGTCGGCGGGCTAGTTGGTGGCTTTACTCACGGCAAGTCGGAAGACTTTGTCGGTGGCTCGACATGAGGAACTTATCTGGCAGTTACCGATTGCCGCGTGTCAAAAGAGGTTGCGTCATATAATTTGTGTGCTGTATCTCAAAGATAATTCAGTAAATATATAATAGATAATTCACTCCATGTCGTAAAAACAAAAAAAAACTAGCACGTCGCTACAGCTGAGACATCGCAGCGCTTGCACCAACATGTCGGCGGGTAACACGCGTGCGCATGTTGCCGACATCAGTGGCAACAACACTATAACACGAAAAAAACAATCAAAACATTACTTTTGTGAGTGTTTATATAGATATCTTAAACATTGAAGCTCTCGTATGTATTTAATGCTTTTCCTGTAGGCCGCCGGGTTGTGTCGGCGGACTGTGTTCGCAGGTCGGCTGCTTTGGTGTGTATTGCGCCCTACACGTATTTATGTTCAAGGTCCTTAGCTAAGAATGGAAGAAAAAGTACTATTGAACTCGTATTGGTGAACGGGCCACTGTGAGATATAGCAGAAAAGAGACGACACAGATGCAGTGGGCATGAGAAGTAAAACTCTGACACTCCCTTCCGCTCCACCCAGAGCGGGAGAAGTCATTGGATGATTCCTGAAACCCAACCTCAAAAAAAAAACAAGTGGGCATGATAAGGCAACAGACAGACTGACGGACGGAGTTCTTTACACGTGGATTTATCATACTTATTATTAGTAGGATAAGTATGAACAATGTGGGATTGATTCGATTACCTATTTGTAATTTGTGTCATAAATAGGAATTATAATACAGAATCGTGAAAGTCTAACAGCCAGTCTTACCAAGGGGTATCGTATTACCCAGTTATTGGGCTGTGGAGGTCAGATAGACAGTCGCTCCATGTAAAATACTGGTTATCAGCTGCATCCAGTTAGACTAGAAGCCGACCCAAATATTGTTGGTAAAAGACTCGGCAGATTTTTTTTTATTTAAATAATTATAATACATATCTGTCTATGAAAATAAAACTTCAGGAAAATATAACACATACACATAATTATTGTTAACTTGCGAAACGGGCGAATAATTTGTTTTCCCTATGATTCTTTTCCTCCTTTTTTATATTATACGTATACTAGAATAATAGCAAATTACCGCAAGAGGTATTAATTCATCACATAAATAAAGGTATTCCTTCCTCATAAAGCGAAGCGCCTGGTACAGTCGCCAGGGCATCAAGTTATACCAAACTCCAAATGGTTTTAAACCTTAAAACTTTGACAGTTACGTTCCAAATCCATTGAGAAAATTCGACAGTTGGTGGTAACTTTATGTGCGACCGTGTCAATTGTACAAACACGCTGTTACTGTGTGCGTAAGCGCAGGAGCTCTCAGTTTGAAGGGGCTCGTTAGGGCCGAAGCCTGCCGGGTAAGCGCGATTGTTCGAAAGGGTTACCGCTACCCCGGAACATAAAGGCCTAAGGAAGGAGCATGGATGGGTTTTAGTCAGTCTTCTTCTTCTCGTGTGGTTAGTGACTCACCTGGTGTCAGAGTTTTTATACTGCCCATGGGCCTCTGACTTAGCTTCACATGCTGTTGAGAAATATCTCTCAGACATGCTAGTTTCCTCACGATGTTTTCCTTCACCGATTTTCAGTCAGTAAGAGTCTGCCACTCCGTTCCGCTCCACCCCGAGCGGGAGAAGTCATTTGATGATTTCACACCCTCAAAAAAAAAGGGATCTCTCAGTAGTCTCAGTAGGTACCGGTCGTCGTATCGTCCGAGCAACGACGAAGTCGGATGTGTGTATGGGGGTATGTTAAGTGCTGACGCTACTCAAATTCACGCTACAATATAATGTACACTTGCTTACACAACCCCGTGTCGCTTCGTTAGATAAATGTAAAAGAGTCTATGTATTAGCGTTGCATTAAGTTAAGAAGTGATTAAGCGACTGATTACTCTTGTACACTTTTGTATAGAAGCTGGACCAAGTGCTGTGATCCAAAGCGCATAAAAATCTTTCCCAAGCGTTCAAAGTAAAACAGTATTTTTTTTGGATAGTTCTATAGGAAAAAATTAACTCAACAGTTTTGTATAGAAGTTGGACCGAGTGCTGTCTAGAATGCTCACATAGTGCATTTTGTTCCTCAGATCATCACTAATCTGTAATTTTGGATTACAGATGTGTAGGAAAATAATAACATAACAGCCACACAATGTAATAAGTAACTACTTAACACGTTTTTTGGTATGTGCCAACCGCGAATAATGCCAACTACTCAGCTGTAAGAACTGGAAATATATTGAAATTGTTTTGTTCAACATGTATGTTTGAAAAAGCCACTCTATTTCGATGTAGTCTTTTGAAAACGATATAATCTGCCAAATTATTATTCATGTTCAAAAGTTCTTGATTTTATAGATAAAGTATTTATAAAATCTCGAGCTTTATGGTTATCTATAAGATCGACATGAAAGTCTTTATCAAGTAAGTAGTCAAAGACGCAGCAATCCTGAGGTCTGCAAAAAAATTTTTACATTGATATGTTGCAAAATTCGTGTCCTAAGATTTTGTTAACTATTTTCACGAGCCATCGGCAAATGGTGATTAATTTGCCCTGGATTGTAGTTAATTGGGTGGATCCTCTTGTTTGAAACTGTGGCATAATGCCAACAAATCCATGCTCCTCTAGATATTCTACAGAGTCACGGAACCCTCGGTCCAAAATAAAAACATCTCCAGGATTAAGTAACCAATGAAGGGGCCTGTCAACGCCACTTAAATGATGATTCAAAATGAAAGCATCATTTTCGATAGCAGCCAGAAATATCTACTATAATTATGTCCATCACACGATACAAATAAAAATGGTTTCTAAAGATTTCTGTGCTTTTAGAGACTGTAAGTAATTTTTGAAAACTAAAGTTGGCACTCTTTTGAATGTACATGTAACACGTACCATCATATTATTATATCATGATGGCTTCACCGCGATTGACAAATATAGCGCCAGGAACCGCCAGAGTGCGTTCCATAATCTGCTGTCTGGTCATATCACGGGGTCATATGGTTAATTCCTAAGTACCGAGGGACAAAATCTCTTTCTAGGCATTTCCTAGCGATCTTCATATACCGCTCTAGATTTGACCGCACCATATAAAAAAAATGTTCTAAGCCTTTCATTTGATTCGCCCGTTCTTATTTTTGATAAAAATATTCCTAAAGCTGTTTTAGACCTACGACAGTTTTCTGCTTGTGATGGAGCTTCGTCATAAATTCTTTGGGACTCATCTAAACTAAGTCTAGTAATGCAACTCCTCACTATGTTACTCTTGTATATTTTCAAAATCTATAATATGACTGGGTTGTTTTAGCCATTCCATCATTTCGGTAACTTGCTGCGCATTAAAATCAAAACAGCGATTTTGGCGGTGAATATAAAATCCCAGTCGTTGTCTTCTAAGTGTTCCCGCCATACACGTGTACGTGGTGAAATGTAGTAATTGTTATTTAATAATAATTGTACTTTTGGACTATTAGGTACCGAGTATTATTTCTAAAACTATATACCAAACAAGAATTTGAAGTGTTTGGTGATCAGCAATAACCAGGCAAACCAAAAGTCACGTTTTGTACTTCATTTGATGGGATTGTCCGAAAGGGTTACCGCTACCCCGGAACATAAAGGGCTAAGGAAGGAACATGGATGGGTTTTAGTCAGTAAGAGTCTGACACTCCTCCTAGAGCGGGAGAAGTCGTTGGATGATTTCCCAGCATTAAAAAAAAGGTACAGAGGCCAGCACATTAAGTTATCCGTATCAAATAGTCAAAAGAGGATTTAATACAAAACATAAAATTAATGTTAAAAACATGTTAATGATGAAAATGGCTAGACTATCGCTTGTAGGTTCCCAAATAAGCGGAGCAGTTGGGGCAGTAGTGATCCGCATTCCTGCATGAGTCCATGCAGTACGGCGCGCATGTGCATAGAAGTCCGCAACTGTAACAACAAATATTCAACCATTAATAACTCATGGTGGATGCGCCACAATAGTGTATTTGCCATTGATCGGAAAAAAAACATTGCTAAAATTAAACTTCATTGTGAATTTTTATGTTTAAATTCCCAAGTTTTGTCAATAAGTCCAAAAACATCTTAATATCTCAAATAAAAATACTGTGCAGCGTGAGACGAGGTTATTTGTGGTGTGACGTCATACTTATGTGTCAGTGTCAAAAATGTCTATGTCGAAACTATGGCTTATGTGATCGGAAGTTTTTTGACGTCATAATATGGCCACGGTACATGTTCGTTTCTTGCGCCAAATTCAAAATGAAAATTATGAAATCTAATTTTTTTTGTCTCAATTATTTTGCGGACTTTTTTTTTTATCATATCAATTTTTTTTTCTAAGTGTGTACAGTCACGAGCACCAGTATGTATACACTTACAAACACTTAAAAGCGATTTTCTCGTGGAATAACGATAACTTTGTGATATTATAACCTATTTCATATTAGTATGGGTTCCAAATACTATGTCCGTAACAACATAATATTACAACAAATGCAGAAGGAGAAAATTACTTTAAAGTATCTCAGTGTATACATATTGGTGCTCGTGACTGTACATGTCATTTTAAAAAATTAAAAAAATATCAGTTTCGATCATTCCTGAGGTTGTACTTATGTAAATACATATTTCGCGTCACGAATCATTTTTGATCAAGATACAAACTTACACTGGCCTGCCTATTTCGCGGCTTACCTTTGCCCATCCACCTAACGTAACAACCTTATTGCGTAATACACTATCAATCACAATCTGTATAAATTTTGAGGGATATTGCTAATCCATTGCTTCATATATTGGAACAATTTGTCAGCTCAACAACTTAAATAACACAGTGAATTTTGTTGAACTGTCAATTGAAAGTCATTGCTAGTGTGTGTTACGCGATTACGGAGCAGGGGAAAGCAAATCGGTGGTCACAGGTTCGTCTAAGGGCAGATTTCACAAATGTTAAATATTAAAAGAGAATTAAACAGAAATACACTTGGGTTTGGCTGTGGATGGGTGACCATATTTACCTACCGAGACTCCTCCTTGCCTCGGAAAGCACGTTAAGCTGTTGGTCCCGGCTGTCATTTGTCACCTGTGACAGTCGTTATGGGTCGTCTGAAGCCTGAAAATCTGACAGCCAGTCGTACCAAGGGGTATCGTATTACCCAGTTACTGGGTTCTATTTAAAATACTGGTATTCAGCTGCATCAGGTTAGACTGGATGTCGGCCAAAACATAGTTGGGAAAAAGTTAGACAGATTGATACTTACAGACAACTACATAAAAGCGCTGCCATGAGGTGGGTCTTTATGGTAGCTTTCCTGTCGACGGTGGTGACGATGGAAGCTTTGCATGACGGGCACGTGACCGGGCACGGCTTCGGGCCAACGGGTACAGCATTCATATTTTATACCTGGAAAAGAAAACGGTGTAATCAGAGAATTTGTATCTACCTGCCAACCTTACAAGACTGCCCGTTTTGTCTGTGTTTGCTCACTGGGTGTACCTTAAATGAATGCTTAAATTAATTTAGAGTCACTAATGTGGCCCAAGACGTGAACGCAATTAAACTGAACCTATCTTTTAGGTTTTTTTAATGAGAATAGATGCTGTTCTCTATTTGGTTTAGGTGAATAATTATTAGTGTCTGACCGGAAGTTTGGTTTCGGTTTCGGTTTCAGCCGAGTATCGGCCAAAATTCAAGTTTCGGCGGCAGTTTCGGCCGAAACCAAGTGCCGTGCGCCGTTCGGATAGTTTTGTGGCAACACAACTTAGTCACTGCGTTATCAACCGACGCAAACATTCTATAGAGGTCATGTTTTGATGGAACTGATTACATATAAATATTATTAATATTTTTTATATTATAAGAGGTGTTAAAGTATGAAATTGCCGTTTTATTCTAGTAGATACTTCGAATTGATATAAAACCTTCATGGTTTGAGGTTTATGAGTGAAACTTTTTTCACATGGTACCTATGAAGCTTTTTCTTTTAAAAAGTGTGTGCTCGCGCGAGTTTTTTTATTTATAAGTTTTTTCCGATTACAACACAGAATTGAGCTAATCATTCTTTCTTCCTACCCATACATTCCTTATCGAATGGAACGAGATTGGAAGTTCATTGCGCACGACCAATCGGAAGTTTTCCCGCCACTGCGAGCATACGTCAACTGTGGTTTGGAAGAAACGTCAGTGTATTTTCTGCATTCACCCGCACCGCAAAACCGCAAACCGCAACCGCTTACTCAAACCGCAATCGCATCAAAACTGTATAACTATTATAAATAAGTGTTGGCCGACACAAGTGTGACATTTAAACAAGTGAGAGTGATCACAGAGAAAAAAGGAATAAAACCAGATAGCACGTGGGACTTCTGCTGAGCTAGCTGTCCTTGAATCCACGTGTTTTGACCAGAAGGTTCGCAAGTAAGTCCATCCATTCCTATTTCTCAAAACCTCATATCCCGTGTGCTCAATTCTGTGTGTCGTCCAACAGTTCACCACGCTAAAATCTACATCCCAACATAAAATTAATACATAGCTATATGGTCCTTCGAGAAACCGCTAAGACTTATTCACCATAAGTTATTTGGTCCAATCGAGTCGGATTCAAAGAATCAACGATCCTAATATAGGTCTCATACCTAGGATTTAGGTTAAAATACCTAAAATACAAAGTTCGTAAAACCGCCATATTGAACGTACTTGCGTTCGTACATTCCCGCTCGGTACACTATTCATTGAGAATTACTGTATCAACTTAATATTTCGCCTGTTGCATTAAAATAGCATATGTAGGTAAATATTCAAACCGCTAATTATCGTGAGTTAGTCTCGTCTAACTTATTTACAACCGCATTCCTTTTGTTTAACCGCTTAGAATAAAATAATTATTCTAAGTCTACCCGCTATACCTATTATCGTGAGTCAGTCTCGTCTAACGTATATTCAACCGAATTCCTATGTATGCCCGCTTAGAATAAAACAATTATTCTAAGTCTACCCGCTATACCTATTATTTTGTACGCTATATTTTCTAGAACTATTCCAACATGGAAGATCTTAAAATGAAAGTTAAATTACTTCAAGCTAAAAATAATTCAATCCTCAAATATTTAACATCGCTATACGAAACTTCTAAGAAAATAAATACCACAAATATCGAGCTTCGTTCGGTGGAATCATTTATGGCAGACACGGAGGCTCTCTCAGTAACTCGTCAAGAATTTAGTACCAATTTAGATAAAATAAATACATATTCCTTGCAATTAAATTCTAATCATAATATTGATTATAGCAGTCAGGAATCTTACTACGAAGTTTATTCTCGTATAGAGAGAGTGCGTTCGTTAATCACCGCGAATCGTTCAAGGTCATTAGAACATTCATGCGCTTCTAATGATAACGCTAAACAATTTAAAGGCACCGTCAAGCTGCCACCGATTCAAATTCCTTTCTTTGATGGTGGGATTGACAACTGGCCTGTTTTCTATGAATCATTTAAATCAAATATCCATAGTAACTTAAACCTTACAGATTCTCAACGTGTGCAGTATTTGATAGGTAATTTAAAGGGAAACGCATTGCAAATTACCGCCGGAATAATTCCCTCAGGTGATAACTATACCGCTATCTGGAACAGTTTAGTTCAAAAGTACCAAGATAAACGAGCACTAGGCTCACATTACATGTCTAACATATTAAACCCGCAATTAATAACATAACTCCGCATCTTTAAATGTTTTCATTGAAAGTTTTCACGCGTCCGTTTCTGCTTTAGAACAATTACAAATTAAAGATTTAAAGGATTTCATTTTGCTTAATTTAGCTTTGAAAAAATTAGACCCCGCAATCGTAAATTTATTCGAAACGCATATGAGAGATGAGGAAATTCCTACTTATACGGATTTCGTAGAATTTATAAAATCGCAAGTTAAAATATTGGATCGCACTATTTCATCTCGAACCGCGTTAGTGAGTAACAACCCTAATAAAAATAATCCTTCTCGTAATCAGTCACGTAATAGTACAGTACATACTTTTGTTGCTTGCGATAATAATCAAAGTTGTTTGTATTGCAGTAAAGTTGATCATTGTAAACTTTACACTTGTCCAGCCTTTCAGTCCCTCTCAGCCAGTTCGCGTTTGGATTTTATTAAAAACAAACGTGGATGTGTAAACTGTCTTAGTGTATCGCACACTGCTTCACAGTGTAAATCTATACATAACTGTAGGGCGTGTAACAAAAGACATCATTCGCTTTTACATTTAGAACACAGCTCGTCGCAGCCGGTTTCGACTGACGCTGACGTCACTAGATCCACTAGTTCGCAGCAGGTGGCGCTGTGTGCGTCCGCTCGTCTTAATAATGTAAACAAACCGCTTAATACGGTACTGCTTTCTACTGCCCGAGTCTATTAATATTAATAATAATAATAATAATCTTTATTTAAAACAAAATTTTATGTTGTTAATTGTTGGCCTGAAAATCAGTAGAACCAAAACGGAGTACATGTTCTGCGATTTCGGCGGTCTCTCCAGTCCTGGGGTCATAGCGCTTGATGGCGCGCTTCTCCCAGTTTGCTCCGACTTTCGGTATCTCGGTTCACTTGTGCAAAGCGATGGCGAAATAGATCGGACTGTTAAGCATAGAATTAACACTGGGTGGATGAAATGGCGGCAGGTCACGGGAACAATTTGTGACTCCCGCATTCCCTTTAAACTCAAGGGGAAGATTTATAAAAGCATGGTTAGACCAGTCGTCTTGTATGGATCAGAGTGTTGGGCCACAAAAGGAATGAATGAAAGACAATTGCATGCAGCTGAGATGAGAATGCTAAGAGGGATGTGTGGTGTTACCCGAATGGATAGAATACGGAATGAGTATATAAGAGGAAGTCTGAAAGTGACACCGGTGACTGAAAAGTTGTGTGGAAATCGGTTGTCATGGTATGGGCATGTTATGCGGAGGAATGAGGAAAATGTTGTCAGGAAAGTTGTGAGCATGAATGTGGATGGCTATACAAGTAGAGGGAGACCAAAGAAACGATGGATGGATTGTGTGAAAGATGATATGGCTAGGAAGGGAGTAACTACCGAGATGACGACTAATAGAGAAGTATGGAAGAAAGAGACATGTTGCGCCGACCCCAAATGAGTTGGGATAAGGGCAGGAGAATGATGATGATTTAAAACAAAATGCTTCATACAATTAATTGTGTTTGGAGCCTCCTTTTAGGCAAACAATGCCTGTGTTAGGAGACTCCACTCCTCCATATCTTAGATATAAGTTACATAATATTACAGCATATTGTTATTATTTAATCTAATATCTTGAGTATGTAACATTGAAGCGTGGTGTGCATTTGTTAAGTGTGCTGTTTGTGTACGATGTAGTGTGGTTTGGTGTGAGTTGATGAGAATGTGCGGTGTGGTGTGTGGTGTGGTGCAGAATGTGGTGTGGTGCAGTGTGATGTGGTGTGGTGTGGTGTGATGTGGTGTGGTGTGGTGTGTGGAGTGGTGTGGTGTGGTGTGGTGTGGTGTGGTGTGGTGTGGTGTGGTGTGGTGTGGTGTCGTGTGGTGTGGTGTGGTGTGGTGTGGTGTGGTGTGGTGTGGTGTGGTGTGGTGTGGTGTGGTGTGGTGAGGTGAGGTGAGGTGTGGTGAGGTGTAGTATAGTGTGTGGTGTAGAGTGAGGTGTGTTTCGTAATAGTGTGTGAATAATTTACTCATGATAAACCAGAAGAGCTTCCGTATCCTCATAACTAAGATACCTAATCCAATTTGTTATCGTTTTTTTACAGTCGTGTTTGTTTTTATTGAGTACATATATGTATTTATTAATCCTGTTGTATATTTGAGCTGAAAGATGGTAAAATTGTCTGCTACTAAATTTGGTTTTACATTGGGGAACAACTGCAATAATATCCTTTCTCCTTTTGTGTTTCTTATTCATACGATAAGGGAGGGTTTTATGTTTTTTTAGAACCGTTTGGGTTATGTACAGTTTTCTGACTGAGAGTAAGTTGCTGATTTCGTATAGGTTTTTAGTAGAATATCTTTTATTTTTAAAATACATAACCTTTATAAGTGCTCGTTGAGCACGTTCCACGTCCAAAAATCTAGTTTTAGCTGCGCCACCCCAGATGGGGATACAATATAGAAGGACGGACTGTGCTAGAGCAAAATAGATGTCGTTAAGGAGGTTTCTAGGTTGCTTATCACTCCTCAACATTTTAGTTGGGGCCACGTGTCTTAGTGTTTTGAAGATCCAAGTAAGCTTTCTAACCCTGGCAGTCACCTGCTCAAGATGAGGATACCAAGACAGAAACTGGTCAAGAATCACGCCCAGGTATTTCGTCTTAGAGACTCTATTTGCTTTCAAACTCCGTTATAAAAGGTGTCGGAATATCTTCGCGGCCTGTTATAGGTTACGTTGAGATAAAAGTTACTGCTAAAATTAAAAATAATTCTTTTAACATTACCGCTCTGGTTATCGATTGTATCACGGATAACTTACCATCTCACTTTGTTGACACTACTGCAGTGCAACATTTGTTTGATTTACCGCTCGCTGACCCACTGTGGCACGTACCTGGTGAGGTTGAATTGCTTCTAGGGGCAAAACTGTTCCCGTATTTATTACTCAACAATAAAATTATCTCATCTACCGCTCCATCCGCTATTGAAACCGTATTCGGTTACATTCTTATGGGTGAGGTACCCGCTAGTTTATCTAATAACAATTATAACCCCGCTGAATTAAATACCGCTTCATATTTTTCTACCGCGCTAAATATAGATAATTTCATTGTTTTCTGTCTTTAGACGAATCCTTACATAAATTTTGGAACATTGAAGAAATACCTTCAAAACATTTTATGAGCCCTGCTGAACTGGAGTGTGAACAGCTGTTCGCTTCTACTGTGTCACGTGACTCCAGTGGTAGGTATTGTACCGCGTTACCATTCTATAAAAATCCAGATTCACTTGGAAATTCTTATGCTTTCGCTTATCGACGTCTAATTAACTTAGAAAAAACTAAGCTTCGCGACCCTGTTTTGCGCGCTAGTTATAATGAAATAATCCAAGAGCATATCGATCAAAACTATTTAACTGAAACTACACCTAGTTCTGTTAATCAGACTGTAGGTTATTACATACCGCATCACCCTGTTATTAGGAATGATAAACAAACCACTAAAGTTCGCATCGTTCTTGATGCAAGCGCTAAGTGTCATAATGGCGTGTCATTGAATGACTTGTTACACACAGGGCCGAATTTACAGGCTGACATATTTTTATTACATTTAAAATTCCGCTTGTTCCCTATTGCAGTTACAGCTGACATAAAACAGATGTATCTTCGAATTGCTGTTATTGATGAGCATCGAAAATACCAAAAAATATTGTTTCGTTTTAATATCGCTGAACCTATTCGCGAATTTCAATTTAATCGAGTTGCATTTGGTCTTAAACCTAGTCCCTTCCTAGCCATGCGCACTGTGCGCCAGCTATCAGAGGATGAAACTCCACCCGATTCTATTATACTGCTCTTTCAAAAATTTAAAGAGCAACTACCTTTACTCTCGTCTTTAAAATTACCTCGTCATGTAGCCGTTACTATGGGTTGCGTGACAAATATAGTAGGTTTTGCTGATACCAGCTTGAATGCATATGGCTGCGTCATATACTTACATGTCACTGATACAAATGGTAACACACACGTAAATTTGGTGTGTGCTAAATCCAAAGTTGCACCTGTTAAGGTCATATCTCTAGCTCGTTTAGAGCTCTGTGCTGCTATTCTTTTGTCTAAATTAATTAAATTAGTTTATGACACTTACCGCTTTCGTACCGCTATTAATAATATAATATTTAATTTTGCCTTTTCCGACAACGGAACAAATTTCGTTGGAGCCAAGGCTCAACAACAAGAACTACTTGTTAACCGCTACCGCATAGAGTGGAAAATGATTCCACCCCGCGCACCCCATTTTGGAGGGTTGTGGGAATCTCATATTAAATCTATTAAAAAGCATTTATACCGTGTTATCGGTTCTCAGCTTCTTACCTACGAGGAGCTTTCGACTGTTCTCACTGAAATTGAGGCAGTTCTAAATTCCAGACCGCTCTGTGTCCTGAATGAGGATCCGTACCCAGAACCGCTTACTCCCGCTCATTTTATAATGGCTTCTCCGTTAACTTCGTTGCCTGTCGTGAATGTTCCCGAAACGACGAAGTCTCTGACTTGCCGCAAGAAATTGCTTGACCAAATGGTTTGTAGTTTCTGGAAGAGGTGGCGTATAGAATATTTACATAATCTTCAAGTTAGACAAAAATGGTTGAATGCCGCAGACAGTATTAAGATTGGTACAGTGGTTCTCATACATCGGGATGATGTCCCTCCTTTACGTTGGCCATTGGGTATAATCACCGAAGTTTTTCCCGGCAAGGATGGGACAACCCGCGTTGCTATGGTGAAGACATGCAGTGGCTCTTTCAAGAGACCCGTTGTCAAACTATGTCCTTTACCTTCTCAATAACATCACCGCGTTATTAAAACCATAATTTATCTTTAGTTAATATGCTTAGAATATCTTTTTTTTTATAAGTCCGCTTTAATATAATTTCTTTCCTTTTGAGAATATTACATATCCTCAAAGCCGGGCAGGATGCTCGCGCAAGTTTTTTTATTTATAAGTTTTTTCCGCTTACAACACAGAATTGAGCTGATCATTCTTTCTTCCTACCCATACATTCCTTATCGAATGGAACGAGATTGGAAGTTCATTGCGCACGACCAATCGGAAGTTTTCCCGCCACTGCGAGCATACGTCAACTGTGGTTTGGAAGAAACGTCAGTGTATTTTCTGCATTCACCCGCACCGCAAAACCGCAAACCGCAACCGCTTACTCAAACCGCAATCGCATCAAAACTGTATAACTATTATAAATAAGTGTTGGCCGGCACAAGTGTGACATTTAAACAAGTGATAGTGATCACAGAGAAAAAAGGAAGAAAACCAGATAGCACGTGGGACTTCTGCTGAGCTAGCTGTCCTTGAATCCACGTGTTTTGACCAGAAGGTTCGCAAGTAAGTCCATCCATTCCTATTTCTCAAAACCTCATATCCCGTGTGCTCAATTCAATGTGTCATCCAACAGTTCACCACGCTAAAATCTACATCCCAACATAAAATTAATACATCGCTATATGGTCCTTCGAGAAACCGCTAAGACTTATTCACCAGTGTGCAACATTCGATTATAGACGATCAGTTGTATTTTTTTTATCCAGCTTAGACAAGAAAGATTCGAGTTATTTTTAATACGAGTTCGGAAGCGTAACTAACGTGGCAGAAACAGGTCACAATATCAATGTTGCGTTTGGAGAAGGGACTAATGAACGCACCGTGCGATTTTGGTTTAAACGCTTTCGTGATGGAAACTTAGATTTAAAGAACGAACCACGTGGAAGACCGCTTCAGGTGATTAATAATGAATTGAAAGAGATGGTGGAAGCGGATCCGAGCCAAACTACCCAGGTATTAGCGGCATGGTTTAAAGTTACCTTACCAACAATTTTGAGTCTCCGTCTCCTTATTCGCCAGACCTTGCTCCAACGGACTACCCTTTTTTTCGTGATTTGGACAATTTTCCACGTGATAAAAGTTTTTTTCTCAGGAGGCAGTACCAAATGCTTTCTCACAGTTTGTCGAATCTAAATCACGAGAGTTCTATCGCAAAGGCATAAATGACCTTCCTATTAGATGCAATGTATATACATCATTAGTTTGTGTGTAAACTGTTAGTGCAAAGGTCTCATATTTATGCCATCATACAATTTTTTCTTGTATAGCTTAAAAACCACTGAAAAACGCAACCACACTTTGTAAATAAAAACTGACCTTGTAAGAAAGCGGCAACGACCCGCGCGCGCCAGTGCGCTGTTAGGAAAGATACATCGTGTTCAAACGGGGATAACGGTAATTATTTTGATTAAATAAATATGTTAAATTAAAAAAAGAACGAATTTCACTTTTTCAGTACAAATCGGCAATTTCATACTTCATCTCTAATAATAATGATTACAACAAAATTAATATACTGATTTCATGTGAATAATGGGTAAAATGCATCCAGTATTTTAAGGAATTGTATACTTCACCACGCGTGTTTCGGTTTCGCGGTTTCGGTTTCCATTTCGGCCGAAACTGAAGCCACGGCCGAGTAATCGGTTTTGGTTTCGGCCGGAAAACCAGTCTCGGTTGGACTCTAATAATTATATACTTGTAGCAAGTATGTAAGTATACAACGTGGCGCGACAATGGTGACATTAGTTTAGCACACGGGTAGGGCTAATGCCCATTAATCATATGAATGTTGATAGGTTAAAATAAATTGCAAATTCAAAATATTTTTTTTTTAATACATAGGTACAGTCAACAGCAAAAGTAGATGATCAAAATCAGAAATTCAATACTAAAGAACGGAGTTCGCGTCAGTCCTGTGTGGCGTCAGAGTGATTCAAAAGTTTGTGATTGTAAATTATACCAAACATTTACTACTAGTACAGCTGCCATATATTTGTGAACTCCGTTAATTAGTATTGAATTTCTGATTTTGATCATCTACTTTTGCTGTTGACTGTACATATTATAGATAGAAAAACACCCAGACCCGGAACAAACTCAAACTCAAAGCATTTATTTCAAATAAACCAATTACAGGCACTTTTGAATTGTCAAGGGGTCGGTCAGTCAGAAAGATGAAGCTAGTTGCCCATTCCAAAGCAGTAGGTACCTATGGAGAAGAACGGGCAAGAAACTCCATGGACACTCTTTTAAATCAAAATATGTTTAAACAAACTAGGTTACATCACTCATGTTGAAATATACACGTGAGAACGATGCAGAACTTAATAAAAGCGTCCGTAATTACAAGATTTAAAAAACAATTCAAAATTAATTTAAATATTAAAGCAGCAACAAATAGTTGCAGGTCATACAAATATTTGTTCCGTGCGGGAATCGAACTCGCGACATGCTGCGCAGCAGTCAATCGCTCAACCACTGCGCCAACCGTGTCAAAAACTTGATAATAAACAAGCAACTCAAATTGAGATCACCGTATAATATTGGTAATTCGTTTTAATTTCATTGGTGCGAATGTTACGACCCGTGAGCCCGGAACACCTAACCGGAACCTACACGTATTTGTTCCGGGTCTGGGTGTTTTTCTATCTACAGTACCTACGTATGTATTTACAAAAAAAATGTATATAAGTAGTTTATCAGCCATCTCGTTACCATGACACAAACATTAGGTTGCTTAGCTTGGGACTATATGGCGTTGTTTGAAATGTCCAAAAATATTATAATTAAAAAAATATTATATGCTAGCTCGTCAAAATGAAGGGGATAGCTGATTTTTTTCGCGAATTCAGATTAGACCCTTTAAAATTGCTCATGAATTCAATTTCACCCTGTAAACGTCAGAGTTGGCCTCCCGTTACAATAAAACACTTACCAACACCGATTCGCACTCGCACGAAGAAAGTTAACCTTACTTAATTTAATTATTATTTAAATTTTACTATATTATAATAGTAATTACTTTCACTTGGACAACGGTTACTAGCGTCTGAAAATACGACCGCCTCTTCAAAGTATCGAACACCAATGAACACTAATCCTGAATATTTTGCCTGATGCCTTCCGACCTCAGCGACTCAGCTCCCACCATAGTCCTACGTTTTTGTAGATTATTATCTTTTTAGGGTCCCGTACACAAAGTAGACCCTGTTACTAAGGCTCCAGTCGACCATCTCTTCATCTGTCACAAGGCTGTATCTTTTCAACCGTAATTGATAGACACTTGAAATTTTCACAGAGTGTAAAGTACTACTATGGTCACTAAATTAAAAATACAGTTAAATAAAGAAAATGTTTGCAAAAAATATATGCACCTAGGTACAGAGGCCAGCACATGAAGTTACCACAATCAAATTTCTTTGATAGTATTTCAACTTTATTGCAAAGGTATAAGGTTCTTTTTTAATTGAGAAAATTTGACAGCTAGGGATAGCTTGATATGCTGGCGTCTGTACATACATTTTTAAAACGCTGTTATATATTGTACGGTGGTACGGAACACTTCGTGTGTGAATTCGAGTCGCACTTATTCCCTTTTTGTAGTTTGTGAATGGTTTAAAAAGGTCATTCTGAGGACCTGTTGAATGATTAACAGATGTGGTAGGTACTTGTATTGTGCGATGTAATTAGGGTGCCCATAGACGGCCAAATTGTTTTTAGAACCAACTCAATTGTTTTGTTACATCGGTCTTAAGTCGCAACTCTGCTTCAACCTTATTGTTTTCAGCGATTAAGCCTAAAGACTGTGTTGTGTATGAGATGTGATGTGTGATATAATTTTCGTTTTTACTAATTAAGTTGAAGTTGATTAGGATCGGGTTCCCCTAAATTTTTAGTAATATTCGTAATAGATTCTGTCAGTATAAATACAAATTTTAATTTTAAAACCATTTGTTTCAGAGTTCGACATATTGGTTGCTATCTTTTGAACAGGACTTGTAGGTACTCTAAGGCCAGTATTACAGAACCTCACTCAAGACCAGAGCATTACCTACTTAAAACCAGTTTTAACCAATCAAATGGAGTTTTGAGTGAGGTTCTGTAATACGGGGATTAGAGCAGTACAAATTTCAGACATACCTCCAATCCACGGTGAATAGTCGACTGTCTGCGGGTGCCCTACATTTGTTTCTAAACTGATATCATATTCCTAGCTGACGGGACCCACTTACATTATGTTAAGTTGGTTTTCTACGAACTTAGCATTGATATTTGTAAGCTCCCATTATAATACGGGTTGAAACTTTGTAAACAATATTTTGATGTATGGGCAGTTTGTCACATTACATTTATTGTTATGCGAAAAGCTACTCTATTCCTAATAATTTTAGAGTAAAAGTTTGTAACCAAAGCTCCTTGTGAAAGAGTTTATGCGGGGAAGTACCCTCCCACAAACATGCTACTTCGGCCACAAAGCAATATTATTAAGTTAAAAAACAATGCCGATTGGATTTCTACGCTCGGCTTAACGCCGAAAGTTGAAAATCAAACGACGTGATTTTATTTAGACATTAATTTGAGTGTCACCTGATGTTAAAAAAGTTCAAATGATTCTGAAGTGCAGTGAGTGACTAATAAGATTACGATACTTTTATTGCATTTGTGCTTCCTAAGCGTGAGTACTTACTACTTTTTATTATAGGATAAGCTTTAATAATCAAAACTTTGAGGTTTTACATTACCCTACAGGCGCCCACTGCTGTTGCACAAATGATAGCCGGGACCAACGGCTTAACGTGATTTCCGAAGCACGGAGGCGTCTCGTTATGTAAAGATGGTCATCCATCCACGGCCAACCCCGGCAAGCGTAGCTTAACCTGATGAATCGTCCTGTGCGGCTGGCGACTGTCAAATATGCACAAATGACGGCCGGGACCAACGGCTTAACGTGATTTCCCAAGCACGGAGGCGTCTCGTTATTTAAAGATGGTCACCCATCCACGGCCAACCTCGGCAAACGTAGCTTAACCTGATGAATCGTCCTGTGCGGCTAGTACATAGCCACGAGCTCCACGTGCTGTAACTATCTCCTCTCTAATTACACGCCATTTCGCGCGATTCTCGGCAACTCTCATCCAGCCAGCCTGCCAGCCACTCTATAAAGATAGTCGCTCTACCTAGCCTAAGGGCGTCCCTACATAACACGTCTACCCCAACGGTGTTTTTTTATAATGGGCTACTCGCAGTCCAACCTAGCAAGTTGTCTACTGCTTAACCGGGTTTGCCTGTGGATGCCTTAATCAATAAAGTTAAAAAATAAAGAATGTAGTGTCACTATACGCTGCCTTGCAAGTGACACGTCCTCTGATTGGTATATATAAAAGAATTGAATCACAATGAAGCTGTACAAAAAAAAATAGAAACTTTATTTAATATTTACACCTTATATTATACTAATTACTTACTATCAACAAAGTTTGTAGATCATATTTTACATAGGCAAGTGCAAATATGTTGTCAAATAGGTAATTCAAATTAATACAAAAACCATAGAGATAAATAAAGATTTAACAAAAACCTTTTTTTTTCACAATCTTTCAATATTTTCACATATATTTACCTATGTACATATTTTTATAGGTACGTTGGATTCACAGCCTGTACTTTGAATTCTTTATCGCATTAAAATACTTTCGATAAAAAAAAATCCTTATAGATTAGCTAATATAATAGACGTTTATATACAGAGTTGATACGACAGAGGGGCTTTCCATTAAACAGCTTATACTAGGAACCATTTTCAAGCTCTGTACCAAAAATCAATTAAATAGGAGCAGTAGTTTAGTCGCAAATGTGCTTTTAAGTTTTTGCCCCGTTTGAACACGATGTATCTTTCCTAACAGCGCTCTGGCGTGCACGCGTCGGTGCCGCTGCGTTACAAGTTCAGTTTTTATTTACAAAGGGTGGTTGCGTTTTACTCTGATATGTAAGCTATTTAGTTCGTTTGAAAAAATAAAAACCTAATTTTTGGTGCTTTTTATTTTTATACCGTACCGAGTTAATACTAATCACGTATAGTATACGTAGTGTAATTTAATGCGCCTCTGTCATATCAACTCTGTATTACACGTAACTAAATTAACTACTTCTAATTATGGTATTTCCCAACGAAGGCGTTGCAGTTGGGGCAATAGTGGTCCACGTTCATGCAGCCAGGTGTACAGTAAGGAATACACATACAAGGCCAGCACCTGGAAATATACAAAAGAGGATGAATATCGGTAGTTGTAAAAAGTTAATTTTTGACCACAATCATGATAAAAGTGTTGTCATGCTCTCTGATGATGTAAAAATCTGCTTGAATACAGGAGGAATGTATTTGAAACTTGCTCGAATTGTTGAATCCACTTCAGAGTCCCTTTCAAATTCTAACTAGGTCAACTCTAGGCCATACACTTGATATTTAAGATTCCGTGCAGTCAATCTGCTCTGCAAAAATCTCATCGAGCTGGAATGGGATGTCATTCCTTTTGGTGCTTGGGATTGTCACTATAAACAGCTCTCAGATAGATTCGATCAGAAGGAATCGAATTCGCTACATACCTACACGGCAGCAGCTACAGCCATTACGCCATCATACCGACCAATAACATTATAAAATGAAAAAAAACAAATGAATAACTCACCCTATGATAAGGAGGCAGATCGCCCAAAGATGTGTCCTCACTGAAGGACGGACCTCAATATTTGTTATAATCTGATGGCGACAAGACTGGCAGACAATCAGCGCAGGCGCTGAACCCACTGGCTGACCAATCAGTACTGGAGTTGTGACGTAATGTGCGGGCGCTGGTTGCACGTTAATCACAGTGATACCTGGTTCTGGACCCATATACTGCCCTGAATAGGGAGGCGGGTGTGAGGGATGACTCATTTTTCCTGAAAAAAAATGCCACGTTGTTAACTGGGTATTTGAAAGGGTATAGGGGATAGTTTTTCAACTTTAAAAACAAACACGTAAGGTTTATTTTCAATTGGAAAGATTTTGACAGTTTGGGATAGCTTGATATACCTACAGGCGTCTGTACATTAATTTTAAGAATACCCACTATTTTAACCAACATTATGGAAAGAAATAAACAATTGGGTATTTGAAAGGATAGTCAATAACGTAACTTTTTATGAACTGTCAAAACGTGGAATTTGTACATGCTTTGTGTGACATATAACAATGTGACGTCACAGAGTTTTTGAATCAAATGGAATACTTATTAGCTTTAAATGCAATTTTATAATTATATCTTCGCAAAATATTTCATTTCTGTACGGTGATGTAAGTTTTTAAGACGAGCGGTCTTTTTTCTATGTGATTTCATATTTTGTTTTTGATCGTTTTAAATAGTCAATTAATATTTAAAGACATAAAGCAATATCTGAGTGAGAATTCGGGGTCAACATGTCTTTTTCTTTCGTACTTCTCAACCTTTCTAGCCATATCATCTTTCACACAATCAGCCATCGTTTCTTTGCGTAATCTACATCTTGTGATAGTGTAATTAGTGAAACAATCTTGCAAAGTCAAAGTCAAAGCATTTTATTTGTTAAACATAGGTCATATCATAGGTACATGGTATAAAATTTGTATTGTATCACTATGTTTTACCTTGCAAGGCGTACAAATTCGGCGTAAAAACTAAATAAAACTATTTCATGCAAGTATTTGTAAACAAGATAGTCATAATAAGTAGATCGGACATTTTTTATTTTATGCTTCTATCATCTAAAAACTCATTGATAGAGTAGTAAGCCTTTTCAATTAGGAAATTCTTTAGTTGTGATTTAAAACAGTTTATGCTGGTCATGCTTTTTAAAGTATTTGGTAATTTATTATAAATCTTTGAACAAATATTGAAATTTCATAAATATAGAGAGATGGAAGCGTAAGTATTTTTAAACTAATGAAAAATGGTTTGCAACTTTCGGTGGTTTTTAAAAAACATACGGCTCGAAGACATTGTTTTTGGGCTTTAAATGCCATTTCTCTGTTGGTAGAGTTGCCCCAAAATATTATGCCGTAACGAAGAGTTGAGGAGACATATGCATGATATGCAGTAAGGACAGTATTACGATTTGCAACCTTATTCAAATTGTGTAAAGCATAGCAAAATTGATGAATTTTTTTTATCATTTTCTCGATATGTGTTTTCCATGTCATGTTTTCGTCTAGCCAAATACCTAGAAATTTCGTTTGTTCCGTTAGTTAAGTTTATCTGATAATTAAAGAACCACGACTTAGTTTAACAAAACATTAAAGCAACCCGTGTTTTAGATATAAACTGATAAATCTTTTATAACTTCTAGAATGTTTGCTAATCACATTGAAACTTAGTACACTCCGGCCAATTAGAGAATGCGCTGACGTGACACCTATCAGCTGAGTACAAAAAAATAGATGTTTATCAAAGGAGATTGTTCTACGCCCATACATTGTTCGCCCTGGAGCCAACAGCATAGAAAAAATAATTTTCTATTTGTAAACTGCCCTTAGTAGCCCATAAGAACAAAGTTTCTTGACGGACACTTTAGAGAACAGATTTATTTAAAGAAAAGGAACCGATTTTGAGGTTATTTTTAATAAAAGAAAACTTAAGTAATTCCTTCTAAAATCGCTATTTCTGGTTTCTACAAAGCATTAAACTTCAAATACAGTAAAATATTACTGTAAATACAGTTGTATTACAAACAGAAAACAAATCAAAAACGCCAAAAGAAATCACCAAATATACAATGCAACACAAGACTCGGTGAGACGAACCGACTGACGTAGTGACGTAGAGAATAGAGATGCTCTCTCGAAGATCAATCATTCTATATCGATTATCAATGACCACCTATATAATCTGAGGTTTTAATTTAGTAGCCCAAAATGACAGATCAATAATTATGTCAATTGTCAATTAATTTGTTCCGTTTCATACATAAACACGTTGTTGCTATGATTCTACTTCAATTAAATTATTGCTAAAATAAAATATTTTCTTCCCAACGAACAATGTGTAACGTTTTAGTTTGCGACATTTAAAAATAGAGTTTAAGTACTTAAAAAGTAAAAATATGGCTATTGAAGTCGTGAAATGGTTATGAGAACAATTCACTAGAGTTGCGTCGTAAATGACATTTCAATCGTTAAATGAGAGATTTTCTGACAAGTGAAAAAACATAGTTCAATAGATGGCGTGGGTTAAAAATACGTCTTTGTTTTACTGGCTACTGATAACAAAAATAAGATCCCTAAATAAGAAAGCTTATTTGATGTCAAAAACCTGAGACAGTGACGTATTTTTTACCAACGCCTCTTTTGAACTAATATTTTCTCACTTGTGAGAAAATCCCTCATTCGACTAGTAAGTACTTTTTGTGAGTTGGTTTTGTTCATTATATTTTCATCATAATCGTGCTAGGCCATATTCATCAGTTCCATTAAAATGTTCACGGAACTAATTCCATGAAAAAAATATGCATGAAAAACTTTTAGGTTGCACATTTTCAATGTTTTGGAAGTGATAAATATCGAACATCCATTATTTATCACTAGATATTATGGACATCGTCGTCGATATCGATATTTATGTATTTTTGAGCGAGAGCGACACTGTCAAATCTTTTGTGACATTCACATTGACAATTCCTTGAAAGATGGCGAGTTCAGTTGGTAATAAAATCAATGAGGTCACTTTTAAAAACCTATTAAGAATTAAACAGTGTCCGCTTGAAGTTATTATTTTTAAAAAACATATTAAAATGTAATTAAAATTAACGTACACGTCAAATGTTTGTTGGTTATAGGGCGGTCTAGAACAATCTCCTTTAAATCTTATTAATGTAAGTAGTTTTTAATAAGGTGTCGGTGGCCGGAATATAAGTATTTATTACTACATATTTTTTTAGTGTAAACTATAAAATTTAACACACAACCACTTTTTTTTTTTTTTTTTTTAAGGCTGGGAAATCATCCAATGACTGCTCCCGCACTGGGTGGAGCGGAAGGGAGTGTCAGACTCTTACTGACTAAAACCCATCCATGTTCCTTCCGTAGCCCTTTATGTTCCGGGGTAGCGGTAACCCTTTCGGACAATCCCGCTTACCCGGCAGGCTTGGCCCTGAGGGGCCCCTTCATATGCTGACATCTCTTTGAGGCGCGCGTGGAACATATACGCGCCGTACGGCACGGGTCTGTTGCTGATCGGACGGTGAGTCACCCATTACTCACCGTCCGCAGGCCCGCGCCTACGGTGGCCGGGAGTCGTCACGTGGCTCCCGACGCCCGGGGCGTCTCCTGCGGCGGCTGGGACGGGAGGACCTTTCTCTCTCCCATCCCGCCACCTCCTTCGCGAGCATGACTTTTTCGCAGAAGGAGGTGACTGCCTCCCACTCCCTCTCGCCCCGGACCATGGCTTGCACCAGGGCCGGGCGCGAGAGGTCGCCGCCGCCGATCGCCTCTACGAGGACACGGCGGTGCTCTGCCCATGCGGGGCAGGTTTGCACCGTGTGCTCTACCGTGTCCTCTGGGCGATCCTCGCAGTGGTGACACCCGGGCGTTTCCTCCCGCCTGATGATGTGCAGGAACCTCCCGAAACATCCATGTCCGGTGAGGACCTGCGTCAGGCGGAAGGTGAGGGCGCCGTGACGCCTCTCTAGCCACTCCTCAAAGAGGGGCCTTACCGCCACTATCGTGGCGTGCCCTGCGCTGGGTTGCGACAGTCGCTGCTTCCAGGCCGCCATGAGATCGCGCCGGAGGTCCGTCCGCTCCGCCGCAATTTGCTGCGGAAACGGAGTTTCCCCCCGGCTTAGTGCCTCCGCGCGCCACTCGAACAGGCGCGCGAGGACTATCGTCTCCAGATCCCACGGCGGCAGTAACACACAACCACTAACAATGCCAGTCAAGATAGCTTAACACTAGTTTTAAACAGGACCGAAAAAGGAATGAATATCAAAACAAACACCTAAGTGTCAAAAATTATTAATTAGAGCCACAACACTATTTTAAGATCCGAGTTGTTGTACTAAATTGTATAATTATTTTGTCTCTATCGCCTTTAAAAACATAGTCAGACTGAAAAGATACAATAATCAAAATAATCTTGTCGAAGAAGATAATGAAAAATCTAGTGGTTTGGTCCAATGTCGCACAAAATATTCCCAATTGAACATAAATCTTATACTTTTGTAATACAGTTGAAAATCTATCAAATAAATTTGACAGATTGGAGTAGGTTGATGTGCTGGACTCTGTACATATTCTAGAATATTCTTCCTTCTCAAATCAAAACAACGCTTCTTCTTAGCTTAACACTTTGACGGACAGTGAACGCCTATAGACGTAATAACAATAAAACTTCTATTGTGTCTCGTTCACTGTCCTTCAATGAGTTAAGAATCGATGTTACTTTTTAGACTAGTAGGATCAGTAACATCAACACTCAGTAACGCAGAATGAACTCTGAAACATTCTCAGAGTCGAGCTGACTTCAGCTAGACTCAGCTATGTCCTCTCTCTCTCTTTCTCGCTCAGTGTCTTTGAGTTCTCCTGACTGAGTCTTAAGGACAAGATGCCTCTCCACCACGACAATAACACCAAAACAATGCTAATAGGTACTTACAATTACTCTTAAACAATACTACACAAGAACAATATAAATCCAAGTCTTCATTAAATGCGCACTTAATTCTTTGTCGGTCACACGTGACACGTAATATTTTTAGGCTTATCCACTAATGTCTTGACTATCCACGAATATTAACAACACTGAAAAATGATTAAATTAATATTTAGCGAAAAATTATGAATATCTATGAGAACGATACCACTGACGGCAATGAATCGGATAAAAGGATTTGTTGCGTTATCTACTAACGTGACGAGATAAAAGATAACGAATTTAACAAAATAGAAGCATTTTTATGGAAGGCTGTGCGTGTATTGGATTATTTCACATTGAATATGCGATTGTACCTATCTGTCATGAGTCATGACCATCAGTTATAAGATGTCATAGCAGTCTCGAAGATCGGAAGTGATTTTAAAATTTAGTTTAATTTTTTTAATGTTTTTTTTTTTATTTCTTTTATGGACACTTTTAACGTTCTGCATCGTTCTCACGTGTATATATAAACATGAATTATGAAACCCAGTTTTTGTAACCATATTTTGATTTAAAAGAGGATCCATGGTGTTTCTTGCCCGTTCTTCTCCATAGGTCCACTGCTGTCTAATGGGCAACTAGCTTCATCTTTCTGCCTGACTGCCCCTTCGACAATTCAAAAGTGCCTGTAATTGGCTTATGAAATAAATGCTTTGAGTTTGAGTTTGATCATCAATGGATTATTGTAAGCCGCCACACTTGTGGATTTTTCAAGTCCACCAAAAAAATGAAAAGTGTAGATATTCTCGTAACAAACAAGAATACTGATATACGAGGGTTAAAAGAAATTCTAAAATTGTATTTATACAGCATTTTTTTTAAAGAATGATAAATCTTTAAATGAGTCCCGCTGTGGGTGGAAGAAAGGGAGTGTCAGACTCTTACTGACTAAAACCCATCCATGTTCCTTTCTTATCCATATATGTTCCGGGACATCGGTAACCCTTTCGGACAATCCCGAAGCAACACTACATTAGTATTATAATCTTACCAAGGGGTATCGTATTATTCGCAGTCGCTCTATGTAAGACACTTGTATTCAGCTGCATCCGGTTAGACTGGAAGCCGACCCCAACGTGTTGAAAATAAGGCTAGGCAGATGATGACGTTAGTACTATTATTTATATTGTGGTGGTAAATATTTATTGTCAGATGACATGCAGTGTTGTCATCTGACAATAAATATTTATTTGCATAGCAAGAGGAAAATGTAAATTAAATTAACGGTTAATAGTTTTTTTTGGTTTTAATGTACAAATTCTAGACCTAATAAATTGTTCCACTGTTTTAACTAGGTAACGCATCGTGTAATATTTTTTAACACCTTTAATATAGGTAAGTATTTAAAAGTAAGTATTGAAAAAATCGTTCCTAACAAACTTTAAATCGTTATAGATCCTAAATGGTCATTAATTATTTTCGAAACATATTCATATTCAATTATACCCTAGTAGACACAGTTTCAGAGTTTTTTCTTTAAGTTTAGTTTTTTTATTAATCGATTGACGTAAGAACCTACACGTTTGATCTCTAGACTGCCATAAAGGAATAAACATACAAATACATAGGCTGATAAACACACTACCCTCCTTTATGTCGCACAGTCGGGTAAAAAGTAGGAACGTTTTCGCGGGCAAAGTCACGAGTATTGTTTGTTGATAAAACTAGTGAGATTATTTTGAGTGATAACTAGATACCGTCAATATTTATCAATTGTCGTCATTTCTAGGATTTTATCTTAGAATTATCATATCAATCTGGGTTGAATAACTTGTTTTGTCCCTAATGGTAAAAGTATGTTAACATACTTGAAAGGCTACATTTAAATAAAAAAACAATGACTTTATTATTTATTATGTTATTGAAAAAAATAAACTATTCACTTCCTGAATATTTCGGTTTTTTTTCAAAAAAAATATATAGGTAAAAATTAGAATTTCTAGATTTCCACGAATTAATTTTCGTGGAGGCTTAATGAGGTGCTTAATTGTTGTAAATGGGTCACACTGTATCACGTCTTGGAAGGAATACGTCAAATTACAACTATTTTACTATACAGGGTGAAATATATGTAAATATTGAAATAGTAACGAATTCAAATCTATATTTTTTTTTAATAAAAAAAAATTAAAATTTATTAAAGAATAAAGTGAAGTCAAAATTAAGGTTTACATAATTACACGTGAGGTAAAATGTTCTATGTTTAGTGTATTGTTCTGCCTGATCTAGGTTTAATTAAAACCTGTGTTTCAGGTCACCACTTTACAATAAACATTCTAAAAGAAGACAACAATATATTCATTAGAAGATTAAATAATAAAATTACCGCTACCCCGGAACATAAAGGGCATAATCTTATTGCAATATTTATTGTAATTTAATTTATTTTTAATTCTAGTTGCGTGTGAAATTAACAAAGCTTGTATTAATTCCAGACACAACTAGAGCACTCCACAAAAAGTAACTCCGGTGTGGATGCACCTTAAACTATTTTTGGGGCTCACTGTACAGGGTGTTGCTAGAACAAAATATTCAAAATGAATTAATGTGGTAGCCGTGTCAGGCTTACTAGCAATCTATACCTATAGGTACTTACTTACTCAACTTATCTGTATTACGTATGTTAAGATATGTACAATATATTTTTATCAAGCGTTAAATTGCACAATATTTCTTCAGGTAAGTGTTTTTGGCTTTTATATTATAATTTTTATATCTAGTACCTACTTAATTTTATTATATCAATTATACTACTGGCTTTGTGGATGTCGGAAATATGCCTCGGGAACTTACAATACGCGGATCTTACAGATTAAACATCTGCCTTAAACACCTATGAATTATTGGTTTTGCTTTAAGTTATTATTAAATCATCCAGCAAAATTTTCTATAAAAAAAACCAAAAGTGTGATGAAATAGGTTGTCGAAAATCGGGCTCAATTGAAATGAAATGAAACAAAAACACATTCATTATTTGCTAATTTGCAATACTTTTATTTATCACACATATTCCATTTTCAAACATTTGTTAAAAATAAATATGAAAATTCATTTAAAAATACTAATATTTACTATGCATTAGGAACAGAGTTCTATCTACCTGGTTTAGGTTCCAGGAAATCTCCTTAACAAGCGGTTCCAGCCGCCTAACAATGACATCCTGAGACGCTGGTTCAGGCTCTTGGCCAGAAAATTGGCGGTTTCTACAATCAGCACAAAGATAATCGAAATCACATTCCACATGTTAACAACCTCAACTTCTTCTTTGTTCTAGATCCAGATTTTTTATATCTATTTCACTTTCTCAATCACAGAGAAACAAATTTAAAAAATCTTAGAGTTTTTCTTGAAATTGTCGTCATGCGCTATCGTAACATCAACAATCATAGTGCGGCTCGCAAATTGATCTATCACCACTATATCAGGTTTATCGATACAATAGTCCAGACAGTGATGATAGATCGATCTCAGAACAAAGACATACAGTCTTTTCACAGTTATTTTACCACTAATAGCATCCACCCAAAGCAACCTTATTATAACGAGAATAAAGATCATTTTGATTTTGACAGACTCGTCAGTGGCTTCCCAATCCCAACCCTAGGAAATTTAACCTTATTACAAGGAAAATAAAGCTCACTGGCTCACAATGAGAAGTAAAACAACTAAAAAAGGTTGTAGTCATTTTTGAGAACTCGGTTGGCAACATGCTTGTAATACGTCACCTCAGGATCAACGAGGATATATTTCAAAGCAAGTTGCTAGTTCACCTAAACCTAATATAAATAATTTATAATTGGACAACTTGTAGGAAAATAAGTATATACTGTGTGTTAGATTAAACGAGAGACATGATTTCAGGTTGTATACTACTCATGAAAATCAACAACTTTGTCCATGGGACCAACTCTGAAATATGAAAACAAATTAGTTGTTTCATACATTTTCATGAATTAGGCGAACATAAATGTACTGAACAGCAGATTTTTTTTTCGTGATTTCAGGTCTAGTTCCATAGTCAAAGTTGTTCATTTTCATGAGTATAAAACCCCTGAAAGTATGTCCCCCATTTAACCCAACACACTGTATATTTATATACCACCAAATTTTTTTACAAACTAATACGTAACAGCATCTAACACAATAATTATCTAGTTTTCTTTAATTTCAAGCTTAATATTATTAAATTAAAGTACTTTGTTTTATGTGTTAAAATAGGTACTACATTTGGTGACCATTAATATTTATTTAGCTGCATCCTGTTAGACTGGAAGCCGACCCCAACATAGTTGGGAAAAGGCTAGGCAGATAGATTTAAATGTACAGAGGCCAGCACATCAAGTTACCCCAATCTGTCATATTTCTTTGATAGATTTTCAATTTTATTACAAAATATTAAGGTTCAATTGGGAATATTTGACAGTTTGGGATAGCTTTATGTGCTGGTGACGGTACATTTTTACAAACGAAAAATATTGTTTTCATTACAGTTTAGTGTTCGTTATTCAATTATTTTTTTCACATAGGTAATTTTTTTGTACTATTAAATTGTACTATAAAGAAATATGTATAGTATGCTTCAGATTTTAAAATCAATTTGTTGATACTATCTCCGAACATTTTGGCGACAAGACCGAAAACGTTTCAGCGAATTTGCGAAAACTGCGAACACGTTATCCAAAATGTGCTTACATTGCTGATAGTACAATCACATACAAGCACTTATCTATTATTTTCAGCGTAGTGCAGATAAAGTCCATTATCATTATTGATAAGACTTAGCTAGATTTAGTTGCTGTAGCTGCCGATGTAAGCGTTGCAGTTTGGACAGTAGTGGTCTGCGTTGTGGCAACTGTCCATACAGTAGGGGACGCACACACAAGGCCAGAACCTGGAAATATAGAATTAACAATTAGTATTGAGTTAGAATTATCAAAGACTGGGTTTAACCCTCAACATCTCCCAAATCATCATTCTCCTGCCCTTATCCCAATTTATTTGGGGTCGGCATAACATGTCTTTTTCTTCAATACCTTTAGCTATTAGTCATCATCTCGGTAGTCACTCCCTTTCTAGCCATATCATCTTTCGCACAATCCATCCATCGTTTCTTTGGTCTCCTTCTACTTGTATAGCCATCCACATTCATACTCACAACTTTCCTGACAACATTTTCCTCATTCCTCTGCATAACATGACAACCAACATTTCCCAAGTGTATATAGAAAAATATCCCACGGGAACGTACTACCAGGATTCAATAGTCCAGGTAACCTATGTATCAATTGGACAAAGTTGGATATCTGACAAATAGTCTGAAATTAGCGCAATGCTATGAGTAGGCGTGGCGATTTATGCTTTCTCCTATGTATCCCACGACCCAGGGCAAGTCACAAGGACAAGGATAAGCTACAAGTCGACAGTGTGATATCAATGTATTAAAATCACTACCTTTTGCCAGCGGCCTGCATGCCTCGGAAAGCACGTTACGCCGTTGGTCCCGGCTGTCATTTGTGCATCTTTGACAGTAGTTACGGGTTGTCAGAAGCTCGAACACAGCCAGTCTTACCAAGGGGTATCGTATTACACAGTTACTGGGTTGTGGAGGTCAGATAGGCAGTCGCTCTATGTAAAATACTGGTATTCAACTGCATCCGGTTAGACTGGAAGCCAAACCCAACATAGTTGTGAAAAGGTTACGCAAATTGTTTTTTTTTTGCCAGCGGCTTCACCCGCGTTTATTTATGAAATTATCCCACGGAAATTGTACATTTTTCCCAGATATAAAGTAGCCTATATGCTATTCTATTCTGTTCAATAGTTTTTGCATTAATGAGTAACAAACATTCATCCTCACAAACTTTCGCGTTTATAATATTAGTAGGATAATACTTACACTAAACAAAGTAGAATAGCGAACAAATGGGTTTTCGTTGACGACTTGTACTCAACCCTCGTGACTATCTGCTGGTTGCAAGATCGGCAGGTTATCGACGATGGTTTGGAGCCCATCTGAGGACTGACCATCACCGGGATGACGTTCGGGCCCATGTTCGCTTGGTAGACTACTCCATGGACTGGAGGTGGTTGGGTCGGTTGTGCAGGGTATGAGTGCGGTGCGTGTGTGGTCACCGTGACGGGCGGTGGTGGCCCGGCTACGTATGGAGGAGGCATACCCTGGCCCTTAGCTGAAATTAAGAATTTTTTTTTTTTAAATTAAACTATATTTTAGATTTTGCTGTTTTAAGTTCCTGTTGATTTAATAAACAACAACTAATCTTATACTGTTACTAGCTTTTGCCCGCGACTTCGCACGCATTAAATTCTTAGTAAAACAATTCCCCTTTTCCTATATTGTGAAGATTTCCTGCTATCTTTGGAATATCTAAATTCATATACTACATTTTTACTTATTTATTTTTTGCATTTTTACTTACAAAATACTTAGTACATTATTTTGATCTATCTCGTAGAGTAAAACCAGCGTTTTTTCCAAAGTAAGCGAAAAATGTGTTTATTTACGACTTCGCATTAGAAATCATGAAATGATCAGTGGTTCTCTAAATATATTAAGCATGTTATTATACATATAAACCTTCCTCTTGAATCATCTCAATCATCTCTATCTATTAAAAACTGCATCAAAATCCGTTGTGTAGTTTTAAAGATCTAAGCATACATACATACAGACACTAGGACAGACGCGGAAAGCGAGTTTGCTTTATACTATGTAGTGATATGAAAGACTGTTTTGCAACAAAAAACGATATTTCGTAATTTATTTCTAAAAGATCTTATCTTATCTCTCATGACGTATGTACATAAATATTGAAGACTTAGGAAATGTACGAAGTAAATGTATCACGTTTACTCGGATAAAAGTAGTTATTTTTATGTTACTGTTTCAGTATATTTTTTTACATTATTACCTATTAAATATCGAAACATTTTTTTACTTCCTTAAAGTATATGCGTGAATACCACCAACACCATACCTACCATTATTTTAGTTAATAATTTTATACCTGAATATTAGCTATTATTATACATTAGTTATAAATGTATTTGAATTACGCACATACTTATCGAATTTGATGACAAAAATAATGCCAACAGGATAATGATACATCGATAGAGTACCTACAGATATACTTTTATTTTGAGTCAAAATCAAAGTTAACTTTGACTACGCGTATAATATAGTTAGAGTGCAAAAAATCATGGTATAACATGCCCTTATGCGGAGGAATGAGGAAAATGTGGTCAGGAAAGTTGTGAGTATGAATGTGGATGGATTGTGTGAAAGATGATATGGCTAGAAAGGGAGTGACTACCGAGATGATGACTAATAGAGAAGTATGGAAGAAAGAGACATGTTGCGCCGACCCCAAATAAATTGCGATAAGGGCAGGAGAATGAGGAGAGCGCAAAAATAAAAAAAATACTTACGGTCATTAAAATCTCCGTCACTCTGATTCATTTCACTTTATTGGATATCTCTGTTTATCACAAATATAACCGTTTACTGGTTTGGCTGCGAGGTAAGTGATTATACTGAACTTTGTTCAACAAAATTTCGATTTATAGATAAAGCCATGTCGAGCATAGATAACGAGACTTGATAAACAGTTCTATCTGACTTAATCAGATACTTTTACTATTGTATAGATACTGTTGCTTTTCAAGTACTTACGTTGTTATATATTTAGTGACGTTTATCAGATAAATACACTTATTTATCTTTATATTGCTCCAATGACTAATAACAGTATGAAAATATCAATAGGTATTTACTTAGTTCTTTAGGAAAAAACTGAATATTATCTAAATATTTTGCGATTCAAACTTAATAAAATCGATTTATCTATTTGTTTATAGCATATTTTTTATCTAATCTACTCATTATATCCTAAAAATCTTTTAGGCTTTGTGTATTCCGGATGTTATGACCCACTCTCTTTTTTTTATTTTTGTATCTGGGAAATCATCAAATGACTCCTCCCACACTGGGTGAAGCGGAAGGGAGTGTCAGACTCTAACTGACTGAAACCCATCAATGTTCCTTCCCTAGCCCTTTATGTTCCGTGGTAGCGGTAACCCTTTCGGACAATCCCGCTGAATGGCTCGCTCTCTAAGGAGAATCACCCGGGCAGCCCGAGAAAATCGGTCAGAGAGTCGTCTTTTTAAATTTTCTTACATTTTTACAATTTGCAGGTCAGTGTCGGGTTATATAGTGATCAAATTGAATTATTTGCGTCCGTAGCCAGTACGTATTAACAGAATTATAATAATTCAAAATCATAAGTCATTTATTCTAATTAAGCTGAAAATCAGCACTTTTTGAGGATCTAAATTACATAAGACAGTCCCCCAAAACGCCCGCCCTTCACCACTTCTTAGTGCTTTAGCTGGGAAGAAAAAGTGGTGGATCAAACTTCCTAAATTAAATTCAAATTGAAATCATCAATACTATCCACTCTATAATGCCTTGATCACACGTTAATTCGATATGTGTAATCAAGGCATTGGTTAGGATTGCCTTAACTGTCATGATTTCATGGAATAGTAATTTTATAGGGTAATATTATGACGTGGCAGGCAACTGATTAGCAATCTAGGTTCTTGTGACAATCCTCTTTACGGTAAAATACTTTTTATCAGGCGTTAAATATGTTGTATTAAGCATGGCGAGCTAAGTTTTTGAGGCATGCTACAATATCTTGTCGAGGTTGTCATTCGTCGGCTGGGCAGTGAAATTGGAGTAATTATGTATGTGCAAATATGCAGGGTGGAACACCCCACGTGTCCGACCCAAAAGGGGGTTGTTCAATGTCCTATACGGACACATATTAGTTATTCGATTATTTTAGTTTAACCTGCCAATATGTATTTGTATAACGACACTGAACAAACCGCAAAAATATCTCTCGGTAGGAAGCAACTTCCGAACATGCAAATTCAGCTAGCTAGCTGTAGACGCCGAACTGTAGTTTGCAAATTGACACGAACCGTATCTATGTATGTATATAGTTACTAGTTTTTGGGTGGGAAGTCATCAAATGACCCCACCCGCTTTGGGTACAGTGGAGGGAGTGTCAGACTCTTACTGACTGAAACCCATCCATGTTTCTTCCTTAGCCCTATGTTCCGGGGTAGCGATAACCCTTTAAGGCAATCCTGCTGACCTGGCAAGCAGTAGCTGCTGCCTTTTTTTTTTAAGGCTGGGATATCATCCAATGACTTCTCCCGCTCTGGGTGGACCGGAAGGGAGTGTCAGACTCTTACTGACTAAAACACATCCATGTTCCTTTCTTAGCCCTTTATGTTCCGGGGTAGCGGTAACCCTTTCGGACAATCCCGCTTACCCGGCAGGCTTGGCCCTAAAGGGCCCCTTCATATGCAGACATCTCTTTGAGACGCGCGTGGAACATACACGCGCCGTCCGGCACGGGCCTGGTTCTAATCGGACGGTGAGCTACCCATTACTCACCGCCCGCAGGCCCACGCCTACGGTGGCCGGGAGTCGTCAAGTGCTAGATTTCGGCTATGTGTTTGGCGCCATCACTAGCGTCCATCAGTTCCTGTAAGGTGCATACGGCAGGAACACGCAGGACACGATATTAGGTGTCCCATCGTTTGTGGAACAGCACCACATTTCATTAATGGGTAATTTACGACATGACGCAATATGTAAAGCTGACTCAGTAAAACAGTTGTAAAAACAGTCCTTACAAGTGGTGACACAGCATGCCTGGTTAAGCAGTAGACAAAATAATTACGACCACATTTTGAATGTGACTAGAGATTTTATTAATTTTATCTTTTTTTTTTCTTTGTGTACCTACTTTTTATAAATGTTGCAACATGCATAACACCTATCTTGTATCGATTTTCATAAAACATTAATAATTTGCCTAAAGTATAGATTGTATTATAATCTAATCTCGTGTTAGTGAACTCATTATGTTCTTACGAATTGGGTTTTTACAAACAATAAATGTTAGCGCAAGTACGCAAATGAGTGCGTAATGTGAAACACATTTAATAAACTTATTGGCGCTGGTTGTGGATATCTCAAGCGTTGGGTTCGATTGCTAATTAAAAGAGTTTTTCAGCTGTACCTATTTACAGATTCCGTTTATATACCTAGAGTATGGGACCAAGTATAATGCCCTGAGGAACTCCCACACTAAGATCTAGGGGCCATCCACCACCTCAAACAGCAGTATTATGTTAAGATGGAAGCTATGCACGAGGTATAGCTCCATCTCTTTCTTATAAATATTTCCTACTCTATTATAATCTATGCAACATAAAAATAATACTGCTATATAAGAGATGGTGGCTTGCCCCCTGGTAACAAATAATTTATACACAATACAAAACGTTGAAAAATCGTAAGGAATCAATCAATTGGATGACTTTTGGAGATTAATAAGGTAAAAAAGTGGTCTTAATCCATTTGTTTTGACATTATCTAGCAAGACAGGGATACATGCAGTATCGAATGGCATGAATAAAACTATAATTTGTGTTCGGGGAGGGTCAGGTTATTGAAACGGCTTCCATTGAGGGTTAACTTTTATAATTTCCATCATATATTTTACATCGCAATGTGCCCATGTCTGGGCCTTGGCAAGCTCGTGACATTTGTGCCAATCTGTCAGACTTATTGAAAGACTGCTATATTATTAACAGCCTACCATGTAGATCTGTAAAGACAGAAGCGTTCATATATAGCTACAAATTATGTTTAGGGTTCCGTATCCAAAGAGTAAAACAGGACCTTAGATTACTAAGACTTCGCTGTCCGTCCATCCGTCCGTCTGTTACCAGGCTTTATCTCATAAACTGTGATAGACAGTTGAAATGTATTTCTTTTGCCGCTATAACAACAAATACTAAAAAACGAAATAAAATAATGATTTTCCATCCTCAAAAAAGGGGGGGCTCCCATACAACAAACGTGATTTTTTTACCGTTTTTAATAATAATAATATTTTATTTCTAAGTATATGGTACATTGAGATCTAAAATTAAACATTGATTCACATATACTACCATTGCTGGTGTAGAAAAAATTAAATAAGCTAAGCATGCAAATCATAGACATTACAATAAAAATTATAATTAATAAAATTGATTTGAATTTACATTTTTAATTTGATACAATAATAATTGATTCAGATTAATTGCATAGTATATTTTGTAATGTCAAAATATGAATTATTATGTCAAAAAGCATAGAATATTAATTACAATGTCAAAAAGTATGATTTAAAAATTCAGTAACGGTATAGAAACACATGTCTAAGAGCCAAGTAAACATTTTACATTTGAATTTATTAATTGGTAACATTCTCAAGCTAGGTGGTAATTACCGTTACCGTTTTTATAGATAATAATGGTATGAAACCTTCGTGCGCGAGTCCGACTCGCACTTGGCCGGTTTGTTTATTCGTTTTGCTTAGTGAAGTCTTTTAAGCCCTCACTGTCATCCTTGAGTGGACCTTTCACATAAACAAAATTTTTTACCTACCTCAAAAAAAATCTGTGCCTAGCCAACTATGTTGGGGTCGGATTCCAATCTAACCGGATGCAGCTGAATACTAGTATTTTACATGGAGCTACTGCCTATCTGACTTCTACAACCCAATAACTGGGTAATACGATACCACTTGGAAAAAATAGTTGTCAGACTTTCGGGCTCTGATAACCCATAACGACTGTTTCGAAAGATCTACGAAAGACAGCCAGGGCTTAGCTCTCTGGGCCTCTACTTATTCCAGTATTTTATTATTTATCATTATTCATATAATCGTTCAATAAAACAACACACATGAATTACAGATAGGTAACTATCTATAATTTATTTATCTTACTTAAATAATTTATACAAAAAACATCACGTAATCTTGAAAATACATAATTTATCAATTCAAGCTGCCTTTAATCTGCTACTAAAGATAAATCGTGTATCTTATATACCTTCGTATGTATAAGACATTAATTATACAATTTTCAACAAAAACATAGCTGTTACTGATTTTAATGAAAAAACATTTTAAACTAAGAATAAGTATATTATTGTAATTTGATGATTATAATACAGACTTATTCGCGTTTAATTAACGGGATGTGGCAGGGCTGCCAAATTGGTTTTATATATTTCAATAAAATTAAGGCGACTCAAATAATAAGAACACCCATTATGTGGAAAAAAATACATAAGTTAGAACCAGCTAAGGTCTTTCTGAACTACCTATTCTGGATAAAGTCAAGTCACTCTGAAGAAGTTAGGCCAAAAATATGATGCCTACATATTATATAACCAATGAATTAACCATTCATCATCAGGTAGGGTTTTAGTGGACGTAGCTGCCGATGTAAGCGTTGCAATTTGTACAGTAGTGATCTGCGTTGTGGCAACTGTCCAAACAATAGGGAAGGCACACACAGGGGAAGAATCTGAAAAAAGAAAAACAATAATCAGAACAAATTCTTGTAAGTACCATAGACTCTTCTGCCTAGCCTTTTCCCAACTATGTTGGGGTCGGCTTCCAGTCTAACCGGATGCAGCTGAGTACCAGTATTTTACATGAAGCGACTATCTGACCTCCACAACCCAGTAACGGAGCAATACGATACCCCTTGGTAAGACTGGCTGTCTGATTTTCGGGCTTCTGATGACCCGTAACGACTGCCATTTGTGCATCTTTGACGGCTTAACGTGCTTTCAGAGGCACGGAGGAGTATCGTAAGTAAGTACCATAGACATTTTTAGTATCATTTTGTGCATATAGAACATGTTAAATACCCTGTTTACTAGGAACGACAAAAGATGTCAGATATAAACAGAAAATACAAAGAATACTTACACTACACAAAGCAAGAGCGCAAACAAATGGGTCTTCGTGGAAGACTTCAGTTCAACTCTTGTGACTATCTGTTGACGGCAGGACGGACAGTTTATTACAGAAGATTTGGGGCCCATCTGGTTACCGATGAACACGGGGACTACATTCCCTTGGTACACAACTCCGGGCTGGGTGGTCACGGGAGGTGGACCGTATGCTGGAGGCTGTGCTGCAATTGAGAATAAAGAAATGGGATTATCACACCCATTCAATCTGCCTAGCCTTTTTCTTAACTATATTGGGGTCGACTTCCAGTCTAACCGGATGCAGCAGAATACCAGTATTTTACATGGAGCGACTGCCTATCTGACCTCCATAACCCAGTCAGTAACTGGGTAATACGATACTTCTTAGTAAGACTGGCTGTCAGACTTTAGGGCTTCTGAATACCCGTAACGACTGTCAAAGATCCACGAATGACAGCCGGGACCAACGGTTTAACGTGCTTTCCGAGGCACGGAGGAGTCTCGATATCTAAAGATGGTCACCCATCTACAGACCAACCCCGGCAAGCGTTAATGTTTTTATCAACACTAACCGACACCTAAATAAATGCCTAAATAAAAGCGCGCTGTTGGATTTTCTACTTTCGGCACAGGTCTGAGAGTTGAAAATCCAACAGTTCTCGTATATAATTTAAAATAAAAAACACTGAAATTGCTACCCCCGTGTAACATTAAGAAAAAAAGATTTGAAAAAGATTACTCTGGTAACAAGAGTATTCAATTTCCCTTAGCGGTTTTTGTATTTGCTTACGGTAGATATGACTTACTAACATAATATAATGTTTATTCAGCATATTTGTAATTTGGTCAAACTTCGAAAATATTTAAAAAACTCTTACATCTTTACAGGCATAATGGATTACTCTATTCAAACTTAGACAAAACGAACTTACCGTTATTCTGATCCATTTCACGATTTTTTTTTTCTCCAAAATCACTATTAGCAGGTTACCGTGTGAGGGGAATAATTGTACTGACCTTTGTGGAACAATCTATCCATTTATAGATTAAAAAAAACGTCAAACATAGATAACGATACTAGATTATCTTTTTTTATCAGACATTCGAGCGATTTTTTTTGGTAATGTGTATATTCGTCATGATACAGGAAAGCTTTTTGCTGAGGAGCTCGTGGCTAAGTAATAACAGCCGCACGAGTCAATATTGCCCGGATTGGTCCGTAGATAGGTGACCATCCTTACATACCTAGACTCCTCCGTGCCTCGGAAAGCACGTAAAGCCGTTGGTCCCGGCTGTGATTCGTGGATCTTTGACAGTCGTTACGGGTCGTCAGAAGCCCGATAGTTCTAACAACCAGTCTTATTAAGTGCTATCGTATTACCCAGTCACTGGGTTGTGGAAGTCAGATAGGCAGTCGTTCCCTGTAAAATACTGGTATTCAGCTATATCCGATTAGACTGAAAGCCGACCCCAACATAGTCGGGATAAGGCTAGGAAGATTGGTCGGTACAGGAACTCTTTTAATTCAAATTCAAGTTCATTTACTCTAAAAATTATAAATGTGGTGTTACTATGTGCTGCCTAGCAAGGCGAACAAATATTGCTTACATAATTGATAATAGGTGTATAGCTTTTAAAATTTTAAATACTTCTACTTCTTCTTCTTCTTTTCGTGTCGATGTTATTTTTTTATTTTATTAAATTGAATGCGCCCAGTAGGTTGCCACATTTATCGCGGCATCAGTGGCATTCTTTAGTTCTTCCGAGGTGCAGGTAAACGGGCAATTAGGACACTGTAGCAGGTGGGGCATAGTCTGGTCAGAAGCTCCGCAATCGCACTGGATGTTGAGTGGATCAGTAATCCCCCATTTCGACAGGTTGTGCCTGCAGCAGCCTACTTGGGTACGCAGTCGATTGAGAGCTTTCCATATAGGCCAATGCAGATCACGTCCGGGAGACAAATGTTCCTGGGGTTTTACGGAGTCGGGATGGTGGTTGGGAAGGTGGTGGATGCTTCTCTTCCCATAATTTCCTTTTCTCGGTGGGTGGTTTGTCCTGGGTGGGCTGTGTAGAGCGTAGGAAGCTCCTTTGACTTTTCAGCCTACCCGCGGTGGTTATATAACCATACTGTTACTTAATAATATTAAGTAACTGCTTATTAGATAAAATTGTGATCGCATAACCTACCAACGTAAACATACCCCTAATCCAATCAGCACGGTAGTCGTGGCGCTAGGTATTTTGTGTGTGTTTCTTGACATTTTGGATTAGGAATACCTTTCAAAATCCTTCGGAGTGTGATAGAATGTATTTTATGCAATTAGGTTGCTGTACAGTTGAACTCCGCGTACGTGTTCATGTGTGATGTCAGCGCTATAGGAGGCCCGTTAGAGCCTTAGCCTGCCGGGTCAGCGGGATTGTCCGAAAGGGTTTCTACTACCCCAGCACATAAAGGGCTAAGGAAGGAACATGGATGGGTTTCAGTCAGTAAGAGTCTGACACTCCCTTCCACTCCACCCAGTGTGGGAGGTGTCATTTGATGATTTCCCACCCTCAAAAAAAAAATTGGTTGCTGTGCAGTTGTTCCAGACGGCGCATAATCCATTGCACTGTCTGGAACAACTGCTGCATTCTGCATTTATTTCGAATAATTCTTATTTTTTTTGTCCTAAAATATTAGCCACTTCAGTGCGACCAACTGAATGTAGACACAGTGGGCTCAGTCCTAACCTAATGCATTTGAATAATGTGCCCTAGCTCAGTGGCTGCGACCATGAAGGTTCGCGTGTTATCGTTCACAGTTCTAACCTAATCAAACCCACATGGTCGGGGTTCCCAACTTAACTTTAACTTTTCTCAACTTTCAGAAAAGGCCAGTCTTCTTCTTCTCTTCGTGTGGTTAGTGACTAACCTGGTGTCGGAATTTTAAAGCTGCCCGGGCATGGGCATGACTTAGCTTCACATGCTGTTGAGAAATATCTCTCAGGCATAGAGCGGGAGAAGTCATTGGATGATTGCCCATTCTCAAAAAAAAGGCATGCCGGTTTCCTCACGATGTTTTCCTTCACCGATTTTTAAACCTATATTATTAGAGGGGCAATGAGTTTTTTAGAGGATCAATTAAATATATTCCATGATTAAATAGTCCATTAAAACAAAAAATATAATTATATTTATTTAAAAATAATAGATTATTTACAATAACATATAATATACACAATTACATCCATTATATTAATCCACCTTGCAGGTTGGCCATAAGCTGGGGGTACTGAAGACGATGAACTGCCAATTTCACCAATTAAACTGAACGCGATCAGCACACTGAGCCGCGACCAGCACATACAAAATAATGACACCGTCAGCTCTAAAACGTAGTTTATGCGCTAATCGCGTTCTGTGTAATTGGTGAAATTCGCCCAAAGTCACTGTTATCAAGGAGTTGAAGTCTTGTATACAAACAAAAAACTAAGAAAAACAAAACAAACGCACAATATGTGATTCGATACAATATATTACTTATTTTAGTTCCTATCACACATCGAGAGTAAAAACGTCTACAACAGTGTTTGGAACTAGCTGAGGGCTTGTTGTAGATGTCATCAATTTAGAATTGGAGAATTATGGGTGACTCAAGAAAAGACATACAAAAAATGTCCAGGACTTCCAAAAACAACCCTATGTATATTCAGCTTTTATTTGTCATCAATTTGGAGAATTAGGGGTGACTCAAGAAAATACATACAAAAAATTACCAGGGCTTCCAAAAACAACCCCATGTATATTCAGCAATTATTTGTAACCTGCCTAGACTTTATTTTCATAAATTTTTGGTGAATCGCTTACTTCAGTTTTTTTTCTTTGTGTGTCTGTGTGAATGTCGAATATTTTTTTAAATATTTTAATATTATTAAGACGACGATACTTTAATATTATTTAATGCATAGACATTAAATTAAAGTATCTTAATCTCAAAATTGGTCAGTTTTTTACTAATGCATATGAAAATTATATACGGTACCTACTTATAACAAATAAACTTTTTTTATGTTTGTCTGCTAACTTCTGAATCGACTGGACCGAGTATTTAGTGTGAACAGCGCAAAGCGAATGGACAGTGGGTCGTATAACCGTAAACAAAAATCGTCTACTTTTAAGTCAGACCATTTTGATTGATTCATTTGATTGATTATCTACATCTGGTTAGGAGTTTCTTTGGTGGTCATAATAAAATTCATGACATGAAATTTTTATTTTACATATTGTTTAGCCATTAAATAAATAAGCTTCAACTACTATTTATTTCATATTCATACAAGTTTTTTTAAATAGAGTCATGGGGGTATTCTATTCTTGGGTATATCGTTTATAAAACATATCATAATGACTTTGGCCAGCCTCTTCCACATTTAGATCAAAAATATGTGAATATCCTTTAGCTCAAACAGCAAAATTAATTTCGATTTAAAATCGCTGATTATACATGCGAGTTGTGTCGGGAAACCTTTGACCATTTTTTTTTCTGTTAAATATATACACAATATGGGCATACAGGCCGGACGCAATACGCGCTTGAACGTTGAATTGCGGACACCAGCCCAACTTACTATTACGTACATAATTATGCATACCCGGTATCCCGGTATTATGGGTACCCGGTAATCAATAGAACCGATTTATTATACGTGTCTGCCGATGTATTGCTCGCAGTTTGAACAGTAGTGGTTTGCGCTTTGCTTGATCCGCAAAATGTAAGGTAGACACACACAGGGCCAAAACCTAAAAAAAAAACGAATTAAAAGCGCCCATAAATAAAAAAATGAAACACGCTATGCTCTAATTGGCTAGGTTTTATGTCCCCCGGCCACGTTGAAACCCACATTTAAAATGTATTTAGACCATAATCCTCAAGCATAGACTAGAAATAATTGAGTTTGAAACAGTATGTTCGGGGCTGGTAGATATGTTAAGCATATTATATAAAGAACACTATAAGCATGGCGACCAATGCATGTGACTTCTTAGCATACGAAAGAATTTAATAGCTCAGTACTGGTATTCTGTAAAAATCTCACCTTGAAAACTTAGAAGAAGTGAGCTATCGTTCCATTTAATGCTACAGGGACCACAGTGACAGCTCACTTTAAACTCACCTCACCTACATTTTAAAGGTGAGATTTTTTTACATAATACCAGTAGGTACTGGGCTATTAAATTCTTTCGTATGCTAAGAAGTCACATGCATTGGTCACCATGCTTATAGAGTTCTTTATATAATTCTAGCTTCCGCCCGCGGCTTCACCCGCATAATATGTCGACATATTATACACATAAACCTTCCTCTTGAATTACTTTATATATTAAAGTATGCATCAAAATCCGTTGTGTAGGTTTAAAGATTTAAGCATACATAGGGATATAGGGACAGAGAAAGCGACTTTGTTGTATATTAGGTAGTGATGCTTAACATACCAACCCCGAACATACTGTTTCAAACTCTATTATTTCTAGTCTATGCTTGAGAGTTACGGTGTAAATACATTTAAACAATATTGGCATACAGGCCGGACGCAATACGCGCTTCAACGTGCAGTTGCGGACACCAGCCCCACTTATTCTTAGGGCACGCCACGATAGTGGCGGTAAGGCCCCTCTTTGAGGAGTGGCTAGAGAGGCGTCACGGCGCCCTCACCTTCCGCCTGACGCAGGTCCTCACCGGACATGGATGTTTCGGGAGGTTCCTGCACATCATCAGGCGGGAGGAAACGCCCGGGTGTCACCACTGCGAGGATCGCCCAGAGGACACGGTAGAGCACACGGTGCAAACCTGCCCCGCTTGGGCGGAGCACCGCCGTGTCCTCGTAGAGGCGATCGGCGGCGGCGACCTCTCGCGCCCGGCCCTGGTGCAAGCCATGGTCCGGGGCGAGAGGGAGTGGGAGGCAGTCACCTCCTTCTGCGAAAAAGTTATGCTCGCAAAGGAGGTGGCGGGATGGGAGAGAGAAAGGTCCTCCCGTCCCAGCCGCCGCGGGAGACGCTCCGGGCGTCGGGAGCCACGTGACGACTCCCGGCCACCGTAGGCGCGGGCCTGCGGACGGTGAGTAATGGGTGACTCACCGTCCGATCAGCACCAGACCCGTGCCGTACGGCGCGTATATGTTCCACGCGCGCCTCAAAGAGATGTCAGCATATGAAGGGGCCCCTCAGGGCTAAGCCTGCCGGGTAAGCGGGATTGTCCGAAAGGGTTACCGCTACCCCGGTACATAAAGGGCTACGGAAGGAACATGGATGGGTTTTAGTCAGTAAGAGTCTGACACTCCCTTCCGCTCCACCCAGAGCGGGAGCAGTCATTGGATGATTTCCCAGCCTTAAAAAAAAAAAAAAAAAAAAAAAGCCCCACTTATTCTTACGTACATAATTATGCATACCCGGTATCCCGGTATTATGGGTACCCGGTAATCAATGGAACCGATTTAGTATACGTAGCTGCCGATGTATTGATCGCAGTTTGAACAGCAGTGGTCTGCGCTTTGCATGTTCGGCAAAATGTAAGGTAGACACACACAGGGCCAAAACCTACAAAAAAAACGTAATAAAAGCGCGCATAGAAAAAATTAAACACGCTATGTTCTAATTGGCTAGTTTTTATCTCTGTCGGCACGTTGAAACCCACATTTAAAATGTATTTAGACCATAATCTTCAAGCATAGACTAGAAATAATAGAGTTTGAAACAGTATGTTCGGGGCTAGTAGATATGTTAAGCATATTATATAAAGAACACTATAAGCATGGCGACCAATGCATGTGACTTCTTAGCAAACGAAAAAATTTAATAGCCCAATACTGGTATTCTGTAAAAATGTCATCGTGAAAACTTAGAAATAGTGAGCTATCGTTCCATTTAATGATGCATTAAACCCAGTGACAGCTCACTTTAAACTCACCTCACCTACATTTTAAAGGTGAGATTTTTTTACAGAATAGCACTCCTGATATGATTATGTGAATGTAAAAAATAGAATACTTACACCAAACAGATAATGAAAGCAATCATATGGGTTTTCCAGGAAGGCCTTAGGAATACCCTTGTGATTGTCGGCCGTTTGCATAGTGGGCACGTTATTGACATTGGTGTACGGCCCCACCGAATACCACTGTGCTCGGGGACCTCATCCTGTCCAGGGTTTATGGTAACGACAGCTGGACCACTGCCTGTGACAGTTGACTGCGGGTAACCTGGGTTTACTGGCTGCGGATAGCCTCGGCTAGTTGTATGTGGATAGCCTGTGTTAGCTGGGTGCGGATAGCCTGTGTTTGTTGGCGGCTTTTCTTGATTTTGTGGTTGCATGCCTTTTTTTACTGAAATGAAAATTAATAGAGATATTGTTCTAGAAGTTTTTTACAATAAATTGTGCCAATTTTTGCGACACATATTTAGCGTGCGTCGATCTATACGTGTGCCAGGTATAAACATATATTACTTGCTAAATATATTGATATCCATACTTACATAGTCTTAAGCTTTGTGTATTACCAAACGCACAAGGTTGTATTTATTTTATATATAACTATGTATATATTATGTTAGTTTGTAAGGTATATAACTATGGGCCGTTGTAGCCAAATAAATTTTTATGATTGTCTACAAATACTTCTGGTACACTATGTACAACAAGAGCGTGTCCGGCAGAATTTATTAAAAATGTCCTAGAAAATGAAAATAATAATGGTTCAGGATTCATACTTGAATGTTATGTTAATAATACCTCGTCCAGGTTCCTCTATTATCTGTAATCACCCTTTTTTTTGCAGGACATCTTACAGTTCAACCTAGGAGGTTGTCTACTGCTTGAACTGGCTTGCCTTTGGATGCCTCAATTTAACTAAGGCCTCCAGTCAGGGTGTCATTTTTGAGGCCTTCTATCTCTATTCCACTACTTATTGACGATGTCGCGGTTAAGTAACGCCTATATCAATTTTAAGTTTTGTTTAAGTTCGACGGGTATGTTTATTATGTTACAAACATACTAAGTTATTAAGCGAATGGTGTTTTACAACCCGAACTCGCGATATGTAAGGTCTTTTTAGATGCGAGCACAAAATCATGGTCCGTGGCGCGCCACGACGCGGCATTTATGGTAGCAGTGCTTTTTGTGACCTACTATATCAACTAGACCAAACGGGCTCTGTAGTCACGAAGCATGCCAAACAAGGAGTCTCTTTACTTGCTACAATAATTAAATTTCTAATAACATAGTAAAAATTTAAATTATGCCGGTCAGGTCACGCTCTTGTAGTACACACGTTCGGCATTCTAGGAGAATTCCTTTTATTCTTTCATATTTCTCTAGTAGTAATCATCTAGGTAGTCACTCTCTTTCTAGCCATATCATTTTTCATACAGTCCATTCGTCGTTTCTTTGGTATTTCCTTAGTCATAAAGACCTCAACATTCATTCTCCAAACTTTCCTCACGGCTTTTCCTCATTCCTCAACATTGCATCCCATACCATAACAACCGATTCCCGCTCAACTTATAATAATACAATTTGAGCCGTCCGACGTCAATGCAATGTGCCACACATAAAAATATAAAAAATCAACAATAACATTTTTATATGAAGACATTTGTGACAACTTCAGCTAGAAAAAATATACAACCACACTGCTACAAAGACCTTTTGGCACGTATTACTTTGACAGTTGGGCGTAGTTGGCAAAAGTCATGGAATTAGTATGTACTTTCAAAGACAAAAGTACTACTAATTCCACGGTGGTAAACATTATTTTGTGAAACTCGCAAAATTGTCTCGACATGGGGGCGTTAATTTCAATTGTAACCATTGTTTTTTTTATATTGATCAACATTATTTTTAACCACGGATTTTATTACTTACAAAATAATTACCCAGTAAACCTTTGAGACCTTCTGCTAAGACATGTATTTATGTCTTTGCTAAATAAATCACATCACACAAATATTGTAAATGCGAAAGGTATGTAAGTGAGTGTGTGTGAGTTTGTATGTTTCTCCGTCCTTGACGCTCATTGGCATAGAGGTAGTTTATGACCTGGATTAACACATAGGATACTTTATAGCCTGATAATACATTTCCTAGGAATAATTTCCGACAGCCACGCTGCCAGTAGCTAATAATGAAATAAAACAAAAACTTTTTTTACAGATTTATAATTTTTTATAGTTATTATTATTTTTTATAGTTATTGTTTATTTAAATAACGTCACTTATTATATACAATAATAATTACATCCCCTCTTTAGATCTGTTTTGCAGTTCACTGCTGGCTATACATGCACATAACGGCTATAAGCCGTGGATACTCGTCAAAACATAAATATTATATGTATACTAAATACCTATGTATAAACCAACAATAAAATAACTTACTACGTACTTAGTATAGTATATAAGTTACTAAAATATAATACTTAACAAACGTATGGTATATTCCCTTTGGAATCCATTACAATATTGGCCTTGTAGAAGTTTTTACTGAAATTGACTTCTTGCACCTAAATCAATTTTACCTTTTGCAAAAATCTAACAATAAATGTGATTCGATGATCGTAACACATAAATTATGTTTTCCCTGAAGTGTCGACCAGTTAATTTATACTAAGGGTGAGTCGGGACAGCCACGTTGTTGTTATTTGATACATGTTAGGCTCTAATAACGAACACTCGCTTTCAGTGAAGAAAGTTCCACATAAATATGTGGGACTAACTTAGGTCTTTGCGACATTGTTGTGGATGATTTAACTCTGGAGAAATTGTGCCAGTCATATATGATGTACATGTACATTAGGGTATTATATTGTACCCATTATAATTAAAACCACTCAATATAAATAATAAAGTTCTAGTCAGTGTAGCTGCCGAGGTAAGCGTTGCAATTTGGACAGTAGTGGTCCGCGTTGTGGCAGCTGCCGATACAGTAGGGTAAGCACACACAGGGACAAAAACTGTAAATGAAAAAATAATTGTCAGTACAAATCCTTAGCAAAGTTACAAAAAAATATGATTAAAAAGGTGATGGCTTCTTTGCATACGAAAAGATATGAGAACTTTTACACTACAGGGTGGGAAAGTTACTGGCCACTTTTATCGAACTTTTGGCGATATGTTTTTTAAGGCTTATAAAAATAGAATACTTACACTAAACAGAGCAAAAGAGCAAACAAATGGGTTTTTGTAGACGACTTCAGTTCAACTCTTGTGACTATCTGCTGGTTGCACGATCGGCAGGTTGTTGGATTAGGTTTGGGGCCCATTTGGTTACTGATGATCACGGGGACTACATTCCCTTGGATCACAACACCGGGTTGTGCGGTCACGACGGGAGGTGGCGCGCCTCCTGTGTATGGTGGAGGCATGCCTTCGTTCTTAACTAAAATAAAGATAATAGAAATAAGTCTAGTGTTACAGAAATATTTCATAGTAAAATGTGCAAATTTTTCCGACAAATCTAAAAAAAAATATTATTACTTTTCCACTGTACATAAACACTTAATTTTTAAAAGCGTGTGTCATGACGTTTGATTAATGTAGGTACGTTGATAAACATAATATATTCACATCTATGTTTAGAGAACGGTGAGATTTTTACAAAGTGGACCGACGAATATGTTATCATTACTGTATGCAATCAACGTATCGATTTTCACTGCTTTGGCTTAAACTTCATAAAATGAGTTATGCAGCAAGATCCAACTAATAATCACCAACTCTATAATCTCCATAAATCACTACATAGTATAAAACACTTCGCTTTCTCTGTCCCTATATCCCTATGTATGCTTAAATCTTTAAAACTAAGCAACGGATTTTGATGCGTTTTTTTTTAATAGATTGAGTGATTCAAGAGGAAGGTTTATGTGTATAATTTGTCGACATATTATGCGGGCGAAGCCGAGGCGGAAACTAGTAATGACTATAATCAAGTAGTTACTAGCTCGTCTTAAAAGTATATTAACCAATTTACCGCCAACTGGAGTTCTAAACGTTACAGGTAAATGATAAACCTTTTTTAAAACTTACTTTCATAATCGCCATGGTTTTGGGCCATTTCTCCAATTTTTAATATTCCTTACTTCCACAAAATCACAGTTACCTTGTTTCCTTCCGAAGGAAGTAATTGAACTGACAAATGTCCCACGACCTGACCATTTATATATTGAATAAAGGACGAGCACCGATAATCTACTAGATTAATATTTTTATCACACGTTTAGGCGGATCTATCCGTTATCGAATCGTTGGCTGTTGAGTCATGTGAGCTATCTACAGAGCCTTCGCTACTATAACGAGAATGTTGAACATTTATTATAGTCTTTTTTTTTTAAGGCTGGGAAATCATCCAATGACTGCTCCCACTCTGGGTGGTGCGGAAGGGAGTGTCAGACTCTTACTGACTAAAACCCATCCATGTTCCTTCCGTAGCCCTTTATGTTCCGGGGTAGCGGTAACCCTTTCGGACAATCCCGCTTACCCGGCAGGCCCTGAGGGGCCCCTTCATATGCTGACATCTCTTTGAGGCGCGCGTGGAACATATACGCGCCGTCCGGCACGGGTCTGGTGCTGATCGGACGGTGAGTCACCCATTACTCACCGTCCGCAGGCCCGCGCCTACGGTGGCCGGGAGTCGTCACGTGGCTCCCGACGCCCGGGGCGTCTCCTGCGGCGGCCGGGACGGGAGGACGTTTCCCCTCCCCCATCCCGCCACCTCCTTCGCGAGCATAACTTTTTCGCAGAAGGAGGTGACTGCCTCCCACTCCTTCCGCCCCGGACCATGGCTTGCACCAGGGCCGGGCGCGAGAGGTCGCCGCCGCCGATCGCCTTTACGATTTATTATAGTCTGGGGTTAGCTTTTCAGCTTTGCTCTGTTGCATCTCATTGGAGGCCCTGCTGCCAATACTGCCAATACTTGGACTGCCATCTTGGATGTTGTCCGAGAAAAATTGTGCGTGGTAGCCCTTCGCCACCACTAGCCTATGAGTAAGCATGCGGATTTCACCACGAAGAGAAATAGCAGGATTTTTACAAAGTATTACTTCGCTAGTTTTCATAAAGGAGAATGACCAAAAATGTATGGAGCTTGGTCCAAATGTCCACCACTAACAAGACCTATGTAATAAAATAGTCTACTAAATACTGAGTCATTATAAACATAATAAACATTATACTATTATCATTACATTATTTGTAAACATTTATACTAATCAATTTTTTCAATTTCAATTATAACCAGACCGCAACCAAAAATATGCAGTCGGTAAAAAGTTATGACTGAGTGAAAAGTTATATTTTTTGCGTTTGTATGCGAAAAATATCGTAAATATCATTCTGCTCATTGGAATTTTGAACAAATCTACGCATGTCGTGTCATGCCGCTTGGTGTCCCATGTTAGGTTCTCGCTGAAATAGACTTTGGTCAAAGTCCCGGAAGAAATAAAACGCAAGTACGCTACACAATAGTTTTATTCGTGTCTTACTAAAACTCACAAGTTATTTAAATAAATAGTCTAGTATTTTATTTAAGTAAATAGTAAGTTATGACTATATTTTTCATATAGTCATAACTTTTTACTGACAGCTTATTTTTTTTTTTGTGTCATACTGAAAGTTACTCTCTATTTAGTGGACTATAAGTCAACATAGGTCTCGTTAGTGATGGATATTTGGACCACTTTTGTGCATTCTCCTTTGTCCAATTTATATGTATGTTAATATGAACTTGCAAAAATCATTTTCCAGACAGTCAGCTATCTCGCGCCCGGCCCTGGTGCAAGCCATGGTCCGGGGCGAGAGGGAGTGGGAGGCAGTCACCTCCTTCTGCGAAAAAGTCATGCTCGCGAAGGAGGTGGCGGGATGGGAGAGAGAAAGGTCCTCCCGTCCCAGCCACCGCGGGAGACGCCCCGGGCGTCGGGAGCCACGTGACGACTCCCGGCCACCGTAGGCGCGGGCCTGCGGACGGTGAGTAATGGGTGACTCACCGTCCGATCAGCACCAAACCCGTGCCTGACGGCGCGTATATGTTCCACGCGCGCCTCAAAGAGATGTCAGCATATGAAGGGGCCCCTCAGGGCCAAGCCTGCTGGGTAAGCGGGATTGTCCGAAAGGGTTACCGCTACACCGGAACATAAAGGGCTACGGAAGGAACATGGATGGGTTTTAGTCAGTAAGAGTCTGACACTCCCTTCCGCTCCACCCAGAGCGGGAGCAGTCATTGGATGATTTCCCAGCCTTAAAACTGGTGCTGGGCATCAACTCAGGGTCTAACGCAACCTTGCATTGTAATTTTATCCTACCGGCTGAGACGTGTCACTTTCAAAATTCGGAATCATATCAAGTAAGTGTTTGTCCACATGTTGTACAGGGTGGACTTTTCTCATGGATGTATTCCATCGTGTGAGGGAGAGGGATCTGTCAGACTCTTACTGACTAAGAACCACCTTGGTGTTCCCTCTCATCCTACGTACTTCCGCAACGCAGCCTGGTTCAACATACACATAAATGAAACACATTTAAAACGAATAGACAGAAGGTGTTTTGTTTCATCAATTAATTGAGTTAACAGGTGGACTATGTCTCAAGCTGGACTCCGTCAGTACCTGTGTCCGCCCAATTCTTATCTTGAACAAGAAAAGTGGTGTCACTGGTGTGTGAGGCAATGTATTTGGCAGTTCTGGATTTACAATTTACAGAAATAGTTTAAAAGCTACAAAGAGAATTGGACTTAATACATTGCCTTGAGGAACTCCCTTACAAAATTCTCTTTGGTCGCCAAAACATTAACGGAAGGTCAACATTCTAAGCGATTACTCGTGACAAGTAGATACCCGGTGAAAATTTCTAAGGCGAGACTTCTTGTCCCACTGTGTCTGTTCCCACCTTATGCCTAGCAACATGGGAATAGACAGTGTCGAAAGATCTTGATAAGTCCAAGATGACGTTACACTTTTATCTCGTGTTCTTTATTCTCAACAACAGTTCGTTGTCTTTGCAGTACTTTGCGGACCTAAAGATTTATATTTTTTTAACCCTTATTATCTAATAATTTTGAATTCATTAAATTAATAATTTTACTATTCAGATTACCGGATGCATTTTGTCAGTAAATATGACTTCATAATCATTCAAGTATGAAATTGACAAATAAAACAAAATAAATAATTTACTTTTTATTTTATCTATATATATAAAAGAAAGACGGGTTTGTTCCCTTCGTTATAACTCGAGATCTGCTGGACCAATTTTCATGGTTTTTGTTTCGTTGGATTTGTCTCCGCCCTGAATCGCAGAATACATTTTTAATTCTTTTTTTTTTTTCTTTTTTTTTGGTAGGGTAGGTAGGTAGGTAGGGTTGGTAGGTAGGGTAGGTAGGTAGGGTAGGTAGGTAGGGTAGGTAGGTAGGGTAGGTAGGTAGGGTAGGTAGGTAGGGTAGGTAGGTAGGGTAGGTAGGTAGGGTAGGTAGGTAGGGTAGGTAGGTAGGGTAGGTAGGTAGGGTAGGTAGGTAGGGTAGGTAGGTAGGGAGGGTAGGTAGGTAGGTAGGGTAGGTAGGTAGGGTAGGTAGGTAGGGTAGGTAGGTAGGGTAGGTAGGTAGGTAGGGTAGGTAGGTAGGGTAGGTAGGGTAGGTAGGGTAGGTAGGGTCGGTAGGGTAGGTAGGGTAGGTAGGGTAGGTAGGGTAGGTATCACAGTTAAGACAGGACAACGTCTGTCGGGTCAGCTAGTTATTGTATAAAAACAATGACTTAGGTAAACTTTAAATGTACAGTCAACAGCAAAAGTAGATGATCAAAATCAGAAACTCAATACTAGTGAACGGAGTTCGCGTCAGAACTGTGTGGCGTCGGAGTGATTCAAAAGTATGTGATTGTAATTTATACCAAACATTTAGTACTAGTACAGCTGTCATATATTCATGATCAGTTATAACTCCAAAAGTTATAAACACAATTCGCATCAGAACTAAGAAGTAAAAAAAAAATTCAAAACTAGTGAACAGTCCCGGTTGTTACTTGGAAAGCAATAAAGATATTGAGTATTGAGTAGGGCAGACCGGGGCTGGTTGCCTATGGGGGTAGGTAGACTAACGAATAATAATTCTAACTGTGTACGACTATTGCATCATCCGATCGCGTAGGTGACACACCTCCCGCGTGCCCGCAAGTGTCCCGTGGCGCACGGGCGCGGTTGCACGTAAGGCAGGAGCTATGCCGAATTTTCGAAAATCATACCACGTAAGTAAATATTTCATTTCACCTATTTTTCGTTCCTACACCATGTGTCTAGTTAATACAACATTTAATATGAGTGTTACAAATTCTTTTGTACTTCTATTTGGTGTGTATTAGTGTTTTTTCTGGAAATAATTATTCCTTTTTTGTGGGTGCAAGTTTAAACATGAAAATGGCGTCTGGGGTTGGTTGACTTTTTGGCTGTGGGGCTAGTTGACTAGTTGGTCAACCAACTCCATTCATTTTAGTTGGAAATAAAAGCAAGTGTTAGTTATTCTTGTTATTGTTTTTTCATTACAGAGCCATGAGGACATACATTAGGAAGACGAACCGTGCCAAAATACCGAGGGACATCATAGAAATTATATTTTAAGACTGATTGTTACTTTTATTGAAAGTTTAATTGTTTAAGTTGAACCAAAGGAGGTTTTTTGTTAGATGTTTTGCTTCTTAACACAATAAATATTTTAATAAAACCGTCTTGTATTTATTTTTCTATATTTTATTTACATTAAATAAATAATTAAGACATTTATCTTGTCAATCACTGGGTAGGTCAACCAGCCCCTAGGGTATAGTCAATTTACCCCGGATAAGGGGTAGGTAGACCATAAGGAGGAGGTGTTGTAAAATTATTGATAAAATCATGTAGATTAAAGTATTCTCAACTTTCTTCACATACATATGTAGTTTAAAGTGCTATTAATTAAATATTAAAACTCATAAAGCTATATGTATTATAACCAATTAACAGTTTCACAAAAAATCAAAAATTAGTCAACTGGCCCCGGTCTACCCTACAGTTGAAATCAAAAATTAAATGATGAAACTGAGGCCACGTAATCATGAAGCAAATAATTCTTATTTTTAATTATCCCAGTAATTTTGTTTGTTATGTTTTACGGAAAAGCTGAATTTGATAAAGATTTGCATATTTAATAATATATGCCAAATTTCATCCAATTGAACCCCGAAAAAAGCATATGTTCATTAAAAATCATATAATTTAAAAACTTTACTATATTAATTGTTTTTTTTGTAACTTCTGTCAAATGTTCAAAAGTAGCTGATGTGATACAAAACGATAATTTAATAAATATTATTAGCTTTGTATGTTCGCGAATTTATGTCAATGTTCAAAAGTAGCTATACAGTAGCGGCTACAGTATATTAAAAACGGAAGGTAGATTGATATTTTTATCTCTAGTCTAGTCTATTGACACTGCTTGCAATGTTCTAAAGTAGCTGATGCGATACAAAATCATAACTCAATAATTGCTTTTGCCCAGTCGGCTACAGTTATGATTTTGTATCGCATCAGCTACTTTTGAACATTGACATAAATTCGCGAACATACAAAGATAGTAATATTTATTGAATTATCGTTTTGTATCACATCAGCTTTTTTTGAACATTTGACAGAAGTTACAAAAAAAAACAATTAATATAGTAAAGTTTTTAAATTATATGATTTTTAATGAACATATGCTTTTTTCGGGGTTCAATTGGATGAAATTTGGCATATATTATTAAATATGCAAATCTTTATCAAATTCAGCTTTTCCGTAAAACATAACAAACAAAATTACTGGGATAATAATTAAAAATAAGAATTATTTGCTTCATGATTACGTGGCCTCAGTTTCATCATTTAATTTTTGATTTCAACTGTACTCAATACTCAATATCTTTATTGCTTTCCAAGTAACAATCGTGGACTGTTCACTAGTTTTGAAATTTTTTTTTACTTCTTAGTTCTGATGCGAATTGTGTTTATAACTTTTGGAGTTATAACTGATCACGAATATATGACAGCTGTACTAGTACTAAATGTTTGGTATAAATTACAATCACATACTTTTGAATCACTCCGACGCCACACAGTTCTGACGCGAACTCCGTTCACTAGTATTGAGTTTCTGATTTTGATCATCTACTTTTGCTGTTGACTGTACCACGCAGTTCAGTGATTAATCATATCTTTTAATCTAAATATAGCAGCAACCAATGCTGCAATAATGATATCAAAATATCTTAGGAGGACATTTAGTACACAATTATAAATAAATTATAATTTATTACTCAATGAATCAACACCATAATAGCATTATACAGGCATGATCGTAATATCTACAGGGTTACTGGTAATTCGACGTATTCCTTGCAGGACGTCATAGTAGGGTTAAAATGCGGCAAATTAAGCCACCAAATATTCTACCGAAATTCAGTAGTTTTTGAGTTAGTTCGATTTTTTGGTTTTTTATGAAAAATCTCACATTAGATCATTTGGAGCCAATTTAAAAATGATTTACGGCGCGACTATACTGAATTTTAAGTTAATATCATAGTTGTTGCCGTAGCAGATCTTTTTAAATAATTAAAGGTTCAAAAATGCCTAAAACCTTGGCAAATATCACTAATCAAACATTTAATTTTTTGTAATTTTTGCTATTACTCCATAAAAAATGTTGTCTAGTGCAAAAAAAAAATACTACGGCCGATGTACAAATTACTAGGAAAATATCCTTGTCTTAACAGCTATTCAGAAAGGTATGGTTGTCAATACTTATGCATGTGTGACAGGGAAGGGAAGAGTTTTATGGGGAGCAGGTAAAATTGCGAGACGGTCAACCAATTGTTTCGTATTCGTATTATTCGTAGTTTTTACCTGCGCTTGAACTCCTAACACACGGCAAGCTTTGTGATTGGTCACTATTGTTCTCTCGGCGGGTGACACGGGGTGTGACTTTACAAAATCTGGTCGTCAGCGTTAGTTAGTTTCAACTCTACGTCGCGCAAGCTCGTGTATTGTTATCTGGCTATTTCGCTAACTGCTGCCGCGTATCTTGCTCTTGTGCTGTGCTGTGCTCTGCCTTCATAAGTGCTGACTATGGCTGCATATTCTAACCCTGAATACGCTGACATACTTTACTGTTACGGACTTAGTGACGGTAACGCTGCTCAGGCGCGGAGAGAATATCAACTTCGTTTTCCCAACCGCCGACTCCCACACGTTAGTGTTTTTGGATCGACTTATCGGCGATTATCTGAAACTGGCAGCGTCCAAAGAAGCAGGCAAATTGACACTGGTCGTTCTCGGAGATACACGGCTGATGAAGAGGAGCTGATACTTCAACGTTTTATTGACGACCCCAACACATCGACAAACATCGTAGCGCGAGAGCTTGGTATGTCACAGTGGAAAGTCTGGTCTGTAGTTCACTTGTCAGGCCAACATCCATCCCACTATCAACCTGTCCAGTCATTAGAAGAGGGAGATCCGCCGAGACGGCTTGAATTTTGTCGTTTTATGCTAACTGCCGACGCCGAAGGCGAAAACTTTTTAAGAAACATTCTGTGGACCGATGAGTCACGTTTTGACCGTGATGGTATCACAAATTACCACAACTTACATTACCGGGCACCGAAGGCAGAAGCAAATCCTAAGAAACTGAAACCAACCGCATCCCAGCGTAGGTTCGGTAGCTAGATAACAAAACACGAGCTTGCGCGACGTAGAGTTGAAACTAACTAACGCTGACGACCAGATTTTGTAAAGTCACACCCCGTGTCATGCCGAGAGAACAATAGTGACCAATCACAAAGCTTGCCGTGTGTTAGGAGTTCAAGCGCAGGTAAAAACTACGAATAATACGAATACGAAACAATTGGTTGACCGTCTCGCAATTTTACCTGCTCCCCATAAAACTCTTCCCTTCCCTGTCACACATGCATAAGTATTGACAACCATACCTTTCTGAATAGCTGTTAAGACAAGGATATTTTCCTAGTAATTTGTACATCGGCCGTAGTATTTTTTTTTTGCACTAGACAACATTTTTTATGGAGTAATAGCAAAAATTACAAAAAATTAAATGTTTGATTAGTGATATTTGCCAAGGTTTTAGGCATTTTTGAACCTTTAATTATTTAAAAAGATCTGCTACGGCAACAACTATGATATTAACTTAAAATTCAGTATAGTCGCGCCGTAAATCATTTTTAAATTGGCTCCAAATGATCTAATGTGAGATTTTTCATAAAAAACCAAAAATCGAACTAACTCAAAAACTACTGAATTTCGGTAGAACATTTGGTGGCTTAATTTGCCGCATTTTAACCCTACTATGACGTCCTGCAAGGAATACGTCGAATCACCAGTAACCCTGTATAGTTCATTGCTACGAATTTTTAAATTAATCTTCTCCACATAGGTACTATACGTTTTTTGATAAAAATAAGCAATAGTATGATTGTACAGACGCCAGCACATTAAGCTACTCCAAACTGTCAAATTTTCCCAATTGAAAATTAACCATAAGCTTTTGTTATAAAGTTGAAAATTTATCAAAGTAATTTAACAGATTGGGGTAACATGATGTGCTGGCCTCTGTACAAGTTAAATTTAAATATTTCCACACCATATTTTAATGGTAGATGTAAACGGTCATAGATTTAAGATTACACCTTGTAAACCTACATTCTGGTAAATAAATGAATTTCGATTTCAATACATTTTCAAAATAATTGTTTTTAAATAGTCTTTAAGACTGGTAATGCTGAATGCAAGGCCAAAGGGCCCATTCTATTTTTTAACCAACTTCGAAAAAAGGAGGAAATATATCTTATACCGCAGATGGATTTTTTGTAAAATGGCTGAAAATGAATGATGAATTTCTAAAAATAAAATATATTGTAAGAAATTTAAATCATGTAGTAATGTTTTCCTCAAACATATGCTATAACCAATTGATAAGATAATATTCTGCCGGGGTTTATCTTATTGTTTCTATTGTAGTTCTGATAAAAAAATCCATTTTATCAATCCTCAAGTTAACCTATTTTTAGCTAGTGTTTGTGGCTGCCAATGTAAGCGCTGCAATTTGGACAGTAGTGGTCTACGTTTCGGCAATTGGGAATACAGTAGGGCAGGCACACGCAAGGCCAAAATCTGAAAAAAAAAACTAGTTAGACCAGATCAAAGATTTAAAAACAAATTTGGGCAATGATCATCTTGGCGGTGTGACACTGTGACGGTAAAGGCAAACAAGTCGCGGAAACCTGGATTGCATAGTTGCAATGTTCCTAAAGGCATGAACAATCGTTTTTGTCAGTGGAACAACAACGTAGTATCACAACTACCGAAACAAGGGTCCTCTACTTAACCCGACAGGGAACACAGGCCTGACGATAGGTCATGTGTTACTAGCTTCAGCCAACAGCTTCGCCCGCGTGGATGCCGGAAATTAGCCCACGGACTATTCCAGACAATATCTCTGTGCCAAATTTCATCCAGTTTTTCGTGAAAGAGCAACAAGAATACATCCACACAAACGCACATGCATCTGAAAAGTCAGAGGTTGGGTTCGAACTCGAGACCTAAGACTTGGCAGTCCGATGGATTATCACTTGCTTAAAAATCGGTGAAGAAAAACATCGTGAGGAAACCGGTATGCCTGAGAGATACGTCTCAACAGTATGTGATGCTAAGTCAGAGGCCCACGGGCAGCATTAAAACTCTAACACCAGGTTAGTCACTAACCACACGAAAAGAAGAAGATTCACACAAACATCCATCCAAACTTTCACATTTATAATATACAGTAAGAGTAAGTTTTCTGCAGCCAATAATACAATACGGTACTCCTTCGTCACCCAATAACGAACAAATATATACTTACAATATGCAAAGCAAGACGGCAAACAAATGCGTTTTTGTAGTAGCCTTATATTCGACTCTTGTGACGATCTCGTGGTTGCAAGATGGGCAGGTCATAGCAGCTGGTTTGGGGCTCATCGTGTTCGCGACCAGCACAGGGATAACGGTTGGGGCGGCATTCGGCTGGATCACTGCTTCCGACGTGACGGTGACCTCGCCATCCGTGTACGGTGGAGGTCTGGCCTTCACTGTAATTAAGAAAAACAGATTAAAACACGTCTCTTCTTCCCCATCTGTTCTTTGAGTCGGCGAAATATGCCTTTTCCCATATATGGAGACTGTCGACTCAAAGATAAAACTCAAAGCATTTATTTCAAATAAACTTTTGTTACAGGCACTTTTGAATTGTCAAGGGGTCGGTCAGTCAGAAATATGAAGCCCGTTGCCCGTTCTAAAGCAGTAGGTATCTATGGGGAAGAACGGGCAAGAAACTCTTAACCCTGTTCCGTCCACGTTAAGCCTATTTTAGTAGTGCTTATAAAGAATAGAATAAAATAGAATACTCTTTATTAATAGCGACTGCCTCGTTGGTTGTGAAGGTTCCTGCTGAGCATTAGGTCCTACGTTCGATTCCAAGGTCGGGCAAAGTGATATTTGGATTTTCTACCTGGATTTTCTCAGTGGATGTGTGGCAATAGGCTCGCTTCCTATAACATGGGACTTAAACTAGTAAATTGTGGATGTACTATCGGTACATCTGTGTCCAGCCCTTCGAAAAAATAAAGCTTGATGTTATGCTATGTTACGTTACTCATTATTGTGGAAACCACATGGTTTACACAATAAAAAATAAAGTACACATGTACTTTATTGTGTACAATTAATTAATTATACCTCCCAAATTGAAAAACAAATGCAATAAGCATTTGTTTTTCATTTTACCTTTTGTGGTGTATCTGGGTGCATCGGCTTCATATATAACTTTTGGAAGACCTAAGGGCTAAGACCAATCAATTCTATTTCTAGTTTATTTTGACGTTCAAAAGTGCCTTGCTTGTGCAACGACCTATTTGAAATAAATCATTTGACTTTGACTTTGTCATGCAACATAAATGTAGGTACTAATTTACAAAGAGAGACACAATTGGCGGTCTTATCGCTAAGCCTCAGTTTCTTAAGAAAGCGGTAGACAGTCTATACAAACAATTATTCATGTCGAACTAGCTGCCGCTAGCGGCTTCGGCCGCGTTGAAGTCGAAAATTATCCCAAGGGAACGTACTACTGGGATAAAAAGTATCATAAACTACAGCAATGCCAAGTTTCATCCATTTCCGTTCAGCCCTTTGAGCGCGAAGGAAGGACAAACATACAAACTCACGCATAAACTTCCGTCTTTATAATATGAGTGTGATACTAGTGAAAATGACAGGTTTTCTTAAATACGAAAAAAATATGACAAAACCTTTTTATTTTTTTAGTACAGCGGGCCAACCACCACCTCGTAAATCAGTATTTATTTACTATTGCTTCACAATGCCACTAGACAATTGCTAGACAATGGGAAAGAGATGGACATGCCTCCTGTATAGCTTCTCTTTCCCAAACTGAAGTAGGTAGTATACTTTCTTTGAGGTGGTGCTTGACCCCCTGAACACTATTAATAATGACTTTTCTTTGCTAAATACGTAATAATTATTTCGTAATAGTTATTTTGTTTTGAAGTTTCCACAGGAAACAATACATTAGTCACGGAAAACGATATCTTTATATCAATAGGTATTCAATAATATCTTGTGCTTATCTGAAACGTACTGTCGGCTCCAAAAAAATGTATGCATCGCTAAGAATTCATTCAATAATCTGCAATAGAGAACTCTGTAATATTTATATAAACTTATACCTATACACAACTCTTAAATACGATACACAACGTAAAACTAAAATACATATGTATATTTACATAATTATATTTATTTTAATGTGGGTGGGAAATCATCCAATGACTTTTCCCGCTCTGGTTGGAGCGGAAGGGAGTGTCAGACTCTTACTGACTAAAACCCATCCATGTTCCTTCCGTAGCTCTTTATGTTCCGGAGTAGCGGTAACCCTTTCGGACAATCCCGCTTACATAATAATATTAAGTTCAAGTATGAAAAAGAGAAAAAATATCTCTATCAATTTGTGTTCCACAATACTGCATCAATGTGTCAATTAAGCACCTATAACTTAACTTTGTAGTGCTTTAAAAGAGTTGAGAGAGAGAGAGAGAGAGAGAGAGAGAGAGAGAGGTAAGAGAGAAATTTTGTGAGTAGTGGTGATAAAATTACACAAAAGTGTGATTTCATCACCACTACTCTCAAAACGGTGAAGGAAAACAACGTGAGTAAACCAGCATGTCTAGAACCAAAAAAAAATCGCAGTCGTGTGGTATCCACCAACCCGCACTGGGTCCGCGTGGTGAATTACGGCCCACTTCCTCTAGAAGAGAAGAGGCCTGTCAGTGGCCCAGCAGTGAGAACATTACAGGTTGATTATGCTATCCAGTTTTAAAGAACACAAATTGAAAACAATGTAATGTACAGACGCCAGCACATCAAGCTATCCCTAACTGTCAAATTTTCTCAATTAAAAATGAACCTTATGTCTTTGCAATAAAGTTGAAATACTATCAAAGTTTGACAGATTGTGGTAACTTGATGTGCTGGCCTCTGTACATTACCTTTACATCTTTTTGAAGCTGACTATACTTATTATGAAACATGTTTCGCTTTATGAATGCACGATATAATAAAAGATTACCACATTGCCGCGCCTTATTTAACTGCTATTTGCTTCAATTGTAATTTGTTTAGCAGGTTGTGGTATTTATACGAATATGTGGGGCTACCACAACTTTTTTTACACCTTATAATGAAGGCAGTAAAGACCTATTATGTGTGTATGCGTTTGAAGGCTCCTGCTTCCGGCATGTACTACTAAAGGACCTATGAATTTTAAATTTTCCGACTTAAAATGTACTACTAACGGACCTATGAATTTTCAATTTTCCGACTTCACAATAGTAATTTAAGGCATCCATAAAGTTAAGTAGAACTAAAATATTTGATAAATTATTATATTTTGTAACTTTCTCAATTTTAAATTGGTACAAAAAACCTTAAAAAGCTCCTCTACACATCACAGGTAAGTATTTCTCAAACATTTACCGTTTTTTTTATTTATTAAACAATGTTCACAACGTGACATAACTTTACTGTTGCAAACGACTCATAATGTACCTACAGACGACAGCACATCAAGGTACCACAGACTATCAACTTTTCATAATCGATTTTGAACTTAACCACCAACGTTTTAAGGTTTAAAATCATTTGGAGAAATTTGACTTTTTGGTATAACTTTATGCGCTGGCGACTGGACACATAAACATACATAAGCTCACGCCTTCTTCCAATGAGGGTAGGCAGAATAAACCTGCTACGATCTTTCCTTTTTCCTTTTACTTCGTTTACATTAATACATAATACCCTACTAATTAATTTCGGGTTATAAAATACTTACGATGCATTTCTTCGCTGCTCATTTTCACTGAATTATATATTATTTCCTTTTATCACCAAAAAACCGTTAACTGGTTTTTCGTTCGAGCTAAGAGATTGTACTGAACTCTTCCCAACGAACCGTCGATCGATAAGAAAATGTCGAATAATGATAACGGCACTAGATAAACCTTTTTATCGGTCTTTTAAACAGAAAATTTCGATATCATACAGGATTGCTCATAGTTATACAGGATTGCTCACAGCTACGGAAGGTAACAGTGGTGGTAGAAAATAATTAATGTTCTTGCAACGAGCTATTTCACAGTAGCTCAAAATACAAGGTGTTCTACTAATAAAGCTTGGAATACAATCTATCAATCAATTCAGTCTATTATATCCAGTTATGGCCCCCTTTGGGTATTTACTGTAGAGCTATTCTTTAAAAACCTCAGGGTGAAAATGTAGGTAAAGTGAGTTAATAGTGTAAAGTGTGTCAATAGTCTCAATCCTCGCATTAAGTGGACTACAGCTCACTTTACGCTCTCTTCATCCATTTTATCGGCTGAGATTCAGCACTTTTGAACGTCAAAACGCCCGCCCTGCACCTAGTGCTTATAACTTCAGCTACGTCTACAAGCCTTCTCACATTTGGTTGCCTGTTACGTTTATTCTAGGTATTCGTCTATTATCCTTTATTACTTCGTGGAATAAAACAAAACACATCATTTACCAATAATATATTATCTTTTAAGCAATCGGATACAGTATACATATTTATTTTTTTAAATATGTGCGGTCGGGGTACAGTCAAGACCACCAATATGTACACACCGAGCAAAATTCAGAAGCGATTTACTCGTAAAATAACTGTTTCAATTTTGAGATACGACAGGTTCAGTTAATCTATGGATTCGAAAATGAAATTATATGTGAAAACATACATTTCATTCAATAATTAAAGAGAAAACCGCTTTTAGATCTAGCTAACTGTATACATGTTATTTCTCGTGACTGTACTTCTTCAAGAACGAAGTTCCATCTGACGCATGATTTAAAAGAAATAAAAAAAACCTTAAAAACAACATCATAATAAAGTATGCAAATTTTTAGTGGCGCCATCTTCAATTTTGATGTTGATCCAATTATCGTCGTTAGAGCCCTTAAAAATAATGAAAACGACATGCATGACGAAAGATTTGGCAGCCGCCATCTTGGATTTCATTGGTCATTTTGACCAAATTCACAATTGCACTAGTCGCGTAACGTTATTTCGTTGCGTGACGATTTCTACCAGTCAACTACTACCGCAAACCAAATTAAAGAACTTCGTTCTTCGTAATTTTCCTCATGTACATTACACCCTACATCTCAATAATGTAGGAACCCACTGTAGAACCATCTTGGCAAAATAACATCGTCTAAATGTTTCATAGAGTCACGTTGTCAAAATACAATTTGATAACAGTAGCTCGTAATGGCACTTAACATTTGGTTTTCCACGTGTGAGATAAACAAACCCATTTTCCATCATGAGTTTTTAGTGGACGTAGCTGCCGATGTAAGCGCTGCAGTTTGGACAGTAGTGGTCCGCGTTGCGACAACTGTCCAAGCAGTAGGGGAGCCATATGAACGGGAAACAGCTGAAAAAAGGAAAATTAGAAAAACTCCGATTAGAAATCAAAGTATTGCACAGCTGGTTTATAAAATATCGTTAACTAGCTTCTGCCAACAGCTTTGCTCTCGTGGATGTTGGAAATTATCTTACGAGAGCGTTCGAAACAAACAGTTCATTACTACCGGGATGAAAATCCGGTAGTACGTATTCTATAAGTTAATCCAGGTTATTAACTCTAAGCGGAATAGTCCGAAAGGGTTACCGCTACCCCGGAACTTGAAAGGCTAAGGAACGAATATGGATGGGTTTTAGTCAGTAAGAGAAGAGAGCGGGGGGGGGGGGGTCCTGTGTCAAATTTTACCAGATCAGATCCGTTCAGGTGTTCCGGCGTGACTGTTCGCATTTATAATGGTAATTATAAGATTATTCCATTTACCCCATGAAAGATTGCTATTGAAACCAATATCAGCCGTTAAAGAGAATATTATACATAGGTACATAACATAACTTACAGGTATAATAGGGGGCGAGCCTATTGCCTTCAACCGAGGACAAATCCAGACTCAGGAGTGCTACTGTGATGGGAAAACCCAAAAACACTTTGCCCGAAGCCGGAATCGAACCCAGGGCTCAGGTTGGGCCAGTAAAAGCGACAACAATACATTAATTAGAATACGAACCAAAACAGACAAAGTACGATAGCACCCATATGAGTTCTTGTGTTAGCTCTGGCCTCAACTCTTGTGACGATAACTTCTTTGCAGGATTGGCAGGTCATGGATGTTGATTTAGGGCCCATCCGATTACCCACAAGCATAGGCAGGACCACCGGGTTAACATGCACATGGTACATCCCTCCTGTATGCGTGGGTTGTCCTGCCACTGGTAAAGGTTCCGGCTGCACATTTGTGGGACGTATGACTTCAGGGGCCGCGGGGTCGTTGAATGTGTAAGGCGGCGGCTGGTCTTGGCCTTTAGCTAAAATTATAACAATAACGTAAACAAAAATCGAATATTTCTCATTATTTGCTGTTGCGTAAGTAATCTAAAAATTAAATATGATATTAAAGTATTCACACCTCTTAAGGTAACTGAAAACTATCGGAAATTTTGAACTGCCATTGTATGTTTGTTTCTTTTCTTTGGCATCAGTACGTAGGTCACACTGTTGGTGAGTCGCTTTCTCGTCGGCGGCGGGACATGTGCCTTAGACACTATCTGTGTAAAACACACAGCATTATAGCGTTCCACACGAAAAAAGTAAAGAACTGCCAATAAAACGATTCCAATTTGATCTTTAATATGTGTAGAAACCACAAAATTCTTACACTGGGGAGTTGGCAACTACTCCCCAGAGAGGCTTTACGTTTGAGGGCTAAAAGTAATCGTATACCGAAACTTAAACGTAATAAAATACTCACGATCATGTAATTCTTTATTGTCCTTATTCATTTCACTGAATTATTGTTTTCCTTTAGTCACTAAAATCAGCTTAACACTGTTACAGGAATCTATCTGTTGGCACATAAAATTGTATTGAAAAACAAAATGGCGTCGTAAGTTCCGATTTTGCTCACGCGAATAATCTTGTAGCGCTATCTATATCTAGTTTTCGAACGAGACAAGTGACTGTACTGAACTCAGAACAACGACTTGACGATTTATAGATAAACTATCGTCCAATAGAGATATCGTCATAAATTATTATTTTTTTGTAGATAAGTACCTAGATGTATCTCAATTACTGGTTTGTGGAGGTCATATTATAGGCAGTCGCTTCATGTAAATAAAATACTAGTATTCAGATGCATCCGGTGAGAGTGGAAGTCAACCCCATCAGATAGGGCAAAAGCTGAGCAGATTGATTGATGTACCTAGATGCATAGATAGTCTTGTTTGCTCACCCCAGAAAAGACAAATTTCTCAAACACCATGAATTAAAAAAAAAAATGTGTGCGTGTACTGGCGTACACTCGTAAGAAGTGAAACTTCTTAATGACGTTATTTTTCAAAATATAATTTACTATATTCAACTTTACAGAAATTGGTTAACTAAAGTTAAATTAGATAAAGTTGTTGTTGTTGTTGTTGTAATACCAATCCCTACTCCGCTGGAGAAAGTATACTTCGAATCACGCGTGGTAGGGATAAGAAGAAGATGGCGCGTAACGGAAAAATGTGACGCGTAACGAAAAATTTATTTCCAACCCCGATAAAGAAGTTTCACTTCAAAAACTGATTTGAAAACGTGTTACATAATTAGGGTGCGGGTGCTACTAAAAGAAAAAAAGTACAGACGCCAGCACATCAAGCTATCCCTAACTGTCAAATTTTCTCAATTAAAAATGAACCTTATGTCTTCTTTGCAATAAAGTTGAAATACTATCAAAGAAATTTGACAGATTGTGGTAACTTGATGTGCTGGCCTCTGTACATATTGTTGCCATGCCATTTGTAAAGATAGTTTAGAAAATCGTCTTCACGTGACCAGAGGGTTTGATTGTTCGTCGGCCAAAGAATTAGCATTGCCATTCAACGTGGCAATGCGGCCAGTCTTCTCGGCACATTTCCGGATGACAGCGATGCGGACGAGTACTTCAACGCATAAGTGTCCTTTTTGATTTTTTTGTATTGTATATTTATTTGTATATAGTTAGTTAGATAGTCCTGTATAAGTTGTTTAAAAAATATTTAATCACAGTTACTTGCTGGTTTCGTCAGATATACAAGTAAATACTGAATAACGCCTATAAATCAACAGTTTTTACCATAGTTATAGTTAGTTAAGCAGTGATAGCATAGCCAATTCTTAGGACTAGAGTTCAAACCCAAGGCCTGTGACGGATTTATGTGGGTATTGTATAATTATCACTTGCATAAAAACTGTGAAGGAAAACATCGTGAGGAAACCGGCATGCCTAAGAGATGTTTCTCAGAATGTGAAGCTAAGTCAGAGGCCCATGGGCAGTATAAAACTCTGACACCACGTTAGTCATTAACCACACGAAAAAAGAAAGAAAGACCATAGTTTTCAAAAGTAGATCGTGCACGACGATGTTATAGAAATAGAAGACTAGCGATTTCAGCTCTGCTCTGATACTTTTCATCAATAGGATCTATTAAGGGTTAGAGCGTGGGATCGAAGCCATTTAAAAGCAGAATTAAAACCATTTTGTACAATCATCTGAAGTTCTGGCCGGAAAAAGTCAGAGCTGAATCATCAGCAAACGACAAAGTATAATTAAATAAGGTAATATTCACATTGCCGAGGTCATCAATCAGATAAGAAACAGCGTAGGACCGAGTATACTGCACTGCGGCATACCGTAACGATAGATCACAAATTCTTTCAGATACTAGACTGTTTTCTAGACTAGATAGTCTACCGAATAAGATCAGTGATAAACTGAATAACTAAATAACTGACTCAGATTTTATGCTATGTCGTCAAATGATTCATTCGCTAGATAATGATGCGTCTAAAGTACACATGCAATGCATGCATGAAAAATAGTACAAATGTGTAACAACTTGTCATGATAATTCTGTATTTATGTATATCTATCTAAATAAAAAGAGAAACTGACTGACTGTCATATCAACACACAGCCGAAACTACTGGAACTACTTTTAAATCTTGTAATTATGGACGCTTTTTTAAGTTCTGCATCGTTCTCACATGTATATTTCAACATGAATGATGTAACTACTACTTTTTGTAAACATATTTTGATTTAAAAAAGTGTCCATGGAGTTTTTTGCCCATTCTTCTCCATAGGTACCTACTGCTTGGAATGGACAACTAGCTTCATCTTTCTGACTGACTGACAATTCAAGTGCCTGTAATTTGCGAGGATCGCCCAGAGGACACGGTAGACCACACGGTGCAAACCTGCCCCGCTTGGGCGGAGCACCGCCGTGTCCTCGTAGAGGCGATCGGCGGCGGCGACCTCTCGCGCCCGGCCCTGGTGCAAGCCATGGTCCGGGGCGAGAGGGAGTGGGAGGCAGTCACCTCCTTCTGCGAAAAAGTCATGCTCGCGAAGGAGGTGGCGGGATGGGAGAGAGAAAGGTCCTCCCGTCCCAGCCGCCGCAGGAGACGCCCCGGGCGTCGGGAGCCACGTGACGACTCCCGGCCACCGTAGGCGCGGGCCTGCGGACGGTGAGTAATGGGTGACTCACCGTCCGATCAGCAACAGACCCGTGCCGTACGGCGCGTATATGTTCCACGCGCGCCTCAAAGAGATGTCAGCATATGAAGGGGCCCCTCAGGGCCAAGCCTGCCGGGTAAGCGGGATTGTCCGAAAGGGTTACCGCTACCCCGGAACATAAAGGGCTACGGAAGGAACATGGATGGGTTTTAGTCAGTAAGAGTCTGACACTCCCTTCCGCTCCACCCAGAGCGGGAGCAGTCATTGGATGATTTCCCAGCCTTAAAAAAAAAAAAAAAAAAAAGTGCCTGTAATTGGTTTATTTGAAATAAATGCTTTGATATTGAGTTTGAGTTTAGGAACGTGAAAATTTGCGCACGGCTTCCTTGGATAATGTAGGGCAGCACTAAGAAGGGGTTTTTGGAAATTTGACCTTTAAGGAGGTGAAAAGGGGGTATTTTGTTTGTATGAAAAATCATTTTACTCCTTGAGTTAGTAAATTTGAAACTTTGCCCAAAATCTTATCTAAGCAAATTATAAAGTTAGTATTTTTTTGTTCTTACACACAAATTAAGAGGACCAAGTTGGTACTGGTACCAAAACTGGCAAATGGCAATCAAAAGCCAGAAGGCTTAAAGACCAGTCTTCAAGCCTTCTGGCTTTTGTGTGCGTGTTACCTACGGTTCTTTTAGGTATTCGTCCTTTTCGTTAATTTTATTCGTAAATAAAACAAAACACAATTTTATCTATGAAGTATTTTTATAACCAGATTTAGTTCATTTATTACAATATCTCGTCGTCATTACAACTCAATCAACAGCTCATAGGTACCTTCTATTGGCGATATCTTCATTAAGTTCCATAGGTCAGTATCTAATCAAGTGTTAGATAACTTTCCAAAATAATGGCCATTTGTTGCAGCTTCAAGTGACGTCGCCAAAATTAAGATACCACTTTTATTTATAATGGCACTTATTCTCTTGTTTTCAACGTATTTCAGTTAAATATCCCTTTATCAGTCACTTTTAGCGAACGTAGCTCCCGATGTAAGCGCTGCAGTTGGTGCAGTAATGGTCCGTGTTGCGACAGCAGTCCACATTGTAGATGAGGAGCACACACGGCCAAAGACTGAAAATATAAAAGACAAATTTACAACAAATCCTTACATCTTATATTCTCTTACCTATGCCCCTTTCCTTTTGATGTTATAGGAATCAATAAGTGAATTGAAATTAGCTATAAACAAAAAATATAGGCCAAGAAATAACAAACATCAATAAAAATTAATAACTTGATGAGATTTCACTGCTGAAACGCACTGAAAAGTAAAGGCCACTTTACGATTCAACTAATAGAAAAGTATGGAAGAAAAGGACCTGTTGGCGAGCCCAAACAACTTGGGATACAGGAGAATGATGAAGATTCTTTTAACCCTCTAACGATAGTTTCCATGAATTCCATGCAATAAAAAATCAGCCGATCTTCTCCTTTTCGTGTGTTTGGAGACTAACCTGGTGTCGGATGTTTTATTCTGCCTATTTGCCTCTGACTTAGCTTGATATGCATATCAGCTAAACCAGCATTAAACCAGCATGTCTGAGATGCTGATTTATGCGGGATTGTCCGAAAGGGTACCGCTACCCCGGAACATAATGGGGTAAGGAAGGAACATGGATGGGTTTTAGTCAGTAAGAGTCTCACTCACAGAAATATTAAAAACAGGTCTCACTGATACTCCCTTCCGCTCGACCCAGAAGGAGGAGTCATTTGATTATTTCCCAACCTTTAAAAAAAAAGAATGAAGACATGCTGGTTTAAGCGGATAGAGAAGAAGAATAGATTAGTAGGTATACTGACCACACACAACCTAACAAAACAGCAATCATATTTGTTTTCGCGTTAGCCTTGGCCTCAACTCTTGTCACGATGGCTTCTTGGCAGAAGAAAAAAAAAAAAAAAACCGGAGAACACCGGAGAATACCACCTGCCCATAGGTGGTATTCTCCGGTGCTGCGCCCATCTGTTTACCAACGAGGGCGGGGATCATTGCCGGGGATGCTTCTCCCCACCTAGGTTCCAGTATTGTTCCATGTTGTATTTGCATGGGTTGTCCCATATTATCAAGTATGGGTTGTCCGATTGGTATAAGTGTAGGCTGCCCATCTTTCATTTTTTGATTTGTGGGACGCAATACTTGGGGATATGGTGGATCGTTGGGTGTGTATGACGGAAGCTGGTCCTGGGCTGAAATTAAGATATAATTAAATTATTACTCCCTTGTATTCCTTGTCCAAAGATATTTTGGCGTTGATAGGTCGGCTTGGCTTGGAACCGCGCATTTCTTAAGCTGCACGATTACCGCGTCTTCTTTTTTTTTTTTTTTTTTTTTTTAAGGCTGGGAAATCATCCAATGACTGCTCCCGCTCTGGGTGGAGCGGAAGGGAGTGTCAGACTCTTACTGACTAAAACCCATCCATGTTCATTCCGTAGCCCTTTATGTTCCGGGGTAGCGGTAACCCTTTCGGACAATCCCGCTTACCCGGCAGGCTTGGCCCTAAGGGGCCCCTTCATATGCTGACATCTCTTTGAGGCGCGCGTGGAACATATACGCGCCGTACGGCACGGGTCTGGTGCTGATCGGACGGTGAGTCACCCATTACTCACCGCCCGCAGGCCCGCGCCTACGGTGGCCGGGAGTCGTCACGTGGCTCCCGACGCCCGGAGCGTCTCCCGCGGCGGCTGGGACGGGAGGACCTTTCTCTCTCCCATCCCGCCACCTCCTTCGCGAGCATAACTTTTTCGCAGAAGGAGGTGACTGCCTCCCACTCCCTCTCGCCCCGGACCATGGCTTGCACCAGGGCCGGGCGCGAGAGGTCGCCGCCGCCGATCGCCTCTACGAGGACACGGCGGTGCTCTGCCCATGCGGGGCAGGTTTGCACCGTGTGCTCTACCGTGTCCTCTGGGCGATCCTCGCAGTGGTGACACCCGGGCGTTTCCTCCCGCCTGATGATGTGCAGGAACCTCCCGAAACATCCATGTCCGGTGAGGACCTGCGTCAGGCGGAAGGTGAGGGCGCCGTGACGCCTCTCTAGCCACTCCTCAAAGAGGGGCCTTACCGCCACTATCGTGGCGTGCCCTATAATTATGTCCTATCAGATCCTTGCAAAATAAAACGTCATTATTCGTCGTCGTCGTCATTTATATTTGAATTTAGGTATTTTTGTTTAGAAATGATCATAATTTATTGTTGAGGCGTAATCGCAATTGTGTTTTATGTAAAATAAAATATGGTGCATGTAAATGTGCCTTTAAGTTATTGTTGCACTTGTATACGTAATCACTACATAGTATAAAACAAAGTCGCTATTTTTGTCTGTTTGTTTGTCTGTATGCTTAAATCTTTAAAACTACGCAACGGATTTTGATGCGGTTTTTTTAATAGATAGAGTGATTCAAGAGGAAGGTTTATATGTATAATTTGTCGACATATTTGCGGGCGAAGCCGCGGGCGGAAGCTAGTGTTAAATAAAATATTGTAAGTGTTTTGTGTGAACAATTTTTGGCTGACCCAATAAATAAATAAATATAAATATAGTTTGTGTGGGGATCCACACACATGTCATTCACACCTCTTAAAGTGACACATAGGTCTTCAAAATTTTGGAACTATCATATCTTTTTGTATTATATTAGGAACCAGCATAAGCATGGATAGAGTTTGGAACTGTTTTAGAGCCTTCGAATGCCAACCTCACAAAAAAAAGTTTTAAAGCTATACCCTTATTTGATACTGACGTAATAACATGTTTACTAACACCAATTTCATCCTGAAATATGATGGAGACTATCAAATCTTACTCACTCCAAGCACACACACACTAACACACTTCATGTACTTTTGAAGGTTAGGTTATATATATAGAAATATAAGAAAACCCGTACCTACCTAACATAAAGTGAATAAAAAAACTTACCATCATGTAATTCTTCATTGTGCTGACTCATTTCACTGAATTATTAAATTCCTTATCACTCACAATCAGCTTTACTCTTCGAACGAGACGAGCGTTTGTACTGAACACGGAATCCCCAACTAACAATTCTTAGATAAAATATCGTCCACCTGATCGTAGATACTGATAAATGATCGATTTGTATAAGGCTATCTATGTATTACTCTAATACATAGATAGCCTTATACAATTAGCCAATTCTTATTGTATAGAAATACGGAAGCAAGTTACTAGATTTTGTGTAGCTTAGTTTATATTCTGACATGAAATTAACTAATTTAACAGAGTGATTTTAAAGAATATAGCTAATCCATTGCTTCATATGTTCGAAAAAATTATCTACCCAACAACGTAAATAACGCAATGAATGTTGTTGAACGGTAAAAATTAAGCCCATAGCTACTGTGTTAATGTGTTACACAAAATATGTATACGAAAAGGATTTTCAGCCATATAACCATAATTGAATAGATGGAGTTTATGATTTTTCAGTGCTTAGATATTGTTTACACTTTTTTTTTTGCTCCAAATACGATTGTTTAAGACTTATGAACCAAATAAAGCTACACAGAAGGTAGGATAAAACGTAATAAATGAAACAGAACAAGTATTTTACCTATATTATAATTTTTAAATCATTAAAAATCAATACAAGGTTGGACATAAATAAAAACAAAACTATAAATTAAAAAACAAATTAAGCAATTAAATCTCGTGAAACACTACATGTCGTGTGTCACAATCCAAACATTTGGCGATAGCGTATTTATGGTTTATACTTCTTAATAACAGCCCGGAGTTTGGAGTCTCCGCTGAAATTGGCCGGCATGGCCGAAATTCGGTCAAGCGGATACTATGTTTTGTCGACAACTTCGTGTTTGATGCATCTCCAATAACTGAAGGTTAAGTCAACTTTGAATGTTTCTCCGCATCCTTTGCCACGTGGAACCGCTCAGCAGCACTCTGGTAGCGGTTCAGGTCCAACCGCGAATGTTAATAAGCCAGAGGACGTCGACTTAAGCCAGGTTCTCTTTCAAAGCGTTTCGTATCTCTACAAAGACTTTCAACAGGATTGACATAAGCTTTTCGGTAGCTAATGTCAATACAATACATTATTGACTTCTCCATCATCGTTATCGCTGATTGAACGTCACTTTGACTAGGACTTCGGGTCCTTTTCCTTCGGCCAACATTACGTTTTCCTGCTACTTTGCCATACTAATAGATAATTTAACCAAGATACGAAAGTACAGGCGTTAACGCGAATGTACCAGGACCGCAAGCTGATGCAGACCGTCAAATAAATGAAGGCTGACAGGCACGGTTTTTGGCACGAAAGGTACGACTTACTGCAACTGATCGATCAATAAATCAATAGATAAATCTTTTGGTAATGTTCGTTACTTAAAGCTCCGAATCACGTTGTCAAAATAAGTACACATACCTACTATAAACATAATCTTAATGGCACTTATCGTTTTGTTTTCAACGTTTTTCTTAGATAAAAAACTCATTATCAGTCAGGATTTAATGGACGTAGCTGCCGATGTAAGCGCTGCAGTTTGGACAGTAGTGGTCCGCGTTGCGACAACTGTCCAAGCAGTAGGGGATGAAGACACACGGCAGACAACTGAAAATATAAAAAAGGTTTTATGCGTTACAGATACAGATACATAATAAGTCAATATAAAAGGCGTCGAACAAAAAACAAATAAAAGATAAGATTAGATTGCTTAGCTGACTCACAATATATCTGAACAAAAAAATAAAAATAAAAAATACTGACCACATAAAACAAAGCATGGCTGCAAACATATGAGTCTTCGTGGTTGCCTTGGCTTCAACTCTTGTGACAATAGCTTCTTTGCAGGATTGGCAGGTTATTGGTTGTGGATTTGGGCCCATCTGATTACCTACGACCATGGGGACGACGACCGGCGCATGCGCATGGTACATCCCTCCTGTATGTTGCATCATTGTTCCTTGTTGTATAGGAATTGCTCCATGCATGTGTTGTCCCATTCCTCCATGCATGGGTTGTCCCATTCCTCCATGCATGGGTTGTCCTACTGGTACCAACATTGGTTGTCCCGGTTGCATTGACATATTATTTGTGGGGCGCATGACTTGAGGTGGATCTTGAGTATATGCGTATGGTGGAGGTTGACCCTGGTTTTTGGCTGAAATTAATAAAATAAAAATAAATAAATCTAATCTTACTCGCTTGGATTCTTCGAATTATATTTTAATATATATTTTTTTAATGATTTCTTGACTTTAGTGACTTCGGTGTTTGTTTAATCGGTTCATAACGTGACTCACGGTTCTAAAATTTTTGGAAGTAACAGGTCGTTGTTCTTTAGTCTAGCATCGAAGGTAGATAAAACATCAATTGAGTAACTGTCTATACGCCGGATAGTACCTTTTTGTGTGAAACTTAAAAATGTCTTATTTTCAAATTCGTGATTTTATAACAAAATCTAAGCTTCTCTAGCTTCAGTAGTTTTGAGGATTTAAATATATGTATATAGAGTGAATAAAATACTTACGATCATGTGATTCTTCCTTGTATTGATCCATAATATTTCACTGTATTATTAATTTCTTTTATCACTATAATCAGCTTCACCTTGTTTTCGAACGAGACTAGTGACAATACTGAACCGTGAACAACGAACTGACGCGGACGATTCCACGATAAAATAGCGATCGATGTAGATATGGATATTTGAAATTATACGTTTATAGATAAACCAGCCGTCGATGAAATTTCCGATGGGCAAAAATAAAAAACTTTTATACAAACTCAATCAATATCTAATCTTTCTTTTTCTTTCTTTTTTTATGGATTTCTACTTACATAAATTATGGACATATTGTACTTTGATTGAACACGTTTGTGGAAGGAACTGACGTCAAGATATAGTATTTTACTAGTTTGGAGGTCAGGGTCTCACCTCAAAGACACTCTGTAAGATGTTTATAATAAAAATTATTATTATTTCAGAAGATATCGTCGACGCCAATGTAACAAGTTCAGAACAGTACAGTTTTTATCATACAGCTCATTTCTAAGGTATCAATTTGACCTTGTGTTAGTACGGAGTTTCAGTATAATAAGCTTAAAGGTACCTACTAAGTTTACTACATGTAGCCTTTTTTTCTTCAGGGAGTGTCAGACTCTTACTAACTATAACCCATCCATGTTCCTTCCTAACCGTTTATGTTCCGGGATAGCGGTAACCCTTTCGGACAATCCTGCTGACTACATAATGGACTAACGTAGAGCCAAACGGATTAATAGTTATATTAATTTTTCAAACAGTCTCAACTTGTAGATCCACCAGTAATCTAGATACAACAGTCTACCCAATAACAAACACGCAGATCCGTGATAAAGTGATAAGTAACTGAGTCACAAGAATAACCTACCAATCAATATAATCATCAAATGAGTAATTCGCAAAGATAATGACGAGTCAAGACAAAATACTATTAAGTGTCAATTTCTAATAGTATGAGGAGGTAGGTTTTTTTAAGGGTGGGAAATCATTAAATGACTCCTCCCACTCTGGGTGAAGCGGAAGGGAGTGTCAAACTCTTACTGACTAAAACCCATCCATGTTCCTTCCTTAGCCCTTTATGTTCCGGGGTAGCGGTAACCCTTTCGGGACAATCCCGCTTAGGGAGGTAGGTTACTTAATTTTATATTTAAGATTTTTATAAATTAGCCTGATCAAACTCAAACTCAAAGTATTTATTTCAAATAAACCAATTACAGGCACTTTTAAATTGTCAAGGTGTCGGTCAGTCAGAGAGATGAAGCTAGTTGCCCATTCCAAAGCAGTAGGTACCTATGGAGAAGAACGGGCAAGAAACTCCATGGACACTCTTTTAAACAAAATATGGTTACAAAATATTGGTTACATAGTTCATATTAATATTATACATGTGAGAACGATGCAGAACGTTAAAAGCATCCGATATAAAACATGTAAAAACTATTCAAAAATTAAATTAAAACAAGCCCTAGCCGCTAAGAGATGACCAGTCCCTACTGACAGCGCCCGTTCACGAACATGACGCATATATTAGCACCATTCAGCTCAACCATTTTGAAGGGAGCTAAATGATCCAACACACACGCCACCATCAACGAGACATTAAAGTGAGCATGGCATACTCTCAGCCGCCAGGGCACATTCAAGTCAATGAAAGACGTACCCAGTAAATGGTCGCTTTATAGTAGGTACATAGTACTCACATATGTGCTAAGCAATTATACAATATTAAGAAATTGAATTTATACAATGCAAATATAGTTTTTTTTTGTTGTTGATCTTCCGCAGCTCCAACAGTTTTTAGCAATTAGTTGGTGCGCCCTTGTGGAGCTGGACTAGCATTGACCCAAGCATTTTTGTCAGCAATGTAATCTCCCAATTTATAATACGCTTGGCTGCATAGTGTGCGTTTTATACAGGATTTAAATTTTGATTCATTAAGTTCAAGAATGTGGGGAGGTATTTTATTGTAACATTTTAAACAGAACCCCATGAAAGATGAATCTACTTTTGCCAGCCTGAAACCTGGCTGAACTAATTGGTCCCTATTTCTAGTGAAATAATTGTGTCTTTCACCTCTTTTACTAAAAAGATGCAGATTTTTCCTTACGTACATGATGTTTTCATAGATATATTGACAAGGTACAGTCATGATGTTAATAACCTTAAAACGTTCTCTTAGAGAATCGCGCCTACGGAGATTATAAATGGCTCTGATAGCTCTTTTCTGCAGAATAAAAATTGAGTCGACGTCTGCAGCTCGGCCCCAAAGTAAAATACCGTAAGACATGATACTATGAAAATAACTAAAATAGACTAGCCTCGCGGTATCTACATCAGTATATTGACGGATCTTTCTGACAGCATATGCTGCAGAACTTAGCCGTCCTGAAAGAGATGTTAAATGAGGACCCCATTGTAGCCTTGAGTCGAGCGTGATCCCTAGGAAAACAGTTTTATCGACAAATTCTAGTTTCTCTTGATTCAATACTATCTCACAATCACTACTTTTTACATTTGGTAAAGAAAATCTTATGCACTTAGTTTTTTTTCCATTTAATACTAAATTATTTGCAGTGAACCAATTTAGGACCTGCAGTAGGGCGTTATTTACGTCGTCAAAATTTTTAGCACGTCTATCTATTTTAAAAATTAAAGAAGTGTCATCAGCAAATAACACCATTTGTGGTTGATTTTTTAGTAAATGGAGAAGATCATTTATGTATACTAAAAAGAGGAAAGGACCCAATATAGAACCTTGTGGCACACCCATTTTTACTTCTAATCCGAGTGAATTGACGCCTTTTATTTGAACTTGCTGTTGTCTATCGTTTAAATAAGATTTTACCAAACTAAGCGCAAGTTTTCCAAGTCCGTAATGCTCTAGCTTCAACAGCAAGGTTTCGTGATCAACGCAATCAAATGCCTTGGAGAGGTCACAAAAGATTCCGATGGCGTCTTGAGCCTCTTCCCACGCATTGAAAATGTGTTTTAATAAGGTCACACCAGCGTCAGTTGTACAACGTCCTTTGGTGACACCATACTGTTGATCGTTAAGTATTTTATTAGTGTTAAAATGATTAAGCATTTGATTACGCATTATCTTTTCAAAGATCTTGCTGAAAACCGGCAACACGGATACGGGTCTATAATTATTGGTGTCTTTACTGTCCCCGGATTTGAAAAGTGGTATTATTATCTGTCCCGCTACTTCCATATATCTCGATATTGTGTTTCTGCCCGCGAATTTATCAGGCATCATGAATTGGCGTCATCTTCCCCTTACAACTGCCACGACCGCGTCCGTCGTGCTTGTTCACGTAGGAAAGCGCGGGCGCGGGCGCGGGTGCGGGCGCGGGTGCCGGCGCGGTAGACGTTGCGAGCTTGTGTTCACATACACCGCCAGGCGTTTGCGCGAGTTTCAAGTTCAAACTGGTTGAACTTACCTGACAACGCGAGTAAATCGCGCGCTCGCCGTGAACACACACAAACGTCTATAGGCGTTCGATACCACCGCGAGGGCCCGCCCGCGCCTGTCGTTAGGTTGCCCGCTACTTAGACCGCACGTGCGTTTTGTACGTGAACACTTGGGTGTGGTGTCATATGTTTGATATGTCGTGACCGCTGCCGCGACCGCGCCCTCGATTGCGCCTGCGACCGCGCCCGCGAGTCTACGTGAACAAGCCCTAGCTGTAGCATATCGACTACAATGACTATTTTTGTTTCCGCCGACACTGTCGGTAACTGGTAAGTGCTCGAATGCGGTTAATATACAAATACAATACAAATACAAATACAAAATGTTTATTTCTGTACCAACTAGTTTACATTAGTTATGATTGGAGCCTCCTTTTAAGCATGATGACGCCTGTGTTAGGAGACTCCGCACTTCCATAGCTTTGGCTGTTTGTACATTTACAATACACTATCACAGATTGTGCAAGGGCTGTGTAGATTTCATTCAGAAGATTTCTATTGGCGCCCCCTTTTGTGGCGATACCTGTAGGGATCACGTATCGCAATGATTTAAATATCCATCCCAATTTCCGTATTCTATCAGCAACATGGTCGAGGTGGGAGTACCAACTTAAATGCTGGTCAATTATGACACCTAAATATTTTGTCTGTGTTACTTTATTAATTACAGGACACGTACAGGCACAATTCATGGCTTGTTTACAAGAATGTATTTTTATATTTAAATCTTGATCTGGTTGTGAACGATTTGTAATTGTAAAACATATATAATTAGTTTTGGTTGGGTTTAGAAGGTTGTCATTAAGCCAATTTGCAACTTGAGCCATACCTATTTCAGTTTTGAGCTTTACTTCGGACCAGTTATGCCCATAAAAGACAACAGAAGTATCATCGGCGTAAGAAAAAAATTTTGCGTTATCTACTTTTAAGTTACATAGATCATTAATGTATATCAAGAATAGTGTTGGTCCTAATACGCTTCCTTATTAGGACCAACAAAAAATATAACCTATCTCGATTGTACATGCATACACGACACGTTAGAATGCCTTTATGGAAATGATATTGTAATGAATCACATCTTGCCGTCTATGTATGTACATGTTCTTTGGCACAAAACTGTTTTTAACAAAGATACTTTATTTGCATTCCACAATGTGTACTTAGGTGGTAAGGTATAACATAGTGATCATTATGGGCCTTGTCGGGTACAGCAAACAATAGTAGGAGAGAGGAAACTTTACATTATCTTAAATTACTTCTTTATTCTAAATAATAAATCTCTGTCACATGGGATAGATAATCTATTTATAATGCGTTTAATAAATCAATAGTGATATGAAATGCTATTCTTTTTTAATTGCTTAGCAATTGTAAGAACCTCGTCCTTTTTTATAGGTAAAAAAAAACGAATCAAAACAATTATCAACCAAAGAAGTTTATGCTCGATAAGCTCCGATATATGAGTTGCAGCCAGGACAGTAGTGATCAGCGTTGCGGCAAGTATCCATGCAGTAGGGGATGCAGCAACAAGGCCAACATCTGAAAGTAAAAAAAAATGCATGGTACCATTACACAAATAATGGTGGTGTTGGTCCAGGCTGCCATTCGTGGATCTTTGACAGTCGTTATAGGTAGTCAGGAGCCCGAAAGTTAGACAGCCAGTCTTACCAAGGGGTAAAACCCAGTTCTCACCGGGTTGCGGAGGTCTGATAGGCAGTCGCTCCATGTAAAATATTGGTATTCAGCTGGATCCGGTTAGACTGGAAGCCGATCCCAACATAGTTGGGAAAGTTCTAGGAAGATTGATTGACCGTTGGACAAATAATGATATACACTCGAGAGCAATGAATCCGGGTCACTTAAAGAATGTTAAAAATCTCGGAAACTAAAAATGATAGGTTAATGCAATAAATTGTATTTAATAGACAATGTAGGTAATACTCCTTAAATGAAAGTAAAAAAAATATGAGTCACCATACATTTTATTAACACAAAATTACATAAAGAAAAAAACTGCTGATCTCTCCTTAAAACAAAAATAGGAAACATGAAATTTTTGAACTTTATTACGATTTTCTTGAATTTTAATACTTCGTATTGCCTCCTCGTGCTTCCATTACTGCGTTTACGCGGTTTGGCATGCTGTACACCAAGTTCCTTATACGATTTTGGGGAATATTCTCCCATTCCTCTGTGAGAGCAATTTTGAGCTCACGAAGCGTGATTGGGGGAGGGTTTCGTTGTTTTACGCATCTGCCTAGCTCGTCCCAAGCATGCTCGATCGGGTTGATATCCGGGCTGCGCGCTGGCCACTCCATACGAGTAATGTTCATCTCTTGAAGGTAGTCATTCACAATCCTACCTGTATGAGGTCGGGCATTGTCATGCATAAATATAGCATCCTCACCTAAATTGACCATAAATGGACCAACGTGATCATTGAGGATTTCTTCCACATATCTTACGCTAGTTAAAGAGCCGTTTTCTATGATCACCAGCTCTGTGCGACTTTCAGAAGAAATTCCGGGCCACACAAGTACAGACCCACCACCGTAGGCTACTTTTTCTTCGATGCATGCTTGCTTGAATCTTTCCCCTGGTCTTCGATACACTCTGTGTCTTCCATCGTGCTTGTAGAGCATAAATTTTGATTCGTCGGAGAACATAACTTTTGACCAATCTTCAATACTCCAATTTACGTGGCCCTGGGCATATCTTAGTCTTGAAATACGATGCCCACGCTCCAGTTTAGGGCCGTTTGCAGGTCTAAGGGGTTTTAAGTTAGATTCAGCAAGCCGACGTCTTACTGTCCATGCACTTGGGTTACTTCCTCCGAGGCGTCGAAACTGATTTGTGAGTTCAGTTCCTGTGAGAAAGCGATTTCGAAGCATGGTGTTCACCAAGTATCGGTCTTCTCGTGCTGTGGTACACCTGGTTCTGCCCGTTCCTGGTCTGCGTAGGTTAGAACCAGTTTCTTCGTAACGTCGGAGAACTCTTTGTACTGTTGACAGCGACACACCGACAGTCCTGGCTGTATCGCGCTGACTCCGGCCGGTTTCCAGCATTGTAAGTATTCTGGTGCATTCTTCAGGCGTAAGCGACATAATTTCAGCTTGAATAATGAATATAGAGCACTATCAACATGGTTTATGTACCCACATAAATGACAGATTACAAACAAAAGCAAAACCAAATGCTGTAATTTCGTAGTTCCATCTTCGAAAGTGGCCCTTTTTCAAATTAGATTTTTTTATGATATAACTTTACAAAAACTAAGAAGTTTTAATACCTTCATTTAAGGAGTATTACATTGTCTATTAAATACAATTTATTGCATTAACCTAGCATTTTTAGTTTCCGAGATTTTTAGGATTCTTTAAGTGACCCGGATTCATTGCTCTCGAGTGTAGATAGGTTATTTCGATATAAACGGTTGTCAGGCTTTTTATTTCTTGAATGTTGAATGTTATCTGAGTTATCCTATGGAGGAAGTATAGGAGCATCTTGGGGTCAAGCTAAAACTAACAAAACTCAATCTGCCTAGCCTTTTCTCAACTATGTTACGGTCGGCTTTTAATATAAACGAGCCCAGCTGAATACCAATATTTTACATGGAGTAACTGCCTATCTGACCTCTACAACCTAGTCAATCACTGAATATGTATACGATACCCCTTAGTAGGACTGGCTGTCAGACTTTCGGGCTTCTGACGAACCATAACGACTGTCAAACAACCACGAATGACAACCGGGACCAACGGCTTAACGTGCTTTCCGAAACCTGACAAAACTAAAAAACTAAATTGTTACATTTCCGACTAACCCTTTCAACGGGAATTTCAAGAGAACTTTTTAAGATTGTAATAAGCCTAGTGATGAAGGAGGCCGCTGTGGCGGAATGACGATGCGGCCTAGAATATAATGAACCTCTAACTAAAGGTAGGTAATGTTGTTACTTACCCAATAAGAAAAAGGAAACAAGCCCACATGTGGGTCTTCCCAACTGCCTTGTATTTCACATTAGTCATTACACTTTTTTGGCATGAGGAGCAAGTGACCATGGAAGGTCTAGGGCCCACTTGACTTGGGGCAGCCACTTGAACAATAGTAGGAGCAGCTTGAACCGGGGCAGGGGGTGGCGGGGGAGCGTAAGCGATGACTGTCGGGGGAGAGTACGCGATGGCTGGCGAGGCAGCGGCTGGATACATGTGTACATTCATTTTGACTGAAATAAAAAAGAAAACGTATTAAATAAAATATCATTTCAATTTAAAAAAAAAATATTTACAATATCGTATCTCCAACAGTCACTTTTCCTGTTGACAACGAGCAAACGAACTTTTTGATGCAATACGATTCCTTTCCTTCCTTTTCCATACATTTAGGTGCATATGACTGTTATTATTTATGTTTGTTTTTATAATGATGTATTTTTTATATTTAAAGATTAATTTATAAAGTTGATTGTGTAAATTTTAGCTCTGTCCCTGGTTGACTCTGAACTGATGTGCTTGACCAACGGTCAACGCCAGACAAGTGGCTTGCCCGTGTACAGATTGGCCTGTGAACCATCCATCTTCCCGGATGTAGTGGCATGAGCCGCTTTGCGGGTTGCTACGGTATAATATTATTAATACGTCGACCAATACTTATGAGCCTGCTGGCTCTGGGTGAGTGCGAGGAACCACCTTCCGGGTTGCCATATGTCTACCTCTGGGCGCTCCTTGCGCCGCGCAAGTTCACATTGCTGCCAATGCAGTGAAGGTGTAGATTTCCTTGGATACCATGGTCTGTGCTACAGTAAGAGCGCAGGCCGGATAGCACGGCACGCAATCATCAATGACAACATCGAAGGTGCTCATATCACCAGCCAGCTGGGAGCTGTTTTAAAAGGCGGCCGCTAAAGGTGCGGAAACCCTTAAAGGGCGCAAATACTTCAATCTTTTTGGACAAACATATAATTGGACCGTTTGAAATATAAGCGAAAGGGTACGAGTGCTCACTGAGTTTTTCGAGACATCGCCAAGCGGTTGGTCGACTTTCATACGACCAGAGGACTGGCTTTTTTTTTAGCCCAAGAATCAGGATACAACGTGGAAATGGGAGCCTTTTGAGCACATTTCTTGTTGACAGCGAATACAGCGATGCGGACGAATTTTTTGATGCCCTTTGATAATCTCGCCTTCTTTTTTATATATTTGTGCATACTATTTTTTTAAGACTGTTGGTTTTTTTTAACTATGTAAATAAAAGATTTATGACACAATAAAAAAAAGTATTTGGAATGAATAAGGAAGAATATTACACTTTTTATCCCATCAGTGGGACAAATTCTCATCGTCCACGTATATCCCGGAATATTCTCTCGATGCGCTGCCTCCTAACTCGCTAGTACTACTACCCACAGATGAAGGGGAGGTCTTGAATCTCATTATCGGGTTACGTACAGATGCTGCAGTGGGTTGGGACGGCATATCATCGAGACTACTAAAATCATGTTTGCCCGCGCTTGTCCCTGTCATTACACATATTTGCAATTGCTCTATTTCGACTGGCTGTTTTCCTCGCATTTTTAAAAAAGCTATTGTTCACCCAATCTTCAAGAATGGGGACAGACACAGTGTAGATAATTACAGACCAATCTCAGTTCTCCCTGCCATCTCTAAGATATTAGAAAAAATCCTTAATAAAAGACTAGTAAACTTTCTTGAGTCACACAAATTACTAAGTCATAATCAGTACGGTTTTAGAGGGGGCAGGTCGACTGAAAATGCTGTTGCTGCCTTGGTAGATCATGTAGTAACTAAACTAGATAGTAAAATGAAATGCCTGGGCATTTTCTTAGACCTCTCCAAGGCATTTGACACTGTGTCTGTTCCCCACCTTTTAAATAAGCTCGAAGCTACTGGCATTCGTGGACATGCCCTAAAAATCTTCCAGGATTATCTGTGTGACAGGACCCAGTGCGTTAAAATAAATAATGTTATTAGTGACACCAAACCACTAAGCTTTGGTGTTCCTCAAGGCTCAATCCTGGGACCTACCCTGTTCCTAATTTATATTAATAATCTTTGCCAATTGTCTCTAACTAACTGTTCGATCTTCACCTATGCAGATGATACAGCCCTAATTCTTCATGGTAGTGATTGGCCAGAGACTGTTAAACACGCGGAACACGCTCTTAACTCCGTGATGAAATGGTTGTCAAATAACATCCTAACCTTAAATCTAAAGAAAACAGTATACCTACCTTTTTCCTTGCAACCTGCCAAACTCCCTCCGGCTGACTCAATGATGCTTAGAGCTCATACTTGCTCACTTAGCCTTTCCTCTTTACAATGCACCTGTCCTCAACTCACAAGAGCTGAGTCTATCAAGTATCTCGGGGTCTATATAGACAGCTCACTGAGCTGGAAACTTCAGATTAGTACCCTTTTATCACGAGTTCGCAAATGCATATTTATATTTAAAAAATTAAGGCACTCTGCAAACTTTAAGACAATTAAGACCGTTTATTATGCCTTATGCCAAAGCATAATAAACTACTGCATCACTGTGTGGGGTGGAACCACCAAAACAACCCTCCTCCCTCTGGAACGTGCACAAAGAGCTATCCTCAAGGTTATGACCTCGAAACCATTTAGATATCCCACCTCGGCACTATACACCGAATGCCAGGTCCTCACTGTGAGACAGCTCTTTGTTCTCGGCACAATCCTACGTAAGCACCCCTCAGTGCTATATGACCCAAATGCTACCAAAAAACGCAGGTACTTTGAAGTATGCCCAACACACGGATGTAGGACGGCCCTTGCTCAGCGTCATTACGATGTGCTGTCAAACCACCTCTATAACAAAATAAATAAATTCTGCGCCATTGCTCCTATGTGCCTAAGTAAATGTAAGGCCGAGGTTTCGAACTGGCTACTAACCCAAAATTATTGTAACACTGAAGATTTACTCCAAATATCGATCGCTTAAGCGAAATAGGGTAACGTTCTAGTATATTTATGAGTATTAATTACACACACACACGCACACTCACACACACGCGCACTCAAACACACGCACACTCACACACAAGCACACTCACACACACGCATATTTACACACACGTACTTACAAAGTAGTATATAAACATACAGCCCAATAGTTGCTTTACGAAATAAATAGTTGGTTTTAGTACATAATGATGATTGATTGTGTAACAACTACTGCTACGTTATGTCTAATTGGTAGGCGAGGACGCTGGCACCCTAAACACAAGTTAAATCTTACAATGGGTGCCAGAGTTCATCGAAAATACTTACGCTGTAAAGCATAGTTGTTAAAATTTAAGTGTTTTATGTACAATGTTAAAGTAATAAATAACTTTTTTTTTTTTTTTTAACTGGTTTGTGTAAATACGGAATATAAGTACCTACATTTTATCGTATATGGATAACAATATATAGTGCGGAACTCTATTCGCGATTTAGTTATAATTGATAATTTTTGAAACGGGCATTTATGATGATTTTTCCTTATTTTCCTTAAAAATATACAGTGTGTTAGGTTAAACGAGGGACATACTTTAAGGGGGTACTACACTCATGAAAATGAACAACTTTGACTACGAAACTATGTCTGGAAACATGAAAAAAAAATCAGCTGTTCGGTACAGACGCCAGCACATCAAGCTATCCCTAACTGTCAAATTTTCTCAATTAAAAATGAACCTTATGTCTTTGCAATAAAGTTGAAATACTATCAAAGAAATTTGACATATAATGGTAACTTGATGAGCTGGCCTCTGTACATTTATGTTCGGATAATTCGTCAAATGTGTGGAACAGCTTATTTTTTTTTCGTATTTCAGAGTTGGTCCCACCAAGCTGTTGATTTTCATGGGTACTATACAACCTGAAAGTATGTCCCTCGTTTAACCTAACACAAAGTATAAAATTGCCTAAGTGCTTACTTTATGTCCAGTACTAGCTTCCACCTGCGGCGTCGCCCGCGTTGTGTTTTGAGAAAAATAGTTTATGTCCTTCGACAGGCTTCAGATCATCCACATCAGAAACCTTGAAAGGATTGGCCTTCAATCGCTGTAGACCGGGTAAAGTGGAAAGTGAAGCCTTTGCTTTGCAGTGGGATAACAGAGGTTTATAACTATAATTTTAGTTACTGGATATTGCGGTTTCACTTGTCGTATGGTAGCAGTAAACAACGGTTCTACTTACTGCAATTATTATACTCTTGTAAGCTATGTTATAGGATTGAGATGCATTAGGATTTATATTAAAGAACTGGTTAATAGTAAAGTTTTAATAAATACAATTAGAATCTGTTTTACAAAATTTATAATTAAGTGACCAAATTAAAGGTAATAAGAGTAAAGTGTGCGCCGCCGGATGCTGAAATGAGCACCTGGCCGGCTAGCCACGCTGTACAATCACCAATCACTTAGATGACTCCGGGATGGCCGGAGGGGTGTAAAATGGAGATGCTAACAGAGGCAGCCAGTAAAACCACCACACCATTTGATTGTTGTCTTGTAGACAGCGATCAAGAGCTTCGTTTGGGCGTTTGTGTCACATAGGTAGTTCACTCGTCCCACACGATCAGCTTGCACTGTTGGAACAGGATGTCACGCTGCTTTTACTGAAACATCCTGTTCCCGCACTGTGACGCAATCTAAGAACAGATTCACTGTCACGCAGATTAAGAGGTAATTTAAAGACCGAATGTGCCGTTAGTCCACTATTTGGAAATGTTGCAGCGATTCCAGAGGAATTCACATCCAACACTATGGTCTTTGGTTTTCCGCTAGAAGCAGGCAGGCTTTTAACTCGTTGTAATATTTTGTGATAAATCTCTTTCTCTGAGTCTGCTCGGGTTATAGACGTGGCACAGTTTCGCACACCTGAGCGTCTAATACGGTGGTATGGTAGCTTAGCTCTCTTGAGAAGTGGCTATCTTAGAGAGGCGTCACGGGTGTCATCACCGGATGTATCAGGAGGTTCTTGTACATTCTCAGGCAAGAAAAAACGTTCGGGTGCCAACTTTTCGAGGATCGCCCAGAGGACATAGTGGAGCATACAGTGGAGGTCTGCCCCGCTTAGGCGGAGCACCGCGATGTTCTCGTAGCGGCGATTGGCAGCAGCGGTGACCTGTCGCGTCTGGCCCTGGTTCAATCTATGATCCGAACCGAGAGGAAGTGACAGGCAGTCATCGTCTTCTGCGAAGCAGTTATGCGAAGGAGGAGGCGGGATAGTTTAGGCACAGAGCTTCACGTCCCAGCCACCGCAGGAGACGCTCCGCCTCCGTCTAATCATGAGCAGACCCATGCCGGACAGCGCGATCGTGTGCCTCAAAGAGATGTCAACGAATGATGCATTAACGAAGGCCCGTTAGGGCCAAAGCCTGCTAGGTCAGCGAAATTGTTCGAAAGGGTTACCGCAACCCCGGAACATAATGGGCTAAGGAAGGAACATGGATGGGTTATGGTCAGGACATTTGATGATTTCACACCATCAAAAAAAAGAAACCTCTGATCAAATCATTCGCCAGCTCTCCTTTACGCCGTGAACTCGGCGATGGCGCGTCATTGCTTGGACCCTCTGGAGTCCTCCCTACGCTTTGCGCGCCGCCGACTTATAATATGCATTTAATGGCGCCCCACTCGTATCAATCTTATCGTGATAACTTTTAAACTATTCGTCCAAATTGCTTAGTGTTAAAGACAAACTTTATCTTCATTTAATTCCGAAACTGATAAACGTATTCAATTTGATAAGAATAAGAATTTGATAAGAATTAACTGAGTACTCTAAAATGCGCATTGTTAAAATATTATAAAATTTAAATGTAGTTATGGCTCACTATTTTGTATATAATGGTTTCCACATTATAGGTAGACATATGCTGTCGCGGACTTATATAAAGAACTTTTTAAGACAAACAGTTTCACAATACATTACCTTCGTGTAACTCTAACGGTTTAGGCAGCGCACGCCCAGATAGCTCTCAGAGGGCAGGAATTTGGCGGATTACATGATACTTATCATTATATTATGGCCAAATCACGCAAAGTCTATGTAAATTGTAGCCTATGTGTTATTCTGATATATTAGCTATATTATTGGAAAGTTTCATCGAGATCTGTTCAGCCGTTTTGGCCCAAAAAAGGAACAAACATCCATCCATCCTCACAAACTTTCACATTTATAATATCCAGTATTATGAAGCCGTTAAGTCATTGACTGCCACGCAGCAGACACAATAGAAAAACTATTGTTTGTCGGACACACGGTGACCGCGTTGGCGTTCAACGTGTGCGTGTGCGTAGGTACATGTGCGTGTGCGTGGCGTGTTCGTGTGTTTTATGTGGTCTTCGTTATTTATTTGTTACACCAACAGAAGTACATAAAATTAAAACAATAATAACATAACAAATATAAACTGGTAAGTATGCTTATTATAGGTATACACAGCATTCACCACAATATTATTATAACATCATAAAGAACTAAAAAATATATTATATTTAAACATTAAATACCAACAATAACAGCCGCACGGATCGATTCATCAGGTAAAGCTACGCTAGTCGGGGTTGGTCCATGGATGGGTGACCATCGCGATCAGGACATGAACTACGTTTAAGAGCTGTCATTATTTTCTTTGAGATATTGACACTTAAAGCTTTTTGAACGCGATTTAAATGTGCTGATCGCGTTCAATTTTATTCGTGAAGGCACTTTTTTTTTAAGCATTAATTCATGTAAAGATGGTCACCCACCAAAAGATCCACGAATGACAACCGGGACCAACGGCTTAACGTGCTTTCCGAGGTACGGAGGAGTCTCGATATGTAAAGATGGTCACCCATCCACGAACCAACCTCGACTAGCGTAGCTTTACCTGATGAATCGATCCGTGCGGCTGTTATTGTTGGTATTTAATGTTTATATAATATATTTTTTAGTTCTTTAAGATGTTATATTGTGGTGAAATGTGCCCTAATTGCTCTGCAGTTAGACCACACTAAAAACCGGCCAAAACTGTCATTAAATAGGTGAGTGTCCATGTGATGTGGTGTTATTTGCAGATGACACTTCATTAATCTTTAAAATTAATCGACGCTCACAAAATCTTGATGACGTGAATAACTCTATTCTTCAGGTCCAAGATTGGTTTACGGTAAATAATTTGGTACTAAATGAAAAAAAAACCAAATGCATTAGATTTACATTACCTAATGTTAAAAGTAGCGATTGTGACATCATATTGAACGGAGAAAAGCTGGAATTTATTAAGCAGACGGTTTTCCTGGGAATCACGCTAGACGACAAGTTGCAATGGGGTCCCCACATAACAACTCTTGCGGGACGGCTAAGCTCGGCCGCTTATGCTGTTAGAAAGATAAGGCAGTTAACAGACGTAGAAACCGCGCGTTTGGTCTATTTTAGTTACTTCCACAGCATTATGTCGTATGGCATTTTACTGTGGGGTCGGGCTGCTGACATTGAATCCATTTTTATTTTGCAAAAGCGAGCGATCAGGGCTATTTACAATCTTCGTCGTCGCGAATCGCTTAGGGAACTATTTAAAAGGATTAATATTATGACAGTACCTTGCCAATTCATTTATGAAAATATTATGTATGTAAGAAAAAATAGACATCTTTTTAACAAAATAAGTGATAGGCATAATTTTAATACTAGAAATAAAGATAAAATAATTCAACCATTTTTTCGATTGTCAAAAGTACATACATCTTTTATGGGGTTCTGTGTTAAATGTTACAACAAAATACCTTGTGACATACTGACATTAAATGAAAGAAAATTTAAAACTCATATTAAAAGTACACTTTGTAAACAAGCTTATTACAAATTAGAAGATTATAGCAAAGATAAGGATGCTTGGAAACATGCTGGTCCTGCTCCACAGGACAATCTAGTGTCTAGACAAAATCAAACTGGTTGCTAAGTAAATTAGGTAATTTGTTCCATATTATTTTATTATATTGGAATAACTTCTCACACATTGATTAATTTATTATTATTAACTTTTAGAATGTTTGTAAATATGTGAGCACCATGCACTTATGACATAATCAAGTTTACTTGCCACTACTACATGTGTTTTTCTTTTCACCTTTTGTGATGTATTGTTTTTATTCTGGGTACATCGTCTTCACATATAATGTTATAATACATGTATACAAAACATTGTGAAACATTTTAAAAGAGTAACGGTGGAGTTTCTTGCCCATTCTTCTCCACACGAAACTACTTTTTGGAAGGGGCGACTAGAATCAATTCTATTTCTTGTTCATTTTGACGTTCAAAAGTGCCATTCTTGTGCCTATTTGAAATAAATGTTTTGACTTTGACTTTGATTTTAATTTTAGCGCTTTAATTTTTTTTTTGAGGTTGGGAAATCATCATTTATGACTCCCCCGCTTTGGGTGGAGCATAACGGAGTGTCACTCTTTTACTGTAAGTGTATTAAAGTTACTTTTAATACTCATGACTATACAAAGAAATGATACCTACTTCCTCTTGATTGCATTCGAACTAAAAGAATTAATCATTAAAAGAGATTTATAAGATTTTACAGTAAGGGTAATGGCAAGTGCGCTGTGAAACTATTTCATAGCAAACTAAATTAAAAATTTGTTAACTGTATAAATAATAAGGGGACGAATGATCCTAATTCAGGGTTAGATATCCCAAAACCGGATTCAAATGGAAATGAATTTAAATAAAGGAAATTTGACATCCTTCGGTCCCACACAATCTAATAATTGTAATTGCACGATCGTTGACGACATTATATCCGTTGATTGTACCCAGTCCTGCAAACCCCATTCTTTGGAAACGTGAACTGCATAAATAATAACTCACAATCGATTGGATTTAAATAGTAAGCAATGATTTTAATGAGACCCAGATAGGAATATTCGGTAATTTGTTTATCAATTTCGATTACAACAGGAAGATGAAATATATTTACCGTAGCCATATTTGGTACCCGCAAACATTTTTAAATGCACGGAAATTGGTAATGATAACGCAGCGCTAAAATTAAAGCGGGATTGTCCGAAAACACGGGTTTGTTCTAAAGGTTTACCGCAAACCCGAAACATAAAAGGCTAAAAAGGAACATGGATGGGTTTGATCCAGTAAGAGTCTCACACTCCATTCCGCTCCACCCGGAGACATTTGGTGATTTCCAACACTCAAAAAAAAAGGTATCTCTAAGATATTTATACTAGTGAATGTATTACAATAACGATCGGTTATGTTGGTACCGGTAAATAAACCTATAAACCTATTTCATTTCATTAGTATTTCGAAATCGTTCGTTTTTAAATATTTGAAAAAAAAACTAACTCTTGTCAGCTGGATCGCTGACTGTTTCGTTTCTTTTACTTAATCTGTTTAACGAAATAGCGCATATTTTAATAATTACAAGAAAAGGTTTTTTATAAACTCATAATTATTATACCATTGCTGCATTACTTAATTCTGAAGCTGTACGGTCGCCAGCGCATCAAGTTATACCAAACTGACAGATTTCTCCAAATGATTTTAAACCTAAACAAATTGAATATTAAGTTCAAAATCGATTGAGAAAATTTAACAGTTTGTGGTAACTTGATGTGCTGGCGACTGTACCTTGCAGTCAACGTTCTTCACGAAGAGCCTTACAAATCCCTCATACATGTAGTCAAACACGAAATAATAAAATACAAGCATTTCTCCATACGTGACAATAATACTTCATACCGGAACTCGTTTGTGTATTCCTATAAACATGTGAAACATTTTTCTGGCTCACATTCGTCAGTTGTATCCAAAATGTAATATTCTTGATCGTAAAGCGTCGAACTATTCAGAGCATCTGTGCTCGCTGGAAAAAACCGTTAGAGGTGTCTTTGTTTAGGTGTAGTACTTGATCGAGTATACTTGCCTTCTTTTTTTTGAGGGTGGAAAATCATCCAATGACTTCTCCCGCTCTTGGTGGCGCGGAAGGGAGTGTCAGACTCTTACTGACTAAAACCCATTCATGTTCCTTGCTTAGCCCTTTATGTTCCGGGGTAGCGGTAACCCTTTCGGACAATCCCGCTTAGATTGTGACGACGTATCTATAAGACATCGCGCAGTTTCGCCTGCAGCTTTGTTCTATTCATTGCGGTGGTTCATCGTACTTTATTTTAAACCCGTACTATATTTTCAACGCAGTGACATTGTATAGTTTGTCGTTTTTATAATATTAGCATTGAAGAACACAAATACATTACACGCACACACACACATATATATTAAATTGATACGAACTGTTCCACCATAATAATAATAATATCCTTGGACATTTCACACAACGCCATATCGTCCCAAGCTAAGCAACCTAATGCTTGTGTTATGGTAACGAGATGGCTGATAAACTACTTATATACGTTTTTTTTTGTAAATACATACATATTATAGATAGAAAAACACCCAGACTCGTAACAAATACTTGCAGGTCGTACAAATATGTGTTCCGTGCGGGAATCGAACCCGCGACATAGTGCGCAGCAGTCAATCGCTCAACCACTGCGCCAACCGTGTCGTCAAATAGTACAGTTTATTAGTACGGGGAGCAGAGTAAAGCAATTCCGTTCTAACAACCATAATAAGTACCTACCAATAAAACCTACCAGAAAACCCGACAGCAAAAAAACCTACACTTCTTATTTATGTACTTATTTGAACTGAGCAAGGTTGTTATATTGATTTGGTAAATGAAGATATTTTTTTTTATAAAAACGAATCGAGTAGGTTACCCAACTCGTACCAGCAACTCGACTATCCCGTGCTCTCGTTCAAACGCACTTACCGCAGTGCGTAAGAAGGGTTCGCCTTACGTACAAAGGTTCTAAACGATCACCTTTGCGAACAGAGAATATCATATATTCGTGAATGCCTAATGCGTGCACACTTTGAAATTCATGGATTTTAAAGCTCACCGATTTTCTTCAGGTTTCGTTTTGCCAACGTTTATAAGGTTGGCAAATCAGCCAATCTATTCTATAAAAAATGTCACAGTGAAAATTTTGGTTAAAGAAAGCTAAGCTAAGCTTAGTGAGCTGTCGTTAATTAGAGGTTACTTTAAGCTCACTTCACATATGTTTTCATTGCGATTTTTTTACAGAATAGACCAGTGCTGGTATTCTATAAAAATCTTACCGTGCAAGCGTAGGTGTAGCGAGTTTAAAGTGAGTTGTGAATCGCGTCAATTCCTAGTAATAAGTGAAATGACAGCTCACTTCACATACATTTGGTGAGTTTTTCACAGAATAGACCAACTCGAGTACTTTTCAATATGATACGTTTTGTCAGTTTTTCTTCACGTTGTAAGGAGTCATCATACACGGCTCATAAAATAAATCGAAAAACCAAAAAGATTTTCTTTTTGGCAGCAAAAACGAGGCTTTATTCTTAAAAAAAAAAACATCATTTTTGGACAAGTTCAAAAAGAAAAAGGAAAAATAAATAATTTACCATTTTTTTGGATTCCACATTATTTCCATATAAATAACACGTATTTACAAAGCAGGTAGTGATTCTAAAGTGTGTATAGGTACCACAATTAAAAAGTGATAAATTAAACCTTTTAAATAGTCTTTTCATTTCGGAAATCGTTGGCAAAAAACGAAAATACAAAACCAAAACATCGAATTCCAAAATTAAAGTTATTTTTCACTTTTTAAGTAGTGTTTTTTTTTGAAGTTGCTTCTTTTTATTTATTGTAAAAAGTTTTTATTAGCTGGCAGTTTGAACTTTTCAGTAGTGTAAAAGACAGTTCCAAATTTAAATTTAATTTTTATATTTTAATTCAGTAACCCTCATTATCATCGTTTTCATGAGCCTATAACAGTCCACTATTGCCCAAAATTCTCTGTTTCAATACACGGCACTTTACTCGATTACCAACTACTACTGCAGAACTAAATTTCACTTTCAAATAAAAAACTAATATTCATTTCCGTCCTTCAAAAATCTCACAGCATCTCATCAACGTATTGGCTCATGATGCAGACCAGGGCCATACAGAAGACTCACTAAAACGACAAAAGTTATTTTCCCATCCTTGCTAATCTGAATTTATTCTTCAGCCCATCGCAGTCCACTGCCTGGACACAGGCCTCTCCTCGGCTACGCCACAACTCCCGGTCTTCCGCCTTCCGCATCCAGTCTATCCCAGCCACCCTCATCTCATCAATACTCTTTGAACAAAATGCGGCAGAGGATCGTCTGTGGCCTGAGGAGGTTTATGTAGGCATTTCAAGAAAACTCTTTGGTTTCTCAGGATTAACACCTAATGACGCCGTACTGGTGGTCCGATATCCTACTACATCCATGTATCTTTTCTATTTTATCTTCATCTGCCTAGCCTTTTGTCAACTATGTTGGGGTCTGATATATGCAGCTGAATAGCAGTATTTAAATAGAGTGATTGCTTAACTGACCTCCACGACCCAATTACATGCTTCCAGAGGTGTCTTGGTCACCCATCAAGCGTAGCTTAACCTGATCGGGTTAAGCTACGCTTGATGGGTGACCAAGACGGACCCCTCTATTTCTATCTTTTATTTTTACTTTATACTACTAATTGGTACATAGATTACTTTTGTGTATATATATGGAGGATTATCCTTTTTATTTTCTCACACATCCAAAAGGCATGCAGCGATATTTTTTTTTTATTTTGACAACCTTTATTTCTAAAACTTACCTGTAGGCTGTGTTTTGAAACCTACAAGTTTTCACAATTAATAATATTCTATTCTAACAATTTAGCTGCAAACCTCAAAACTAACCTTCTCCGCTCATCTACCCAATGCTCAGACTTATCCTCGACTCGACGAGCACCCGTCGCTCGGCTCACAAAGGCAGCTATTTGTCCCGCAACGCTCAGAGCAAGCAATCGCCTAATTGAGATGTCGCGTCGCCCACAGCAGGCCCCAGATCTATGTCAACGGATTTCAATGTCTGCTTCACAGTTTCACTTTTAACTTTGCTTTAAAAGCCGGCATTTTAATAGATTGGATGTGTTGAAACTAAAAGTCTGGATTCGTGCATGGTTGAGAGCAATAGACTCTGCTCCTATTACGTGGGAATCAAACTTAACCCGTTCGGGGATTAAAGACGTAATATTAATTCACTTTATTGAAGCTAATTGGGGAATTAGCATGCTGAGCGATGACCGAGCAGTTTCCTGATGCCAATTATAGGTATTAATTGAGGATAAATAGGTCATTAACTCAAACTCAAATTCTTTATTGCATTACGAAGCTCTTATCATGCGATCGAATGCGACAACAACATTTACGGCAAACGAACGAACAAACGAACTGATTATGCTATTATTATTGTTTTTTTTTAGTCTGTTTCCCTTTATTATTGATATGACCACAAAAACCTATTGGAGTGAGGAAAATGATATGAGGACAGTTTTGAGGACGAAGCAGGGGAACACTTAATAACGTCGGATGGACTGTGTGAAAGATCATAATGGCTAGAAAATTTAAGTTTTGTCAGAAAGTTTTTTATTCTAATGTATGGTCTTAGTTTCGCATTCACGTTGATGTTGCGCGCTACGCACCGTACATACCTACGGACTACGAATCGTTTCGACGCAATAACAAAGTTGGAAAACATTCGAGTTCACTTTAGGGTCCAGTTCGAGTATGTCGGAAAAGTTTTGGACGCCAGTCGCGTCGACTCGCCACTGTTTATTTTCTCTTTCACTTTTCCCCTGAAATATTGGGAAAGATTAATTCATGTATCATATGGGGATGTCGGGAAGAGTTTTAGCTTATATTTTGTGTTTGCAATGTTCTTTCGGTAAAGGCCCAGTCCATTGCTTGTGGTCCCTCTTTGCGGCATATTTCTTCAACAGTATGTCCACTTCTTGTTTAGGTATAGCTACGAAGCTGGGGGAGCGATAACTGCAGGCTACCACTCTATCAGCTACTTTGATGTTGGTTCCCATTGTAATATGTCGAATACGTAACGTCACACCATCCATGCTGACACTATCTCTCGGTAATGCTCCAAGTTTGAGGACTGACTCCCAAAATACAAGCCCTAGCTTAGTTTGGGAATCAGTTTCAGTACCTACCCAAATATTGTACAAGTATCTTTGTACTAAATTCTTGTGAATTCTCTCATTTGTGACAGTAAACTTTTATATAACATAACATAACGCCCGTAATTCCCAAAGCGTTGGGCAGATATCTAGAGTCCGGGCTGCTACTGAAAAATTTCAGATGGAAAACCCAATAACACTTAACTTTTTAAATATTTTTTTTTATTTATTCCTCACAAAAACTGAAGCAAAAGGATTTTCAAAAATTGTAGAACATTTCCTTCCGGCAAATGTTTCAAACTGCAAAACTTACATTTATTTACTCACGTAGGTTCACAAAAAAACACAAGTTAATTGAGAAATATGCGAAGAGCACAATGGTACTTCATATTGAAATAGAAACTTCCATTAGACCTGCAACGGGAGGGTTAGATTAAAACTTAAGGTGGCCCGTCACTGCTAGTATTCGCCTGTAATGTAAAATATTTTTTATGAGGGTGTGAAATCATCAAATTACTCCTCTCGCTCTGGAACGGGAGGGACTGTTAGAATCTTACTGACTAAAACCCATCCGTGTTCCTTCTTTAGCCCTTTATATTACAGGGTAGCGGTAAGCCTTTCAGACGATCCCGCAGACCCGGCAGGCTTCAGCCCTTACGGGCCCCCTTCAGTAATGTAACATTTATGATTCGTTTTAGAGCATTACGTTACAAAACTGCCTCCCTGACTACTATGGACTACTCCTGCTTCACTGATGTAACGCTGTGACGATTTATTTCAGACAAATGCTCGCGGTGAGGACACCTATAGACAGTGAAAAAGACAAACAAATACATTTTTAACTTTTTTATTAATCCTTAATCCCCCACAGAAACTCACAGCAATATAATGTTATAACGGGCCAATATAACAATATTTTGCTAAACTAAACTATACATTCGGGAGTAAGTCAACCCACAATCGCATATGCAAATGTCACCGGCACCCGGGGGCAGAGCCACGTACAGAATACGACCCTAAGGAGTTAATGTTTTCATCCATTAACTCAAGCGAGCACTTATGAAATTCGTGGCCGCGATCCGAACGAGATTACATGGGCTAGCTGACATGTTTCTCCTCCCAAGGATGTCAGGTGGACGGAAAAGATTATTTTAGGCATGAAAGACTAAAATAGCTTTGGAAAAATAACACTGAAACCATGAGGAGGTTGGCAAAGGCCAATTTTCTTGTAGTGGAAGAAAATCATAGGCGTATTCATGTCCAAACGAAAAGTTTAAAAAAAGGTTTTAATGACGTTCGCGTTCTAGGACTAGAATATGTAGATTATACTTCATTATAGCAGTAATAGCCTAGTGGTGTGACCGTCGGACTGCCAAATCATAGGTCTCAAGTTCAAACCCAAGGCACGCACCTCTGATTTTACGGGTTCATGTGCGTATTGTATAATTATCGCTTGCTTATAAATCGGTGAAGGAAAACATTGTGAGGAAACCTGCATGTCTGAGAGATATTTCTCAACAGCATGTGATGCTAAGTCAAAGGCCCATCGGCAACTTAGAAACTCTGACACCAGCTTAGTCACTAACCACACGACAAAGAAGAAGAAGACTTCATTAAAAATACTCCAAGGATGTTATTTCTACAAAAAATAAACGGTCCGCATACAAGAAATACCGTATTACAACATTCTTCATAACCTGGCAACCCTATTTCACTCGTTACCTGGTTGATGGCACCTCAGGCGTTTGTTGCGTCTTACGTCACGTCCAGCCACATTAGAGCTCTGATTAAACACCACCCGACCCATAACACACCCAATTACATAACCAGCGAGAGGGGGAGGGGGGTCTGAGTAACCTGGTCGCTGTAAGGCGGGCTAAACCGTATTTGCTAATGGAATACAGATGTGTAGATGAACAACATTTTGCGGGCTGCCATAACTACGTACACCTTGTCGTGCCAATATATCTTAACATATATTTTGCTTGATATTATCAAATTACTGAAGGAAACCTCTAACGGTTTGAAGTTCCACCAATGTTATGTATCCCTGGGATTACTTTGGTAACAGTCCGTGGCAACATTAAATAGTATGGTAATCTTGTGGATAAAGTTTGTGCCAATAAGCTAGCGTTAGGCTAAATCCACTGCGTAATACCTAGATTACGTGGTTTAGATCCATTGTTTGCTTATTTTATTGCAACATCTAGCGGAGTATTCAACGTAATAATTATTATCTCACAAATTTTTACAACAATTTATTGTTTGAATAGCGATATTATAACATCAAGCCTTAGTTTCTCTAAGGGTTAGACTGAGTTGTAGCAGTAGTACACCCACATTTCGCTAGTTATGTTTTAAGTTCCATGTAGTAGGGCGAGCCTATTGCCATTAACCGGCCATCCAGACAGCCCTGTTGGAAAACTTGACCTGAAAAAAAATAATATTTATATTTGTCAGACTCACGAGAGGTTCACTGTTAGTAATAATTTAAGTTAGCCTAAATTAATCTGTACTAATATTATAAAGAGGTAAAATTTGTAAGTTTGTATGTAGGGACAAATGATCCAATTTCAAAAATTTCTTCACTGATAGAAAGCTACATTGTTCCTGAGTGCTATAGGCTATAAATTATATTTTTATCATACATATTAGCCGAGCTATCGCAATTTTCGTCCAGCAAGTCGGAAAGAAATACCTCCGAAAACAGAATTATTTGCATGCGCTGCCTAAACAGTTACCTACATTATATCGCAATTTTCCGCAGACAAAGTCGCGGGCAGAAGCTAGTACTTAATAACTAGAACAGATCGAGTGCGATCATTAACCGCCCAAACTAGCGGGCTATTGATTGCACGATAGTGTTGGGATAATGATTTGCCCGACTTGGGAATCGTACCCAGGACCTCGTTTTTAGCAGTAGCGCTTATGACTACTAGAACAAATGCCGTAGATCTAACCCTGCTTAACCCATAGAGTAAACAAAGCGTGATGATGGTGTTGTTATGTGTACATAATATGATTAGGTATAACATTAATGACATCAAAACAGCCATCAAATACACACACGCTACGGTTTTATAAATAACTCCATATTTATCAGTGGTTTTCCGGGTAGCACATTGGCTGTTAACTTTATTGCACGTAGTCTCATCTATTGTCGATTGTAAAACCCATTTCCCATTTTAGAGTCGTCATCTGGCGAGCCTCTTCCCAAGTATGTTGGGGTCGGCATCCCGTCTATCCGGATGCAACTGAATACCAGTATTTTACATGAAGCGACTGCCTATCTGACCTCCACAACCCAGTAATTGGGTAATACGATACCCCTTGGTAAGACTGGTTGTCTGATTTTCGGGCTTCTGACGACCCGTAACGACTGTCAAAGATGCTACAAGCTGGGATCAACGGCTTAACGTGCTTCCGAGGCACGGAGGAGTCTCGTAAAGTAAAGATGGTCACCCATCCACGGCCAACCTCGGCAAGTGTAGCTTAACCTGATGCATCGACCTGTGTGGCTGTTAGTACTTAGCCACCAGCTCCTCCTGTCCTTATTTTAGAGTAGGTAAATAAAAATCAGAGCAGAGGTGGCCCAGTCATATCGGCCCCAACTTACGAGTTGTAGCCCGTGAGTTCGAACCCAGGCAGGTACTTTCCGGGTAAGCGGGATTGTCCGAAAGGGTTACCGCTATCCCAGAACATAAAGGGCTACGGAAGGAACATGGATGGGTTTTAGTCAGTAAGAGTCTGACACTCCCTTCCGCTCCACCCAGAGCGGGAGCAGTCATTGGATGATTCCCCAGCCTTAAAAAAAAAAAAAAGGCAGGTTCTTTAGTTTTTGTATTTAATTTCATCACCATTGCTCCCAAAACGGTGAAGGAAAACATCGTGAGGAAGCCGGCATGCCCTAGAACCTATACATTCGAAAACATGTAACTCACTTGGCTAGCGTGGTGTATTATGGCCCATACCCTCTCACAGATAGGAGGCCCATGTCCCAGCAGTGGGAACATTCTAGGCTGATTATGGATTACTAAAAATTAAATGTACAGACGCCAGCACATCAAGTTACCACAATCTGTCAAATTTCTTTGATAGTATTTCAACTTTATTGCAAAGACATAAGGTTCATTTTTAATTGAGAAACTTTGACAGTTAGGGAAAGCTTGATGTGCTGGCGTCTGTACCTACATATTTTGTATCCATATAAAACTTTCAACCATAAACCACAAACTGCAAAAACATTCACCGTGTACAAATCAACATTTTCTTTTACTTTTTCATCCAATTAGTCAAGCGATACTGAAATACAGGAAAACGTAATGTTATATCAAATCATTCATTCTAATTATAGGTACTACACGGAAATCAGCACATAAAATAAGTTAGTATATAAACAGCACTTAATAGTTATCATATTGCAAATATGACACATTCAGAAATCTCTGACCTCATAACATAAATATTTCAAATGTTTATTTTATATTTATTTTGGTTTATGTATCTATTTTATTAATATTAGTTAGGATAGTAATTATATATTTACATTTAAATATTCATAATAATATGTACAGAAATAATATGTATAATAATCAAAGAGCATCAAAAAATTCGTCCACATCGCTATCAACAGGAAAAGTTCCCAAAAGGCTGGCAGCATTGCCGCGTTGTATGGCCAGCCCTCTGGTCACGTGAAGAGTCGATCAACCGCTTGGCGATATCTCAAAAAACATAGTGGGCACTCGGACCCCATGGCCCTAGTGTTTCAACCCCAAATGGCTCGAACATGTAAGTCCCAATAAGGTATTTTGAGTATTTGCGCCGTTTGAGGTTTTCTGCACCAGCAGCGGCTGCTCCTGCACAGCCCACCGTACTAGGAAGATGGGATGGCGTAAGGGTGTCAACACACGTTGCATCCCACACCAAAGGCCTACCTACCTTCCAAGGCATTAGTGTCATACCGTCGGGTCTCTTCCCATCGTCGCATGCCAAGCCCTTGGGTTCTAAAACAGCTGGCACCTCGGCGGTGACAAGAGCACGACGGATGATGTCAATGATACTGGCGTGCCGTGCTAACCGGCCAGCACTCTTACTGCAGGATAAGCCATGGTGTCCGAGGCAGTCGACATCCTCACCGCATTGGCAGCCATGCGGAGCCACGCAAGAAGCGCCCAGACGCAGACAGGTAGCGACCCGGAAGGTGGTGTCACACAGCATGGTACCTATGTTGCGTGACGGTAGCGCCTGAAGCCAGAGGCCCGACTCCCACTCACCCACAGCCAGCAGGCGGGCACGCTCAGCAGTATTGGTGGACGTATTAATAAGATTATTCCGTACCAACCTGCAGAGCGACTCATCCCACTGCCTCTGGGAAGATGGGTTCACGGGCCGATCTGTGTTTGGGCAAGCCATTTTCCAAGCGTTCACCGCGTCGGTCAAGCACGGCACTTCAGAATCAACCAGGGAAGGTGCAAAAATGTTCCCGGTCAACTTTTCAGTGCTGTGGACAGAGGACAGGAACGGTATAAGGCAATTATAATTTACAATCTAAGACTATTATATACTACACAAGTAACTAAAAAAATAATGACTATCTAACTATCACAATTCACACTAATATTGTAAAGGTGAAATTTTGTGTGTGAGTTTGTATGTTCGTCTTTCACACTCAACGGCTGAACGGATCTGAATGAAACTTGGCACAGAGGTAGCTTATGACTTTTTATTCCGGTAGTACGTTTCCTTGGGATGATTTCCGAAATCCATGCGGGCGAAGCCACTGGAAGAAATAAATGCAAAAACAATTAATAATAATAATATCTTTTGGACATTTCACACAAGGCCATATAGTCCCAAGCTAAGCAACCTAATGCTTGTGTTATGGTAACGAGATGGCTGATAAACTACTTATATACATTTTTTTTTGTAAATACATACATATTATTATAGATAGAAAAACACCCAGACCCGTAACAAATACTTGCAGGTCGTACAAATATTTGTTCCGTGCGGGAATCGAACCCGCGACATGCTGCGCAGCAGTCAATCCCTCAACCGCTGCGCCAACCGTGTCGTCAATTCATGTGACTCTGTCTGTCTGTGATATTCAACTTGACCTGTCATAATATACTCGCTTTCACAATTCCTTCATGAAAATACGAAAATGTATTTCTATGTTAAGCTTTAACTTTAACTGACAGACTAAAGACTTAAGAGTTACCTTTCTAACAGGTTGCGGCCGCCCCTTTTAGGCGCAGTGATGCGAAAACACAACTCGACGGAAGGGGTCCCGTGTTTGACTCCTCATTTGGGCACAACAAGATAATTTGCTTGAGTCGGGTGACATACTTACCAGAAAGTTAGTAAGCGATTTTATTTCTGAGTATTTTGCATTTGGTAGCTCACTGTTTTACTTATTAATAAAAAAAAGAATATAATCATATACACACAGCGTCTATCATCAACTAGGTACCCCGGTAAAACTACCGATATTTTTAACGGCGACGTTGGGTGACACGTTGGTTCGAATCTACGTCAAGCCTTTTCCTTTTTTTTAGTATTTCTTAGGATAGTCGTAAAAAAATAATCTTAAAGCAGTAAAATCATTTTAAACTAGAGAGTTCTCCACATAGCGATGCTATTTTACAAGTAAGTTATCTACCTCTATATCATAAGATATATTTTTATAATATATCAATATATTTCACGCAGACGAAGTCGCGGGCAGAGGCTAGTCTTCAAATAAAGACACGTCAAATGTATAGCACGTTCTTCAAGCCTGTATGTCCCTCACTGAACTTCAAGACATATGGCTGCGAGCCAGGAACCGTTTAATTAGACAGTTATTTGGAATCGAGAACAGGAATTAATATATCCCAAGTGGCTGGCGTTGATTCTAGATAACCAATTGAATTATGTGGAGATGTTGATAGTGGCGATTTGAATTAAGCAAATTACTTGAGTAACCTGCTCAAGTCTGTTTTAAAAATGAAAATTAGGCAATCACCCCCAAACAGATGAGTTGTTTGATTTCGTTGAAACGTTGTCAAAACCTTAAAATTGATTGCAGGTGTAAGGTCACAAAATGGCTCCTAACACTCACCTATGACGATATGGAAAAACTGTTATATAGTTTTAAAAAAGTATAACACACGTGCACTACACAAACACACCCAAAGCATTACAAGCACAGCTCGTATTCACACACAAAACCACAACACACACATTTTACAACCACCAAAAAATATTTTCAATTAAATTTATATCTGCAATTGTTTTGTGCATAATACAGAGTATTTTATTCAATTCTTCTTAAAACGAATCTTTTTAAGCTTTTTGGCTTTTAAAAAATATATTTTATAGGTTTTCTTAAATCTTTTTCTAATAAAACAAAAAAGAATCAAATGGTTTCTACCCTAAAACAACACGAACTAACAAAATCAATGAACCCAATCAAAATTATTCAATAAAAATAAAATATCTATTACAAAAAAATCTAAAAAGCATTAAAACAAAAACAATATTTTCTGTTCCCGAGAATCCACGCGTAAAGTTTTTCTACGGAGGGAAACGTCAATAGAAACATGCACTTTCAAAAATCGAAGCCCCCTTTCAACGAAGCGAAAGGGCGCCGAACGGGATAGTCCGGGCGGAAGTGACGCTGCAGGTAGATAATAACCGTGGTCGGGCGCGTCGCCCTCGCATTGTACAGCTTCCGGTCCGTACGGGGCTCTGACAGCGATAATCTTCGACGTGCGTAATTTTGGAATTGGATAGGGAAATCCTTGGAGTATTGTCCAATGATATTATTTATTTTCGAAATATTATCTACTAGCCTTTTGCCTTCGGCTCGCGGCTTTGCTCGCGGTTATTTAGAATTTGATAATCAACTCAGGTTGTACTCTACTTGTTATTTGGCCGTTGCAATCATGGGCTCAGAACGAAACATACACGTGGCGCCATCTGTTGTCATAAGAACGTTATTATTGCTTTCCTCGTGAACAGTTCTTTTTTCGGAGTGACAGGTGCCCTATGTCTGTTTCTGTATACCTGACAACATATATACAACAATTTCAAGATGATCGGTTCATTGGTTTATGCATGAAATGGTAATAAACAAACTGAAAACTTACTTTCGCATTTATAATGTTAGTTAGGATAGTTCTAAATGCTACCAGTACGAAAATCTGTCTGATTCATTTCGTGCATCGTTTGTGCGAGTTCAGGTAATAATCTTATATTTATCGCATATCAATATAACGTAACTCTATAAAACTCATATCGCCTTTGTTTGTACATAACACAATCGTTTTGATACCAATAATTATCACTTATCTTAACAATTTTTGAATCGTACAAATACCATTATAATCCAACATAATTATGACAAAATCAACAAAAAAACATACAGACATTTTTTTCCTTTAAAAACTAATGCACTTGGCATGTTATAATAATAATATATCATTTATTTCAGGTAGCAAATACCCATAACATTATATACCTTACAGACTATCATACATATTTATAAAAATCACAAAAATAAAAACTATTGTACACGAAGTGACGGCGTCGTGTTGCGCTGCGTGGTGTCGCGTAGCCTTCCGCGGAATCGCCGATACACGACACTTTTCGGCCAAAACTCTTCCTTGAGGAAGGTGTCTATGTCATGAGTCGGACCTTGAACCACAAACGACTATATCGGTTATATCTCTCTTGGGTGACTGATGGATAATGCATAAAGCAGCACATCTACCTTTGTACTTTTATTGTCATCATCACCATAAACCTCCAGCGATACCAAGCCATATGCCAAGCAGCGCCACTCCAACCGGTTCTATGTTTCCCGCATTCAACGCATTTCCTACAAACTTCACAAGTTCACTATTCCACCTTGTGAGAGGTCTTCCATCGCTTTCGTTATCATTATAGTGCAGAAATCTTTTAATATAAATAAAAAATAAATCAACTCCACGTCCTTCCTTATTCTTGTGGCACCCTTCTCAATTCAGTGTAGTGACCCCGGGCGTCGACTAGTAAATAGTCGCGGGCGCACCTGGGCTCAACACTTACAGCTTCTTAAGTGTGTACTCAACAAAACAAGCTAATGAAACATAAACACTGGCTGGTTTACGGTACACACGGCTTAAGGTCTACCGGTTTACATTGCCTACTTTTTGTTACAGTAAACCTCGGTCTGTTTTGGTAGTCTTATGAGTATTTAGGACGAATTACACGAAAGAAACTGAACGCGATCTGCACGATCAAGAACTATCAGTGTCACCATTGTTGTGGAATATTGACACTCAGCTCGTAAACGCGGTTTAGATGTACTGATCGCATTTAGGTTCATTGGTGAAATTCGCCCTTCGAGGTTTATACTGATTTTGGGTCCTTTACTATAGTCGAGGTTGAACAAGATACTCGCATCATGTGGATTGGGTTTGGTGTTGTCACCTTATCAAATCTCTCCGAGTTTCTCCATAAAAACATGGAGTCTTGCAAACTAATTTCTGACAACATTCTCGACTTATCAAGTAGATTATTTTATTTATTTCCTGTTAGGTATTGTTTATTTCTTTCGTTTATGTGGTCGTACGCTTTTCATGAACTAAGCACAATAACTTTTTTTTTTTTTAATGTGAGCTGTCTTCCAGTTTTTAAATTGAGTATATGAAGTTGAGAACGACCTAATGTACATGTACCTACTTAAGTATGACTTAAAACTTGTTTCATTTCTAAATTAAGTTTTTCTCAAACTCCAATCAAAGTTTGAGTTATAAGTGAAACAAGCTAGTAAATATTAATCTATTATTGAACTTAATTGCCACAAAGCCCCAAAGTCTAAACCAATAAAGTCTAGACTGAGTGTCGAATACGCTCGTACGCGTGCTTTAGTTGACACTGCAAACACTATCGACAGCCAGCAGCGTCCCCTTGCCAAAATATACGAGATCTAAGCTCCCATAAATATAAAATTCCAAAACACAAATTTCAAACTTGAAAGTTTTTTCTTAAAAAAAAAACTTTTTCGGCCTATACGCGAATAAATCCGTATATTGGCCTCGATATTTATGGCGTGTTATGTTCTCGCCATATCTCTGACTTTCCACACACTTCCACAACATTGAACGGCCATAAACTAAACACGAAAAGGGACACTATAACCTTTTTAACAAAAAATATCGTTCGGACCCTTGCTTTTTGCAGTTTAAAAATAAACTGCGACGGTATCTTTATAAATTATATCCAGTGTGAAATACTTCTAAATAAAAACAATGATTTAGTATGTAACAAAAGTGTTTTCGTTTTATCCCCAGATTAGGATGAAAAATGTACAGTTTCAAATCTAATACGGAAATAAATAGATGGAGGAAATGCAACATTAATCTAAAATAAAATTAAGTGTTATACAGCGTCAGTCTCGATGGAAGATGAGCTCATAAATCAAGCAGTTCGAGGACTGGCATTTATCTTTTAGGCATTAAGGCGTTGACGGGAAGATGGCGAATAAATTCACGAAGGTAGAGTCTTCATTGTTATATAAATTACCGTTGTTAAACTTACAATAGCTCTATATATTAATAAGTGATATTATTTTATTTTATTGTTCACTCATTCGTTGAACAAAAGCAGCAAAAACTCTTAGAAAATAATAATAAGTTTAGTTAAGTAAAAAGTCGCAAAGTACCTACAATTTAGAGAAGCTTAAAAATCGAGTAACTAGTTGTTGCTTGAGACTAAAAGATTGCACAAGGACGAACAAAGTGTGTGAAAAGAAGAACAAAACATAATACAAAAACATAGTTTAAAATAAAAGTCCTAGCTCAACAACATACACAAACCTTCAGAAAACTTCGATAAAAACTTAATTTACTTCGATTAAAAGTTCACGCGACCAAATAGTGCTTTATTATACATTAACTCCGCTATTCCCTGAAGACACGTCACAATTACTCAACCGTATGCATGCACAATACACAGTTTAAACTGTAGGAACCATACAACTCTGTCCCCCGTACTATCCCGTTGAGAGCAAACCAAATTGTTCTGACACGGTAACTAAACAAGCTTGCACCGGGATCCCGGAGTCCGGGACTTGATAATTGATCTTAACACCGACACTTCCAATTGTTAGGGTTTTGGTGCGCTTTGCTTTGTAGTGATCCTCGGTAGGTAGTTCGTGTTTTGTGAGTGAAGTTTGGTCAGCCGGGATCAAATATAAAATTAGATGGTTTTGGCATCCTTTCTCAAGGAAATGTCGGCGCAATCTTACTTTTAAATATTGACGTGTGAAAGTGAAATAACCACTTCATTTTATTTCGTTTAAAAAAAGGGGAATTCCTTCAATTAAAAAGTCTTTGGATTCAAATTGTTCTGACACAGTAACAAAACGAGCTTACACCGGTATCCCGGAGTCCGGGACTTGACCGGGACTCACCAGGATCCCGGAGTCCGGGACAAAACAAAGCATCGGTCAACGATGCTTTGTTTTGAAGTGATCCACGGTATTTCGTTTGAGTGAGTTTGATCAGCGACACCTAGAACGAAAGAATACATATATTTTTTCTTGTTTTCCCAAATATTTAGTCAAACATACAAACGACTGCTAGCAACACCATGTAGTGTAGATATGACGTATCTTTCAGTGATTATACATCACATTAAGAAATTATCTTAATGATTCAATTATTTTTTGTGTTCCGTGGCAGTGCTAACCCCTACGGACAATCCTGCTGAGACACTTATTCTTGGAATATTCTTTTTTAAGAACGTGACAAAAAATGATTCATTATACTGTATTGTGTGTAGTATCCAAGTACTTTATTTGGCCAAACTCCTGCTTCGTCAAACACCTTCAGATTTATAACCCAACATATTTTTTTTATGAATCACATAAAGTTATTAGCCAAACTATCGCACGCAATTTTTAGCCACCCCAATACCGGTCAGCAATTGGCTCCGGTAATGGCACGGGTACACGGCACGTCCCAACACCTGTACAGACCTAATCAGCTGCTATTATTTATTCGACGCACGTCCCGAGGTCTGCTCAGCTCTCAGCTAGAACACGGAATTACTGACTTTCACGCTTTCGGCCACATCTGATTGAGCTAATCTGTGCTTTTATTAACGTTGTTGCTAGCTGAAGGTTTCTGGTTTTTCTTGTTATTTCTTTTTTTTTTCGTATTTCAACAAAAGTTATTTAACACAAATTAAAAAAGTTCTTATCCGATTTAGAGCTATTTTTTCAATGTTCAAATAACTTTTATCTGAAGAATAAATTTGACATTATTTCCTATACAAAATTTGTCAAACTCTGCCGTATACAGGGTGGAATTTTGTAATGCCCCCTGGAAGGAAAGTACTCTTAATACTGTAGATAGAAAATTTTACTCAAAGGAAACATTCCTTTATTTTTGAATAGAAAGAAAACTGCATTCAAAGATTTCCAAAAAATCGCTTGTCACACCCGGGAATCGAACTGACTAAAACCTGCAAAAAGTACACACTGTACTTTTATTGCCGCGATCGTTAGTATCAATTATAAGGATGAAATCTCTCGAACAAACTTGATAAATTAAATGATAGGAAAACCATGAAATCTTTAATTATTTACAAAAAAAAATTAAACTAATTAATTAGTTGCTCGAAATGGGCTCCATTTTCTTGGATACACAAATGTATTCTTCTAACAAATTCATTTCTTGTAACCTTTAATAACGTGTGGCGGTGAATATTATAAATCGTATTATGAACTTCAACTCTCAACTCGTTTACATTCGCATAAGATTTAATGTAAATTTGGTTTTTAACATGTCCCCATAAAAAAAAATCTAAAGGGGTGAGAACTGATGATCTCGCAGGCCATCTGATTGTGCCGTTTGTACCAATCCAGGTATTAAAGGTATTTATTTAGAAGAACACATTTGTGTATCCAAGAAAATGGAGCCCATTTCGAGCAACTAATTAATTAGTTTACAATTTTTTGTAAATAATTAAGGATTTCATAGTTTTCCTATCATTTAATTTATCAAGTTTGTTCCAGAGATTTCATTCTTTTAATTGATACTAACGATCGCGGCAATAAAAGTACAGTGTGTACTTTTTGCAGATTTTAGTCAGTTCGATTCCCGGGTGTGGCAAGCGATTTTTTGGAAATCTTTGAATGCAGTTTTCTTTCTATTCAAAAATAAAGGAATGTTTCCTTTGAGTAAAATTTTCTATCTACCGTATTAAGAGTACTTTCCCTCCAGGGGGCATTACAAAATTCCACCCTGTATATTCCACAGATACAAGTTATCTGACTATTGAAAAATCGGCCTCACAAAAGTCAGATGACAGCTCAATATAATCAAATATAGTAGTGCTAATTTGATGGTGGATTGCCGAAAGTCTGACAACCAGTCTTGTGGGTTGTGGAGTTCAGATAGGCAGTCGCTCCATGTAAAGTACTCGTATTCAGCTGCATCCGGTAAGACTGGAAGCAAACCCCAAAATAGTTGGGAAAAGGCTAGGCAGAATTTTAAAGTGCTCATTTCTGAAAATCTCACCATGAACACTTAGGTGATGTGAGTTTGAAATGAGCTGTGCTGTCAATAGTGTCAATGCCTAGCATTAGGAAGAATGTCAGCTCACTTTACCTAAGTTTTCACAGTGAGATTTTATAGAACCAACCGACTGGACTAGTCACCATTCCATAGACTTGCTAAACCATCAAAAATCCTACTAACACACACACATCCAAAAATACATACCTACACAAATCCACACACATATTTACGACGATCACTGCGAACAAACGGAATCTTGAAATTACGACAATTCATTTAACCTAAGATTTATACATGAATAAAACTCAAAGTCAACTTTAACAACCAATCAGAAACATTCTAATGTCCCTTATTCTTCACTCTATCCGCCACATAGACACGAACACGCACGTACAACTTTATGAGCGGTCGGGGACACAACGGACCGACACAGCGACGGCGGGCGTTTGATAGTCCAGTTGATACTCCCCTCATTATAGGATTTTATTTATTTATACACATACAGAATTTCTCCAAGTTCTAGCAGTAAAACTTAGTTTTACTACGGCTTTACGGCTTTAAACTTAGTTTTATCACGATTCTAGTTTTGTACTAACATAAATAATTTTAAATGAGAAACGTGCAAACCTGCTGTATGCCCGCCTGTGTGTATATTTCTCCTGAACTTTGCGTGGTTCTAAAGCGACAGATAAAATAAATTCAGACCTTAACTATCTCCAACTAATTCTCTGTTATTAATTGTATTTTGATTTTGATTTCAGTTTTGTGTAATGCATGATGTGCTTACCTGTAAGAAATTGGTACACTAATCTATACGTACAGTCACGAGCACCAATATGTATACACCTAGCAATTTTCGGAAGCGGTTTTCTTGTAAAATAACTATTTCAACGACGAGATGCGACATGTACGGTAAACCTATGGATTCGAATATGCAGTGTGTTTTGGTTATTTAAATAACCAAGCAGAAAACCGCTCATGAAATTAGTAAACTGTATACATAATTTTGCTCGTGACTGTACATATATACGATGTATCTTATATCATTGTATCAGTGCATCCAATGGTTAGTGAGCCAAATAAAAAAAATAAAAAAACTAGTTTTAATGTTTGAATGTTTAAAGTTATATGAAAAAACCAACATTCGAAAACATATGATATCTACCATCCCGCAACGGGGTCGCGTGGTGAATTACGGCCCACTTTCTCTCACATAGAAGACCTTTGTCCCAGCAGTGGGAACAATAAAGGATGATTATGCTATGTTATGCTATAACAAGAGCTAAATTCCCTCCAAATCCAGTGCTATCAAGTTGTTCCTTTAAATTGTGTTCCATACAAAACAAACTAGATCATGTAGCCTCGGTTTCCCGACGTTTCCATTTCCCGAATGTTGCGGGATTGCGGGATTTTAAAAGTGTCTAAGCAAGTAATTGCTCTGCCAGTTACGGCCCTGGGTTTGTAAACTCAGTGGCTGATGTGGTACGTGGCTTTGGTACTTTATCTTTTTGTATGGTATACCCCATGTTTTAGAGAGTTCTTCATGCAATTCTGTGCCCTTTGGTAGCGCTGTGTAAACGGTTGGGCTGAGGCAACAAGCGATGTTAAAACTGCAAAATAACAGCTTAACAACCCGCTTCAGAACATAGACTACTGAATAACTGCTCACTATATTGTTGAATTGGGTATTTCACGGGGTAGTCAATAACGTTACTTTTTATGAATGGTCAAAACGCGGCATTTGTACGTGATTTGTATTTAATAAAATAATGTGACGTCACAGGTTATTAGAATGAAATGAAAAAATAAGTGCAAATAGCCAATTGTGTATAAAAAACATTATACTGTCGGTAATAACTATGACTAATTAAACTCATTAAAACTATCTATATAATCCTAATTAAATGATATCCCTTCACAGCACCTTGTTTTTATTCTACATCACACACAGAACATTCCAGCAACACCATTCAATTCAAATTACATGACTGTGTTCGTATCGATTGAGGAACCATATCTCATATATGGACCTCATAGGTTCATAAGAAAAATTCTCTCGAAACGACAAAAAATCTCACCGTATTAATGATTGAGATTTTATAAGCAAACGGCTTCTAATATGCTAACATCTAATGGGTTAAACGTGGTTACCTTAGAAAAGAGGCTTACCTGTTCTGTGGGTACTACTAATATTCAGAATCAAATTTTGTAGACCCGATCCTGGAATATATATGTAGTAAAAAATATTAGAACTCGAAAACAAACACACACAATCATGACTCCATCCACGGACACACGAAAATAGTATTTCATTAATAATTTCACGCGAATTTTCGTTCTTGTTAAGGAATAGTCAATGAAAACACGTATGAAATAATTAGGAAAACATCCGGTGTAAACGCTAAGGCATAAACTCAAAACACCGCCGTCTCGTAATCCCGTTATTTCATTTAAAAAGTTTAAGTCCCGAATCCAGGTTTCATTTTAAATTAAAAACAAATCCCACAAACGGTCAGTGCGTGGTAGGTAGTTACTATCATTAATAAAAGCAGTTGGAACAAATATTAAACATTCCTCGTTTTGAAGCGGCGGCGGACAAGCATTTAGTAGTCACATTCATAAAACATAAGGCTGTGGCTTCTAGAACAGCGGTCATTTGTTATTGGACAACTGAAAATTGTCTTTGTGTTACTTTTTGTGCCTATAGCAATCTAATTCCAGGTTATTTTCACACATAGGATGTGATTACAAAATAAAGTATATATATATATTATGATCGTCCCTATTAACGTTAGCATGAATACTGCAACTACAACCATTATAATTATTTTGGTTCCAATTTAATATCTTTGTAACAATAATATCGTGTTTTGTTTTCATCTTTTAAAAGATAGATAACTTACCTAAAATAGCGCGCTCTAAACGAAACTGTGGGCATTCATCAAATGACTCCTGAGCCGCCTGACCCGCTCTGGGTGGAAGAAGGGAGTGTCAGACTCTTACTGACTAAAACCTATCCATGTTCCTTCCTTAGCCTTTTATTTTCCGGGGTAGCAGTAATCCTTTCGGACAATCCCGCTGACCCGGCAGGCTTCAGCCCTAACGGGCCCCTTCTCTAATGCTGACATCTCTTGAGGCGCTCGTGGAACACGAACGCGTCGTTCGGCACGAGCCTAGTCCTGATCGGACGGTGAGTTACCCATTACTCACCGTCCGCAGGCCCGAATATCATAGTCTAACTAACTAAAACTATGTGCATCAACTTCAACCCGCTCAATTAGAAGCCTCACTCAGTTAAGTAACGGACTTATCTTCGATGACACGTGGCCACGCCCCCTGCCGGCCCTTTGATGTAAGCCCCTGTCCACTCAATGTTGTCTCAAAGCTCTATTTAATTGCTACCTCGTTATTTCTGGATTATTTACACAGTGAAAAACGTTTTTAATCACAACGTTTGTGAATGAATCGGATGATCAAACGATTCTGCTCGTATGTTACAGTTATTTAATTGCCGTTAAATCGATTCTCGTGTGCAATTTGAACGATTTCAAAGGGGTTTTGTAGTGCAAATATTGGGTAAAAATATGTTTGTATGGTGTTAGGGTTGTTTTAATGTTTTCACATGGAGAGATTCAAACAACATGTCTACATGATTATCTGATTATGAATGACTAGCTTCTGCCCGCGACTTCGTCCGCGGAAAATTGCGATATACTGTAACTGTTTAGGCAGCGCATGCAAATAATTCTGTTTTCGGAGGTATTTCTTTCCGACTTGCTAGACGAAAATTGCGATAGCTCGGTTAATATGTATGATACTCGTATAAATATAATTTATAGCCTATAGCACTCAGTAATAATGTAGCTTTTAATTTTTTGAAATTGGATCATTAGTTCCGGAGATTACCCCCTACATACAAACTTAAAAATTTTACCTCTTTATAATATTAGTATAGAAGTATAGATACAACATTTAAAAATTTCCTTCACCGTTTTGAGAACAGTGGTGATGAAATTAAATACACAAAGTAAAATGCATTGCACTGGGTTCGAACTCACGACCATAAGTCATAATTATGTCGGATGCGATACCACTGGGCCACCACCACTAATATCATCAATAATTGTTTCAAAATGATTTACAATTAAACTATCCCTCTATTCTAATCTCTACCGAACTTCATGGTGCTTTTTTTTTTTTAAGGCTGGGAAATCATCCAATGACTGCTCCCGCTCTGGGTGGAGCGGAAGGGAGTGTCAGACTCTTACTGACTAAAACCCATCCATGTTCCTTCCGTAGCCCTTTATGTTCCGGGGTAGCGGTAACCCTTTCGGACAATCCCGCTTAAACTTCATGGTGCTTTTTTTTTTTTTTTTTTTTAAGCCTGGGAAATCATCCAATGACTGCTCCCGCTCTGGGTGGAGCGGAAGGGAGTGTCAGACTCTTACTGACTAAAACCCATCCATGTTCCTTCCGTAGCCCTTTATGTTCCGGGGTAGCGGTAACCCTTTCGGACAATCCCGCTTACCCGGCAGGCTTGGCCCTAAGGGGCCCTTTCATATGCTGACATCTCTTTGAGGCGCGCGTGGAACATATACGCGCCGTACGGCACGGGTCTGGTGCTGATCGGACGGTGAGTCACCCATTACTCACCGCCCGCAGGCCCGCGCCTACGGTGGCCGGGAGTCGTCACGTGGCTCCCGACGCCCGGAGCGTCTCCCGCGGCGGCTGGGACGGGAGGACCTTTCTCTCTCCCATCCCGCCACCTCCTTCGCGAGCATAACTTTTTCGCAGAAGGAGGTGACTGCCTTCCACTCCCTCTCGCCCCGGACCATGGCTTGCACCAGGGCCGGGCGCGAGAGGTCGCCGCCGCCGATCGCCTCTACGAGGACACGGCGGTGCTCTGCCCATGCGGGGCAGGTTTGCACCGTGTGCTCTACCGTGTCCTCTGGGCGATCCTCGCAGTGGTGACACCCGGGCGTTTCCTCCCGCCTGATGATGTGCAGGAACCTCCCGAAACATCCATGTCCGGTGAGGACCTGCGTCAGGCGGAAGGTGAGGGCGCCGTGACGCCTCTCTAGCCACTCCTCAAAGAGGGGCCTTACCGCCACTATCGTGGCGTGCCCTGCGCTGGGTTGCGACAGTCACTGAAACTTCATGGTGCTTAAGTCATGAATTACAAATGATAGGGTACAATTAAATATGACTCTTGCGTAAAAGAGTTATCGTTTTCTTTGTTAGCCTTCTTCTTATTTATATGATGAAGGAGGTATAATGTGTAAGACAACCTTTGTTTTTCAATCAGTCATTTTCGTAAACCATATTAAGCCCTTCCCGCCCGCTTTTGTAAAAATCTCACCTCTCTCTCACCAACTTTGATGAAGTGAGCTGTCGTCCATTTAATGCAATGTATTGACACTACTGACTCACTCATTTTAAACTCACTTCACTTACAATACATGTTCACGGTGAGCTTTATACAGAATACCACTACTGTACACTTCAATCGTTTATAAATAGCCCAACCAGAACCAATCTCAATTTCAAAGAACAAGCTTTTAACAAAACAAGATTTTCCGGGAACACCACCCACGGCCACTACTATATAAAAGGTAATATTCCCAGAATGCTCTCTTACTAAAAATAGTTTTATAAGTATGCTATTGAGTGTATCTTCATAAACGACATAAAAGAGTTTTATGATTAGAATTTTTGACATAAAGAGGTATAGGTATATTTAATTTGGGCCGTGGGAGTAAATATTACCTGAAGGTTCAGGTGGGATCAGAAGGCTCAACCCTGTAAAAAAGGATCGTTCGTTATAATTTATGAAAAATAAATTGGTTTAACGTTTAAGTAGAATAAAGAGATGTGTCGGAATAAGGGTATAATACGGATTCAGTTGCTTTCAAAATAAACACGGGAAAGGGTCGCGTTTTGATATCTATTTTATTTATTTAGGTATCTATAATATTTGTTCATTTACAATTAACAATTTTATACGTTGACAAATTCATTGTTTTTTATAATTAACTTCGTGGATTTCTTAAAACTTGAACTAAACTACAAACGTAGTAGGTAACGTAGTATGCAAACGTTTGTATACTTTTATGAGATAGCTTACATTTAATATTTTAGCATAATTCAAAATTAACCGCCTCGCTACTGCTGCGCATGAGATCCTGGGTTCGATTGCCCGGTCGTGCAAAATTGTTATTGGATTTTCCATCTGGAATTTAATCCATCGGGCTGTGATTCGGTTTATACATCTGAAATTTCTCAGTTTCAAGCCGGAGTATGGATTAGTCCCCCCCCCCTCCCCCTATTACAGTGGAACTAAACATAACTAGTGAAATTTAGGTGTACTATAAGCACACCTACGCCATTTCTTCTCAGGGAATCATATAGGGGATTTACAGACGCGCTGTCGAGCGGTGCCGTGTGTTAATTGCCATAGAAAGCATCGACTCCATCTAGCTTATTTAAAAAAAAGTGTATTGATGCCAATATCCTATTAACAGAATAAACCATTTAATTTTATTTCAAAAATAGGATCGGGTAGGCTGTTACGGTTTACTGAACCAGGAATCAGGCTTCATTTATACCTAAAATATGATCTAGACGCAAAACCTCAACTAGTTTTTTTTTTAATGAACTTTAATCCAAAGCACGTAGCACCTAACAACGTATGTCCCACATTCGCATTCGCAGTTAATTCGACCTCATTGTCTGGCATTTTTCGCTCTCCTAATCTTGTTAAGCAAATCCGAGGGAGGCTGTGACACGGGTCCAGGGATTTTGTTCACACATACCGTTTTTCTAGTGTGACCTTACATAATGTGTCTGTTTTCAGAGTAAATTAGAGCAATCCATTATGGCTTACAACCTTCGTTTGGTAATCCAATACGTTTTATTTGGTAAAGCAAAAAGCGAAAAAAGGTTTGTCATATATTCACAATATGACTGGCTATGAAGAAGGACGTTATTTTAGGATTTCTAAAGTTTGTTCTTTAAGAAGTTTTAAAAAACATGGAGGTCAAAATGGCAGTCGATTTTTTCTTTACGTCACATTTTCTGCCACTTTACTCCTACGACAAGCCGCGTTAAACTGCGTTCCATTATTTTAAATTTTGGAATACAAAGATTTAGTTTAAATAATTCCAATGAGAGTACACTGTTGTTATAAACAGCTCTAAGTGACCCTTCATTTACCGCGTTGAACAGTCCTTATTTCTAACTGTAAATTTCAACTTTGCTGAATACATCATATATTAACCAAATATGACGTTATAAATACTTATTAGAATTCCGATTAACGACTTTAGTCTGCCAATACCAATCTGCTTAGCCTTTTTCCAACTACGTTAGAGCCGGTTTCCTGTCTAGTATTTTACACGACTGCCTATCTGACAAACTTGGTCAGATAGGCAGTCGTTCCATGTCCCAGTAACTGGGTAACATGAAACCCTTGGGTATCATAATACCCATTTACGGGCTTCTGACGAGCCGTAACGACTGTCAAAAATCCACGAATGACAGCCGGGACCAACGGGTTAAAATGCTTTTTGACACACCGAGTAGTATTCATATTTAAAAATGGTCACCCATCTAAAGACTAACCCCAACAACCTTAGCTTAACTTGATGTATCGATCCGTGAGTCTTCTATTAGTACAAATTAATCTCGGGGTTTCAAAGACTCGGTCTTTGGCTGTCTTCATCTAGCACCACTTCTTGCTAGTAAGGCAATTAATTACCAAATAGTAATCGTCCTTCTACAATAAAGTACACTCCTATATAAAACTAACTAACATCCTCCAAAAACAGCAATTAGAAACATATCTATTTAGTATACAATATACGTATAATCCTTCGAGGGCTGCAATACACGGGCCGGGATAACTAAGCCGATTACAATATTCGAGTGACTGTCACCCCTAGCTCTCGGGCGACTTGTTAGCGACTAGAAGCAAGTTTGTCTTGTTAAAACTCGTCTCGACTTCGGAATATGACTGTACATGTCTACACATCCGGATTTTAAACCGTTTTGTACTTTAGAGATGGTACATCACTTCAGTATAATTGGGATTCAGTTCTGTTTGGATCGTGAGAGGCAGGATAAATTTCTCCATTTGTATATGTATACATGAAGGATAAAAATACGTAGCAGTCGCAAGCAGATATTCCTTGAAAGAATATAGTCATTATCTTGAGAAGTAGGGAGGTACTTATATAGTAACATGCTTAGTTCTTTGACGTATTATTATACTACTAGCTTTTGCCAGCGGCTTCGCCCGCGTGTATGTCGAATATTTACCAGAATAAAAAGCTTATAATCTATCTTTGATCAACCAGACTATAATCTATCTTTGTGCCAAGTTTCATCCAGATCGGTTCAGTAGTTTTTGAGTTTATTCGTTACAAACATACATACAAATCTTTCTTCTTTATAATATTGGTATTGATTAATCTGCTGGAGTTCGATTTCCTGGTGTCAATAGTCTAAAAAAATATTATGGATAGAATCAAGCTATACTAAGTCAACAGACAACTGTGCCGCGCTGGGGAGTTTGTGGCGGCACTTTATCTTCCCAGCTAAAGCAACTAGAAAGTGGTGGAGGGCGGGCCTTTCGGGGGACTGTCCTGTCTTATGTAATGTTGACGTTCAAAAAGTGCAGATTTTCACCCAAGTTTGAATAAATGGCTTATGATTTTAAAATAACGACTTAATAAAAAAAAGAAGCAATCAGAGCCCATGGTGTATGGTTAAACAATATGGTTTAATGCCAATTTCCTAAACCATGAATTGGTCCAGAAAAAGAATTCGAAGCAGACCAATATTTAATGATTACCATTCTGTTCTATATAGTTGCTTTTTAACCTTTTGACCGCCACGTCAAAAATGAAAAAGCGTGCCCTCAGCGCCAAGCTCCGAATATTCATCCTTTAATACCTACAAAATAGTAGTGAGGTCGAAATTATTATTATTTATTTACGTTTAAAATTCTGTCACCCAGTCGCGACCGTGGCGTGCTGGGCACATTTTGGTTTGTCGTCTATACACGACTGTGGCGGTCAAAAGGGTAATAAAGTATTATTATACCTCTGAATAAATGTATACCCTTGCCATCCTGCTTTCTCGCTTTAAGCCTATTTTCTCCGGGAATGGCTAGAAAACCTACTTCGCTTACGTGGACAGGCAGTTGAAATATAGCCCATTAAGTTTTCAGTGCATTTAGAATATGTTTCTACATAATGTATGTAAAGGAGTAAACTCACTTAGTTACTTTAACACACATCGGGGATGCTCCAAGGTAGCCAGCCGAAATTCAAATTTTCATACGTGTTTTGCAATTTACAGGTCAGTGTCAAGTTGTATGTTGATCTAAATATGATTCGTGGCCGTAGTAAGTAGGTATGTATTTAGAAACATGTCATCATCATCTGCCTAGCCTTTTCCCAACTATGTTGGGGTCGGCTTCCAGTCTCACCGGATGCAGCTGAATACCAGTATTTTACATGGAGCGACTGCCTATCTGACCTTCATAACCCAGTAACTGGGAAATACGATACCCCTTGGTAAGACTGGCTGTCAGATTTTCGGGCTTCTGACGACCCGTAACAACTGTCAAAGATGCACAAATGACAGCCGGGACCAACGGCTTAACGTGCTTTCCGAGGCACGGAGGAGTCTCGGTATGTAAAGATGGTCACCCATCCACGACCAACCCCGGCAAGCGTAGCTTAACCCAGTGGATCGACCTGTGCGGCTGTTAGTATTTAGCCACGAGCTCCTCGTATTTAGAAACATGTATCCATTAAAATTACCCATATCAACGCGAATTTCACCTAACATTCAACCTGATCTGCAAATTGCAAAAAACGTAAAAAAAAACACTACACATGCTGTAGAGAAATATCTCTCTGACATGCTGGTTTCTTCACGATGTTTTCCTTCACCGAATTTTAAGCAAGTGATAATTATACAATACACACATGAATCCGTTAAATGAGAGGTGCGTACCTTGGGTTCGAACTTGAGACCTATGACATGGCAGTCTGACGGTACACCACTAAGCTATTTTTAGTTTCTACCTACCCCGACGAGAACAAAGTGTGTGATATGTATCTATGTCTGAAATACAAAATCATGCCTACATCATCGTTACAAGCTTTTCAATATTTCAATTTAAATGTTATTATTTAATCAATTAATGTTACCTGCAATCTCCTGAAACACAGATTACCTACCTAGTTCAGGCACAAATCATGAGTGAATTTGACATAGATTTAAGAACACTGTATTTAACGGTAGTCCTTACATTTTCGAAAAAAAAAATATTATTACTGGTACTCAGCTGCATCCGGTTAGACTGGAAGCCGACCCCAACATAGTTGGGAAAAGGCTAGGCAGATGATCATGATTATTACTATTATTAATATAGTACACGACTAAACATTGTACGTAGCTGAAAGACCGATAAAACAATATTCGACAAAGTTTCCAATAACCTTACGACAAAGTTATAAAAAATCTGTAACGACACTTCTTATAATTTAAGGCAGGCCATCAACATTTTACAACAAACTTCCGATACCTACTTTAACTGTATTGAGTCGTAAATCGTTACCTTCAAGGCTACAATCAAAACAAGGTTATAAAAGCAACAACCTGGCGTTGAATCGATGAGGAGGGCTTCTCAGGACTCCCACTAAATTCTTAATACCTCACGTAACAGTTAAGGAGGGTTCGCACTAGTGTTGCTACGCGACAAGCCCCGGGATCGAGAAGTGCGGGACGGGAATAATGTAGACAGAGCTTATGTAACTATGAGAGTTATGGGAAATTATTTAGCTTTAGGTACGAACATACATGATGATAATTTTTTTTCTTTGAATAAGCTATGCTATCGTATTGTTTTTATTAAAAAGAATGTATATTCTACCAATATTAACCTATTTACTTAAATTAAAAGCAAATAAAACCGATACCAATATTTAAATTCACAATCTCTTAACAACTTTTTATTTTAAACAGAATTTTTACAGACTTTATAAACACCTCTCAAATCCCGGGATGCTATCCCGTTAATATCGACTTTTTGCCAGCACTATGCAACGGCTACTTATCTTTTATTGTGCAGCCTCCAGACAATGTTGCCATGTCGGTGACGATCGATGATAATGCACTGAAGCCCAGAGATCAACGTCCTACGAACTTATGCGAAGGTTTTAAACTTAGGGAAACTTTGATACGTGTTTGGTAATCGTTTGTTATTCCTGTGTACGATATACAAGATTTAATATAATTTTAGGATTTTAAAGATGAACTAGCTTCTGCCCGCGGTTTCGGAAGGGAACGTACTGCCGAGATAAAAAGTATTCAGGTCATAAACTACCTCTGTGCCAAATTTCATCCAGATCCGTTCAGCCGTTTGAGCGTGAAAGACGGACAAACAGTGCGATATTAGTATTATTATTCGTACAGTTTGCCGACGACAACCGCCATTTACAGACTTATGGATTGAGAATAAATCTTAAAGTTGTCAAAGATGCCAAGGGAACGTTCGGAATTTCGACAACACTATAACTTCTTCTTTTATATCGAAAATTTTAAACAATGTTGCAGTTGTAAAATCTCAACGAAGTTATTAAATTTGGATAACTTTATTACATCTTGCCTATGCGAAAACAGTTGAAATATCAAACATATGGTTCAAAACAATAGAAAAGTAATTGTGCCTCATTAGTCACAGTTGAGTTAATATTTTGGAAAACTGTCACCTGATAATTTTAAATTTATATTAATCATAGACAAACAAATTCTAATTAAAAAAAAACCATTAAAACTACGCATCACAATTAATTCACGTCAAATATTTACGCTGTTTTAACACGGAATGCAACGTAAACGCCAAATTACATACATAAACATGGCTTCCCTAACAAAGGTTACAATTTATCGAGGGGGAGCAGACGCATTAAAAAGAGGAAAAAGTACGATACGATAGGTACCTGCATGTACAATCGGTAAAGTGAATGATCAATGCAAGTACAGACGAGTTCAGTGTTTGTAGATTGGCTGCCCTTTTTTAATCGCATGTGGGTTTTCGTGTTTTTAAAAATAGTGAACGCTGTAGGTAGTGTGTGATGAGTGACAACATAAATTATCGTGTTTTGTTGTTCCTTTAAAATACGCGTCCATAAAAACGTACATCCACGATTTGACTTTAATACTAAACTCACTTTATTAAAGCATTACACAAGTAACTAGCCGTTATACAGGGTAAAATTGAATTCAAAAAGGTCAAAAAATCAACTGTACCATACATTTTGCTCGTTTGTTGGAATTAACTCGTCAAAAGGTATGGAACAGCAGATTCTTTTTTCGCGATTCAATTTCACCCTGTATATTTCATGGATATCTTGTACGATAGACGAGTGTAACATCCATATTTATAAGGTAAGAACTAATGTTTCTTGGAGAAATGTTATCTTTAACATTTACTGTAGGTATCGACTAGTGAAATTAAAGTTAGCGAGTATTTTTTAGAATTTTTAGCTTGTTCGACTCCTCATATAGGTAAGCATGTCGAGAAATATGCGAATGCAGTTTTGTTTCTTTCTAAAAATAAAAGCTTTTTTCTACAAGTAAAATAATCTATCTCAATGATTTAATTTCCACCCTTCAAATTTTTTATACACTGATCTGAATGTCCTTTTTTTATAGTATTACTTCTGAACAACGAACAAATCAGCTGGGGGAATGCGAGGTCTGATATTAATCTGTTTTTTACTAGTATATCAGTTGCTGCAGTTATTTAGACTGACAAACTGGACGGCTATCACGCCATTTGTTAGTCTGTTCAACCCCTGTAGTCAGCGGCACCACGAAACGTGTACCTTACATGACCGTTTTTGGGAACTGTATAAATATTATTTACCTCATGCCGCGTTCCGTTGCCAGAATCAAAATGACATTACATTTTGATTCCAAATTTTCCAAATGTACACATTTGGAAAATTTTATTTGAATTACATTAAAACACGAAGGGTATCGTATTGCCCAGTTACTCGGTTGTGGAGGTCAGATACGCGTCGCTCCGTGTAAAATACTGGTATTCAGCTGCATTCGGTTAGACTGGAAGCCGACCCCAACATAGTTGGGAAAAGGCTAGGCCGATGACATTTAAACACGAAGATCATTGATCTTTGTCGAGTAAATTAAGAGTTGCACTGATTGCGATCAGCGCAAAAATTATGATCGAGAGCTGTCAGTGTCATTATTATCTATGGAATATTGACACTGATCACTCTTGAGCGAGTTTTAGATGTACTGATCACGTTCAGTTTCATTGGTGGAACTCGAATTTGGGGTATCATCAAATGACTCCTCTCGCTCTGGGTAGAGCGGTAGGGAGTGTCAATCTCTCACTTACTAAAACCCATCCATATTCCTTCCTTAGCCATTTATGTTCCGGGGTAGCGGTAACCCTTTCGGTCAATCCTGCTTGCTGCAGCTTGAGATCTGTGTCCAAGTTAATGCCACTGACAAATATCATAAAAGTTTGTTAAAATCTAAGTGTATCCAATAAGAAACATTGGAAATAGTGGCCGTACACTGAAAACTGAAACAACTGCACTGAAGCAATAAAAACATGCTACATATAAACGTGTAGGCTCAGCAAGACGTAGATGTACTACGGCTATGTAAAGCGTACATGACGGGCGAATATGTCACCAAGCGCTGATATATGACAAGCTCTACCTGTTAACTTATGGAGTTCCTTACCTACTAGTGATGTACTTAAATGTCGATGTTGTGCGATTAAGTGTAGGTACTGTTAAAATTTATCGATAAAACGGTTACAGTAATAAGGATGATGACTAAAATTTGTTTTTAGTCCGTCAGCTAGATTATTAAAAAAATATTGAAATTTTATTTTTTCACGTAATCAAAAGATTACGTCGATACATTATGTTAAAATGTGGCACATGGCAAATGACGCAATATAAATTACGACGTAGTGCACCCCCACTCCCCAACTTGAATGAGTTTTATCTGTCATTTTCTATTAATATGATACCTAAACCAAAAATACCTGCCTAATATAATTTCTTTTTTTTGTCCTGTCATCATCCCTATTGAAAATGTGTTATAGTTATAAACGGAATCTGTAAAAACAGGAAAATTCTTGAATTTAATCTACGAAGTATTTTTTATTACAACTTTTCACAATATTTGTGGCGATGAAAATATTTTTGTGCAAATCGTTGCTCAAATCTTTTATAAATATTTTCATTCGCACACAACCTACAAAATGCAAAAACACGATATTTATAACCAAACATTGGCTCACTACCAACTTTAATCGACACACCCGCACTGACTACCCTTCCACCCATTTACTTCAACAACCTTTAGTCCAAGCGCTTAATGACTCTCTCCACACCAATCCTTCAACACCCAACAAATCAAAAAAAATAATATTCTTATCGACAAAACAAAAACTCTTCCCCTCCCTGCCTATAACCACTTTACATTCAACGCGTACTCGACGGCGGCAAACGACTAATCTTCTGATATATCGGTGCTCACCTTCCCTTATCTAAGGAGATCTTCCAAAAAGTGCCCCTTTATTACGCCATGGATTACCCCCGTGTACCGGGGAACCCCATAAAGCCTCTGTGATCAGTATATAATGGAGTCAGGAGAGTCTTCTTGGGACAATGTTAGAAGTAATTTTTAATTTGTTAAGGTAATTTATCGTTAAAACCTTTCAGACAAGTGTACTAAGCATGTACTAAGCATGTACTTTATTATTATCATGGTTACAAAGACAGAGTTCAAAATGGCTACGGTGAAAGCGTCTAGAGATGTCACAATTAATAAAATTCGTGGTGTCAAAAGTGCATGCGCTACTCCTTCAAAGTCAGTTTTGTACGTCATTTGCGTCATAGTGCGAGTGAACAGTGGCACGCTTGGTTTGTATAGAAAATATTGACGATGCCGCGTCTACTCTCTAGCCAACAGCAGAGCAGAGGCAGCCCAGTGTAGATCCACCAAAGAGTTTTAGATCGTGAGTTCAAAACCACACAGGCATTTTACTTTGTGTATTTAATTTCATTACCAAAGCTCGCAAAACAGTGAAGGAAAACATCGTAAGGAAACCGGCATGTCCTAGAACCAAATTTTCGAAGACATGTGACATCCACCAACTCAACTGGGGCTGCGTCGTGAATTATGGCCCGCTCCCTCTAACCCAGCAAGAGGAGGCCTGTATCGCAGCAGTGGGAACATTATAGGCTGATTATGCTATGCCTCCAGCCGTCTCCGTGCTCAGCCAAACACACTCCTGTAAAATGGTAGATATAATATATTTCTAAAAGAAAAAACGGAAAAGAACCGGAGATACCGACATAGCTTGCAGACTAAGCAAACTGAGGTGGCAGTAGGCTGGCCATGTTTGTCGAAGGACCGATGGCCGGTGGAGCAGACGAATCCTGGAGTGGAGACCGCGCATCGGCAAGCGTAGTGTAGGACGCCCCGAGCTAGATGGACTGATGACCTGTGCTGGGACTGGATGCGGAAGGCGGAGGACAGGGTGTTGTGGCGAAGCCTGGGAGAGGCATATGACCAGCAGTGGACTGTTCGTATCAATATAGATAGTTCACATAATGTATACCGGAGGTACTACTTACGTATATGATATAAGTACATCCGGGTATACAATACGTCAACTATGTATATGATTATAATATGATAAATCGATATTATTCTAATCTAATATTAGTGCGAGTGACACAGAGGAAAACCCTAAGTTTTACACACGTAGCTATCGCTGGCGAAAACATTTTAGATTTCTGACGGGCAAGGTCGTAACTTATCATTATTGTAGCGGATAATAATCAATACATTCTTACGTCAGAACGCTAATCCGAAAACATGGATGACTAACTGATCATTGCGGTGATAAAATTCCATGAAATACTACTTATCAGTAGTATTTTTAGATATTTGGTAGAGTAGGTAAATGTTTTCCTGAAATATTTATTTTCTCGAAAATATCTACTTATTTTCCTTATAAAAATAGCTACGCTTGCCGTGGTTGACAGTGGATGGGGTGACCATCTTAACATACCGAGACGCCTCCGTGTCTCGGCAAGCACGTTAAGCCGTTGGTCCCAGCTGTCATTTGTGCATTTTTTACAGTCGTTACGGGTCGTCAGAAGCCCGAAAATCTGACAGCCAGTCTTACCAAGGGGTATCGTATTACCCAGTTAATGGGTTGTGGAGGTCAGATAGTCAGCCACTACATGTAAAATACTGGTATTCAGCTGCATCCGGTTAGACTGGAAGCCTACCCCAACATAGTTGGTACAAGGCTAGGCAGATTAATCTACCTATCTTCCTGATTTTTTTTATTATCAGGAAAATATCTACTTACGCGTTGCTGGACGGAAATAGGTTTATAAATTGAAATATAGTGCAACAGCATTTTTAGTTTTCTTCTTGTTCAGTAAGAATATCTTACAATTAATACAGCAGGGTCTTAGGTGCATTTAAGTCTTCAGTAATATGTATAGCAAAAAAAAACAATTTCACTATATCCGTAACTCAAACGTTAAGAAGATGTCGTTCATTTAGAATGTGCTCAGGACATGCCCGTTTTCTCACGACGTTTTTCTTCACCATTTTGAGGTCAGGGATGATTCATTTTTCGTGTGGTTAGTGACTAACCAGAGTTTTTATGCTGCCCATGCGCCTCTGACTTAGCTTCACATGCTGTTGAGAAATATCTCCCAAACATGCTGATTTCCTCACGATGTTTTCCTTCACCGATTTTTAAGTTAAGTGATAACTCATACATACGCACATGAATCCGTAAAATCAGAGATGCGTGCCTTGGGTTCGAACTCGAGACCTATGACTTGGCAGTCCGCTGGTCATATCACTGCTATATAAAAATTACATAATGCTTGTGTCCGTAACCACAACCCATCACTACTCGTAACAGTTCATCATAAAACAAAAAAAAAACAACATTTCAAAGCAACCAAATGAAGCTACAAAAATTATGAAAAGAAACACAACTGACAAGTTAGTTGGAAACAAACGCAACCCGTTATCTATCCGGGTGGCAGGTCGAAGTTTGACAAAGCATATTATTGTTGAAGAAGCCGGCTTCGGGCGACGTCGGGAGGCCTCGGTAAACTTCGAGCCCGCTCGCACACGATAACGAGTTCTAAACTCAGGCACTGATACGAGTACGTCTGCTGGATTGCTCTAATATGGTTCGCAAATACTCATATGTAGTTTACTTGTGAAGTTGATATAAGGTTCCCTGGAACTTAAAAGTAAATTCATGTTATTGCAAGATTTTCCTAAAAATGCAAGCCTTTGAGTCCAGCATATGACTTATGATGGCTGGGACAGAGACTGGATGGGGAAAGTGGAGGAACACGTGGTGTGACGCAGCCTGGGAGAGGTCTAAGCCCAGCAGTGGACTACGATAGCCTTAGTTCATATGACTTGTACTTTTTTATAACGTAAGTACTGTTACAGCTTGCCAGGTCAGCGGAACACATAGGGCTAAGGAAGAAACGAATGATGGGTTTTGGTCAGTAATAGACTGACTCTCCCTTCTGCTCCAACCACAGTGGGTGGGGTCATTTGATGATTTCCTATGATAAAAAAAATAAACAAGAAATTGGAAATATCATCTTTGTTTCTGAAATCACTGATAAGCCTTTTATTTATTTTTAATTATGTGGTTCTGTAAAAAACAAGAGCCTATCAAATAAATGACAAGAGATTAAAAAACAACTATGATAAACCATGCTTGCAGCAACCTACCCCAAAACTTCATCCCCATATTTGGTTCAGTTTTTAATACAGAACCAACTACACAAACAGTTTATCATGTTACCTTAACAAATTTAAATACTACGGTAGGTAAACACTAAACCACTAAACTCTCCAGCAAATAAACCCTCGATTCCAGTACAAGTCGAGCCATTCATTCAGTAAGGTAAGGTACAGAAACGCGACGTGAATTCATCGGGTGTCAAGCATTCATCACGATCACTGACACTCGATATTTCATTCTCGATCTCTTTGAAAGCCATTGGAGTCGCTGAAAATACACACGTACAGTCGAACAAGCTATTTGATATACAGGTAGCTAACTTGCAACTAATTTTAAACAATGTTGCGAGTATGCGGAGTATTCAATTCTTTTACTGCTGCCCCGGAACACAAAGAGTTAAGTGTAGATCATGTTTTTTTTTTGATGGTGGGTAAACGTCAAATGACGGAAGTGAGTGTCACTCTTACTTACTAATCCCATCCATGTTCCTGCTTTAGCCCTTTATGTTTCCGGGTAGTGGTAACCCTTTCGGACAATCCCGCTGACCCGACAGGCTTCGGCCCTAATGGGCCCCTTCAAATACTGACATCTTTTTGAGGTGCGCGTGAAACATATACGCGCCGTCCGTCTCGGGCCTGGTCCTGATCAGACGGTGAGCTACCTTATTACTCCCCGTCCGTAGGCCCGTACTTACGGAGGCCGGGAGTCGTCACGCGGTTCCCGACACACGAAGCGTCTTCTGCGGCGGCTGGGACCTGAGGCTCTGTTCCTCAACCTGACTCAAGCAACATCCAACCGTGGAATATAGATGGATTTAATCAGTAAAAGTCTGACACTCCCTTCCGCTCCACCCAGAGTGGGAGGAGTCATTTGATGATTTCCCATCCTTAAAAAATTATTACGTACTCAATAAAAATGTATAAAAGTGTATAGGAAAGATAAATAAGTTTGTAAATAGTCAAATGTTCAAGTAAAGTAACAAACTATTTGGTATACACCAAATAGTTTGTTACTTTACTTGAACAGAATGGCAAAATACTATTCAGAACCTTTCTATTGACGCACAGGAGTGAACAACAAAATTGACACCAACCAATTTTGTTAAAAGCTTTTTAGCGAGTAATTTTCATATTTGAAATAGAGTAGGTATGTACCCGAGATTAATGTACACATTATACTTGTGCTAAATAGTCGTGAATTCGGTATTCCATTAATTTATTGGTCTGTGAATAAATAATAAGTTAATATAATATAATATAATCGAATAACGTTATTTCGGACACAAATATCCATATAATGTTAATCAATCTGCCTAGCCTTTTCCCAACAATGTTAGGGTCGGCATCCAGTCTAACCGGATGCAAATGAATACCAGTATTTTACATGGAGCGACTGCCTGTCTGACCTCCACAATACAGTAAATGGGAAACACGATACCCCTTGGTAAGGCTATAGTGATAGTAACATACAAAAAATAACTAGCCTATTGTTAGTAAAAATCAATCTCCGTACAAACTGCCAAACAATCTGTGAGCCGAAGCTCTTGGCTACAGTTTCCAGGATACTGTTTTGACTGGCTCTCACTCTCCTCAGTAGCGACGCAGTTTTTTTTGCATATAATTACATAGAAACCAGGCCTGTGCAAATATTTCCGACAGTAAAGAAGCAGCCTCAACAACATTCTGAAAGCATTGATATATTGGACACGTAGGACATCCAGCGATCTCTTAGTACAACACATATGACACGTGACATAGTAATCATAATTATCTGCATGAAAAAATTCACTGCTACACTTCGTGTCTATCACTGTCAATTTCACAATGCTACTGCCAAAAGGGAGCATTGGTGACCCAGTGGTATCGGCCCCGACCGAGATGTAGGTTTTGAGTTCGAACAAATCGGCACTTTACTTTATGTATTTGATTTCATCACCACAGCTCTCAAAACGGTGAAAGAAAACATCGACAGCAAACCGGCATGTCCTAGAACCAAAAATTCAACGACATGTGACATCCACCAATCCGCACTGAAGCCAGAGTGGTGGATTATGGCCCACTCCCTCTCACAGAGAGGAGGCCTGCGTCTCAGCAGCATTATTAGCAGGCGAACCGCATCGCACAATCCTCCAGTTTGTATGAACCATCACACACTACAGAAGGGCAGCACCGTTGTGCTGCGGCCCAACGAGCCTGGAACGTGCGTTTGGCTATCTGAGAGATTATCAAAATCACAATGCTTGTCGGAAAGATTTATTATAAGAACACAGAAGAAGGTTCTTTCCATCTTCTTAATTTGACGACACGGTTGGCGCAGCGGTTGAGCGATTGACTGCTGCGCAGCATGTCGCGGGTTCGATTCCCGCACGGGACAAATATTTGTACGACCTGCAAATATTTGTTACGGGTCTGGGTGTTGTTCTATCTATAATATGTATGTATTTACAAAAAAAAATGTATAATGTAAGTAGTTTATCAGCCATGACGTTACCATAACACAAGCATTATGTTGCTTAGCTTAGGACGACATGGCATTGTGTGAAATGTCCAAGGATATTATTATTATTAATATACGGTTCTCAGGGTTGATTTAATTAATGAAACTGAACGCGATTAGTACAGTCGCCAGAACATCAACCTCCCTTACTGTCAAATATTTCCAATTGAACATGAACCCTATACCTTCGTAATAAAGTTACTAATCTATCAAACATAATTGACAGATTGGGGTAGCTTGATGTGCTAGCGTCTGTACATCTAATCGGCGTTCAAGACGGTCAGTGTAAATATACCAAAGGAAATAATGACGCTGACAGCTCTTAAACTGTTTAACTGTGTATGAACTGATCACTTTCAGCTTCATTGGTGAAGTCCGCCTTAGTTATTCTCTAACAGGTTAAATATCTATCACTTGGAACAGTAACAGTAAAAATGAGATTATTTTATCTGTTAAAGGTGACGTTCTTGCTAAGTAGACAGATAGATTCTTATTTTTCTTTTATCCGTAGCATTATATTAATACCTCGTATGCTGAGAAACAATTAAAAAGCCGTTGTGTCTCTTGTGGATCCACGTTCGGCAGGGTTAAAGAGCCAAAATAAGGAGAGCCACAACTAAACAAGGAAACACTAAGAATAAATCCCAACTATTAGTAACAAAAGCTCATTATTACTAAGTGAATCTCCAGATACCCTTTAAGAGCAACGGTAATCACCGACGTGCTCTTATCCCCACTTGAACTGAACGCAATACACTTCATGCCAAACGTAAGTACAGCGTGAGTACTTACATTTGGGAGCTATGTATGTATGTGTATTGATGTCAGTGGGCTTAGCGATGAATGGTATTGAGATTATTATCTGTGCAATCATGTTGCTAATTATGCTGATGAGGTAGTAAAACGTTATTGTACACACTAAGCAATAATAGAGACAAAATTCTCAATAGTGAATTCAAAGTTCAAAACCTCAAAGTTGCAATAAATTTTCAGTTAATACAAACTAATTAACCAAAAGTTTAATCAGTACCTATTACTTGAAATTCTTGCCTTACTTAAACAACTATAGTCTGTTAAAAAAGTATGTGATGAAAGTGTGAACAAACTCAGTTTAGGTTAAATTCTTACGCAATTACTCATTAATCCGTCAAACGATCGTCTACTAGAAGCAAGCAATGAAAGTTACTTTTTTTTTAGGATGGGTTATCATCAAATACTCCGCCCGCTCTGGGTGGAGCGGAAGGGAGTGTCAGACTCTTACTGGCTAAAACCCATCTATGTTCCTTTCTTAGCCCTTTATGTTTCGGGGTATTGGTAACTCTTTCGGACAATCCCGCTTAAACGAGGGTTCGGTTTATAGAACTTTATTCTCATTAAGACAATCGTCACTTACATGAGAACATTAAATCTTATTACTAATTATATTTTAACAGTGCGGGTAGAAGAAAAAACAAAAAGTAAAAACATAATAATTGTCAACAAAATTGGAAGCGAGTTCGCTGCATTCCTAAGATAAGGTGGTGGCACAAGTTAAAAGATGTTGCTGGTTTAAACAAAAATAAACACAAACACAATTAATATGTTGTGTCGTCGTTGTAAATAAAAGTGAATAATTTCTTTTTAAATATGTTGAGTGAAGTCGCCTCCTTTACAACTTTTTTTGGGTTTCGGGTTACAACAAAGTTAAGGAAAAAACCTTGGTTGCATTCGGGATTTAAAATAGCGCCCGCAACATTAAGACACTGCTTTATCCCCTTAGTGAATAATCTAATAATTAAAAAGCTATTCTCGCATTTAGGCGATCTAACATTCAGATTTCAGGATCATGTGTTCAAATAATCAAATCAAAGCACTGAATTTGACGACACAAAAAAAAATTAAATTCGCAAGTCAGTATATTATCGCATCCATTAGTCCAAATCATTAGATAATATACTTATGAAACAGACATTATGTACAAGTTTTTAACGGAGTAATCTCTAATCATATTTACAAATAAGAATGTGTATTTTTAAAATCATATATCATAGTCGCCACGCCAGCTGTCAAGCCACAGGTTACCCAATAAAAGAACAAAGCACGTAAACCCATCCCTATGCATATCTAATAAACGTCAACCATGGAAAATATATGACCTCCTGCAAACAACCTCGTTACTTTTTTAATATTAAAATAATAGGTAGGTACTTACATGTTTTATGTGCTCTGTGTAATATCAAGCGTCACGAATGTTTAATTTTCGAATAGTTCATAATTTTATGTTAATGGGTGTCCAACAAGAAGGCTATCCACCTGATTATTGATTAAGATCAGCCTTTCCCATGTGGGCGATAACGCCCACTTGTGGGCGCTGTAGGCCTAAAGGGGGGGTAGTAAAAGACCCAGAAAAAAAATGGGGGCTTTGTGTAGAGGCTTAGGAGGCGACTAGTAATTTTATATAGATAGTGGTGAAGTGAGCTGTCGTTTCGTAATAGGTGGAAAGACAGCTCATTTCACTTTAGTTTTTACGCTGAAATTTTTACAGAATATATCTGCAGAGGCATCACATCTCCTGGTACACTCGCCAGCACATCAAGTCACCCCAATCTGTCAAATCACTTTGATAGATTTTCAACACTATTACAGTAGCATAAGGTTCATGTTCAATTGGGTATAATTGACAGTTTGGTGTAGCTTGATGAAGGCCACTGTACTTTGCCATCCCATACACAAATCTGAAATGAATAGGTAATTAGTTTCATAGGCACCCATAGCCTAGAAACAGAATTCAGATCAATAATAATAATTATTTTAAATCACTTTAAAGGGTATATACATACAATGGCATAGCTTATTACAAAATTAGCTGTTCTATAAATTTTTAGTCACCTAACGCGTGTAGAGAACAGCTGATTTTTTTTCACGATTTCGGAGTTGGTCCCATAGTAAAAGTTGTTCAGTTTGATGGTCTGTAGCATATCCTTTTGTATGTATATACCCTTTCGGTTACACCCACTATAATAATTATGTTTCTTGGTTTAGATCTGACATTTTTCCACAATGTTTTTTATGTTATTAAACCACAGACCCAAATATTTATCGCTTCAATTCTGTTTACTTCTCCATCATAACCCTGTACTAACATCAAACAGTTCAATAAATCGTCTTGATCCGTCGAGATGTTATCAAAGCGGCAGAATTATGAACTCCAACCATTTTTCCGCTGAAACTACTCTGTGATTAATAGCTAAAGAACCCACTTATTCAGTTAGATAAGGACCGATGAGTGAGTGTATCGCGTTAGGGTAAACTGCGACCATTTCTTCGGAAACTATTCGGGGACTAGATGCTTTATCTAGTTTCATATTTCATGAAAACTCGCATTTGCTGTATTTTGTGACGGACTTTTGTAGTCTGTGACTTGAATCTGATGGTTATTCTTTCTTCGCTTTGTATTTGGTAGTTGGTATAGTGTTTTTTATTTCATTGTCTTATTTTTTTCTTATTTAATGCCTTCTATGATCGTAACATACTGTGCCCAGCACGAATGCGCGTAGTAAATGTAACGTAATATGGTACAATTTTTGAATTTAAAATACTTTCACAGTACATTTATTTCGTTTGAGGACTTTCTTCATACCTATTGGTGATATTCATTGCGATTGTCACGTAAACCAAATGCTTTGGGATAGTAATACTCAGGAATTTCCGTAACGTTTAGTTCAGTCAGGCCCACAACTTGCACTGTGTTTTTGTGTTCAACATAAAGAAGTGTTTAATAACGAATTTCTTTAAAGCTTGAATTCTTTAGACTTAGTTTATATATACTTTAGGTGATGATCTACTTGCATGTTTTTTATTTAATTAGCATTATTTGGTAGTGTATATATTCTGTTACACACAAAATTTATACCAGGCAAGCTCTAGACGTGTAGACCTGTGATTGGCTGTCAGATTATCATACTGTTTTTAGGACCATTGTATTTAGCTATAAGTCTTCCAAAGTCTTTAATTAAATAAATAAACATAATTATGTAAAATCAAACACATTTTTTTAAGCTTAACGCAGTCTCTGCCATTCAACTCATAGAAACGTGAAATAAAAGAAGGAAATTCAGAAGTGGGTAGGTAGACCCTTAAAAGGCTATGAACTACAACGACTAAGTACCACTTTAACGCAATCATTATGGACCTTACTGGTTAAATGGTAGCAATAATAGTTTAGCACTATGTTGATTATTTTTATATAGGTAACTCTTACGAGATGTAATAATTATGAAGTGCCATAAGCTCGATTATACAGTGTGTTACGTTAAACAAGGGACATACTTTCAGGTTGTATAGTACTCATGGAAATCAACAACTTTGTTCATGGGACTAACTCTGAAATGTGAAAAAAATATATGCTGTTCCAAACATTTGACGAATATTATCCGAACATAAATGTACTGGACAGCTGTTTTGTTTTCAGGATTCCAGGCATAGTTTTGTAGTCAAAGTTGTTCATTTTCATGAGTGTAGTACCCCCTTAAAGTATATCCCTCGTTTAACCTAACAGACTGAATATTTTTATAGAAGCCTGTATGCTGTTGTTTACAAAATAAATGGTTCAGTAATGTTTCACCAAAACCACGGTTGACATTCATTTTCAGTTATGACCAACGTTTCATACACTATTTACTTCACAAACAACTTTTTCAGCAGATGTTTTATTTTATAAAAACTTGCTCTACAAACATTTATTTACAAATGTTTCGCATGATATTTTTTTTTTTATCGTTAAGTAAATGAATTGTCGGTAAAATGACAGGCTATTACATTTTAATGTCAAAGTCAAAGTCAAAACATTTATTTCAAATAGGCACAAGAATGGCACTTTTGAACGTCAAAATGAACAAGAAATAGAACTGATTCTAGTCGCCCCTTCCAAAAAGTAGTTTGGTGTGGAGAAGAATGGGCAAGAAACTCCACCGTTACTCTTTTAAAATGTTTCACAATGTTTTGTATACATGTATTATAACATTATATGTGAAGACGATGTACCCAGAATAAAAACAATACATCACAAAAGGTGAAAAGAAAAACACATGTAGCAGTGGCAAGTAAACTTAATTATGTCATAAGTGCATGGTGCTCACATATTTACAAACATTCTAAAAGTTAATAATAATAAATTAATCAATGTGTGAGAAGTTATTCCAATATAATAAAATAATATGGTACAAATTACCTAATTTACTTAGCAACCAGTTTGATTTTGTCTAGACACTAGATTGTCCTGTGGAGCAGGACCAGCATGTTTCCAAGCATCCTTATCTTTGATATAATCTTCTAATTTGTAATAAGCTTGTTTACAAAGTGTATTTTTAATATGAGTTTTAAATTTTCTTTCATTTAATTGCAGTATGTCACAAGGTATTTTGTTGTAACATTTAACACAGAACCCCATAAAAGATGTATGTACTTTTGACAATCGAAAAAATGGTTGAATTATTTTATCTTTATTTCTAGTATTAAAATTATGCCTATCATTTATTTTGTTAAAAAGATGTCTATTTTTTCTTACATACATAATATTTTCATAAATGAATTGGCAAGGTACTGTCATAATATTAATCCTTTTAAATAGTTCTCTAAGCGATTCGCGACGACGAAGATTGTAAATAGCCCTGATCGCTCGCTTTTGCAAAATAAAAATGGATTCAATGTCAGCAGCCCGACCCCACAGTAAAATGCCATACGACATAATGCTGTGGAAGTAACTAAAATAGACCAAACGCGCGGTTTCTACGTCTGTTAACTGCCTTATCTTTCTAACAGCATAAGCGGCCGAGCTTAGCCGTCCCGCAAGAGTTGTTATGTGGGGACCCCATTGCAACTTGTCGTCTAGCGTGATTCCCAGGAAAACCGTCTGCTTAATAAATTCCAGCTTTTCTCCGTTCAATATGATGTCACAATCGCTACTTTTAACATTAGGTAATGTAAATCTAATGCATTTAGTTTTTTTTTCATTTAGTACCAAATTATTTACCGTAAACCAATCTTGGACCTGAAGAATAGAGTTATTCACGTCGTCAAGATTTTGTGAGCGTCGATTAATTTTAAAGATTAATGAAGTGTCATCTGCAAATAGCACCATCTTCGGTTGATTTTGAAGTAATTGGGGTAAATCGTTAATATAAACTAAAAAGAGAAATGGACCCAATATCGAACCTTGAGGAACGCCCATTGTCATTTCCGACCCCAGCGAGTTCACACTATTTACTTGAACTTTAACCTTTCTGTCTTTCAGGTATGGTCTAAGTAAATCAAGGGCTGTATTTCTAATTCCATAGTGCTCTTGTTTCAGCAGAAGCGTCTCATGTTCTACGCAATCGAACGCCTTAGAGAGATCGCAAAAGATTCCAATGGCATCTTGTGCTTTTTCCCAGGCGCTAAAAATGTTCTTTATTAGGGTGACACCAGCGTCAGTAGTACAACGCCCATTGGTGAAACCGAACTGTTGGTCATGCAAGATGGAATTTTTATTAAAGTGACGTAACATTTGATTGAGCATCAACTTTTCAAACACTTTAATGAGATAAGTAATACAATATTATTATTAACACGCTTTTATTAGCTCGGGTTGTATCTATGTATGTATGTATGTAACGGAATCTTTGAGCTTAATTTTCACCGGTTTCTAAAAGTCTGATCAACTTGAAACTTTGCACACGTCTCAAGGACCGATGACAATGCAATAATTTGATAATAGTTTCCACAAAGAAGAACAACAAAGGATTAGACAAAGGTGCGATGTACACCGTATATCGCTGTCGATGATCTTTTATCGGTTGCCTTGGGCTTGTGTTTTATGGTACAGACGATGCGTCGGTGTGATAGGAGGACAGGTGTGTGAAAATAATTTGGAATGTACAGTCAACAGCAAAAGTAGATGATGAAAATCAGAAATTCGATTCTAAAGAACGGAGTTCGCGTCAGACCTGTGTGGCGTCAGAGTGATTCAAAAGTTTGTGATTGGAAATTATACCAAACATTTACTACTAGTACAGCTGCCATATATTCGTGAACACCGTTCATTAGTATTGAATTTCAGATTTTAATCATCTAACGGCTTACTTACGGCGTACTTACCTAACGGCTTCTTTTTTCTGAGGGTGGGCAATCATCAAATTGAGCGGAAGGGAGAGTCAGACTTTTACTGACTGAAACCCATCCATGTTCGTTCCTTAGCCCTTTATGTTCCGGGGTAGCGGTAACCCTTTCGGACAAACCCGCTTACCCAGCAGGCTTCGGCCCTGACGGGCCCCTTCCATATTGCTGACATCACTTTGAGGCGCGCGTGGAACACGTACGCGCCGTCCGGCACGGGCCTGGGGGTCTACTCCCTAACTCCGTCAACGAAGCAACGGGCCCGTCCGACAGTAGTCCGATACGTCGTAGCGAACCCTACTCCCTAACGATTTCGGATTCATTAGAACGGGACGGAATCATAGACTACTTACGGACTATATTCGTGAACGAACGACGCATGACATTAGAGTTGCACTAGTTTGCCGGTCACTTACCGGTTTACATATTCTGTAGTTTCGAAACATACTAAACAATTTTTTTTATTTTTGTTATAATACAATGACCACATTTATAACAATACACTTTATAATATGTCTTCAAATACAGAATTAAATTATTTTGCCTTTTTTGGTCCGGCAAGCGGCATTATCCTGACGATACCTTTACCTTTTTTCTTTTTGACGCCAATTATCAAATGACATGTCAAAGTTCTTAGAGTTGTCAAAAAGTTGTTGACATTTGAGAATGACCCTAGAATGTAACTTGGAACGAAACAGAAACACACAATAAACTAATAATTCATTACATAAAGTGTTTAAAAAAATAGATAAATATTTTGGCGCGTTAAATAATATGATGGAAGATATTGCGAGTATTCTTTTTGCGCTAACTTTATAATAGCATGCAATTTATAATTAATACGAAACGTCTCAAAAACAGTTACGTTCTCAGTCTTTTTGTTTTTAATACTAATGTTGTAACCAATTAATTACTAAATATCATCAGCTTCATTCGATTTTAATCTCGACTCGGCTTTGCTTTTGGACTATTTCTGTTTCACGTTGATCCTGGCTCTTCTATTTTGGACATTGATTTAAACAGTGATTTGAACTCGATTTTGGTGTTTGTTGTAAATCATACCAACTGTTTCAACATATCGAAAAGAGGACGTACAATCAAAAGCCAGTCACGCGAATTGGTTGTGAAGTTAACCGAAACCTTTATTGCCCGTAACGCAAGTGCAAGATCGTGTCGCAGAAGCACTTGGAATCAGCAAAAAAACTATTCGAACCATCTTGAAGGAAAAGTATGGGCCTTCCCGTACTGATGAAAATGTATTACGTACGCCTAAAATAAAGAAGAAAAGCAAGCCTGTAACAGGTATTGACACATTTGACGCAGACGCTATTCAAGAGACGTCAATATTGATAATAGAAATGAAAATGAAATAATTATATTTAGAGGTGACTACGTATATAGCTCAACTGACGACTTTGGCTCATCATCCGAAGAAAATGATTGAATGATGATTCAATCTAAGTGATTGAATCATCATTCAATCATTTTTTCTTGATTTTTTTGCTATTGAGTGAATGTTATTGTAACTAAAAATATTAAATTATAGACAAATTGACCTTTTGTACCACTGTATCATTTCAAAATACCTACAAAATTAAAGTTTAAGTTTAATCCAATGCACTTTAGAATACATAATGAAATCGATCAAATACTCATACAAACTTAAATCGAATAATCGTGTGTTGAGTACCGAGTCGTATGGTTGCTTCCTTACGTCGCGATGACAAATAACAAATGTCAAATGTCTATTTTTTGACATTTTACACAAAATTTTTAGATATTTTCTACTACAATAATTATTTCCAACACGTTCTTGGAAGTCATGGAGAGAAGCCTTTGCCCAGCAGTAGGATGACTCAGGCTAGGAGCCCCCTCAGACTACAGACGTTTTATCGGCCGATAGTATCGTCAGTTTCTTAATCAGTATGAAGATGTACGATGTACCTATGCAAGAGCGAACACTTTAAATAAAACGACTAGAATAAAAGGAAATCTATGTTTTTATTGTAATAGTATATTGTTGTGTGTTAAATTTATTCGGATTTGCTTGGTGCTAAATAAAATAAAATACATTTTGTCAAATCAAAGTTTATATTTTTATAGTTTATACATACGATCATCATCATCTGCCTAGCTTTTTCCCAACTAAGTTGGGATCGGCTTCCAGTCTAACCGGATACAGCTGAATACCAGTACCTATGTTATATGGAGCGACTGCCTACAATGCGGTCAACTACGTTTAGCATATTTGTTATAAAATCTGTAAACATACAGCTTACAAAAGTTAAAAATAATACTATCTATTTTAGTGCACTTTGAGAATAAGTAAACACTCTTCAGCGTAGGTAGGTCGTAGTCAGTATTCAACACCAATATTTATCGTATTTACATAGTTAATATAAAATAACCTTAAAACAAAATATTATGATTTTGTGAAGTTACAATGTTTACTATACATTTTCGCATATAACTTTCGAACCCTTTAGTTTATTTTGATAATTCCACCGGATTTATTCGTCCTAGGCTTAGATATACCCCATCAACCCCAAGTTACAAAAATATTCCCATAAATAAAAAACCATGTTTTCAAGTTACGTAATTTTCCCTATACATTCATAAATTCTCTTAAATTCTAATAATATCAGTCTTATTGACTTAAACCCATCGATCACTAATTAGTGATCGATGCTTAAACCCTATATATTAATCATAATCTAAGATGAATTCAACAAATATAAACTAATTAGCACTTAACAAGACTTAATTAGAATCTAACCAGAAATGTTCACTTTTCACATGTTAGACTCACTGCACTTCACTTTTAGTAGCGGTCCACCCATTACTTGGGCCACGTTACTCAGATAGGGTCTCTTCGCCGACACTGTTTCTTTATAAGGTTCCTCTCAGCAACATTCTGTGGAAACCTTACATATTTTTGCAAAATTGAGTGCATTTGTGACATGCCGCAGAGAGCGTGACACTGTCTGTTGTGCCATTGGCTCATCACTGCTTAGGCTCAATGCACCTTGGTAGCTCCCCCGGGCATAAAAATTAAGAGCAGCGAGGATCTAGAAGTAAACAAAGAAAACAGTAGGTAAATGGGTCGGATGGATTGGTAATATTGGTGTCAATAAGTTGCAGAATCTTTAATATATCCTTACCTTCATTATTGAATCAACACTTCGTCGTATATGTTGAGGCAAAAGAGGTATAACGTCCTTACACAGGTCCTCGAATAATTCACAAGTGAGCCGATAGTTCCCTATGAACTCGACGTCGGGAATACTCGCCAAAATAAAGTTCTAGCGTAAATATCGTCGGCGACACCTCCGCTCTTCCCGTAATGATCCTTCTAGCAACAAAAAAGCAGCCATAGTTCGAAATTACACTTTAAATTTTAATTTTCATCAACAGCACGAGAACTATTTTGATGTCGTATGAACTGACATAACGCTCCGTCGAAACAAGTGTCAAGTTAAATTTTTAGGACGGACAAAAACACGTCGGGAGTAGGTACAAATGTCAAATCGTGTTGTAGTTCATTCTTCGTTCGGGCCACGGACGAATCATCCGTCCGAAGGTGCTAGGGAGTAGGAAACGCCCGTTACGAAGGCCGAAACTACGGACTTCGTGCTTAGGGAGTAGACCCCCTGGTCCTGGGGGTCTACTCCCTAACTCCGTCAACGAAGCAACGGGCCCGTCCGACAGTAGTCCGTTACGTCGTAGCGAACCCTACTCCCTAACGATTTCGGATTCATCAGAACGGGACGGAATCATAGACTACTTACGGACAATATTCGTGAACGAACGACGAATGGCAATAGAGTTGCGCCATTTTTTCGGTCGCTTACCGGTTTACATATTCTGTAGTTTCGAAACATACTAAACAATTTTTTTTATTTTTGTTGTAAGAAAATGACCACATTATTAAAAATACACTTTTTATTATGTCTTTAAATACAGAATTAAATTATTTTGCCGTTTTTGGTTCGGCAATAAGGCATTATCCTGTCGATACCTTTGCGTTTTTTCTTTTAACGCCAATTATCAAACGACATGTCAAAGTTCTTAGAGTTGTCAAAAAGTAAAAGGTCAGTTTTGACATTTGAGAATGACCCTAGAATGTAACTTGGAACGAAACAGAAAAAGCAATAAACTAATCATTAATTACATAAAGTGTTTTAAAAAATACATAAATATTTTTGGCGCGTTTAATAATATGATGGAAGATATTGCTGATATTGCTTTTTGCGCTAACTTTATAGTAGCATGCAATTTCTAATGAATACGAAACGTCTCAAAACAGTTACGTGCTCAGTCCTTATTTTCTTAATACTAATGTTGTAGCCAATTAATTACTTAATATCACCAGCTTCATTCGATTTTAATCTTGACTCGGTTTTGCTTTTGGACTATTTCTGTTTACTATCACGTTGATCCTGGCTCTTCTATTTTGGACATTGATTTAAACAGTGATTTGAACTCGATTTTGGTGTTTGTTGTAAATCATACCAACTGTTTCAACATGTCGAAAAGAGGACGTACAATCAACAGCCAGTCACGCGAATTAGTTGTGAAGTTAACCGAAACCTTTATTGCTCGTAACGCAAGTGCAAGATCGTGTCGCAGAAGCTCTTGAATTCAGCAAAAAAACTATTCGAACCATCTTGAAGGAAAAGTATGGGCCTTCCGGTACTGAAAAAAATGTATTACGTACACCTAAAATGGGAAAGAAAAGCAAGCCTGTAACAGGTATTGACACATTTGACGCAAACGCTATTCGAGAGACGTCCATATTGATAAAAGAAATGAAAATGAAAAATTAAAAAGTAAATATAATTATTTCATTTACATTTGGTGGTTTTCATAGGTGACGATAGCTCAACTGACGATTTTGGCTCATCAGCCGAAGAAAATGATTGAATGATGATTCAGTCACTTTCACTTTCTCTTGATTTTTTTGTGAATGAGTGGATATAATTGTAACTAAAAATATTAAATTATAGACAAATTGACCTTTTGTACCACTGTTTCATTTCAAAATACCTACAAAATTAAAGTTTAAGTTATTTTTTTTTACTCAGAACTTTAATCCAATGCACTTTAGAATATATAATGAAATCGATCAAATACTCATACAAACTTGAATCGATTAATTGTGAGTATCGAGTACCGAGTCGTCTGTTGCTTCCTTACGTCGCGATGACAAATGAGAAATGTCAAATGTCCATTTTTTGACATTTTACACAAAAAAATTATATAAATTTTCTACTACAATAATTATTTCCAACACATTCTAGGAAGAATCATTCATGGAGCCTTTGCCCAGCAGTGGGATGACTCAGGCTAAGAGCCCCCTCAGACTACAGACTTTTTATCGGCCGATAGTATCGTCGGTTTCTTAATCAGAATGAAGATGTACACCTATGCAAGAGCGCACATTTTAAAATAAAACGACTAGAATAAAAGGAAATCTATGTTTTGATTGTAATAGTATATTGTTGTGTGTTGAATTTATTCGGATTTGCTTGGTGCTAGATAAAATAAAATACATTTTGTCATAGTCAAATCAAAGTTTATATTTTTATAGTTTATACATACGATCATCATCATCTGCCTAGCTTTTTCCCAACTATGTTGGGATCGGCTTCCAGTCTAACCGGATACAGCTGAATACCAGTATGTTATATGGAGCGACTGCCTACAATGCGGTCAACTACGTCTAGCATATTTGTTATAAAATCTGTAAACATACAACTTACTAAAGTTAAAAATGATACTATCTATTTTAGTGCACTTTGAGTATAAGTAAACACTCTTCAAAGCATAGGTCGTAGTCAGTATTCAACACCAATATTTATCGTATTTACATAATATAAAATAACCTTAAAACAAAATATCAAGATTTTGTGAAGTTACAATGTTTACCCTATACATTTTCGCTTATAACTTCCGAACCCTTTAGTTTATTTTGATAATTCCACAGGATTTATTCGTCTTAGGCTTAGAAATACCCCATAAACCCTAAGTTACAAAAATATTCCCATAAATAAAAAACCATGTTTTCAAGTTACGTAATTTGCCCTATACATTCAAAAATTATCTTAAATTCTTATAATATCAGTCTTATTGACTTAAACCCTATATATTAATCATAATCTAAGATGAATTCAACAAATATAAACTAATTAGCACTTAACAAGGCTTAATTAGAATCTAACCAGAAATGTTCACTTTTCACATGTTAGACTCACTGCACTTCACTTTTAGTAGCGGTCCACCCATTACTTGGGCCACGTTACTCAGATAGGGTCTCTTCGCCGACACTGTTCTTTTATAAGGTTCCTCTCAGCAACATTTTGTGGAAACCTTACATATTTTTGCAAAATTGAGGGGATGTTGAATGCATTTGTGACATGCCGCAGAGAACGTGACACTGTCTGTTGTGCCATTGGCTCATCACTGCTTAGGCTCACTGCACCTTGGTAGCTCCCCCGGGCATAAAAATTAAGAGCAGCGAGGATCTAAAAGTAAACAAAGAAAACAGTAGGTAAATGGGTGGGACGGATTGGTAATATTGGTGTCAATAAGTTGCAGAATCTTTGATATATCCTTACCTTCATTATTGAATCAACACTTCGTCGTATATGTTGAGGCAAAAGAGGTATATAGTCCTTACACAGGTCCTCGAATAATTCACGAGTGAGCCGATAGTTCCCTATGAACTCGACGTCGGGAATACTCGCCAAAATAAAGTTCTAGCGTAAATATCGTCGGCGACACCTCCGCTCTTCCCGTAATGATCATTCTAGCAACAAAAAAGCAGCCATAGTTCGAAATTACACTTTAAATTATAATTTTCGTCAACAGCACGAGAACTATTTTGATGTCGTATGAACTGACATAACGCTCCGTCGAAACAAGTGTCAAGTTCAATTTTTAGGACGGAAAAAACACGTCGGGAGTAGGTACAAATGTCAATTCGTGTTGTAGTTCATTCTTCGTTCGGGCCACGGACGAATCATCCGTCCGACGGTGCTAGGGAGTAGGAAACGCCCGTTACGAAGGCCGAAACTACGGACTTCGTGCTTAGGGAGTAGACCCCCTGATCGGACGGTGAGCTACCCATTACTCACCGTTCGCAGGCCCGCGCCTACGGTGGCCGGGAGTCCGTATTGGTTGCTTTAGGCTTGTGTTTTATGGTACCAACAGACGAAGAATCGGTGTGAGTGGAAGACGGGTGTTTGGAAATGTACTCACCTAACAGCTAATGTTGAAATTGAAGTATTTTGGATATGAACATTGAAACCAAAAACCTTATTGTTTTATGTAAAGGTCACGTGTCTGTTATGAAGAATGAACTTAAGTAAAGTAGCCAGCACATCAAGCTACCCCAATCTGTCAAGTATCTTTTATAGATTTTCGACTTTAATCCAATGGAATAAGGTTCATGTTCAACTGGGAATATTTGCCAGTTTCGGATACCTTCATACCTTTGTCTGTACCACATAAAAACGTTTCCATGAACGTATGCAGACGATGACCTTTTTGATTACCAGACATATTATTATTAAAACTAGGATCAAAATAATGCATGCTATTCCAAATTGCAAACGCCAATAAAAGTGTTTCCAATATGAGATAGTCATAAAAATGTCTCCGTTAAACAATAGTTATTGCATGTTTGTCTAGAACTAAACGCTCGAAGTATCCCGCAGAGATTCCCAAATTATCATTCATTTCGTTTTACATAAGACATTTATATGTATAGCTTTTTACAAAAATTGCTTATTGGAAAATGCATAAACATGGAACGAATGTTATAGATATTGGTTGCACCAAAATTAAAAGTGAAAGGAAACAAAAAGAAATAACAAAGTTACTTCCATTTTTTGTCTGCACGAACAATGCATTTTGCCAAGTAAATATGCAATTTCAAAGACATAAAATGTAATAATTATGTAATACCAGCATATTATTATCCCACTGCAGGATAAAGGTCTCTTCTAATACAAAGAAGAGTCGGACATTGAACACGAACGACGCTTGTTGAAGACAGTTGTCGATTTCAGTAGGTATAGTATAAAACAAAGTCGCTTTCCGTCATCTGTCCCTCTGTACCCTTAGACCATTTTAACTACCAACGGATTTTAATGCGGTTTTTATCAATAGACAGAGTTATTCAAGAAGAAAGTTTATACCTATAGTTTAACTAACATTCGCCCGCGGCTCCGCCCGCGTTATAAATTATCTATATTGCATCCATGCTAAGTCGGGGCGGGTCACTATTTAACCATAAGTCAAAGTTTCCTCACTATATTATATTTCCTTCAATGTTAGTATACTGATGTCTAAGACAAACTCAGAACCATCCTTGCGACATGTTACTTTCATTTTGCGCCCATTCAACTGTCCTTATCAATCAATTTGCCTAGCCTTTTCCCAACTATATTGGGGTCGGCTTCCAGTCTAACCGGATGCAGCTGAATACCAGTATTATACATTAACCGACTGCCTATCTTACCTCCACAACCCAGTCAGTAACTGGGTAATACGATACCCATTGGTAAGAATGGCTTTCAGATTTTCGTGCTTCTGACTATCCGTAACGACTGTCAAAGATCCTCGAATGTCCGCCGGGACCAACGGCTTAACGTGCTTTCCGAGGCACGGAGGAGTCTTAATATGTAAATTAGGGAACATATTAACACATTCACTGCGGCTCCGCTACATTAAAACTTACTTCCAGTACTGTACAAGTCACATACTTCCCGTATGAAGAATGCCTGATATGCGTTACGACGTCTATTTTCCCGTACGTATTCTTGACTTCAAAGCTCCACAGAGACATGGAAAGTCCACAGCTGATTTTTTTTGTTGTACCAATCAATAGGGTACATCCTTGTGTATACACAGCTGCAGTCGCACGGGGTTCTAAGTAATACCTTAAAAGTTACAGGTATTTTTGGAAATTGTTGATTTTGCGGGAAAATACTTGTCGTGGCGCATACAACAGTCATAATGCTAGGGATGGGGTGTAATAAGTTAAATATTTTTTTTGTTTCAGATTTATTACTGTTTATTCAGCTGGTACACAATTAACGAAAACTAATTTTAACAAGAATAATAAGTAATTAACTATGTTAATGTTAACTTCTTAACAAAAACAGTAAATTCTTATTTTATATTATTATTTATTTTAGGTACTTATAAAAGCTAAATTACAAAAAAGTCCCTAATTTATTTATCACAAAACATAAAAAAATTGAACTGGGTTTTTTTGTACTAGATGGTTTGGGATTCGGTAAACTGGAACCAGTACTCTGCAGAATAATGTTTCTAGCCTATTTACCTTCTGTCTTTACACCTTTCCCCATAATAAGTTTTTTACGTGAACGTTTCATTGTTAATGTACAATTTACCTACTTAGGCGTGACGAATAAAATATTACGTTCTGTAAAACGTAGTAACTGGGCACAGCACTACGACTAACTGAAGGTCCGCGCGCGCGCACGTTCAGTGCGGTACGGGGTTTAGTATACGGCCAAATAGTTCCCGTAAAATAATTACCTTTCTGTGCGTTACGAAAAAATTATTCCCGTACATTTTTATTCAAGCAAGGACACCGGCAATATAGGCGTCTCTTTTTTACTTGTACGAATACTTGAAAAAATCACCCCCGCACGAAGTGCAAAACAACGACAACTAGCTGCCGCACAGAGCAGAACTCAATTACAACCAAATACTTCCCGTAACGCAGTGAATGTGTTAATTTATGTCTTTGTAATTATTATGCAAAAGAAGGAATTAATTAATAACAGACTATCTTTAATGGAGATGATAATTATGTCATAACCCCGTTTCCATAAGCGCCTATTATCACTTAAGCAAGACATTAAAACAGTTGATGAAGTGAAGTCTTTATTTCATTCCTGTCGCCATGTCTCATATTGAAATCAGGCTTCAGATCCACTTAAAACAAACGCAACATAAATACAAATTTATAGCACGTAATTTTCAGAAAATATCTTAATGATAATATCTTTTGAATGGGAACAAAAGGCTAAATTCACCTCGCTTAATTTGAAGTGCATAAGCCACAGTTTATTCGTAAAACAATGCAATGTTCGCGTAGAATTGTCAGGTCGCGGGATCGCGGGATCGAGGGATGAGTCCCGCCATTGTACACCGTGCCTCATCGTCTGCCTCAAATCTGCTTTGCGAATCCCTTTTCATGAAAACGACGGCTTAAAACCTCATTTAGCTGGAACTCGACGCCTCCACCACTTAAACGTTATGGCCCAAGAAAATTGTCGCGTAATTTAAATAACTTTGTTGAGACCTTTCCATTGTCTTTGGTTTGAAGCTCGAAGGACCTCGAATGTATAAACCTTCCAGTTCCAGTGAAGCATCTTCATTTTTGTTGAGGACATTTATGTCGTTGACTCTCGTCGTCTCTCTCTGTCATTGTCGTTGGCTCGTTGGAAGGTTCTCGGAGTTATTCAATGTTAAAGTTGAATTAATCTTATTCAATTTTTGTTATGGGATGTTTTCTTGGGGATGCAGTGGTGGCCCAGTGGTATCGGCCTCGACTTACGAGTTGTAGGTCGTGAGTTCGAACCCAAGCAGGCGCTTTACTTTTTGTATTTAATTTCATCACCACTGCTCTCAAAACCGTGAAGACAAACATCGTGAGGAAACCGGCATGTCTTAGAACCAAAAATTCGATGGCATGTGACATCCAACAACCCACACTGGGCCCACGTGATGGATTAAGGCCCACTCTTAGAAAGGAAGGCCAGTGTCCCAGCAGTGGGAATATTATAGGGTTTAAAATTACTGCATTCAAATCTACTACACTAAGATTACGTAATAAAGTCCATTGCCTACACAGCCCACGATAACGGGCTGCACTATCAAATTTCCAAAAGCAAACAATCAATAAACTCCCCACGAACCATCAACTAAATTAGCTTACAAAATGAACATTCACAAAAGCAAGTTACACATTTCAGTCGGACAAATATGTGACGACATCAAAGGCAGGTATCATAGATAACTACAGGCTGTACCGTAATACTACGTTAATTGAAAGTGAGCGCCGTCGCAGGAGTATTTACTTAGCGCTCGCCGTGGTCAGACAGTACGTCTGTACTCTGTGTGTACAGCTCTTGTACGACTTGTGTCAAAGACTGTGACAACAGCTTGTGTACGTATGTGTACAAATTGAAAAAACTTGTTTGTCTGAGTCTGACTTCAAGTGTACATATAGTGATTCAATGTCAATGTTATTAAAGAGGTTTTATTGGTTTTGGGGTGTTTTAATCAGGGTTGTTAGTTGTGGGTCTTGATCTTAAGAGAACGTTAAGTATATGCATTGGCAAATCAAATAGACGTTCTTATTGGCGTTCGTAAAAAAACATACTTTGATTAGACGCAATTTTGAAGCACGCTCACGCGCACGCTCTTTTAAGTAAAGTGTCTCCATTTTGTGCAAAAGTATAGCGCGCTTTCAGACCCGTATAAAGACATACCATTATGTAAATCAGAATCAAAAGTTCAAAGCAACAGTTGACAGATGTCGGCTAATCAACTTAATAGCTGAAACGCTATAAACTTTAAACAGTCTGAACTCAAACCAAATTGGTTAATGGAGCTCATTGGAATCTGCCTTCGTCCCGCTAATCAATAAACATAAACGTCGATTCAGAGATTTGAACACGTAAAGCCGTGTACCCATCTTAATACCCAGAGGGGAAAATTCAAAGACTTTCCAATTTGGGACCAGAGACGGATTTAGATTAGATTGGCGCCGCGACCGCCCTAAGTAATGGCCATATCATGTCGGAGATAAATCATTTTTTTTACATTTCTTTTTAACCTTGTTCTGGCTTTCTGCCAATTTCCAGGTGATATCGATTACTGTGACTACATTTGTTTGAAATCACCCTAACTGTTATAGTTTCCAGACCTAAAAGGAAAGATGCGTTAATAAGCTAATTGCCAAACCAACTCAAATGCATTATAAAATAGTTTTTAATATCGCTTTCCGTCAAAACTATAACAAATTAACCCGGAAAACTTATCCCAGCGCGACACACTCTAACTCCAGCCCTGCAGCAAATGGAACGAAACAGCGGCAAAGGTTAAACTGTACCGTTAGACGAAGCACACGTACAGCGCTGTATGAAGCGCTTACAGCGAGCAAGCCTCCTCTAAGGCAGGGTATATATCTTTAAGAAAGATTAACGATCTTCAGGTAGTGGAGAGTTGGGGTCGGGCTATAATTAAACGCAATAGATGGAGCTTCCCTAAAGATTTAGCGAGAGGGGTTGGCGTCTTGCTGAGTTATGATTTCACACGAGACGATGTGATTGGCACCCTGTAATGAAGACAGTGAATCGACTTTTTGATCGCACTTCGGAGAAATCTTTATTAGAAAAGTTTGTTTGAACATTAACAGGTTCACTGTTCACAACGTGACGTGCTGGTATGGAACTATCATCATTTTGAAAATGGATATTTGATTTCCGAACAAAGATTTAATGACGATTTTTTTTATTTGTTGTGTATTCGCAAGATATTTTCGAGTATTACCCAAGGTTTTCACGGGCGCTTTTTCCACATAAATACACGTGCCCGTGTGTACCTGGGCTTAATCTTAGGTTGTCAAGGAAAGTGGTCACGCAAAGCCAGAAAGTCCCTCATGAAAATTTACAATTTTTACATGGCATTAAGCTGTTAAAAAATGCTTTGTATTTGTTTCTTATGAAACCAAAGACAACAAACATTTTCATCGATACGGTAGAGTTCATTCTACTTATTACATAATATATCTCGAGAACAATGTTCATACATATTAAAGGTCTCAAAAGGTTACATTTCTTCCCCGCTCCGCGAAGCGTGTCCACGCTGTCACATATTTTACTCGCCCTTACGTAGTCGCCCTAAACGATGGCAAACGCTATCAGATCCTTTATATAAGTTTCCACTGTTTGTTGTGTTTTCTCAATTTAACTTCTATCTAACTTTCCAAAAAGTTCTTTAGTCACATAATGGTTCAGTAATTGTCCAATATTGGGAGCTGACAAAGTTTTTTCGATCACAAATAATCACAAATAAAACGGAAAAGTTTTCTAGTTTTTACAAGCTGATCTTTACTACTGTAATACCTATTACAAAAGCATGAGATTGAATTTATGTTTGTTATTCAATCACAACAGAACGGCTGAACGTATCTGGATGAAATTTGGCTTACAGATAGTTTATAAACTGGATTAACACATAGGATACTTTTCATTGCGGTAGTGCGTTCCTGTGGGATAATTTCCGACAAACATGCGAGTAAAGCCACAGGCTGAAGCTAGTTGGTTATATTTAAAACAATGTTGATGTTCAGCAAAACACACTGCTATGGTTAACACGTATCTAGTACACTTTTTCTTTTTGAAATCATCAAATGACTCCTCCCGCTCTGGGCGGAGCGGAAGAGCCTTTATGTTCCGGCGTAGCGGTAACCCTTTCGGACAATCCCGCTTACCCGGCAGGCTTCGGCCCTAATAGGCCCCTTCCCTCTCTATCGTTTTACTCTCTCTCTATCTTTCTTTTACTGACTAAAACCCATCTATGTTCCTTCCTTAGCCCTTTATGTTCCGGCGTAGCCGTAACCCTTTCGGATAATCCCGCTTACCCGGCAGGCTTCGGCCCTAATAGGCCCCTTCTCTCTCTATCGTTTTACTCTCTGTCTATCTTTCTTTTACTGACTAAAACCCATCTATGTTCCTTCCGTAGCCCTTTATGTTCCGGGGTAGCGGTAACCCTTTCGGACAATCCCGCTTACCCGGCAGGCTTCGGCCCTAATAGGCCCCTTCTCTCTCTATCGTTTTACTCTCTGTCTATCTTTCTTTTACTGACTAAAACCCATCTATGTTCCTTCCTTAGCCCTTTATGTTCCGGCATGGCGGTAACCCTTTCGGACAATCCCGCTTACCCGGCAGGCTTCGGCCCTAATGGGCCCCTTCTCTCTCTATCGTTTTACTCTCTCTCTAGCTTTATATCTTTGACACGTATACACTTGTTTCAATAAAAACGGTCATTTATTTATTTATGTAAACTTTTTCGCACACAATAAAGGTACAAAGGCGAACTTAATGCCTTAGGCATTCTCTACCAGTCAACCAAGTGTGGTGAAGAGATTAGATGGCAGGTGCTTTAAAGAGTAGGAACATACAAAACATTGAGACTTTTTAATAAAATGGGTGGGTCATGGTCATTGACAGACTGATCTTTGTATATTTAGCTTCAAACATCTAAGCACTGATGGTAATGAAGATCAGAACAGTCTCCTCCATCCCGTGCCTATCCTACTCCAGTCCACTAAATACAAAGCAGTACTCAAACCTGTGAAATTGATCCCTGCACATAACAATACCTTTGCCTTATCTTGTGACCTAAAAGCCGATCCTCAATTCTACACCAAAGCCAGGGTTGCCACACCTTTGGCATACAACTGTTAATTTTGAGCTCGGAAACACATATTTAATACATTGTTTAGATCCGCAGTTAGTATACGATTTTAATCAATCTGCAATCGGCTTAGCCTTTTCCCAAGTATGTTGGGGTCGGCTTCCAGTCTAACCGGATGCAACTGAACATCAGTGTTTTACATGGAGGGACGGCCTATCTGACCTCAACACCCCAGTAACTGGGTAATACGATACCTTTTGGCAAGACTGGCTGTCAGTTTTTCGGGCTACAGACGACCCGTAACGACCGTCAAAGATGCACAAATAACAGCCGGGACCAACGGCTAAACGTGCTGTCCGAGACACGGAGAAGCCTCGGTATGTAAAGATGGTCACCCATCCACGGCCAATCCCGGCAAGTGTAGCTTAACCTCATGGATCGACTTGTGCGGCTGTTATACTTAGCCACGATATCAGTTCATAATAAAAAATAAATTATATTTTTCAGGAGTCATGGCTAAACCCACCTTTTTCATATTTAAAATATACAAAGGTGCGACGCCCCTGCAATAGATCGATAGCACAATATTATACACGTGTCAATTAGGATATTGGTTGTCGATATAACAAATTGTCGAATGGTCTGAAGTGCCCGCACCTACTGCAATCAATTAGCAAATTGTTTGTTTAAGTGTGAGCAGTCGGTCTTTATTGCCTTCGAAAATTGCACGTGCGATATTACTGACATGGCCGCTATATTTCCATTAACGAACAAATAAAAACACTACGAATCTACAGTAAAAAAAAAGTGGTAACATGAACAGGATCATAACAAAATTTTAAAAAACAAATCTTTTAAATGTCATTAAATAATTATACTGACATACCTACATAAAATATAACTACAAACTTACTAACACACATTTCTCTCTCTCACATTTGTTTTTTAAAAATACTGGCCAGCTATCAAATATGTAAACTCATCATTTGTAGCTTTATTCATAATTGTCTATGAACATGTATTTACCGAATATCTGGACGATGTAACAAGGGAAGGCATTGCCTCCTGAAATACAGGTGGCACCTAGTTCGGGAGCCAGAGTTGTTTATAAGATTGTAACATATTTGGTTGTTAATAAAAAAAACATATTAATATATTTTTGTCTTTGATATTTCTCGGAACCCTGGGTTCCCGGACCCTTGGAAGGCGTACGATGGGCTGAAGTCAACTGCAGCAGCGGCCCCTTAGACTATTCTAAATGTTGAGGATTCACCAACCGACGATTTTCCCTGTATGCACTATGCAAGTGCACCCATAAAATTGGGCGTTTTTTTTTTAATACTTCGAGTTATAGTTTCACAATTCACACTTCATGATAAAGAGAATAATTCATCAACCAATGCGCAATTAAAATGCACCATTGATGTAATTTCTATATTAGAATATCATTTTCTAATAATAATTTAACCGCTTTAATTTTTTTCCACAAAATTACCAGTGTTAACAAACGTTCCTGTCCTCTGTCCACAGCACTGAAAAGTTGACCGGGAAAATTTAGCCCCCTTTTTTTTTTTTTTTTTAAGGCTGGGAAATCATCCAATGACTGCTCCTGCTCTGGGTGGAGCGGAAGGGAGTGTCAGACTCTTACTGACTAAAACCCATCCATGTTCCTTCCGTAGCCCTTTATGTTCCGGGGTAGCGGTAACCCTTTCGGACAATCCCGCTTAAAATTTAGCCCCCTCACTGGTAAATTCTGATCCTTTCCCCCCGTTTTATATACTTGTACATAGTTATTATTATATTTAAAGTCCTAGGTATGTAAATATCATGTGCAAAAATAAAAATATAGAGAGATTTTATCAAGCGCTTCGATATTATATTACAACTAGCTGACCAGCGCAACTTCGTCTGCGTCACCTAAGAGAGAGAGAGAGGTTAAGATATATTTGCGTAGTAACTGAAGCCGTTCACGCAGCGCACGCAACGGAAGCTCTCAAAAAGGAATATTTTTCCCGTTTTTGCAACATTTATGCTCCGCTACTATTGGTCGTAGTGTGGTGTTATATAGCCTATGACCTTCCTCGATAAATGGACTATCCAACACAAAAGTAATTTTTCAATTCCAACCAGAACTTCCTGAGATTAGCACATTCAAACAAACAAACTCTTCAGCTTTATAATATTAGTATAGATAGTTGCTAATGGCGAGACCACACTACAGTAACGTTTACACTTACAGCACTGTTACACTTCTCCATGGCTCAACATTTCAGTACGCTCAATATATTCCATACTATAAAAGCGAGTACACACTTACAGACCGTTTGTACAGTTCCCGGCAGTCGCAATAATCCAGCCGGCTTCGGACAGACGTTGCCGGCACGTCAATTAAGATATTGAACGCTACACAGAAGCTGTTTGAAATGCAGACGATTGATCAACTAAATATGTAGTTTGATACTGGCCTAAGAGGAAAATGGTTTCCGTTGATTAATATTTATTTGGTACTTACTTTACCTAAAACTTATGCTGTTCAGTTACACAGTTGCTGTACAGCAAGTACCTATTCGACATAGCTTTTCTACGTACGTTTTTATAATGTGTACATTTATATACGATAACGTTATCATGGACGGAAAAACATCTTCATATACATATGTCCATACATTTTACTTCCCTGTATTATCCTGACGTGGGTGTCCACTATTACATCATCACGTTAGAAATTATAAAAGCGCACAGAGGTATGACAAAAAATCCTGTAAGCCCTGGAATCGTTTATCAGCCGACAAAATATACGACATCGAGTTCAGCTTCATGAAAATATTACAAAGAACTGCCTACTACGCAAACGAAATAACACAGTAAAATCGTCAAACATTCCAGAAATAGCATCACCAGACATGATAATTATTCTCATTCCGAACTGAAACACGTTAAAACTTTAATGACATCTCAGCATGCTCATCGGAGTACTGTTTATTTGCTCAACATGGCCACAGCACGGAGCACGTACGTAAATAGCCCACTAGACAGAGTTTACTATTCGGCTCTAATTTAATTCGCGAAACACTCAGACGGCCTAAAAAAATATACTCATTTGAAATTCCAATGCAATTGCAGACGTGTCCTTTTTATAATCCCATTTGGATGCACTCTGTGAGAGCCTCGATTAGGGAAAGCCTCTGTTTACGAAATTATACTGGTCTGTATGAATTCTGTGCTGTAAATTCTCGCGAACGAATTTAATTCAGAGATAAACTCTAGTACGTCCTGCGGGAATTGCGTAGGCACTCGGTTTTATGTTGTGAAGTGAATGAAAATGATTCGCTTTTGGAGAGATACTGTCTGTTTGTATCTGAGAGATTTTAATGTTGAAATGATGCTTCGGAGGTACAATGAAGCGTAGCTAGCGACAAAAATATATGCGCCATATTTATTGCATTTAATTTGCATAGCATACAGAAATAGAGTCGAATAGAATGTCAGGTCTCCATTCCAATCATAGTGTTCCGTAAAAGTTTTCTTCCGCAGTATTCTTTCAGTTCAAAATTGAGCCAATCACCAACCCAGGTGAATCGTGTAACTTCGCCGGCAACGTCGTAAGTTAGCTCAGGTCCCAACAACACTACTTCTGAATGGATTTTGTTCATAAACTACGCACAATTGCTTCCGTGCTACATTACATTTGCATGATAGCGAGGCTAAAGTTTCACATTTCTAACTATGCAAAGTACATGCCGTGTATGTAATGAAGATTTCTGAATAAAATATATATCAACTGTGACATATAAAGCCAGACTTTACGTACCGCTGGCAGGTATAGTGGGGAATTGTGGAGTGACTGCGAGACTAGAAATAAGTTATTCCGAGAATTCTGTTTAATTTACACCTAGTGTTGACGTTAAACTATGAAGGTTTCAAAGCCTTTTGAGTAGGCAAAGGAAACCTCCCGTTTAAGATACGATCTCGGTGTAGGTACTACCGTCCGCGCTTCTATAATATACTTCGTTTCATAAATCACTGCCGGACTATCTGCGAGGCAAGTGTTTTAGACCGCCGCGTTAGGATTACCACATAGTCACGTAGGTTCCTTCCGCCTTTCTTAGCCGGTGAGTTCGGCATAAACTTGCATCACTTTTACCTAATCTGTAAACTTGGTTTTTGAGTATTATCTTTCCATGATATTAAAAATAATGTGGAAACTATAAAACTCAATCAGTAAATTGCCTACTTTATAAGTGTTTGAATGGAAAATAATAACGGAATAGTGCATATTACTTATACGCATCGTGAAACACGCAAAAACAGGGGTGTCACACAAACATAACGACTTCCGTGTTGACGGGATTGAGGAAAGCGCCTGGAATGCCCTCTGGTCAGCCCCCAAGCGAACACATTTGGCGAGAATACTTTAGGGTTTGTTGCATTAAGCGGGATTGTCCGAAAGGGTTACCGCTACCCCGGAACATAAAAGGCTAAGGAAGGATAGGATAGGTTTTAGTCAGTAAGAGTCTGACACTCCCTTCCGCTCCACCCAGAGCGGAAGGAGTCATTAGATGATTACCCAACGACAAAAAAAAGGGTCTGTGTCCAACCCTCTACAAAGCAAAACATTCAACCAGCTAAATAATTAAACGTATTCCAATCTGGAACTCGAAATAATCATGCACTTTCAATAGCAACCTGCCAACCAAAATGACAAACTCCTGAAGCGTACCAAAAATATCCACGTCCCCTCCACACAGGATCCCGCACCGGACGGCGAAAATGTGCGCTGAATAAGTGATGCGGCTGCAAATAGTGCAGCCGCGACACTGCTCTTGTGTACTCAGCCTTAGTTTTTCATGTAAAGCCGTATTCATAGTTAGCAAAAGTTGCCCAACAAATCGAGAAAGGGACCACTACTGGCTACACATTTACTTTGTCTCTCACTTTTCGATACACACGGAACGCTTAGTCAATTCTACTGGGTGTAACCGAAAGGGTATATATATTCAAAAGGATATGCTACAGACCACCAAACTGAACAACCTATGGGACCAACTCCGAAGTCGTGAAAAAAAATCAGCTGTTCCATAAATTTCGACGAGCTACGTGACCAAAAATGTATAGAACAGCTGTTTTTTTTATGTAGATGTCAATGGCTGTATCAATTTTATGCAAATTTAGTTAACAACAAATACGAGGCTCATAGTGAAAAATAAAGTAATTATAATCGATTGGAGTGTTTTTGGTTAAAGATTAGTTTTAAATTCCAATCGAATAAAGTGGCCAATAATGTGCACTGAATAACGGATGCAGCAAATAGTGCAGCCGCGACACCGCTTTTGTGTACTCAGCATTAGTTTTTCATGTAAAGTGATAGGTTAAAAGGTTGTTTGCGATTCAACGTCTTTTTATTTCCAGTATTTATTGGCTTTAGATTATCGTCGTTTAAGTTGGCTATCTATTACCGTAAAATGGGGTAAATAGGGATGCAGAAATGAATGGAAATGAAACTTTAAAAAGGATTTTAACAGTGAAATAATGCAGTTTGTGGGCAAAAATGGCTCTTGTACAGACACCAGCACATAAAGATATCCCTAACTGTCAAATTTTCTCAATTAAAAATGAACCTTATGTCTTTGCAATAATGTTGAAATACTATCAAAGAAATTCGACAGATTGTGGTAACTTGATGTGCTGGCCTCTGTACGTTTACTGTATTATATTGAACGATTACGTGTCTTTTTAGGCAAACAACTATATTATTTCAACGTTAAAATCTATTATAAAGTTTTATTCCTTTTCACCCTTGCATCCCTATACACCCCGTTTTACTGTACATTACTTGATAATTTATCCTGGTTAAATAAGTCTTATAAAAACTGCAGCTTTTGTAGTTTGGACTATTTTAAGAGTAGATTAACTAAACAGTACGGAAACGGTCGCTACTGCTTTTAGATGTTGGACTGGCTATCTATCGGAGTGGCCGGTAGTGTGTGCTAAATAGTTGATGCGGCTGAAAACAGTGCAACAGTGACACTGCTTTTGTTGGCGTATTAAAATAGCCTCCCCCGATGCTCCAGTGTACTGGGCAGTCAACTCTGATACGATTTTGCTAAGAAGCTAACGTTTACACTGCACTAATATTTAGATACATACATACCGTTTCTGGATCAAAAACCTTTCAAACTATACTTTAAGATTACTTAAGGTAAAACTCGCTAAAATTATTTTATTTTTATTTTCGGACTGAAAAAATCACTCTAAGTAGCGCTTAACATCGCTGAACAGCGCACCTCTCATAGCCAAATTATTTAAATAATATTTCAGTGTCAGAAAGCGATGAAGCTATACAGGAGGTACAGGTCCATTTGGTTTCCAATGTGAAGAAATATTAAAATAATACTGTAAGAGGTAGTGGTTGTCAGCGGGATTGTCCGAAACGGTTACCGCTACCCCGGAACATAAAGGGCTAATGAGGATGGGTGTTAGTCAGTAAGAGTCTGAACCTCGGTCATTTGATGATTTCCCACCCCCAAAAAAAAAAGAGGTGGTGGTTGGCCCCCAGACGTTAAAAGTTTTTAAGAGTATCGCTTCAAAGTTTTTTTTTGACCTATTACGGGTAAGTAAAAAAAATACCGTCACACGAAAACTGCTGTTAAAGACTACACTGGAGCATCGGAACTCATTTAGGGTATTTAAAGTGCAAATCTAGTTTTTTTATTGTTTGTCAACAAGATTCTGAGCTAACCAGTAGTTCCTATCGGTCGTCGTAACTTGTAAGGGCATGCAATCTATCACAGAGGACAGCAAAGTGCGCTGAATAATTGATGCAGCTGCACATCGCCGTTTTTGTGCCTCTCTAGATGTTTTTGTTTATTTTTGTGGCATAATTTGGACCTCGTGATTTACGTTGATTCATCTTCAAAGCACTCTCAATCCAACACCTCCTTTTATTCATAAAATAAACTAAACGAAACAAATGATCCAAATCATTTTGGATCATTTGTTTCGTTTAGTTTATTTTCGAAAATCAAACAACAATAAATAAATCATTTAGCAAAATCGTAATAATTCTCAAAGAGAAGAATTGGGCTTAAATCATTGATTTATTACGTTCCCCTAAAGCGGCCTTGAGACGCGATAATAAATGGAATATTAACGTTCATTTCATTGGGAAATCAGCGAAGAAAGGGCAATTTTAAGACTCCCGGCAAAATACCCAGTGATTTATACCTCGATGATATTTTATTATGGTTATAAAACATACCCGTATCACAAGGAAACCCTTCCTTTATACCTTAGAACATAATTTCTTTCAGCGTTGACAATATTGCCAGTAGTAAAAAATATATTTTGTAGATTTCTTTTCACAGTCGGCTCGTTATTACAGATATTGTTCGGTGAATTGCGCCATTTTATATCGGCTTAAATGTTAATGTTTTTTTTTCGGACATTAGATACGTTGTTATTATTTCGTTTTTAAAAATATATTGTGTTTGTACAAGAGTGCTTTTGTTCTTCACGTACTCGAGTACAAAAGAGTACTCCGTAATGTATGTCAAGCTAAAAGTACAACAAGTAAAGCAGTTAGCTTATTCGCGGAACCGTGTACGGTCGGTGCACTAAATATTTTGTTCAAGAAACAATTTGCGTCACTTCGCCCGGTCGCCGTCTAACGTTCAGGGCTAAATGCCCAGCTTAAAATTTTCAAGCTGCTTTTAAAACAGAGCTATCCATTACAAAGCATATTTTTCTAATATAAAATCCCCACAATTTTAACTAGAATAAAGGAAGCTGTACAATAAAGGCGTGTGTGGTGCCAAAATATGTATCTTTTTTGCAAGATTCCGTGAAGGAAGTTTAAGCGTCTGGCGCGCCCCGCCGCGGCGTCGCCGACGGCATTAAGTCACTTCTCCTAGGGTGCCTAAAATGTTGTGAAGTACCTGGCATGGACTGGCCATCTTTGGGAAAATTAATCGTTTACAGAAAAGTATATAATTTAATAAATTTCATATTTCGAAAATCTAAAAGCCGAATCTATTCTCTTACATAAATATTTCATTTTAATGATTTGATTGGAGTTTTTACAAGTGGTAACAATTTGAAATACCAATTACATTAAATCAAATATAATCACAAGCAAAGTAACGTACATTAAGTAAAAGAAAAAAAACAAACATATTTTGTTTGAGACACGCACAGGAAACATTTTACTAACTAAAACTAACAAAATGAACATGGTGGTTATTACTAAAGTGTCGGTCAAATATTTTTGATCAATTTATTGATAACCATTTAGTGACACTGGACAATCGTACTTCAGTAACATTTTAGCACCCCTGCTTTGCCATCGAGCCTGTAATTGCCAAATTTATGGCACCCTACACTAACGTAATTGTGGTCTGCGACGGTGGCATGCATCACTCCAAATTAGATTCAGAGGAAACTGGCAAAATGGCTGTCAGCGAAAGTGGGCACCGCGTTATTTATCGCTGGGTGCGATGCAAATACGTGGCGCGTTGACAACACCATGTTTTATGGTGCGAAGATGTGGGCATAATGGGTGGAACATGGCTACATGGCATTTTGGGTTGGGACGGTAAAGGATTAACGTGAAGTCGACTGGGTTCGGAATTAACATGACTATCATTCTTGGAGAAGGCATTTGATCTCCAGCGATCAGGTTAAGCGTCTTAGAAATCAGTCATTAAATAAAAATGTTTACTTGCGCGCTTAGAAAAACATACAAATACAAAAATTAGAGAATGACATTTTCATGTGACTCTCTCTCTCTCTCTTTTCTGTGTGATGACTGTGATGAAAAGGCCAACTTATGCCTCCTAAACTAGACAAAAAACTTGTGTTTTAGGAGCCAAAAAAACATCTACTACGCCAATGGTTGTCTTGACAATCAATTAAAACTGCTAACCAAACGTAGGTCCACTCGAACATTATCCTGAAGACATAGTAGAAATTCATTGTTCATTCAACATACAAATAAAGCAAATAACTTCGAAGCTCCCAACACAACGGCAAGACATTAACAGATTCAGACAAGGCACAAACCACCACTTGCTAGCTTAAAACTTCCCAACAGAACAACTCAAACTCTTTCATACAAAACTTCATCTGTACTCTCAAAAATAGCTAATTATCACAATGAACGAGATAAGAACGACACGTACATCTCTGAGCAGGTGAAACTTCAGAACAAAAGCTCTCTACAGCGAAAACTGGGAAACAAATCCTTTGAAAATTTCATCTAAACAGCTCTTTAAACTGTGTTCAACATCTAACTGCCGGCTCGCCAGTTTGTTCGAAACTCTGCCCGCTCGAGGCGTCTTCTTTAATTTATTTTCGAAATTAACGTCAACCCGCGACATGGGCTAAGTTGTGGGAGATAAGTCTTACCTTGTCCTGGTTATCGGGAAGAGGTTGTTTTTAAATGTAGAGGTTTTATTTAGATTTTGGTTGTTTCATGTTTACGAGATTTCAGCAGCAAATGCATATTACGAAGCTGGATGAGAACCTTTACAAAATAGGGGCGTGAAAATGACCAGAACCGCTGAGGGTCCCAAAAGAGATGGCACCGGGGAGAGAGAATCTGAAAGAACTTTAGACCTTTGACCAGCAATCTGTAGTACCTACCAACAACTGTAAATAAAATTTGATCTCATTACTATGGTATATTATTCTTAACTAACCATGAAAACTTGCACCTATTTTGTTATTCTGTGTACGTCGGAAATTATCCCACGGGAACCTACTACCTGGATTAATGTAAGCTATGTTCTATCCAAGGTCATGGTCTACCCATGTGCCAACTTCGAACGAAAAAAGATAGAAGAAGAAAGAAGTAAAAAGAAAGTAAATAAGATAGAAGTTGGTATGTCACGTCACATATCTTCGAATCGACACGCCGTATTCCTCACGATGCATGCCTTCACTGTTTTGAGAAATAATTTACACAGGGTAACGTGCCTGTCAGGATTCGAATCTGCGTCTTAGAACTCGTAAATCGCGGCTACCACTTCGCCAACGCTGCTCTACTCCTTCTCTAACCTTGTTAAAATACCCAATTATTGTACATTGTGCATGTTCTGGTATCATAATGTTAAACTCCCAAACAAACCCACGTATTTCATACATTGCGCATTGTAACAAATTTCAGAAATTCTTAACTACTCACAGTTACACAAAGACTTCTTCTTACATTGTTATTTAATTCTACAAGAAATGAGCTTACAAGTCTTTTTCATATCTTATATTTTAACTTTACGTACTTATTATATTCTTAAAGGCAGATACGAATTCTCAGAGGCAGACTTATTAATGTCGTAGGCATTTTCTACCAACCAACCTTTATTCATTAAACTTTTATTTAATTATCTTATAAGTTAGTTAATCACTCATCATATGAGTTAGACACTTAACTGAACAGACAGCTGTGCTGCTGGGGAGTTTGTTGTGCCACTTCTTCTTTCCAGTTAAAGCACTAGGAAGTGATGAAGGACGAACGTTTTGGGGGATTGTCTTATTTAATTTTGAATATTTGTTTTGTTCAGAAAGTGCTTCTTCTTCTGAGCGTGTCGATGGCAATCCTAATGGACTAGGCCCAGAATTCGACAACGCGTAAATAAACCTATGATGTTGAAATGGACACCACAACAATTTTGCACAAAAACTAAGACTTTTTTTTTAAGGCTGGGAAATCATCCAAATGACTTCTCCCGCTCTGGGTGGAGTGGAAGAGAGTGTCAGACTCTTACTGACTAAAACCCATCCATGTTCCTTTTGTAGGCCTTTATGTTCCGGGGTAGCCTTGTGCCTTTCGGACAATCCCGCTTAAACAACTAAGACTTACATTCTCCTCATTGTCCAGGAAGAGAATGCAAAACTACAGAATCACAACAGCTCGTTAGCAACGATACAATCCTCGTATTTGGGCTAAGTTAGTTGCAACAGGGCTCGAGCATAAAGAAGCACGGGAAGATTGGTCCACAGAGTACAATGCGAACCCATTGTGTGCGCAACAAAGGGATGGATCTATTAATTAACCCCGGACAGATCGCTCTTGTGTTACACTATGCAATCATAAATGTACTTCAGAACCTACATTCTAGTACGGTATTGTGTTTTTGTTGGAATCGCATCGCTACGCTTGCATGAAATTATCTCGTAGTCTCGTAGCTGCTACGAAATTCGTAGACTTTTGCTACGGGATATCGCATCGGTGTCTACGTTCTTTTTGCTCGGCTTACTTGAACTTAGTTTGATTATTTATTAATTAATAAAATACTTTTCACTATTTAATTTTAGTTCATATTATACTTAAGTAACGTTGTATACGTACCTATATGAAACTCCGACACTGACAGTTATATTTATCTCAAGGGAGACCCTTTCTCTAACACGTGTTAACTGTTGATAGCTGTCGATTAAACCCTTTGAGCTCATATACGGAGTCAGGAAGTAGCAGAATTTGAATAACCCTACAAACTTGAACAAGGTAGGACTGTAAAAATTATTTAAATGTTTGGAATTTTCATTTGAAGCTTGGAATACACATTTTAGGCTAAAATTACAAATAAAAGTTTAAAAACGAAGGTCTGTTTTAAAGGAAACAAAACCTACATCAAATAGCCTTCTATAAACAAGACAAAAAAAGCTCTTTTGAATATTTCTTTACTTAAAACAAAACACGACTACTACCCCCACAAAATACTAACAATATTCTGCCTAACAACTTAATCACTCGACAAAGAAAACTTCAAAAAAACATGAGCTCAAACCACGGACAAAGTTTAGATATTCTACGTTCACCACTAAATCGTCGGCAGTGTTGGTATTTAGAAAATAAAAGTAAGTAAAGAGCTCCCAGCATGTAGAGTCTTAGCAGACGTACTACTTTTAACAGCGACGGTTGGCGACTTTGCGACTACATCAAAGCTGCATCGCGTTTTGGCGACTCCTTGCGTTTGGTCGCGATAGCTAAATCGTTTATTTTTGCGATTGTTTTGATGCTGCATCGCATTTTGCCTTCTCAGCGTTTGGTTGTAATAATAAAAACGCGCATTTCTGAGAATACTGCATCGCGTCTTTGCGATACAATCGCGGTCTCATTACGACATTTAAAAAATCTCAGACGTGGTATGTTGAGGCCATTGAGACAGTTTTCGTAATAAGAACGCCGAAATCCAGTTCTAGTATATACAAAAATGTCAACTCGGTACTAGCTATCAGATTTGGATTAAAAACTTGAACCGTCGGAATAAAGTTATAAAAAAAAGCCGGCTCGAAGGTTTAGGCTCTGGCAAAAATTAAGACTCGTCTGAATAAATTGATACCTGTTTGAGATGGTTTGAGCGCGGCATCAAAACAATTGATCATCGAACCGTGTTCCACAGCTACCAAAGCGTCACTAAATCGCTGCGACTGACATCCGCGTGGATAGTGTAGCGTTTTGTCGCAGCACGGTGCTACTAAAAAGCGCCTCCACACCGCTACTAGAAGTACCGTGTATGATATAGCCCTAAAGAGTTGCCGGCATGTGAAGAACACTTTATTACGCTGCTTACAGACGGATCGCAGACGGTATGTAATAAAGTGCTCGTTTTTTGTGAAGCACCGAATTTTGGCTACGAGATACGAGCTTAGTTACCAACACTTTGTTATTCGAGGGTTTAGGTTCTCGTTATTGGTAGGAGGACTTTTGGCGGATGCTGTAGCTTATTTCAAAGTTGATACTGGCTGTTATAATTTTTCATAGACAATAGAATAGTTCGAACTTTTGGCTGCAGTTTATTGGAGAGGAACTCGTTTGTAGCATTTTATCTATGGACCTGTTTTGTTGTGCTGGTTGGACGAAGACCTTACTTGCTTGTTGATTACGGTAATAAGTGTAGACAAATAATGCAGAGGTGAATTGGGTGGAACTGAAATATAGACATAGATGATAGGAGACCAGAGCAGTAGTGACTTAGTGGTGGCCGTGACTTACGAGTTATAGGTCATGATTTCAAACCGAAGTTGCCTATTTCGGTTTGCTACTTTGTGTTCATTATTACACCACCACTGTTCTTAAAATGGTGAAGGAAACTGAAATGTCTTCGAACCAAAAATTCGAAAACATGTGACATCCGGAAATCAGCAGTGAGCTCGTGTGGTGGATTACGGCCCGCTCCCTCTTACCTGTGTTTCAGCAGAAGAAACATTATAGGCTCATGAAACATTATGACTGTGACA